>OY776129.1:31435751-32663751 GCA_963675135.1 Galeopsis tetrahit | reverse complement strand
TTGTGGTTTTATTTATTCTTCTAAATAATCACATCTTGACATATATATCACCTTGATTGTAGGCTACACGTTACATTGGAGATATTGAAGTTATGGCAAATCGGAGCTTATGCTGGGCGTGTGAAGGGGAAGGTGAGTTTGCTTTATCTGATGCTGAGATATGTGTTAAAGTGAAACCAGATTGGGATAAGGCTCACCTCAGAGCAGCCAATGCATGGCACCTACTCAAGGTACTAAATATCAATTGTAAGTGACTAATAATCCAGTTGGTTTGGTCGATGTTAATTTGTTGTAATTTATTTTGTGTGAAGAGGTATCACACGTCGTCAAACGCATTTAAAAGAGCTTTCGAATTGGATCCTAAAAATGACGAAATCGGTGAGCTAGCTTCAAACTATTTATTCTTTAATTTAGGTAGTAACTAACATATAAGTTGTGTGGTGCAGACAGATGAGATGGATGCTTTGTTGGTGAATTTGTAAAATTTCAATGTCTACTCTAGTATTGGAATTATTGTTTGAGGTTTCCGTTTTCATAGAATAAGATGTTCGGACACAATAAAGATTACAGAAATATTAAACCACAACGTCACGATGTCACAACAATGCACGTGTCTTACAAACTTAAACACTCAATCGGGTTCATCATCCAAATTTAACAGCTATATACGGACGAAAAAGTCTTGCTTTATTTTATTTTTTTGATGGAAAAGAGAATATATTAACGAGTACTAGAGGGTACACAAATTAAGAGTTACAGCGTATAGAATACAAACTAAGCCAATGGCAAGACAGACATAGACACTCAAGGCTTCTTACAACATAGTCTAGAATTACAACACTAATCCGAAAAGGAGAAGTGATTGGTACCACAAAAATTAAAGGAAAATAGACTCCACGTTCTGGCTCTGATCTCCTCAAACGTCTTCACTGGATTAACTTCCTCACCTCTGAAGATTCTACCGTTTCTAGCTTTCCATAGTAACCAAACGGTACATGACCAAATGCACTCTAGAACATGTTCTCTCCGTTTGCTGCCTAGAATGCCGAGATATTGCAGCAGATGCGCCGCAGGTTTGGGGCTGCAAGGCATTGGGCAACCGAGACAAGAGTAACACAAGGACCAAATTTGATGTGAAAGGGCGCACTCGAAGAAGAGATGGCGAACACTTTCCTTGGACAGCCCACATAGGCCAACGTCGTCTCCGTCTCCAAGAACTTTCCTTCTTTTCAAATTCACACGCACGGGGAATCTGCCATGATTGTGAAAATCTTCAAAAAGCTTCAGGAAATCAGCCTTTAGTAAGTGCCAATACTCTTTGACGAATCACAACTCCAAACTGCTTCAATTTCTGCTTCGGAGAAGGGCTCCACTAACATCAGGTTGTCTGCAAAAAGTCTTACTAACATCGGTTGAAGTAAGGGTAGAATCATGAAAAGCAAGCTAGAATCACAAGATTTTTTTTTTATGTTATAATGGGACATTGATTTGTGGTTACAACTTTCTGAGGAAAATGAAGTGGAAGATTTGAATATTGATTTGAGTTATGATATACGTACAGGAGATAGATGCAGGGACCGTTAGTATACCGTTGATGTATACTGGGTTCCGCAGTGCTTGTCCTCGTGTTGGTCGATAAGAAAATTGCAGATTGTGGGTTGTAATCTAGGAAATCATGGATATGTTGGGGAATTTTGTTTATGCTTCTAGTTTGTAAGAAAAAAACACAAGTATATTTTGAAGGCTTTGAGAAGACTAATTTGTATTTCTCAAGTTTGTAGTTTTTTTTTGATCTAAAGGTAAATATATAGACGATCAAAAGTACCGCACAAACAATGTTGTTACATCAATGCCCAAGGCTAACACCACCCTACTCTTCTAAAAAATTTCAAAATGGCAAAACATTCAGCCAAGACTAAAGAAAGTAAATGCATCACCGAACCAGCAGCAATTATCTTCAATCAGCCCGAAAATCTGAACTGCAGCCTCATAACAGCCACAATTACTCCAAAAACAGCCCAGAAAAAAACTGCACTGCACCTTCAATAAATCTTCTCACAATCCAACAAAACCTGCAACCAGCGCCAGCCTCACTTGACTTAAAACCAGCTAACAGCAATCAGCAGCCACTAACTACTACAGACCACCCCAAATCTATCCTTTTTCTTTTACCTTTTACTTGTGGCCCTCAACCAAGAGCAGCTTCTGTATATCCTCTGCCTCCATATTCTTTAGTATCAAAACATTCATTTAACATCGGATAATTATATTAATTTTTTGATACAATATTATATTTATTGTATTTAAAACAGAACCGACTGATTCTAAAATTAATGGTATTACAAAAAAGTTCAAATATTAATTTCCGAATAGCAAAAATAACACTAGCTTTATTACATGCATAAAATGCTAATATTCAATAAAGTTCTAAATATATAGTATACATTGCAATCTCCTTTTAGCTTTTTGTTTTCTTATTGTATCTGAATATTGGTACTACTGGTACCAATCTCTGTTTTATTGTTTCCTTTCTATATTGAATAAAGCCTTTGATTGCCTGAGCAAAAAAAAAAAAAAAAAAACAATATCTCAACCGCTTTTTTCCTAATCAATTCACCAGATTTAGATTTGGATGAGAAAATCTTCTCGATATCAACCAACAATAACTTTGTATAGATCTAATAGCCTGAACAATTTCTCCGGTGAGTTCCTGCTCGTACTAATCGATTCAGCGAAATTGAAGAATAAAAGGGCATGATCCCTAACAGTTTCCATGAAACATTTATCATCAATTCGAGTGCCCAATCCGTTGAATATCTGCTGCGCTAATCTCCTCTCGTTGAGAAACAGGACATGGAAGCAGATTTTGGCGTTGCGTATCTTCTGCTGCTGAATATGCCATTCGAGCCTCTGTACATTCTTCGAGCTCAAATCCTCAATTCCAAGCCTTTTGAAACTGTTTTCCATGTGAGCCTTCCGTACGCCGGCGTACAAGTGAATACACTCTCGCGAGTGAATAATCAGACCGGCGATTCGTCGGAGTTAATGGATGATAACAATGATTGATACCAAAGAATAAGATTTAGTATCAGATCCGATACTAAAAACCACTTTTCTTGTAGTGTCCCTTAAACCAAATTTGCCTCAACTCAAGAGTTTAACCATTAATGTATGTTGCTTCAGTGAAAGCTCGATAAACTCGATTATATATATCTGGTAGTCCTCGGTTGGAAATCTTTGAGTTGCGACTTTTGGAAAACAATGAGGACTTGAAATCCTGTCTGCAAGTTTAAAAAACTTGATGATCGAGAAGTGGTTATGTGACGACGATGCTCATCCATCAGTCGATACAGTGCTGAGAATCTGTTGTCCGAATCTTGAAACATTGGAAATTTTAGGAGCTTTGTATTATAAATGTTTGTTTACAGATGTCTCGTCTTTAAGTCATTAGATGATTCATTTGTTGTTTAATAATCTATTTTTTCTCTTTAATCATTTTTACAAATTGTTTAAATTTCAAATGATGTATAGTCAAGGTGATTTTCTGATTGTGATTTTCATGAGAAGGATCGTCGTTCGCATAGCGTTAACGGGCTCTACATTTGCCCGGATGGTATATGTGCTTCAAAACTCCCTCTTCCGACTTCATATGCCAGGCTTGGTCATCCGTCCTCCAAAATTTTAGGTTCTGTTATTTTCCATTATAATACTCCCTCGTCACGAAAAGTTTTCATACTTTCCTTTTTTGTTTGTCCCCCAAAGTTTACATACCCCAAAATAGAAATAATCATCACAATCTCTACCCTCATAATATACACATATTTACCTTTCATGCCATTACTTTTGGGACCCACCATACATTACTTTTGGGACCCACCATACACTCAATCCACCTACTTTATTTACTTTATATATAAAAGTTGGCCAATTCTTACGGTAGTCAAATTTTACAAAGTGACTACATAGTCACTTTGTCGAATCACGCCACGTGGCATCGTAAACGTCGTAACGACCTGCTACCTGTTATACAGGTTTAAATTATTTATATCATTTTTTAAATTATATTTTATTATTTACTATATTACCCTTCTTTTATTTAAATTATTTTTAAAAAATATATATATATATAAGAAATGGGAATAAAGCACAGAACAGATTATGACAGCAATATGTATGCTCCTGATGATGAGCTTCTGAGTTCCTTTAAATCCATCCAACTCCACAGCCACAGCCTACTAATTGTTCCTTCGATCAACTTTTCTCCCGTAGTCTCCTCCTTCTTGAAATCGGACATTACCGATACAATACAACTCCCAATCACTTGATAACATTACCGATACAATACAACTCCCAATACAAGCCCAGTGACCAGCCCTACACCGAAATCGTCACCTCAGGCGTCGACTCCGGTGAGTTCTCCGGAGGCGGAGGTGCCAGCCGCCGCCGCGACTCTGTCTGCTGGGGTGCCTTCGAGTTCGACCGCACCGGGAATTTTCCCGTCGAGTAGCACTCCGCCGGTCTAACCGGCGCCGAAAAGCGCAGGGGCCGGCGGCTGATGATTCCTCCGGTTCAAACGCCGTATTCGAGGGTTCGATTGTTCTTACTGGGCTTGCTCTTTGGGCCACTCTCGCCTTATTTTATTAATATCATAAGGGTAAATATGTAATTTTAACATTACATATTTTAATTACATTAATAAATATAATAAATTATTTTATTGCATAAGGATAAAAATGTAATTTTACAATAATATATTTTAATTAATTTAATTTAATAGAAAATACAAATTTATGATACATTACGACAATACATACCGTAAAATTTACAAAAGGTAGGTCATCAAATTTTAACTGACTATGGTAGTCATTACGACACCTTACGACACCCTAACTACATGTAGGAGGTCCCATAAAAGTTTACAAAATTACCCTCAATACTCTCATCATTACACTTTTTTCTTAGACCATGTGCCCAAGATTCCCCGCAAGCTTTTCGGGGACGGAGGGAGTATTGTATTGAACAAACATTATTTTTTTTTTTGCTTATGATTCTTGCAAATGCATCAAAAAAATGTATAAACATGACAACATCCATCTCAAACAAGTCATTAAAAATTAGCAAATTCACCTACTAAGCATATATACAACTTATATGTTAGTCACTGCCTAAATAAAAAAATTAAAGATATGTAATAAACAGTTTGAAGCTCACCAATTTCTTCATTTTCAGGATCCAATTCGAAAGCGCTTTTAAATGTGTCTGACGACAAGCGATACCTCTTGAGTAGGTGCCATGCAGTAGCTTCTCTGAGGTGAGCCTTGGCCCTTGGCCCAATCTGGTTTCGCTACAACACATGCCTGAGCATCATTTAAAGCAAACACGCCTTCCCCCATACGCGCCCAGCATAAGCCCCGATTTGCCACAAGTTTTTCATTGTTTGGATTGGAATGTATAGCCTACAACCATTATGGTATCTATGTAAGGATGTGATTAGAAGAAAACCACACGATTGACTACAATTGTATACCTCAGTGTACGATGCGATTGCAGAAGAGTAATCTTGTTTGTCCCATGCATTATCGCCATTCTGCTGAAGATTTCTACTGTATCTATTTATCTGCATGCAATTAACATATAATACTCTTATTACAGCAAAAATATGGTAAAATGATAGAGGAATGACTATTAAGACCTTTTCTTCAGCTTCAACAAAAATTTTACTACTCAGAGAGTCAAAAAGGATCTGAATACGAGTAGCCATAAGCCAAGGCCTCGCTAGAATCAAGATCCAAATAGCTTCAAGATTACCCTTGATAGCCGCATACTCAATAGGTCTCAAACCACACTGTGAATTTTCAAATAAACACATGATTAGCAAATAAAAGACACCAATTAGACAAATCAAGATTAAAGAAACTAACCGAGATAACTGAATCCACATCTGCTCCGGCTGCAAGCAAAGCATCGATATAACTGTTTGATTTTGTTTGTACCGCATGTGCCAAAGGACTTAATCCATATGCAGACTTGTTTGGATCAGCCCCAGCCTATATGGAAAAAAATGAATTCAAAAGACGAGAAACTTGACAACGTTATTACAAATTAACATACTTTCAGCAGAAGCTCCACGCATTCAACGTTGTTAGTGTTGGAGCAAATTGCAGATACAAGAGGGGAGCAGCCAAGATATTTGGAAACCGAGTTTGGCTGCAAAAAAGAAACGTAAAATTACGTTACATTACAGGATGATTCATGATATTAACAAAATACAGGACTAAAATTTGTTTTAACCTCAGCATTATTTTGTAACAGAATATTCATATTGTCAGTATTCCCAAGTATTGCAGCACAGTGCAGGGGTGTTCCATACTCAGAATCAGCCTCTATATCCGCATCGTTTTTCAGCAACATTATCAGAAGCCCTTTGTTATCTGAAAAATCGATCTACATACAATTAATTATGTTTCATCAAAACAAAATAACGAAAAACAAGTATAGAGTCATCACTATTAGTAAATATTCGTATATATATAATTATAGTTAGTTGCCAATAGTGTTAATATTGTGATATGGAAATCCCTTGATTTCCGAATAGTGTTAATATTGTGATATGGAAATCCCTTGATTTCCGTATATTGTACATTGTAACTTTGCTATATAATGATAACTCAGCACCCTAATTGATTAGGGGATTACATTTCAATATGGTATCAGCCTAGGTCAAATCAAAATTCCTAAAACAATTTCGATTTTCCTTCAACGATCCTCGCGCTCGTGACGGTCTCAACGCCGCCACCATGACCGGAAACGATAACCCCCCCGCCAAACTACACCATGTTTACTCCGTAGGCAACATCCAGCACAAGGTTCGCGTTCTTGACGGAATTAAGGTCCCGTATACATCTTGGGTCAAATTATTCAAGCTTCATTGTCGTGGGTACAAGGTTCTCCATCACATCGATGGAACCGCTGCACCGGCTACAACCGCTGCAAATTACGCGGAATGGAGCGAGATCGATGCTCATGTCCTCCAATGGATCTACGGGACGTTGTGCGACGATCTCTTGTCTAGGGTTCTCGATGAGGATTCCACCGCCCAAGCCGTCTGGAACCGCGTGAAAAGCATCTTCACCAACAACAAGGGTGCGCGTGCCGCCGCCCTTGAGAACGAGTTTGCCAATCTCAAACTCGGGGCTATGCCCTCCCTTGAGGCGTATTGTCAGCGGCTGTTGGGATATAAATTCACCCTAAGCCCCACTTGATGTTAGAATAGTTTTGATGGCCAAAACACTTAGAGTTTATAAATGTAATAGGATCAGCTGACTTGTATAGAACAGCTTAGACTAGTCTTGTGTGATCAACTGTATTGATATCAGCTGATCAGCACAGTCCTGGCTTACATGTCTATCCTCAAGATGAGAAGAGTAGGAGACATGAAGACTAGAAGATCCTTGAAGACCAGATAAGTTAAGGTGCTTGTATACCTACTTATCTGATGGAGTCCCAGATTGAAGATGGCCTAAAGCAGCACAAAGAATTGTCAGATCAGAAGAGTGTTACTCATCTGATATCAGAAGACAGAAGACATAAGGCCAGAAGAGTAGTCAGAAGACTAGAAGTACAGATCAGAAGACTATGTGCTCTTCCAGGACTCGGCTGATTCCAAAGTCATCTTGCAATTCAAACGAAGACCTACCTTAATTAGAAGATTGACATGATCCCAGGATTGAAGCAATCAAGCGGCTGGAATCAAAGAATCAAGCCATTATGGAAAGATTGCCCCAACGGCTAGTCAACTCCAACGGCTAGTTGCAAGCAATCACCACTATAAATACAAGAGGATGAGAAATCACAATTAAGAAAGTCACAAGAGAGAATTCACAAGCTAAGCAAGCAATCAAGCAAATAGCCATATTGTTCTAAGAGTTCTCCAAGAGCCAGAAAACCATTAGAATATCTATAGCTCTTAAGTGATTTCTATCCACCCATAAGAACCTGAAACCTGTTCATATTGTATAATCATTGTTTTAGGCATAGTGGTTAAGCAAATTATAAGCTTGAACCATTAGTTGGATACACTTCAAAAACCCCAAACCCTCACCGAAAGGTTAAAGTTTTTGAAACCCTTAAAGTGCAAGTGCTTACAATCACTTGTGGAGACCGTAGCTGTTAGGACGGCTCAGATCTCAAAGTCCTAACCTTGGGACTATAAAGGTCAAGACCCTTGTAATTTGTGGTAAATTAAAGGGATTAAACATCACGTGTGGACGTGAGAGTGGACGTAGGAACGTATATCCGAACCACTATAAATCTGGTGTCATTTACCTTCTGCACTTTACATTTCTGCCTTTACATATATTTTTATATAGTGCATACTGTGTTTTCAACTGTCTTCAAAACAAGGCCATAACTTTCAAATCAGCATCAGCTGAGTACTTTTATAAAACAAAACAAGTTAACACTTTCATAAGAAACTTAAAGAACGAGTCTAAATAAGGCCTACCATAATTCCGCATATAACCTCTTCAATCAGATCACTATAGTCATCTGGACCAGCAGACTTGTAGTCCAGTTGACATAGCAATCAGAAGAGGTTCCCAACTCTATTGAAAAAGTTTTAAAGTCTATTCACCCCTCCCCTCTAGACTTTAATCCCATTCACTACTCGTTCAGGGACCAACAAGTGGTATCAGAGCAGTGGTTCTAACGGACTACTGTCTCTAGATTATCAGAAGACTTGAGGGAGTCTTTCTGTAGTCCTCTTGAACAGATCTATTCTTTTTGAAAAACTTGTTTTTGAAAACTCATACAGCATGAGTGCTAATATGCGAAAGTTGCCTAAGTTTTCAGTTGAGGATTATGATTACTGGAAGATCAGGATGAGGAAGAATCTCACATCAGTCCACTACAAGATGTGGTCAGTAATCACTGAAGGCCCAATCACCATCATGGCAGTCAACACTGCAAATGGTGATCCAGAAATTCCAGTTGGAGAGCTTGCCCCCAAGCCTATGAAGGACCTCACTCCAGAAGAGATGAAGCAATCCAATCTTGACAGCATTGCTCAAGATTACATAATGCAAACTCTTCCCAATGAGTACATTGCAAAGGTAATCCACTGTGATTCAGCCAAAGAGATGTGGGATGCATTGGCTCTTCTCTGTGAAGGAACTGAGCTAATCAAGGAGAGCAAGTTGTCTACAGCAGTCAAGAAGTTCGAACACTTCAAGATGAAACCAGAAGAGTCTATTGATCAACTAGACAATAGATTTACCAAGATCATCAATGAGATAGAATCTCTGGGCAAGAAATATACAAATAGAGAGAAAAATCTAAAGATCTTAGACTCTCTAACCAAGAAATGGAGACTCAAGAAGACCATCATCAAAGACACTCAAGATATCAAGAAGTGGTCTGCACAGACTCTATTTCAGAACCTAAAAGCTCATGAATATGATCTTGAAAGAGAAGAAAACTCAGGAAGTGATGAGCCAACTGCAACACCATCTACTTCCAAGACTGTAGCCTTCAAAGCAGCCAATACAAAAGCTGCAAGTACCTCATCTGGCAAGACCTCTCTGAAAACAGAAGACTTTGAAGGATCAGACATGAGTCTGAAAGAGCAAATGGCTCTTATGATCAAGAGATTCGAAAGGATGAACACTCTCAACAGCAAATATAGAAAATTCTATAGAAACTACAAAGATAGAAGAGCAAGTTAACCCTCCAGAGGTTCCAGAGAAAGAACACCAGAAAGACACCCTAGAAAGGATGTGGAGTCATCTGACAGCCGAGGATCTAGAAGAAGAGATGCCACTCCTCCAAGGAAAGGCAACTCAAATCAGAAATCTGGATCATGTTTCAATTGTCGTAAACCAGGACACTATGTATATGAATGTCCTGAACTGAATCTAGATGACAAAGAAGAAAGAAGGCCAAGAAGAGACAGAAGGAATTCGGATAAACAAGCAATGGTGACTGAAGAATCTGAATATCTAAGTGATGAACTTCCTACATCACCAGACTGTCAAATCTTCTCAGATGATTCAGACGACCTAGCTATGATGGCCATAGGTGAAAATGAGGAAAGGAGGGACCTATACAGAAGAGGAGGTCTAGCAGGAGAAACATGGTACATAGATAGTGGATGCTCAACTCACATGACAGGAACCAAAGCCCTGCTGACCAACTACATAGAGAAGAAAGGTCCAAAAGTCTTCTTTGGTGATAACGCGCACGGTAAGACAAAAGGATATGGCACCCTTAAAAATGGTGACATTGAGGTATGTGATGCATGTCAACAAGGAAAGCAAACAAAGGTCTCCTTCAAGACCAAGAAGACAACATCAACCAGCAGAGTTCTTGAATTGCTTCACATGGATCTCTTTGGACCAATCACTCCAACCACTCTAACAGGGAGGAAGTACACTCTTATTGTTGTAAATGACTATTCTAAGTTTACTTGGGTTATCTTCTTATACAAGAAGAGTGAAACACAGCAGAAGCTCCCTGAACTATTGAAGAGGATCCAAGTAGAGAAAGGAGAACCAATTGTGAAAATTAGAAGTGACAAAGGCACTGAATTTATCAACTCTTATATTATTGCCTATTGTACTTCTAATGGTATTCAGCATGAGACAAGTGCAGCAAGAACACCACAGCAGAATGGTGAAGCTGAAAGAAGAGTCAGAACACTCAAAGAAGCTGCCAGAACACTCCTTGCTGAATTCTCCACTCCTAAGAAGCTATGGGCAGAAGCCATCAACACAGCTTGTCACACTCAAAACAGGTCAGGTATTCACAAAATTCATGAGAAAACCCCATATGAACTGTGGAAAGGAAGAAAACCTAGAGTATCTTACTTTCATATATTTGGTTGCAAGTGTTTCATTCACAACAATGAGAAGAGTAAGTTGAATGCCTTTGATGCCAAAGCAAATGGGGGGATATTCTTAGGATACTCCTCTACTAGCAAAGCATTTAGAGTACTCAACAAACGAACCCTTCTTGTGGAAGAAACACCTCATGTTATTTTTGATGAATCTTGTGAAAAGAGTGTAGTAGAAACAAACTCAGCTGCAGATCAGATGAGACATCTAGTGATCAAGTCCAAACCAGATGAGTTCATTAAAGTCAATGAACCTTTCCCTGAAGAACCAGAGGAGGATAAGCCTCATAGACCTGTCACTAGATCTCAAACTCAAGCAGGATAAGCTGGCCAGAATCAAGATGCAACAATCCCAAATGCCAGGGGGAATGATCTCTTTGACACACAAGATACAGATGATGATCGACCTAATCAAGTCAATCCTCCTGATGGCACTAGATCAGATGAGAATCCAAACTCATCCAATGCAGATACTCCTGTGAGGCATACATGGAGAAACAATCATCCATCAAACCTCATCTTAGGAGGAGCAGACTCAGGTGTCAAGACCAGAAGACAACTGAATCAGAACTCACAATCATCTATGTTCTGCTGGTGTGCCTTCCTATCCAACATTGAACCAGCTGCCATAGAAGAAGCAATGGCAGATAACAATTGGATCACTGCTATGCAAGAAGAACTAAACCAATTCGAAAGAAATGAAGTCTGGGAATTGGTAGATCGTCCTGAAAACCACAATGTAGTAGGAACAAAGTGGGTATTCAAGAACAAAAAGGACGAAAATGATGTGATAACTAGAAATAAAGCAAGGCTAGTTGCAAAAGGATATTCACAATCTGAAGGGATTGACTATGATGAAACCTTTGCTCCAGTAGCCAGACTAGAAGCTATACGACTATTTCTAGCTTATGCATCATATATGGGCTTCAAGGTATATCAAATGGATGTCAAAAGTGCCTTTCTAAATGGTATTCTGGTAGAAGAAGTATATGTAGAGCAGCCTCCAGGATTTGAAAAGGGTGATCAAGTATATCGACTGAAGAAGGCTCTCTATGGTCTAAAGCAAGCCCCTAGAGCTTGGTATGACACATTGTCACAATTCCTACTTGACAATGGATATACAAAAGGCAAAGTGGATAGAACTCTTTTCAGAATACAAGAAGGAGAAGACATTCTAATGATGCAAATATATGTAGATGACATTATATTTGGATCACCCAATCAAGAGATGTGCAAAAAGTTCTCTGAACTCATGCAAGGAAAATTTGAAATGAGCATGATGGGTGAGATGAATTACTTCCTAGGACTTCAAGTCAAGCAGAGTCCAGAAGGGATCTTCATCAACCAGTCCAAGTATACCAAAAGCCTATTAGAAAGATTCAAAGCTCTACAAAGCAAGACTGCAAGGATTCCAATGATGACATCTTTCAAAATGGAACCAGATGAGTCTGGAAAGGCAGTTGATCAAGCTGAATATAGAGCACTGATTGGATCTCTACTATACCTTACAGCCAGCAGACCAGACATAACATTTGCTGTAGGAGTATGTGCTAGGTTTCAAGCAAACCCAAAGCAAAGTCATCTAGAAGCAGCAAGAAAGATTCTCAAGTACCTAAAAGGAACAGTCAATCTAGGACTATGGTACCCTGCTGATGACAATCTAGAATTGAGTGGCTATTCTGACTCAGACTATGGAGGATGTAGAATTGATAGGAAATCCACATCTGGAACCTGTCAATTCCTAGGCAACAAGTTAATATCATGGTTCTCTAAGAAGCAAACTTCAGTTGCAACCTCCACCACTGAAGCAGAATACATGGCAGCTGGTAGTTGTTGTAGTCAGCTGCTCTGGCTAGTTCAACAACTCAAGGGCTACAATGTAGAGGCAAGAGAAGTCCCTATCTATTGTGATAGCAGCAGTGCCATTGCCATCACTCAAAATCCAGTCCTCCACACAAGGTGCAATCATGTCGACATTCGACACCACTTCATAAGAGACCACCTTGAAAAGAAGGACATCAAGATGGAGAAAATTCACACAGATATCCAAAGAGCAGACATCTTGACTAAGCCCCTAGCTGAAGAGAGATTCAAGACCCTATGCTACAGCTTAGGACTCCTGGATCCAAGCACATGAAAAGCAAAGATCAGCTGAAGACCTCAGCTGATACAATTGCAGAAGACTAGGAGGATCAGATGAGGTGAATAGACACCCTCATCTTCAGGTAAGTTCTTTCCCAATGAAGACAAATAAAGCTGAGGGAAAACATAGAGTTATCTAATCAAGGGGGAATCAATGATACCTTAAGAATCCTTGATGAAATACTCTAAAATATGCACTGCATATTACATATATATATATATATATCCAGCAGACTTGAACAAAGTCATTTGACATCTTTACTCTAAGCAATGTATAACTATGTATATTAATAAACTATTCTTCATAAAATACTTTATTCATATACATATATACAGTATACTATTGAGTTATAATTGGTTGGATTAATACACCATCCTCACCGACTCAACAGTATGCATGCACTGTACGGATTTCAAATAACTCTTGCTCAAAATTTATAATTTATGCATTCCATAAGATAAAGTCTGAATATCTTTAAATGTGAACCCTTGGATCAAGAATCTCATTGTTGATCTTAAGAAGTAACTTTTCAGAAATTCAGACCTATCAACTCTATGGTTTTGTCATCTTTCACTCCACTACCTCATTTCTAACCCTATAAAAGGAGGAAGTTATGAGAACACCTAAGAACACAAATCACTAACTATTATTTTTATTTCAGGTATGGAGACAATCGAAAGAAGAGATGGAATGGAGATCATCCCTCAACCAAGGTCATGGGTGAAGGAGATGAAGATTTGTCCAGAAGATAAAGATGATGCAGATCAGCACACTTGGCTTACTCAACATGAGTATGCCTATGAAAAGTAGAGGAAGGAGAGAAGTTCCTGTTGAAAACTAGAGGAAGGAGAGATGCAGAGGACAAAGTAGCAAGCAAGCAGAGCTTCTTCTCCAGGGGGAAGTTCTACATGGAGAGCTTGTTATTAAAGGCTACTGTGTCTAAACAAAACATGAAGACCAAGTCCATGACTCTCTCTTCACACTCCATTGAAGCCTCTTCCAATCTTCCTTCACTTTCAAAAGAAGCGAAGAGATTCAACAAGAACACTTTAGCTGCTACAACCCATCTGATGATGTGGAACATCAGATGGTGAGGGCAATCTGAACCAGTGGGATATCATCCAGGCTGATCATCATATTGATTTGATGGTCCTACATGGTTCAGAGATAGAGCTGGAAGATCCATCAAACCAGGTTTGATCACCACTCACAATAAAGCTGGAAGATCCATCATCCAGGTTGGATCATCACAGCAGCACTGAAGGATCCATCAAACCAGGTTGGACCTTTAAAACACAGAAGATTTACTCAGCAAATCTCAATCCTCTACTCAGCTGACATTACTCAATTGCTCTCAATACTCTCTCGTTCTGCAAATTTCTTTCAAGCTCTCAAAACCTAACACTCAAACTCTACTATGGCAATCATTGAAATTTACGACGAGAAGACCAAGAGCACTGGCACCTTGGATGCTGCAAAGTGGTCCAAGGAAGGGAAGATGTTCACAGAGAATGCTCTGTTTTTCAAAGGCAAACACAAAGCAGAAAACAAGGAGATCCTTCTTCGCTGCATCAACCTCAACCTGCGAGATTTTCTAGAAGCAGCACCCACCAATGTTTATGAACAAGATGTGCTGGCTTTCTATGCAAACGCTGTGATGAAGGGATCTTATGTCGAAAGTGTCATGGGTGGACACAAGGGAAATTCTTCAGGAATTGTTTGGCTTGTCAAGGGGGAACATAAATATCTCCAACTACATCATGGGTAGAGAAAAGGAGTATATGGAGATGTTTACTGATGGAAGAATAAAGGCTATTGATGCCACTGGACTCAAGAAATCCCAACTTGTACCTAAGTTTCAAACCTTGATGGACATTGCAGGCAAGATGTTTCTTGGTAACACATTCAGTCATGATGTTGTTACTACTCTAAAGGTTAGAGTTATGGCTGCAATCTGGGATCAGATTGATGGAGACTGGCAAGGACTATTCTTAGATAGAATTGCTCTTCAGGCAAAGAAGGTCACTTTGGACTTACAGTCAAGAGAATGGAAGGTAACAGCTACAGTCAGCTTTGTCAACAAGCTGAGTATCATCCTTCCAGACATTCTCCCAAAGAAGTACAAGATGGGACCTCATAAGACCTTTCACATCTCCAAGTATTACTTGAGGAAGGAAGCTCTTGCTGAGGCAGCAAGGTTGAAAGAAGAGAGGAGGAAGTTGTTAGCTGAAGCATCTTCCAAAGATGTCGTTGAAGAGGCAGAAGAGTCTGCTCATGACTCTGCTGCTGAAGAAGAAGAGGAGCCATCCAAAGAAGAGGCTCAAAAGAAGGTTGCTGAGGATGATGATGATGACAATCAGACCTTAGCACAAAGAAGATTTCTGATCAGATCTGGGCTCATCTCCCCATCTGATTCAGATGCCACCCCCACTGCCTCTCCTTTGAAAAAGGCAGGTACTTCTAATCCCTCTCTCACTTTCACACCTTCTAAACTATCAAAGGGTCAGAAGAGAAAGAAGAACACTTTTTCTTTCACGAAGAAAACCAAGAAATCCAGGCTCCCTACTCCAATGAGCATAGCCCCTATATCATCCTTCAACCCTTCTGATGAGTCCAACCCATCTGAACCTTCAAACACTGATACCCAAATCCCTGTTGATACTCACACAGCAGAGGAACAAACTCAGCCTCAACTAACCCTTGAACCACAATTGCCAACCCCTGCTGACATTCAAACAGCAGATGTCCAAGATCATCAAGCTCAACCATTTACTGATCTTCAAGTAGAAACTGAACCAGACCAGCAGACCCAAAACCCTGCTGATGAACAAATCACTGAAGATCAATCCCAACTTCCTACCCAACAAGAAGAAATCACTTCCCAAATCCCTGCTGATACTCACACAGCAGAGGAAAATGCCCCAGCTACCCAACCTCCTACCATCACTGTTCCATCTGTTCCAGAAGACATGGCACCAGCAGACATGGATCAAGCTGGCCCCTCTCAACCTTAGTTCAGAATGGTGCACTACCCTATGTGCACAAAGGAGAAGATAATGAGGATGAAGATAGCCAACCTGCTCAAGTCCACTACTCCTGGTGTTGATGAGGAATCAATCCAGTTTGAACAAGTGCTTAGGGTATGCACTCGGATTGAGCTCAGAAGAGATGATGTAGATGACCTTCTTGAGGTCATGGAAGGAATGGGAGGGAAGGAAAACTTCCTCGACTGGGAAATGGAGCAAAAGGAAGTTGCTCAAGTTCGATCTTTTGCTCAGCTGCTATCAGATGAGGCACTGACTGCAGTTTGCAACCGGATTCTAGGAATCCCCACTGCTGATGTCTCTATCCCAGAAGGTTCATCCGATCAGCAGACAGCTGAACAAGCAAAGATGAAGGAATCAGCTGCACCAGCCTTAGTGGAAGTCTCAGCTGCCCCTGCAAAAAACTCAGCTGCCCCTGCAGAAGACTCAACTGCACCAGCTGACAAAGAAGAGATTGAAAGAGAAGTAGTCAGAGTACCAGCTCACTTCATGCCAACAGCTGACCTGTCTCACTTCATTGATAAAGGAGAGAAGATCATGACACATCTGGTTAAGGCCACTACCACATTCCTCAATGAAGAATATCTTTCAGCTGAAGAAAGAGGCAAAGCAATAATTGTTCATCCAAAGCCTCAAGGTACAACCTCTACTTCTACCCCATCTGTTGATCACACAGCAGACATCTGCTCCCAGGTCAAAGCTGCAATAAACTTGCACTTTGAAAAAGGTTTAGGTCTACAGCTTGGAAGATATGTTGAAAAAGCTGTTAGGGAGCAGAGGACTCGTCTTAATGACCAAATCCTTGACATCGAGGACAAATTTGGTGAGGCACTCCATGATCAGATAGGAGATTACATGACTCTCATTCAGAAAAGAACAGCTGACTTTCCACAATGTTTACTGATGAGATCTCCCAAATGGAGGCCGCCTACGAGTCAAGAGTTAAAGATGCTGAAGCAAGAACTGTTGAAGGTCAAAACCTTCTTAAGGCAGCTGCAGAGGAGAATGAAAAACTGCAGACTCAGCTGAAGGAGACAGCAGCCAAGCTGGAAACACTTACAAATAAATTTGAAGCTGCCTCCTCCTCCAATTCTCATGCTGAAATTCTTGAACACATCATATCACATCTGACCCAGGTTAGCAAAGTCAATGCCATGGCTCTAAAACAGACCCTGATGGTAGAAATTCGAAATGCTATGGTACCTTTTGCGGCTGCACTTGCTGAAGCCAAAAAGGGGGAAGATGTGTTGATAAAGGCTCTAGAGAAGTCTACTGCCCAGCAAGCTGAACTGGTAGTAGCACAAGATGACTTGACTGAAACCTTGGGTGGTTTAAAGAGCAAAATCAAGAACAAGCACCCACCCAAGCTCCTGCCAAGACTCTTCAGATCACTGCCCCTGAAGAACAAGTTCCTGAAAAGAGAATGACAAGGAAAAGGAAGGCAGATGAGCAAGCTCAGTCAGCTCAGACCAGTAAGAAGTTAGCTCCAGCAGAGCCTACTGTAGAAGAGAAAGAGGCTCTAGAGTTGAAGAAAAAGAAGTTGCTTGAAGCTCAAGAGCTTAAGCAAAAGAAGCTGAATGATGCGAAGGCAGTCAAAGCCAAATTTGAAAGGAGAATTGCCAAACTCAGGAAAGCAATCAAGGACAAAGCAAAAGAAGACAGTATCCTGGTGTTTGATAGCAATTATGTGGATTATTTAGCCCTTCAAGATGAGCTACCAAGATGGTATCCCCTGAAGAAGAAGTGGCAAATTCAACACCATATAGTAAGGAAATTTGGCCCTCTTCCAACTTATGAAGATGAATTCTTCCAGTTCAATCAGTTCATGAACATTGAAGATCCAGTGTTCTGGGAAGAAATTGTCAAGACAGCCAAAGGACTTGACAACTGCAGAATCCTAACTCCTGAAGAACCCAAATGGGATGCACCCCTTCTGGATTCAGGAAGAGTCAACATGATTGAAATCAAAAAGATTCTATACAAGATCTATGAAGAGGAGAATGTTACACATGTGCAGCACATGGAAGAAGTTCGAGCTCGTCTGTACCTTGCCTACCGCATTTGAAGATCAGAAGACCTGATGAAGACCACTTTAGTAGTCTAAAGAAACTATTACTTGTAATCTGTAAAAGCTCTATATATATTCAACTTCTAGTTCTTTTTGCTTACAAGACAAATTCTCATTTTCTTCATCAGATACTTCAGCTTTAGCATGTTATAAACTCTTATCTTATTTCATTAAGAGCATTTATCAAGTATAGTTTTGGCTTCATCAAAAAGGGGGAAATTGTTGGGATATAAATTCACCCTAAGCCCCACTTGATGTTAGAATAGTTTTGATGGCCAAAAGACTTAGAGTTTATAAATGTAATAGGATCAGCTGACTTGTATAGAACAGCTTAGACTAGTCTTGTGTGATCAACTGTATTGATATCAGCTGATCAGCACAGCCCTGGCTTATATGCCTATCCTCAAGATGAGAAGAGTAGGAGACATGAAGACTAGAAGATCCTTGAAGACCAGATAAGTTAAGGTGCTTGTATACCTACTTATCTGATGGAGTCCCAGATTGAAGATGGCCTAAAACAGCACAAAAAATTGCCAGATCAGAAGAGTGTTACTCATCTGATATCAGAAGACAGAAGACCTAAGGCCAGAAGAGTAGTCAGAAGACTAGAAGTACAGATCAGAAGACTATGTGCTCTTCCAGGACTCGGCTGATTCCAAAGTCATCTTGCAATTCAAATAAAGACCTACCTTATTTAGAAGATTGACATGATCCCAGGATTGAAGCAATCAAGCGGCTGGAATCAAGGAATCAAGCCATTATGGAAAGATTGCCCCAACGACTAGTTGCAAGCAATCACCACTATAAATACAAGAGGATGAGAAATCACAATTAAGAAAGTCACAAGAGAGAATTCACAAGCTAAGCAAGCAATCAAGCAAATAGCCATATTGTTCTAAGAGTTCTCCAAGAGCCAGAAAACCATTAGAATATCTATAGCTCTTAAGTGATTTCTATCCACCCATACGAACCTGAAACCTGTTCATATTGTATAATCATTGTTTTAGGCATAGTGGTTAAGCAAATTATAAGCTTGAACCATTAGTTGGATACACTTCAAAAACCCCAAACCCTCACCGAAAGGTTAAAGTTTTTGAAACCCTTAAAGTGCAAGTGCTTACAATCACTTGTGGAGACCGTAGCTGTTAGGACGGCTCAGATCTCAAAGTCCTAACCTTGGGACTATAAAGGTCAAGACCCTTGTAATTTGTGGTAAATTAAAGGGATTAAACATCACGTGTGGACGTGAGAGTGGACGTAGGAACGTATATCCGAACCACTATAAATCTGGTGTCATTTACCTTCTGCACTTTACGTTTCTGCCTTTACATATATTTTTATATAGTGCATACTGTGTTTTCAACTGTCTTCAAAACAAGGCCATAACTTTCAAATCAGCATCAGCTGAGTACTTTCATAAAACAAAACAAGTTAACACTTTCATAAGAAACTTAAAGAACGAGTCTAAATAAGGCCTACCATAATTCCGCATATAACCTCTTCAATCAGATCACTATAGTCATCTGGACCAGCAGACTTGTAGTCTAGTTGACATAGCAATCAGAAGAGGTTCCCAACTCTATTGAAAAAGTTTTAAAGTCTATTCACCCCTCCCCTCTAGACTTTAATCCCATTCACTACTCGTTCAGGGACCAACAACGGCTTCAAGAGCTCGCTGCTCAACTCAAGGACGTCGATGCTGCCGTCTCCGATCAACGTCTTATTCTCCAATTGGTTCGTGGCCTACCAAAGGAGTACGATACGACGACGACATATATTAATCAGACACTCCCTAATTTCGCAGCAGCGTGTAGCATGCTTGAATTAGAGCACTCTCGTCAATCTAGCCGTGAAGAGCAAACGACGGCGTTAGTGGCTCCGACATCTCCGACTGCCGAGGTTCAAGGGTGGGATGATCCCAAGTCTGGTTCTAATGCTCCAAGATCTAAAAACAATGGAAGTAAGCAAAAAGGTCGCAACAATAAAAATTATTATCGAGGCAAACCTCAATTTTCTGGTTCGGGTCAACAATGGACTCCTGTTTCGTGGTCACCACCGCCGTGGTCACAGCCGAGGCAGGCGCCACCGTGCCCTTATCCCACCCAGGCCGGATGGTCTCAACCATGGCAGCCTTGGCCCACTCACCCTATGCCGAGAACTCCTGGTTCGACTAGGGGTCCTTGGCGTCCTCCGAGCAGCAACGGGTCGACGTCATCGGGTCAAGCGTATGTTGCAGCTGATGCCGAACCACCACAACTCACTGATCTCAATCAAGCTCTTCACGCTATGGCATTCAATCTGAATGATGGTCAGTGGTATATGGATACAGGGGCTTCGTCGCACATAACATCGAATGCAGGTAACCTCATTCCCTCTTCTAAAGTATCTAAAATTCGGTCTATATATGTTGGCAATGGTAACTCTATTCCAGTTCGGGGTACGGGTAGCACACATATTCCCACCATAGATCGACCCCTGCATCTTAACCATGTTCTATATACCCCTAATATAATTAAAAACCTTATTTCCGTCCGACAATTCACTAAAGATAACCATGTCTCTGTTGAATTTGACCCCCTTGGTTTTTCCGTGAAGGATCTCCAGACTGGGACCACGATTTTGAGGAGCAATAGCAATGGCGAGTTATATCCCGTGTCATCCTCCAGGTCGCCCCCCACTAGCTCTCCATTTGTCGGCCTCACCTCCTCTACGTGGCATAATCGCCTCGGCCACCCTAGCCCTTTAGTTCTTAATCATCTTAATTTTGCTTCTTCAAATAAATGTTATAAGGAGCATGATCCTACACTTTGTCCTTCATGTCAAATTAGCAAACACCGTCGTTTACCTTTTGTTGAATCGAATTCTCTTACCGCTGCACCTTTTGATATTATTCATGCGGATTTATGGACCTCTCCTGTTAATAGTGTTACCGGCTACAAATATTATCTTGTGTTGATTGAAAAAATTTCCCAATTTGTGTGGGTCTATCCAATAAAATTCAAATCTGAAGTATTCACTAAATTTAGCCATTCCCATGCTTACGTTAAAACTCAATTCAATTGCCCTATTAAATCCTTTCAATGTGACCTTGGACGAGAATTTGATAATAATGAATTTAGGTCCTTTGCTAATACTAATGGTCTAATTTTCCGCTTCTCCTGTCCACAAACGTCCCCGCAAAATGGCAAGTCTGAGCGTATGATTCGTCGGTTAAATGAAATTGTTTTAGCGCTCCTAGCACACGCTTCCCTTCCTCCTCAATACTGGGTCGATGCATTACACACCGCTACCTACCTTCATAACATCCTCCCTAGTCGTCTTCTTAATTACCGCTCACCAACTTCCGCCCTTTTCCTCAAAGAACCCTCCTACTCTCATCTCCGTGTCTTTGGTTGCGTCTGCTACCCTAACTTGTCAGCCAAACGGTCTCATAAATTAGATGTCCGTTCCACACCGTGTGTCTTTCTTGGGTACCCAACTGAAAATCGTGGGTACAAGTGTCTCTCCCTCGCTACACAAAAAATAATTCTCTCTCGCCATGTTACCTTCGATGAGTCCGTATTCCCATTTGCGTCATCCTTCACGGTTCAACCCGACTCCTATTCATTCTTACAAACCGATGACACACCCAACCCTTACCACCTCCTGGACATTCAACCTGACCCACCCACCGTCCCTGACACACACCCACCTCCCTCTCCTACCCAACACCGTCACCCTGCCCCGACCCTAAACTCGGTCCCTGACCAAACCACTCTGAACCGTACCCCTGCCACTCCAACTCCCCAAACCCAAACCTCCCCTGCCACAAATCAACCCGCAACACCTGCCACTTCTACTGCTTCCCCACCACCCGAGACCCATGCCACCCCAACTCCACCTACTCCTCCCCCTCCCCCCATCCCCACTCGTACCATGACTACACGTGCTATGAACGGGATATATAAACCCAAAGCTCTCGCTGCCACCTCCGCTCCCACACCTAGCCCTGTTCCCAAAAACCCACACCTAGCCCTCCGTGACCAGAACTGGAATGCGGCTATGCAGGCCGAATTTAGTGCTTTACAAGAGAATCATACTTGGGACTTGGTACACCGTCCCAAGGATGCATCTGTCATTCGATGTATGTGGCTTTTTCGACACAAGTACCGCTCTGATGGTACATTAGAGAGATATAAAGCCCGGCTCGTGGTCAATGGTAAAACTCAACAGGTCGGTGTTGATTGTGATGAGACATTTAGCCCGGTGGTCAAGCCAACCACCATTCGAACCGTTCTCAGTTTAGCCGTTTCTCGATCTTGGCCCATCCATCAATTGGATGTCAAGAACGCATTTTTACATGGTGATCTTGCTGAGACGGTATTTATGCACCAACCCCCGGGTTTTGTTGATAAGATGGCACCACATCATGTGTGTCGCTTGAGAAAATCATTGTATGGCTTGAAACAAGCCCCTCGAGCGTGGTATCACCGTTTTGCTACATTCATTTTATCTCGAGGTTTTGTTAGCAGTATTTGTGACACTTCGCTGTTTATTTATGCTCATGGGAAGGAAACTGCTTACTTGCTCTTATATGTGGTTGATATAGTAATTACAGCCTCTAGTCCGTCACTTATTCAACGCATCATCAAGGCCTTGTCCTCCGAATTTAAGATGACGGATTTGGGTAAGTTGCATCATTTTTTGGGTATTACAGTTACTCACACTAACAGTGGTCTATTTTTGTCTCAAAGTAAGTACGCCCAGGACATTTTGACCCGTGCTAATATGACCACCTGTAACCCGACATCCACACCCGTCGAGACCGGTGCGAAATTGAGCACTGTGACTGGTCCGTTCGTTGCTGATCCGACCTTGTATCGAAGTCTTGCCGGTGCCCTGCAATATTTAACTATCACTCGGCCCGACATTTCTTATGTTGTGCAACAGGTCTGTCTCTTTATGCATGATCCTCGTGAACCACATTTTCATTTTCTTAAAAGGATACTGTGCTATCTGAAAGGGACTTTGGACCATGGTCTCACCCTTACGGCGTATTCGGACGCCGATTGGGGCGGCTGCCCTGACTCGTGTCGCTCGACCTCTGGTTACTGCATTTTTCTAGGAGATAACATGGTATCTTGGTCAGCCAAACGCCAACCCACGGTCTCTCGTTCTAGTGCAGAGGCCGAGTACAGGGCCGTTGCCAATACCGTTGCTGAAACAAGTTGGCTTCGTAATCTTTTACTTGAGCTACATGTGCCTATTCCACGCGCCACTCTTGTTTTCTGTGACAATATCGATCTATGCCTTGTATTTATCGTCTAATCCAGTGCAACATCAACGTACGAAACATGTTGAGATGGACATTCATTTCGTTAGAGAAAAAGTTCAAGTTGGTACCGTCCGTGTTCTACATGTCCCCTCTGAACATCAATATGCCGATATATTTACTAAGGGACTTCCGCGCCATTTGTTTATTCGATTTCGGTCCAGCCTGAGCATTCGCCCTCCTCCTGCTCCGACTGAGGGGGTGTATTAGTAAATATTCGTATATATGTAATTATAGTTAGTTGCCAATAGTGTTAATATTGTGATATGGAAATCCCTTGATTTCCGAATAGTGTTAATATTGTGCTATGGAAATCCCCTGATTTCCGTATATTGTACATTATAACTTTGCTATATAATGATAACTCAGCACCCTAATTGATTAGGGGATTACATTTCAATAATCACAACCAGTTACAAGAGCTAAATGCAATGCAGAGTATCCATTAGAATCAGTGATGGTAATTTCAGCACCGCGTTCGATGAGATACTCTACAATAAGAACATGCCCCACTTTTGCAGCGATTAGAAAAGGAGTATCCCCAGAAGAAGTTGCAAGTATACAAAACATTAACTAATAAATAGACAAATGAAGGAGAGAGAGAGAGAGAGGTGAGAAAGAGACCCTTGCGATTTTTAGCATTAATGTCGACTCCCACTTCGTCGACCAAGAACTTGCACACGTCTAATGCACCCATTCCAGTCACTAAGTGCAAAACATTATACCCTAAATCAATATTTTCAAAATCACATATTCTCCGGAACTTTCCTTCATCTCCAATTTCTTCCCTTTCCTCTGTATCAAAATGTAATGTCAACCCATAACACAACTTAATTCAAAAAAATTAACGACTTACTTTTCAGCTCTCAAATGTCTCTACAAGCGGCAACCACCATAATCCGACTGACGTCTGCCATTAATATAAATAAATTAAAATTAAGTTCTAAAATTGTTTACAAGAAAAACGACAATGGAGAATGTGTACCATCATCAAGAGAACAAGTAGAAGCCATGGCGTTGAAACCAGAACACTGTTTATAATATATAACAGAATTATTTTTTAAAAAATGATAAACCAAAAACTGAATAAAATTATATTGACACGTTTTGCAAAACTTATCCTTAGTTAACTGTTTCTTAAAGGACTAAAATTGGAAACCAAAAGTACCAAAAGTGAATTCATATATAAAGTAATTAACTAATTAACTCAAACGATAACCGCTAATATACATAATTATATAAACAACTCAATATATGTATATGTTAGGAATTAATATACAAGAATTAATTCCCCACCTCTCTACAAGTTCGGACTTTTAGATGAGACAGAATTCTTTCATGGTATCAGAGCAACCGGGCAAAAACAGATGAGACGGAATTCTTTCAGTATACTTAGTTTCTTTGTATTTTCAACAACTCAACGCCATGGCTGCTTCTCCTCCTCCTTCGTCGTCTTCTCATCCTCCTTCGCCGTCTTCTTCTCCTCCTCCTTCGTCTTATGCTGCTTCTTCTCCTACTCATTCTTGTTATTCTTACTCTTCGTCTTCATCGTCTTCTTCTTCTTCTTCTGTTGAAGGTATTCAAGAAAACGTTCAGATATATTTTTTTTTTGTTATTTTGAATTTTTCTTGTTACATGAAAAGAATCGTGTGTTTTGACAAGTAATTCAGTAATTCAGGCTGCCGTTTCTGGAAACATTAAAAATCTGAAAAGTAAACTCAATAATTATATATGTTGTTATTTTGTCACATTAATTAATTTCATTAATTTAATTTTCGGTTTGTTATAAATTTTCGCAGATATAATGGTGGACATCGGTGATGATGGAGTGTTTCGCCGAAGGTGTGATGAAGAAACTGACGTGGATGGGATTACGGTCTTGCATTACGTTGCTGCACATGGCCTAATTGACATGTGCACAGTAAAGTTTGTTTAGAATGAAGAAAATTAACAAGTATGTATTGAATAGTATAGAGTGACAACCATGTATAACAGCCCAATGCAATGCAGTGTGTCCCTTGGAAGTACTTTTCGCTACATCAGCACCATTTTCGATTAGATACTTTGCCAAAACGAGTTGTTCGGTTTTCATAGCAACTAGCAGAGGTGTATCCCCTGAAGAAAGATTCAACTATCAGTACAAGAAAATCGATCTTTAATGACAAAAATCCCGTCATAAGAGGGAGAGAGACCTTTGAAAGTTTGTACATCAACATTGCTGAAGAAAAGATGAAATATTCTAAGTACAAAATATGAAGGAAGACAAGTAAAAGCGAAGTTAAGAGATATGTTTGTATTAAAAGGAAGATATGAAGTTTGTTACGGATCATAACTGAATAATCGACGTATTTAGAAGATACTGTTGGGAATAAAATGAGAAGTGTTTTGATTTAATACCAAAACCCCCTGAGACATGCCTAAGTCAAATATGATTATGTTCTAAGTATGACTAGAACATATAGCATAAGGTTAGTTGAGAAGCTGACATGTTAGGCAGCTCTTAGATATATAGATGCACAAGTTGAGGGGGAACATATGCTTTGAAGTCTATCAAGATCAAGTCCCCTCAAAGGCTTAAGTGTGATGTGTCCCAAGTTTGTTGAATGAACAAGTATGCTGATCAAGAGTGAATGGATTGTCGAACAATCTTTCTGAAGATCAAGCATGATAAATGCATCATCTAGACACAACCTACTAAGGCATTCTTGCTCAGGAGGTTTGTCCAGAAGAGTTGTCTCTACACACTTGTACCAGAACCATGTCAAGGAGATCCCAACCTTGCTGATATGGTCAAGGACACTAATTCCATGGTATGAATACAAAAGATCATCTATCATGCACAAATACATCCAAGGAAAGAGAAAGAGTCAAGTCATCTGAAGAGCTCAAGTCAACCTTGCTGATAAGCAAAGTCTACTGATAGTGATAAGCAGAGTTGTCCAAGTGATAAGGAATGTTGTCCTTATCTTAGGAATAATCATCAGAAGCCATGTCCATGTTTGATCAAGTGAATCTTGAAGTCAGACATTGGGAAAAGTGATGTAGAATGAAGACAAAGTTGATACAGCCGTTTATTTCCCAATTGAAGGACATGTCACTATCAAGAATCTGTCTTCCAGTTTGAAAAGCTCAAGGAAGACATTTATGGACATTTGGGACTACCTCTCCAACGGGCAGATTCTCAAATTTATCTATAAATATAGAAGTGTGAAGACCATTTGAAGCATCCACTATCCATCCAACTATCAGATTATTCTGAAGCTTCAAAGTCCTCAAAAGACATTCTTAGTCTTCAAACACTTCATCTAAGCTGAACCTCATTGTATATCCATACAAAGCTTAGAGAGATATCCTATCCTTATACACTGAACTTTATTGTAAAGGATATCTCATTAGTCGGAACCTTACTTCAACCCTTATACCTTTCAAGAGAAAAAGTTAGAAGGTTGTAGTAGTAGAGGTGGAAGGAACTGACTGTTGAGAGAAGAACAGTTCAGTTCTGAGTTGAGAAAGGGTACTAGGACTCTAGACATCCTAGGGATCAATTCACCAAGGAGTGATGTTCTTGATCAAGTGCACCTTGGCACTATAAAACAAGTTAATTCCAAGAGTGAAGGAATTATCCTGTTAAATCAGGGAAAGTGGATGTAGGAGCTTGAGTCTCTGAACCATTATAAACTCTTGTGTTGATTTACTTTCAAGTACTTACATTCATTCAACACTGCACAAACTGAACTTTCAAAGACATACTCACAAGACTGTGCAAAAACATATTTGGACAAGTTCCCTAAAAACTGGACTGTTTGATTGAAGAGATTTCAGAACTTAAGGGAGTTTAAACTAAAGGGCCAACCACTAATTCCGCACTTATAACTCACTTAGATAGTCATTCAACTAAGTACTCATTAGTACTTAGTAGGTTGGGTATCTTTAAGAAGTTATACATCTCAGCAGAGTTGTCCAGGACAACCTTGCTAGAGTCATACTTGGTTAAGTTTGAAAAAGATTTGCATACAAGTGTATTCCCCCCCCCCCCCCCCACATACACTTGTTATATACTCCTTTCAGGACCAACAAATACATATCAAGAAGGAACGGTTACAAATTTAGTTGGAAGAAGTTATCAAGAAAAGGTTGTTGGATAACAAACTTATCTTGAGTTAAGAAGTCTATATATAGTTGAAGACATTCAACGTGTGAAGACTACTGAAATTCGTATTACTATCTTGCACAAGTCTTCTTGTCATCATAGTCTTCTCTTGTCTTGTAGAACCTTGCTTGTCCTATCAACTAACCTATCTAGACTATTTACATTACATTAAACTTTATAACATAGCTTAGTCATCCTATAAACTATTACATCAATATATCATAAAACATAAACCATAAGCTGCTATACAATGATTCAAGCTTATCATAAAATCCTATAGTAAATTGTTCTTTTCATACTTAGAATTAAGTCTTCTTGTCTTCATAAGTTTTATTTCAGTTATTACTTCAACTCATCTGATCTTGTCACATACAAGACGACTTCATTAACAAATCAGTCAAAACTTAGAATATATTCAAGTTCTTCTTTTTGTCTTATCAAAACTACACTTACATCAATTAGGACTTGTCTTTCAGGATTCATATCCCAACAAAAATTCTGCTTAATTCACTACAAAATTGGGCTCACATCGCAAGGCAAATTACCGAGGGAAATAAATCTCTTTCAAATGGCGAGAGATTTGCCTAGGGATTGAATGGGCAAGGGAAAATACCTAGGGAAGATAAAATCCTTGCTAAATGTCTAGGGAAACTAAATCCTTTGTCATTACCAAGAAAATTGGCAAGGGAATTTAAATTTGAAAATTTTCGAGGGAATGGGCCCTTGCAATGTTTGACAAGTCAATTAAAATTTCGGAGGGTTAGTGGGCCCTCGGTAAAACCCTTGGCAAACTACTAAACTATTCTTTAATGTTTTTTTTTTTTTTTACGAAAATTCTTTAATGTTTTGTATATAAGCAATTTGTCTTTAAAAAAAATTACTAAGTATTATAAAGAATAAAACAAACAAAATGAAATTAATAGAAAAAGTCAAGATAATTAATACTCCATAAAATATTTGTATTGAAAAAAATATAAAATGTATATTGGTTGCCAATTATCAAATAAGCAATCAAGTCTAAATTAAATAAATTAAGAAAGAAAAAAATTGGAAATATATATTAATTGCATTCAAAACATAATTATTGATAACAAAATATTTTATAATATTTGTATTGAAAAAATATAAAATGTATGTGCGTTACCAATTATCAAATAAGAAATCAAGTTTAAATTAAATAAATTAAAGAAGAAAAAATTGGAAATACAACACATATATTAATTGTATTTAAAATATAACGAAAATAACTCTTAGCCCAATGGCGAAAGAGGCGCCCATAAGCACAATATTTCTAGCAGGTCGCGAGTTCAATGGGGGTTTAAAACCCCCAGTTTTTTTTATTTTTTTTTCACTAACTTCCCTTGCTATTGCCAAGGGAAATATACCCTTGCTATTTTCAAGGGATTTTCATATTCACTTGCTACTAAATTATCGAGGAACATTTTGTTGAGGGAAGTGGGCCCTTGTTAATTCCCTTGCTAAATGTATTGCCAAGCATTTTTCCCTCTCTAAATTCCTTGCTATTGGGAGTGAATTTTGTAGTGATTTTTGTCTTTATTCGAATGGTTTGACTGGATGGGAGCGGGGATTCCGACTGGATTTTATTTATTTATATTATACTCCATTCCATTACATACTCCGAATAAAATAGCACACAAAATAAAAAATTGAATTTTGTGGGATAATTTTATAAAGTTTTATATATAAAATAAAAAAATGAGTTGAGTTTTGTGTATATGTGGAGAAAAAGTAATGATATTCAAAGTTTTTCATTTTAAGGATATAAAAGTTATTGTGGTACGTCTTCAAAAAGAAAATGTGAAATTAATTGCGGGACAGAGGGAGTATTATTTATGTTATTTTTAATGTTTTATTCATTTTTGTTTTTTTGTTTACACCCTAGCTAGATTTTTTTTTAGGGTTGGTCTGCTATGAACTTGAGTGCATGTTGTGCACTCTAGTCCATGTTGCACTTTTCAGTTGTACTGACTTGCACTTTTTCATGACTTACATTTTTTGATAAAATGGTGTTGCACTTTTCAATTATTAAACTGTATAATAATATTTTTATTTATAGTGACTTACATTTTTTAGTAATATTGTGTTGCACTTTTCAGTTTAATAACTTACAGTTTTCATTAAAAATTGTGATACCGACTTGCACTTTTTAATAATATTGTGTTGCACTTTTCAGTAAAAAAAATTGTTGCACTTTTCAGTTATAGATTCTTACACTTTTCAGTTATATTGACTTACATTTTTCATTAATATTGTAATGCTCTTTCCAGTAATACCGACTTGCACATTTCAGAAATATTGTATTTCACTTTTAGTTATACTAACTTATATTTTTAGTAAATATGGTGTTGCAATTTTTTGTTATATCGACTTACATTTTTTAATAATTTTGTGTTGCACTTTTTATTGAATAAAAATTTTTCTTGAAAATTTAATTTAAATGGAAAATGTGTATATTTTTAAGTAAAAAAAAAGGGGGGTAAAAAAATAAATTAAATAAAAAGAAACAAAAAAAAAAAAGCAAAAAATGAAATAAAATGAAGAAAAAAATGAAATAAAAAGATCTATTTTATAGGCCATGTAATTATTTTTATAATAATAATAATAATATTAAAAAATTGAACTAGGGGTACAACATGGATATACTAGATTAAACCTTTTTTTTATTATTATTATTTTTTTTGATTACAAGTTAAATACCTATCCCTTTTCCCCTCCCCATGACTCGAACCCAGGACCTAAGGCCTAGGTAGTGGTGCTCTAACCAGACTTATTAAAAATAAGATTTTTTTTTAGCACAGAGTCTAAAATACAAATTAAAATTAATTTATCATCAATGTTATATATAACAACTCTAAAAAATATTATTTAATTTCAAATAAATTTCAATTAAAATTAAATTGTATATTAATTTACAAATTTCTAAAGAATTGTTGGTAAATAATAACATTTAATTTGTATATTTATATTTGCAATCGTCAATGCTCTTGAATCTTGAGACAACATATAAATGGATCAAATGTAAAACTGGTTTGGGAAGATATCCGTCGGGCAGTGTTTGATTAGAATTACTCAACGTCATTCGTGAAATGAATATTTTATTGTCAATATTTTTTCCAAAAATTATTTCTGCTTCGGGAATGTGATACAATTATACAAATACAATCAAAAATTATTTCTTCAATATTGATTTGTCTTACTTATAGTCAATTCAAATGTTATCGCAATAAAAATTGAACTGAACTGAAAATTGGACCGAACATGTCATTTCAAATTAATGGCAACTTTTATGAATTTAATAAAACCCACATGGGTAACCTTCACCCTGATTTTAATTCATGCAAATGCGTAACCTTCAGCCTTCAACCTATTTAATTAATATTTTATAATTCAAATGAAACTGTTCAAATTTTAATTTATTTGGACGGTTTCAATTTTAATTTATTTCGATAGTTACGAATACAAAAAATTGAGCCAAAAAGTAGTTTATTCTTTTATATATAATTTTTCATTTGATATTTTTCAATATAAGACAAAAATCACTTTATTTTTTCTACTTAAATTTTTTGATTATGACAATTTTTTAAAAATCATTTCGCATTCCAATTAGTTTTTTTTTTTTTTTTGAATTACATTAAATACCCTCCCTTTTTTTTCCCTCCCCATGACTCGAACCCAAGATCTAATACTTGAGCAATCCCACTTTGTCTTCCAACTAGTTACTATCTATTAAGTGTCCCTCGTTGTTACAAGAAGAACACCAGACACACTTAAATCTTGCTAATTCTTAATTTAATTTTCGTCTGCACGTAGAGAATGAGTAGTGCAAACTGGAAATTAGTTTTTTTATTTTTTATTTTTTTTGTACTATTAATGAGGGACGTCCGTAGCGATGAGAACCATGAGGTTCCATTCACACGCCTTCAAAATGCATCGCAAAAACGGGCAGGTAATACGAATTACGAAGTGCATAATTTCTCTGTTTCAAATCAGTTTTTATATTATTATTTTTTTATCTAAAGTTTAAAGGACTTCAGTGTCCTTACTTTATCACATTTTCGTAATTTGAGACCGATAGAGTAATATTTATTATCAAGTATATTATTTTAGAACTAATTATTATCACAATTAACATGTTATGTTTAATTTATTGCAGTTTGCATAGACGGAAGCCCAGCAGGTTACTACTATGCTCCCGGGTTCGGAGCAGTGAGCAATAGTTGGATAGTTAACCTTATGGTACGTACGTATTAGACATGTGTAAATCGTAATCGGACGAACCAACCTCCGGTTTGGCTGAATCGTCGAATTCATTTTGAAAATCGAACCAAAACCTTAAAATGACGGTTCAGTTTCGGTTCGTGATTTTATGAACTGCCGGATTTTACGGTTTTAATTTTTTTTTTTAAATACAAAATTCTTCTATTTTCTAAACTTAAATTTTTAGATTGTAATTCTGGTAGGTCGTGTATAAATAAATAAGTATAAATTTAAGTTTATAATTTGTATTAAATTTTAGTAATATATTTTCTAAAAAAAAAAAAGATAAAACAAGCAAAAAGAATAATAATAATCAAAACCGTAAAATCGGCGATCAAAAAATTGAACCGTAACCGGCTCAACTCCGATTCAGTTACAGTTTAAAATTTTCTGCTTTAGTATCTAATGCGGCCTAAAAATGTCACCTAATAAGGAGTCGACACGTGTATAAAAGATAAGGTCGAAATGGAAGGATTGGATTATTTAATACCCTCTGGATAAGGAATCCTCTCTAGAGGTCTCTCTGGAGGGAGCTCCGCCTGGAGAGGAGTATCAGAAAGAATCAGTCTTAATATGAAGTCGTGGACCGTAAATATAGAGGACTTCCGCCCTTTCCGGTCTAGGCTGGATAAAAGGAAGACCTTATCCTCCTTTATCTTAGGAAACGAAGTCCACCAAGAGGGAGGATCACCGAGTCTTCAGGGAGTGGAGAGAAAGGAGGACTTCGTCCACTCAGCAGGGCCGAGTCTGACGGGCCGCTCCGAAATAAGAGGAAGGCTTGACTTCCTCTCCAGAAGATATCTCTATAAATAGGTAAATTCGAGGAGATTTCCAGGTTAGATATTCTTACACTACAAACTCGATATACTAAACACATAAACGCTTTTCTGATATTCTTTGAGAACTATTTTGATACATCAAGGATCTTGAGATCCTTGGAAGATATTGATAAGCCCTATACTGACTTAGGCATCGGAGTGTCCACACCGGACCCCCCTCCGGTGTGTTCTTTGCAGGTTCTTGAAGATTTCGAGTAAAGGCAGCATACTTGGAGTGATTGTACGTGTTCAAAGAGCGGGACATCCAATCCGGAGGACACGTAATCCTCTCGTGCAAATTTTGGCACATCAACTGGCGCCGTCTGTGGGAAAGAGTTGAAAGATTTTCTCACGAGTTTCTACCTGTTCGAGCAAATGGGTGGCGGAAACAAAACATCTACTTCTGGAAAGAAGAACCTTCCAGGGGAAAATTCCCCTTTTCCAACTGATCCCCCACCAAGGGGAGGCCGGGGGAAAGATCCAGTCCATACTCCTTCTGGATCAAATCAGCCATTGGCACCTACTCCAGGCTTGGGTGACGAAAGTCATCCCCTACCGGTCGGGGAGGGAATAACAGGGAACCTTGAAGCCCCAGAGTTCCAGACCGCAGATCCTCAGCGAGAGGATATTCCAGACTCAGGGCCACTCCTGATCTCTCCCGATCAATTGAACGCCCTCATCAAGCAAGCTGTAGAGAAAGCTTTTGCAGATCAAAGAGACCGGATTCCCAGAGCTGCACCAGGGAATCTGGAGGTACCTGCCCCGAGACCCCAGGATGAAGCACCTGGAGCCTCCCAAGTGTTGTCCAAGGAAATGGGGATGCGGGCGGAGGAAGACGATAAGGTGCCCTCGCGAGCGGAAAGAAGCATTCCCCTTCGGAGTACAAGAAGGAATGCAGATCTAGCACCCCGAGGGACAGAACCCCTTGAGACAGAAGAAAGCACGGATGATACCTACGGAGGGCCGGTCAGTGACCAATTACTGGCCCTACAGAAAGAGATGAGAGATATGAGGAAGCAAATGAGCAACCGAACCAGTAGATCCGCTCACGCCTCTGTATGTCAGTTCTCCCCTAACATATTACAGGATGAACTACCATTCAATTTCAAGCCCCTTAATTTTGAATATGATGGTACGGCAGACCCGTACGAACACCTAGTAAGGTTCGAGAATGCTGCATTACTACACCGTTATGGAGAGGGAATAAAGTGTAGGGTATTCCTAACTACCCTAGCAAAAGCCGCACAACAATGGTTCACTCAGTTGGAACCCAATACACTCCGATCCTGGGAAGAATTCAGTGAGCTTTTCCTTCATCAATTTGCCAGCGCCCGGAGACAACCGAGGGCCACTTTGACCCTCTTTAATTTGAGACAGGGAGAGGGCGAGAGCTTAAGAGCTTTTCTCCGGAGGTTTAATCATGCAGCTCTGGAGGTCCCTACAGCCTCTCCGGAGGTGAAAATCAACGCTCTTACTAACGGATTGCGTGATGGAGACTTCTTCTCCTCCTTAGCTAAGAAGCCGGTTAAGAACTTTGATGAATTGCTGCATAGGGCAGAAAAGTACCTCACTCTGGAGGAGGTCCGAAAAGCAAAGAGATTGGAGGTTAGGCCACAAGATCGAGAGAGAAGAAGGGAAAGGGAAGGCCCCTCCAGACGATTCAGTCCAGAGGTCCCTCGGACCTCCGGATCAGCAAGAGATAGCAATCCCTCCGGAGGTCCCCGGTCTGGCCCTCGCGGGAGGTTTGAGAAATACACACCCTTGAGAATTGAACCTGCCGAAGTACTGGAGGTAGCAGGGGATCATCCAGACTTGAAATTCCCGTATTCCAGAGGTCGGGGACCTCAGAAGCCCAAGTCTGATCGATTTTGCCGATTTCACAATGAATATGGGCATGATACAAATCAGTGTTACCACCTGAAAGACGAGATTGAGAGGATGATCCAAGCGGGCCATCTAAAAGAATTCATATTTAGAGACAGGCAGGGCCCTCGGGGGCAGAAGCGGAAAGAACATGAAAGAAAACCAGAAGAGAAGGAAACCAGAGAGGCGGCCGAGGATATGCCCCCTCCACCGCCAAAGAGAGGAGTAATCCACATGATTGTGGGAGGACCAGCAGGTGGAGATTCCTTTCGGAAGAGAAAGCAGAATGTCTGAGCTCTAAAAGCATAGCAAGGAAGCCAGTTAAGAGAAGTGGGACGTATGACGAAGACGCCCAATATCCGATTTGGGCCGGAGGATGTGAAGGGAGTTAAGGAAGATCACAACGATCCTCTGGTGATCACTACCGACATAGCTGGGTTCGATGTTGCTTGAATCTTCGTAGATACGGGGAGTTCGGCTGACATTATGTTTTTTGAATGTTTCAAGAGAATGGAGCTGAGTGTGAAGCTGCGTCCTGTAGATACCTCTCTATATGGTTTCTCCGGAGGTGCCATCCAACCTTTGGGATCAGTAATGTTACAGGTAGGATTGGGGGACGCTCCAGCCCGGAAGGTCCACTTGGTGGAGTTCCTTATTGTAGACATCCCCTCATTATACAATGTCGTGATGGGACGACCTAGCCTGAACCTCTTTCAGGCAATCATCTCTACATTTCATATGAAAATGAAATTCCCTACAGCCACAGGGGTGGGAGAAGTAAGAGGAGACCAGTACCAAGCACGGAAATGCTATGCAGAGTCTGTGAAGATGGCGGACAGAGCCCTGACTAAGAGCCTGGAGCGGACGAGAGGAGATGACCCTGAGGTCAAGAGGAAGAAAGTAGAGGGAGCAACACCTGAACAGGTGAATGTTAAAACAGACGAGGAACTGATGAGCGTGGAGCTCTTCCCAGGGAAACTCGGCTTTGTCACTAAGATAGGCACCCAACTGGGACCTGAACTCACAGAGAAGGTAATATTTACATTACGTCGAAATTCCGATATATTTGCATTTTCTCCAGCTGACATGACAGGAGTCCCTCCGGAGATAGCAATACATTGCCTTAATGTTGATCCAAAGGCAAAGCCCGTGAAACAGAAACTACGAAATTTTGGGATTGAGAAGAATAACATTGTGAAAGAAGAAGTTGAGAAGCTATTGAAAGCAGGGCATGTGGTGAAAGTCCAATTCCCAGAATGGCTCTCCAATGTTGTGCTAGTGCCTAAAGGGGGAGGAAAGTGGAGAATGTGCATCGATTTCAGGGACCTCAACAAGGCATGCCCTAAAGACCACTATCCGCTACCAAGGATAGACCAGTTAGTAGATGCAACTTCAGGCTTCGAGTTGCTAAGCATGATGGATGCATACCAAGGATACCATCAGATCCAACTGAACCCTGCAGATGTCTCCAAAGTGTGCTTCATAGCAGCGTGCGGAACGTTTGGATATGTTCGGATGCCATTTGGATTAATCAATGTCGGAGCAACATATCAAAGGATGGTCGATGCTGTCTTTCGAAGACAGCTGGGAAGGAACATGGAGATATATGTAGATGATATGCTGGCTAAGAGTGTGAAAGCAGATCAACATGTGGAAGATCTGGAGGAAATTTTCCAAGTAATTCGAGAGAACGGCATCAAATTGAACCCAGCCAAATGCTCTTTTGGAGTAAAATCAGGGAAGTTCCTCGGATATATGGTCACTCAAAGAGGTATAGAAGTGAATCCAGCCAAGGTGAAGGCTGTACTGGACATGCAGCCACCGAGAAATATAAAAGAGCTCCAGACACTCAATGGGAGGATTACAACATTGAGCAGATTCATAGCCAGGTCTGCTGAAAAGAGTCATCCCTTCTTTAAAATTCTCAAGAAAGGGACTAAGTTTGAATGGAACGAAACATGCCAAAAGGCCTTTGAAGACCTGAAGCACCATTTGTCTCAGTTACCGAAGCTGACAAAGCCTTCTCCGGGAGATACCCTCATTCTGTATCTCTCCGTAGGGGAATTCTCACTAAGCACCGCCCTAGTCAAAGAAGAGGGATCTCTGCAGCATCCTATTTATTATGTCAGTAAGGTCATTCAAGGGGCCGAAACTCGATACTCAGAAATTGAGAAGGCTGCTCTAGCCGTAGTGGTTACAGCGCGAAGGCTGCGCCCATATTTCCTTTCTTACAAAATACTGGTCCGCACTAATTACTTGTTGAAACAGGTTATAGGGCGAGCAGACCTCTCCGGAAGGATGGTGAAGTGGGCAATCGAGCTCCAAGAATATGACGTGGATTTCGAGCCGCGGAAGGCTATAAAAGCCCAAGCTTTGTCCGATTTCATCCAAGAGTCGACCAAACTAGAGGAAGTCGAGGGATGGAAGGTGTATGTAGATGGCTCAGTGACCCTGAGCGGATGTGGAGCAGGGATTGTGCTAACGGGCCCTCGAGGAGAGGATCTACAATTTGCAGTGAGGTTTCAATTCATGACCTCAAATAATGGAGCAGAATACGAAGCTTTGATCAGAGGAATGGAGATGGCATTAGAATTGGGAGCTCCAAAGGTAACTCTATACTCAGACTCCCAATTAGTTGTTCAGCAGGTGAATGGTGAATATGTAGCCAAAGATAGCAGGATGGCTGCCTATCTGGAACGAGCCAAAGAAGTGATGGGTAAATTTCAAGAGTGCGAGGTAATCCAGATACCCCGGGAGAAGAACATGCAAGCGGATAGCCTCTCCAAACTCGCTAGCTCCACAGAGTTTGATGGACAAGGAACAGTAACTTTAGTAGTTGCAGAAAGAGAGACTCTGGAGAACCCCATTGGTTCCATTGAAGAGGAAGATGATTGGAGAAGAGCTATATGGATGGAACTCACCAAGGGAGCAGATGCCCCTACCACCAGAGAGACCCGAGCCCTTCGGATTAAATATTGTATTATCGGAGGGCACTTATACAAGAAATCATTCACACACCCATATTTGAGGTGTATATCAACTCGAGAAGCTATGTACACACTCAAAGAGATCCACGAAGGTGATGCAGCCAGTCATGAAGGATACAAAGCAGTGGTGAAGAAAGTTTTAAGGGCTGGATTATATTGGCCCTCCATGACAAAAGACGCTAGAGAATTTGTGAGAAAATGTGTCAAGTGTCAGAAAAATGGTCCATTGATAAGGACCCCTGCGGAAGAGATGGGAGCGATGCACTCTCCCTGTCCCTTTGCTAAGTGGGGAATCGACTTGGTAGGACCCTTGCCTCCAGCCTCCGGAGGGAGAAAATTTCTCATAGTAGCAGTGGACTATTTTAGCAAATGGGTGGAAGCTGCTCCTCTGGCTACGATAGATGAAGAAAATGTGATTAAATTCTTGAAAAAACAGATTTGTTGTAGGTTCGGAGTTCCCAGAATATTGGTCTCTGATAATGGAACGCAGTTTAACGGAGAAAATGTACGAGGATGGTGTGCAAGACTGAACATAATACAGAGATTCACCTCTGTAGCTCATCCTCAAGCTAACGGACAAGTGGAGGTTACTAATCGAACGATAGTGGATGGAATTCGAACAAGGCTGACGAAGATAGGAGGAGGATGGGTGAACGAGTTAGATAATGTATTGTGGTCATATAGAACTAATCCGAAGACAGCAACTGGAGAGTCCCCATTTCAGTTGGTCTACGGAGCTACGGCGGTGATACCTCTAGAGGCCGTGTTACGATCGCACCGAATTGCCCAATTTGAAGAACATCAGAATGAAAGATTGATGAGAGAGGCTCTAGATTTGATGGAAGAAGAAAGAGAGATGGTTAGGGTACGTGCTGAAAGATATAAGAGCAGAATTAAAGCTGCATATGATCGAAGGGTGATCCCGAGGTCCTTCAGAGCGGGGGACCTGGTGCTAAGAAGAGCGGACGCCCTGAAGAATACGGGAAAGCTGGAACCCAACTGGGAGGGGCCTTATAAAATCACACAGGTGCTGAAAGGAGGAGCATATAGACTGCAGAGTATGGAAGGGGTCGACATAGCTAGACCCTGGAACGTTTGCCATTTGAAGAGATTCTTTATTTGAAGAAAGTGTAAGGTCTTCGAGGCCATTTATGACTTTTGTTTTGTGATTTTTTGCATTGATCCATATTCTGCTTGATGTATTTTGTGGCTTCACCGGAGCTCTTTTTCCCTCTCTACGGGTTTCCCCTTTGGGGTTTTTCCGTAAAGAGGTTTTTAATGAGACCGGCATAGGTTATCTATGGCCTATGTTGAAAATTGACAATAAATCAATGAAGTCTTATCCCTTTTTGAAGAAAGAATTATTCAGAATTATTGTGTCTTGATTATCTTTCTCATATTTGAATATGCGATGTATGAATATAACAATGACGAGTGTGAGAGACACTCAGAGGCCTAGAGGCGGAGGTGCTCCAGAGAGCCCTCACCTTACTTGAGACCCAAGTGGGTTACTGAAATGAGAAGATTTTATGGATTAAAATCTTTTAAGAACAAGAGTGAGAGACACTCAGAGGCCTAGAGGCCGAGGTGCTCCAGAGAGCCCTCACCTTACTTGAGACCCAAGTGGGTTACTGAAATGAGAAGATTTTATGGATTAAAATCTTTTAAGAACAAGAGTGAGAGACACTCAGAGGCCTAGAGGCCGAGATGCTCCAGAGAGCCCTCACCTTACTTGAGACCCAAGTGGGTTACTGAAATGAGAAGATTTTATGGATTAAAATCTTTTAAGAACAAGAGTGAGAGACACTCAGAGGCCTAGAGGCCGAGGTGCTCCAGAGAGCCCTCACCTTACTTGAGACCCAAGTGGGTTACTGAAATGAGAAGATTTTATGAGTTAAAATCTTTTAAAAATAAAAGTGAGAGACACTCAGAGGCCTAGAGGCCGAGGTGCTCCAGAGAGCCCTCACCTTACTTGAGACCCAAGTGGGTTACTGAAATGAGAAGATTTTATGAATTAAAATCTTTTAAAAATAAGAGTGAGAGACACTCAGAGTCCTAGAGGCCGAGGTGCTCCAGAGAGCCCTCACCTTACTAGAGACCCAAGTGGGTTACTAAAATGAAAAAATTTTACGAATTAAAATCTTTTAAGAATAAGAAGTGAGAAATACTCGGAGGCCTAGAGGCCGAGGTGCTCCAGAGAGCCCTCATCTTACTTAAAACCCAAGAGGGTAATTGATGAAAGGAGAAGATATTTGCGAATCAAAGTCTTTTAAATACAAAAAAAGGGAAAAGAAAATGCTGAGAGGATTAGAGATCAAGGTCTCCCAGAAAGCCCTCACCATGCTTTAGAACTACAAAGACTAGATGATGAAGAAGACAAGTTTTATGATTCAGGAGTCAAGAGAAGAGGGAGTATGACCTCCCACAACCAAGTCACCTGAAATCAAGAAATTGTACAGCCAAGAGGTGATCCCAGCATAGCCTACAAGACCAACGAAAAGGGGGGGAAGAGAACACACCTCCAACACATTCTTTGCTGGTCTTGTAAGCTACTCATGCAAGAAAGAAAAAGACAACAAAACATGCAACATCAAGCTAACGCGATTACTACAAAAAGCCCCCACATATCCAGGAGTGTGGAGTCCCCTATAAAGTATGGAGAGCAAATATTATGAGCATAAAATAAAGAGTGTAGCAAAACAAGAGAAAAGTAAATTGTTTGTGGTGATCATAAATGTGAAATTTAAACTGCAATTTAAACTGCTTTTTCAGCAGCAGCTTCCTCAGCAATAATCCCCTCGACCTCAACTCCTTCAGCTCCTCCAACAGCGCCCTCCTCCTCAGCAACATGGTTGCTAGATCCTCCACCCTCCTCTGGACCCGCTGTACCTCCCATGGTATCGGCGACGCCAGTCCCTCCATCTACTGCGGTTGTCACGGCTGGAGCGGAGCTATAAGGATAAATCAAACGCTCCAGAGGCTTTAACTCAGCCATACCTATCTTGACAGCCTGCAGCTTGGCGATGGCCTGACCCATTCCGGGTAGCCACCAAGGACTATCGGGGCTCTCCTTAGGATCCCCCAAGAATTTTGGAGGAGTAGCAAGACGATCCAAATGGAACTCACGAGAGTAAGTTCCATCAAACCCCGGGGCTGAAGGCTCGGCGACGGCATTGCTGAAGCCGTGGTGAATGAAGTGAGGGATATGCGGTCCCATGGCACAGAGGAAGCTCGAGCTCTTTAGGAAGCTGGACAGCCACTGAGTATGAAGAGTTTCCAAGAACTCTTGAGCCAAAGAGGAACTGAACAGGGACTTAATGCAAGCCTGCACTCCGACATCCGGCAGCTCGCGCTCCATCCGTTCCACCTCCTGCACCAGATACTTAATCCTGGCTGCATCCTGCTTGCTTTGAGTCTGTAAGAGAGACAACTCCTCAGATACAGCTTGAGCTCGCTTATGAACTTTGTCCTTCTCCATAGTGATATCCTTGAGGGTCGACTGGAAAGAGGACGCTTCGGCCCGGAGAAGCTCAAGCTCAGCCACCATCTCGATACCTTGATCGAGTATCTTAGCATAAGTAAGGCCAAGCTACAGAAGAAAAGGAAATAGTGTTTGAGATATGAAGAAAGTAAAGATTGTGAAAATAGGAAATAATAGAAAGTACATCTGAGAAAAGTTGAGCCCCATGGAGCAGTTGATCCTCAGGAAGGGGCGAGTCGGATAAATCAGCGTTGGAGGGAGCAGGACATCGATCAATGAGGCAATGGAGAGGTTCGTATACAGCAGAAGCAGGGGCTCCCTTCTCGGCAAGAGTACGGGTCGCTTTTCCCTTCTTCTTCTTAGAGGTGCCACAGTCAGCGAAGAAGGCGTTGGCAGCCGAGCGGGTTCTTTTGGCAACTGAACCTGGGACCTGAGTGGAAGAGCTAGGGAGAGGAGGAATTTTCGAAGAACCCTCTGGAGCTGGAGTCTTGGCTGAGCTCTCGAGAGCAGGAGACGGAGGAGCTTTTGGAAGAACTTCGGGAGTGGATAATACAGGGGTCTTCACTATGCTAAGAGCAGGAGCATCCCGAGAAATGTGAGTTAGCCAACTCATCGCTGCAGACAACCAAGAAAATGTTCAAAATACAGAAAAATGACAACATACGAGAAGAGGAATACAATAATGGAAGATTTTTTACCATCTCGAGAATCTAAAGGGAAATCTTGAGGACAAAAGCCGAAGTGGGAGAGGATGCGAGGATTTTTGCAAATACCAAGGATATCAAAATAATCGTGCAGACGGACGTGGGTATTGAGACTAGCCATAACAGTATGATTCGAAACAGAGTAAGATTTTAGAGGAGGGGGAAGTACTCCTGGATTATGGAATATCCAACCCCCATGAGGGAATGGCCAACCAGTGGGGCTGGTAGTGAAAAAATAATAATCCCGCCAAGATGAGTCCTCTTCATGGAGTTTTTTCAGAAATTTACAAACACGGGACCTCCGTCCACTAACATAGAAGAAACCATCATTCACCTTACAAGAATGTTGGCTCAGAAATAGTTCGGCAGATGGGTCGCCCCCATTCCCTTTCACCAAGATGAAAAAGCCTATCATAGTACGGATAGCGTTCGGAGTAAACTGGTTAAGAGGGATCTGCATGCGGGTCGATATGGCAGCCAAATAGGGATGAATCGGAAATCGTAGTCCGGCCCTAAGGTGGGCTTCGAAAAAAGCAAGAGTTTGGGGTTGGGAGAGATCTGGGCATTCATTTGAGCGAGGAGCGCGAAAGGCATACTCCGATGGAAAACCATAGGCGTGGGCAAGGTTAATTAAGTGAGTATGGTTGATTTTGGAAGCAAGGGAAATTTTATTCTCTGGACTCCCCATCAAAGAAGGAGTCAGTTCAGAGGAATTTTGGCTAATGGCTTCCGGCGGAGAAAGAGGGTTTGACATTACTAAACAAGTACGAATAAAAGAAGAGAAGAGGGATAGCTAGGTTACCTTGGTCGGGGAGACTATGGAATCAGTCGGAGTGACCGGTGACGATGAGACCCGGAATGAAGAACGCCTGAAGAACAGATGGAGATGACGAGAGATTTTTGGGAAGAAATGAAATTCAAAAGAAAAAGGGGTGGAGAAAAGAAAAGGGACGGTTGCGTAAAGTAAATGAGAGGAAATGTGGGGTAGAATCGAGGATTTTCCTCGGGAGAATAACAAAGGAGAGAGAAAAGCGATCGCGTGAGGCCCACGCGCGGAAGCCGAAAAGTCTCCCAAGTTGGAGGCGGGAAAAGCCTTCAAAGAAGGTCATGTTTTGAAACTTCCTCTCCGAAGCAAGAACGATACACGTCTCTCCAGGAAGACCTTTGTACCAGGTTCTTGGAAATTTTTCTACTCTCACAAAAGATGCCCTCCTTTTACGAGAGTAGGGGGGAGTAGATGATGCGGCCTAAAAATGTCACCTAATAAGGAGTCGGCACGTGTATAAAAGATAAGGTCGAAATGGAAGGATTGAATTATTTAATACCCTCTGGATAAGGAATCCTCTCTAGAGGTCTCTCTGGAGGGAGCTCCGCCTGGAGAGGAGTATCAGAAAGAATCAGTCTTAATATGAAGTCGTGGACCGTAAATATAGAGGACTTCCGCCCTTTCCGGTCTAGGCTGGATAAAAGGAAGACCTTATCCTCCTTTATCTTAGGAAACGAAGTCCACCAAGAGGGAGGATCACCGAGTCTTCAATCATAAGTTCACCCCAAAATTATTTTTTTGCCACGTTTATCTGTACCGGCTCATTTTATAAGTTCACCCCAAACGATTTTATTTTTTTTAAATAATTACATTTTAAGGACTATATTATCCTTTTATTAAATGAGTTCACCCAAAAATCATTTTTCTTACTAAAGTTATCTGCACCCGCTCATTTTATGAGTTCACCCCTAAATCATTTTTTTATCACGGTGTGCACCCACTCATTTTATGAGTTCACTCCTAAATTATTTTTTTACCACGTTTATCTGCACCCCTCATTTTATGAGTTCATCCAAAAAATTTTTTTTAAAAATAATTACATTTAAAATACTATATTATCCTTTCATTAATTTACACAAAATATAATAAAATCAACCTTAATTTGTATATTTACAATCTGAAGTCGAGTCATTACCGAGTTACCGTCGATTCACCATCAAGTCACCCATATTTTTAAAAAAAAATCGTAAAACATAATTTAAAAAAAAAAACTATCGAAATTAGCCACAAATCTTGATTTTTTTTTCTTTTTAATTTTTCTTTTCATTTCTCTTTTTCTCCCATTTTTAGTTTTTATTTCAAATTTTCATTTTCTTCGTTTTTTTCCTTTTACTTTATTTTTTCCTGCCTTTATTTTACTTTTTTTTTCCATTGTTTTTGGTATTATTGAATACAATTAGATGCGTGAAATTATTTTTTATTGTATAAAATATTACTAACTAATATGCATGTTATTATTGATTATTATTCGTGGTATTACTAATAATTATTTTTTGTATTATTGAATATAATTAAATGTTTAAAATTATTTGTTATTAAATAAGATATTACTAATTACTGTTAATGGTAGTTATTCTTTATTGTGTTACCGACTATAATAAAATTATACATATAATATTATTTTGTATTAAAATTAAAATAAATACACATAAAAATGGAAAATAAAGGCAGGAAAATTAAAAAAAATGTAAAAGAAAAAAAAACGAAGAAATTAGAAGTTTGGAATAAAAACTTAAAATGGGAAGAAAGAAAAAGGGGAGAATTGAAGAAAAATAAAAAAGAAATAAAATCGAGATTTGTATATAATTTCGATAGTTTTTTTTTTTCTAAATATATGGATGACTTGGTGGTAGACATGCGCAAAATTGAACCGCCAAACCGGCCAAACCGGCGGTTACGGTTTGCAAACCGAACCGTAACCGAAAAATGGCAGTTCGGTTACGGTTTGACATTTTGACAAACCGCAAACCGTCGGTTTTGGCGGTTAACCGGCGGTTTGGCGGTTTTATAAAAAAAAAAAAAAAATTTAATACACCATTCTTCTATTTTTAATGTATAAATTTAAGTTATATAATTTTTTATTCAATTCTAGTAATGTATTTTCTAAAAAATGAGTTAAAACGAACGAAAACGGAGTGAAAACAAGCGAAAACGGAGATAATATTTAAAAAAAAAAAAAACTAAAACCGCCAAACCGGCGGTTCGCGGTTCGATTACGATTCACCATTTTCGAAAACCGTAACCGCCAGTTTCTAACCGAAATCGGTGGTTTTCAACCGACGAACATGTCTACTTGGTGGTGAATCGACGGTAACTCGGCAATGACTCGACTGCCGATTGTAAATATACAAATTAAGGTTGGTTTTATTATATTTTGTGTAAATTAATAAAAGGATAATATAGTCTTTTAAATGTAATTATTTTTAAATTTTTTTTTTTTGTGAACTCATAAAATGAGGGGTGTAGATAACTGTGGTAAAAAAATAATTTGGGGGTGAACTCGTAAAATGAGCAGGTGCAGATAACGGCGATAAAAAATTATTCGGGTTGAACTCATAAAATGAGTGGGTGCAAATAACTGTGGTAAAAAAATAATTTGGGAATGAACTCGTAGAATGAGCGGGTGCAGATAACCGCGATAAAATAAATTATTCGGAGGTGAAATCATAAAATGATTGGGTGCGTATAACCGTAATAAAAAATGATTTTTGGGTGAACTCATTAAATGATCGGGTGCAAATAAAATATAAATAAATAATTAAAATTGGTGTGTATCGGTCAAGTATCACCTTAAATATATATAATAAATTTAAAATTAAATTATTATTTCTTAAAACTCAAAAATATAATTTTGGAACGATTAATGATATGAGAATTAAAATAAAGATTATATATTATTATTAATTTTTTTATTAATTATGTGAGGATAAATTTGTAATTTTATAATTATGTATTTAAAATTATTAAAATTAATTTAAAAGTGCCATAGGGCGACAAAAAATGATAATAAGTGCAATGCAAGGCGATGGATTTTGCGACGCCAAGTGCAACAGGTAGCAGGTCATCAAATATAAGCCATTAGATTTCAGATCTGATGACTCAGATTAATGGACTGTTGATTGTTTGGGCGACACTGGACTATCCTTAGAAGACCCCTATTTTTTATAAGTAAATGACACATATTAAGAAAGTGTATAATGAGTAGTATTTTAAGTTGTAATTTTGTAATTTAAAGTAAATAAATGAGTTGACTTATATGTGGGTTCAAAATTAGTGACATTTTATGTAAAGTTTATAAAAATAATTTTCATTTTAAGAGTGTGAAAGTTATCGTGAACGCCTCGAAAATAATAGTATGGAAGTTATTGTAGGACGGGAGAAGTATATACATATTAAAATATTTTTTAAAAAAGTTTCTAAATAAGAAAATCTATATTAAATAAATGGTTAATTCATTTAAAATGTATTTTTTATTTAAATATTATTTATAAGATTATTATTTTTGTTCATAATGTATGACTTATGATAAGGACGTGATGTGATATGTTTTGTCTATATGACTCGGCCCTCCAAATCAGTAGCGGAACTAAAATTGAGACTAAAATGATTAAAAAAAAGAAAGGATTGATCTCTTATTTTCAATAATAATCAAAACCGTTAAATTAGTAGTTTAAAAATTGAACCGTAACCATCTCAATTTTGATTTGATTATAATTTAATTTGAAATTTTGAAAAACGTAATCATCGATTTATAACCGAGATCGACGGTTTTAACCAGTTACACACTTACACATGTCTAGTAGTATATCCTCTCCTTCATACATTTATAATTTGTGAATATGTTGGTGTAGGGTGGTGGATGGTGCCCCAACATTAAATCGTGCCAACTTTCAAAAGGAAGCCCACTTGGCAGCACCAATAACTTAACTACCACTCCCTTTGAAGGGACCCTGAGTTCCTATAAAATTGTCAATCCTGGTAATATTAATATACTCTTTTCACAATTACTGTTTAAGCGTAGTTTAATATGAAAGTTGTTTATTAGTATTAAAGGGATAAAGTAGAGGACATGAAAGACTTTTGAATAATAAAGTAAATAATAAAAAATAAAGTAATGACATGTGATATAATTTTGAGATGTTTAAATTAAGGGTGTAGTTTAAAGTGAAAAAAAATGTTTTATTGCTAAATAAAGAAGGGTGTAAGACAGGCTTCGCACTGTCTTACAAAAGGCAATACTTCAAATAACGTTAGATCGTTGATCCGACGTATAAAATTTAATTTATATGATTGCACTTCGCATTAGTGCGTTTGCTCTATGCATTATGCAATCGCACTGCATCGCCCTATTAATAAATTAAATTAATATATATAAATTGACGAAAATATCATTTTATTTTAAAATAAATAAAAATATTAAATTATAAAATTACATAAATATCCTTATTATTAAAATAATACATCATTTAAATTACAATATTTGTGTAGCAATTGAGTCAAAACGCCGGCAGCCACCGCGTCTCGCTGAGCTCGCTCTGACACCGAGTAGCACCGTCTTTGGCGCTCTTCTTTTCAAAACCCCATTAAAGGGTAAACCTACAAGCTTCATCTTTGCTTCAACAACACCAGATTCTTGACCCACATACGCGTCTCGCTTGCCATCCCCAACTTCAAATCAAGGAAGAAGGCCAGCCAAAAACCCTTGATTATCGTGTTTTTTTTTTCTCGATAATTCTGGGCAAAAGGAATAATCAATGAAATTGTGTAGCTTTGTTGTGCTTTTATTTTTTGGTTGTTTATTTTAATTCGATTAGAATGTCTCAGTGGGTTTTAATTATTAATTAGAGGGCTGAACACTTTTTTGAAACTGTAACCAGAAGCCATTAATTCTTCTTCATTCTCACAAACCCTATTGCTATAAAACTAGCTCCCTTTCTAATAATTTTTCCATGAATTTCTTTTGAAAATCCTTCAAAATGTTGGAAGATTCTCATCGAAATTCTGAGAAATTGAGTGGAAAATTAGTTCGATGAGCAGTGACACCACTGTAAGCCATTGCGCGAGCTTCAGCCGCCTCTCCTTCGAGTTTCCGACGATTTGGCCGGAGAAGACGGCGGCGTTGAAGCCGGACCGGTCGTCGGACTCGTCGTTCCAAGAGATTCGGCTGAAGACGAATCTGACATTCCGTGACTTTAGCTTGGTCCGGCAAATCGGGAGCGACAATATCGGCAGGGTTTATCTCTGCCGCCCCCGGGCGACGGTGGAAGAGGGGCGGTTGCACGCAATGAAGGTGGTGGATAATGGTGGAAGAGGGGCGGTTGCACGCAATGAAGGTGGTGGATAATGGTGTGTTGGGGTTGAAGAAGAAGACGCACAGAGCGGTTATATCCAAGATAAAAGAAGATTAACTTTATAATTTTGTATATATTTTTAAAAATTGTTATAAGGACATTTCAGTAATTTTATAATTTTTTTAATAAAAATTAAATATTTTATAACATTGCGAAGCGCAATCGCTCTAACGAATCTAAATGACATGTCAACTTCTCATTGGACGCCTTTTGTAAAATAGGGCGAATCCCCTGTCTCACCATAGAAAAGCCCAATAAAGAAATGTTCAATCTAAATTGAGACGGAGAGAGTATTAGTTTTGATATGGAATCAGATAGTAATTTTTTTTATAAAAAAAATCCTCTCCAGACAAATACTTGTGTGTACCAATTACATGGTATCAATTGATTCAATTTTCTAAATGGGTGAATGTTACCCATGATATTAGTTCAAATAAAGTATATTAGTTCAAATACAGTATAGTATTAGCTCACATATTGTATAATATTAGTTTAAATATTAAATAGGAACAAGTTACATGTATGTAATTGGTACACAAGAGTACAACTCTACTCTCCAATATATTATCACATAATTAAATTAATATCCATTTAGGCTCCATTTGAATGGAGGAATTTAGGTGTATAGATTTTAAATCCACATGACTTGTTTGGATTAAAAAATAAATGGATTTTAAATATTTAAGTTTTAGTCCATTTTTTTTTTTAAATTGAGAGAATTTTATTCTCACTAAAACCATGTCATTTGAAATTTATGTATTTTTAATTCTTTTCATTTGAAATATTTCCTCAAATTAAATCTTATCATCCAAACACAACCTTACCCCTTACTGATTTGTCACACTTGTAAATTTAATTCATTACAATTTCAGACTTTTATAATTGGAATAGAGTTTACATGCTCTACTGTGATGGAGCATCTTTTATGGGTGACTCTGAAAATCTAGTAAGTCTTTCTTTTTTTGGAGTAATTTTGTCTATAAATTTCACATATCAGTAAATATATTTTAATATTTTATTCTTATTTTCTCTTTTTTTCAATCATTTTTTTTAATTTATGGGCCTAAAAATAATGAAAAATTTATAAACGGACAAAATATAATTTATTTGTTATTTAAACTGTTATTTTTTATTATTTTTTTAGGAGTTGAACCTCCAATTTAGAGGGTCATGAAATATGCAACTAATGTACGTTTTATTACTCCTAAATTATTTTAATTAATTAATTTATACATAAATTTAAATAGAAGTCAATATTTAATTTAGGCAATACTTTCCGGCGGCTCAGCCGGTGATTTAGCCTGTATATTACATTGTGATGAGTTTAAAGCGTTTCTACCCACTGCTACTAAAGTCAATTGTGTTCTCGATGCCGGTTTCTTCATCCACGGGTATATACTTCCTCCGTTTTTTCTATTTTAATTCAACATTTACTGTTTATGCGAGAAAATTTCATTTTACGTCCTGTAACTTATGTTGGTCCTGAAAGGAGTATATAACAAGTGTATGGGGGGGGGGGAATACACTTGTATGCAAATTCTTTTTAACTTTGATCAAACCAGAGCTCAGCAAGGTTGTCTTGGACAACTCTGCTGAAGATGATTAACTCTTCTAAGATAATCAAACTACTAAGTACTATTGAGTACTTAGTTGAATAACTATCTAGGGGAGTTATATGTGCGGAATAGTGGTTGGCCCTTTTAGTTTAGACTCCTTTAGTTTCTGAAATCACTTTGTCAATTCAATATAGTCCAGTTTTCAGGGAACTTGTCCAAATCAGTTTTGCACAGTCTTTGAATGTTTATCCTTTGAAAGATCAGTTTTGTGTGCAGTGTTGAATGTATGAAAGTACTTGAAAAGCAAATCAACACAAGAGTTTATAGTGGTTCAGAGACTCAAGCTCCTACATCCACTTTCCCTGATTGAACATGATAATTCCTTCACTCTTGGAATTAACTTGTTTTATAGTGCCAAGGTGCACTTGATCAATAACACCACTCCTTGGTGAATTGATCCCTAGGATGTCTAGAGTCCTAGTACCCTCTTCTCAACTCAGAACTGAACTGTTCTTCTCTCAACAGTCAGCTCCTACCACTTCTACTACTACAACCTTCTCACTTTCACTCTTGAAAGGTATAAGGGTTGAAGTAAGGTTCCAACTAATGAGATATCCTTTACAATGAAGATCAGTGTATAAGGATAGGATATCTCTCTAAGCTTTGTATGGATATACAATTGAAGTTCAGCTTAGAAGAAGTGTTTGAAGACTAAGATAGTCTTTGAAGGCTTTGAAAGCACTCTAGCTTGTAAGATCTTGTCTAATGTTGGATTGTGTTGAGGTCAGTTGGATGCTTTCAAATGGTCTTCACACTTCTGTATTTATAGACAATTGAAGGATTTGCCCGTTGGAGAGGCAACCTCAAAAGTCCATAAATGTCTTCTTTTAGTTCTTCAACTTTGAAGACAGAATCTTGATAGTGACATGTCCTCATTTGGGAAATAAACGGCTGTTTAAGCTTTGTCTTCATTCTGCAACACTCTTCCCAAGGTATGACTTTAAGATTCTCTTGTTAGGACTTGGACATGGCTTCTAAAGGTTGTTCCAATGATAGTACAACACTCCTTATCAACTGGACAACTCTCCTTATCACTATCAGCAGTCTTGCTTATCAGCAAGGTTGGCTTGCTCTTCTTCAGATGACTTGGCTCATACCCTTTGCTTCACTTCAAGGTGATCTTAGCATGAATCAATAATGATCTTTAGGGTGTAGTTGTCTCTTCAGCATGGTTGACCTTAAGCTTTTAGTAGATTTCATCTTTGCTTAACTTAGCTGAGACAACACTCCTGGACAACTCTCCTGATCAGCATTCTTGGCCTTCATTAGGCTTAGTGGTTGTTCCAGAATTTGAGCCTTGAGGGGACTTGTTCTTGATACACTTCAAAGCATAGGTTCCCCCTCAAATTATGCATCTATTAAACTACGAGCTGCCTAACATACCAGCTTCTCATCTAGCCTTAATTCTATATGTTCTAACATTCTTAGAACATAATCATCTTGACTTAAGCATGTCTCAGGGGGTTTTGGTATTGAATCAAAACGTATCTCATTTTATTCCCAACAATTTTCCCCTTTTTGATGATGCCAAAACCTATACATTCTCTGCAAAAGTGACTTAGCTACACCTATTACATTTTTCTTCAGAAGATATGACTTAGGTCAATTATCCTGAAAAGCAATGTGTTAGTGTACTTACTGTTCATGTTGCACATAGGTTTCCAAGATAGGCATAGAGAGATTTCTGTAACAATGTATCTTGATTCAAAGTCAGTTCAACTATCATTCATATGAAAATCATTACAAGCATGTTGATAGTTGATATTAATATATTAGAGCATGAATTCAAGACACTATTACAAATGATCATTTCATTACAACTATTCATAGCATACTAAACATAAGATCTAGAGTATCAGAGCCTAAGCAACTTAATTACTTCAAAGTATCTAGATCTTCAAGTATCAGAGCATCTTCTAGTATCAGAGCAAAAACCAAAACACTTATCAACATTTGGATCTTCAAGAGCAAATCATCAGATATCAAAGTAAATACTTGTATCAGAGCAACCAATGCATATTAGAGCAATCGGATTATCACACCACATCAGCAGTCTTGACCAACTTTAGCATAGTTGACTAATCAAAAAGGGTCAGAGTACTTAGCCATTTCAGAGATCATCCTCAGGAGGTGGCAACATCCCATATTGTGCCCACACTCTCCTTTTCAAGGCCATGGCTTCTTGGTTTGTTCCCTTAGGTCCAAGAACCATCTTATTCAGCTTGAGGATCTCAGTGAATTCCTTCAGGATTCTTGCCTGGTCAATCCACCCTTCAAGCTTTGGAGGCATGTATATGATTGGCTTGGGAGCTGTGAGTTCAAATCTTGCAATGTCAGCAGCTGCAAGCAATTGTTGATAAAGCTCTCTGTAATACTCTATCATGAACTCAGCAAAAGTGGAGTTGGCATCTCTTCCATTCCATCTGTCAATGACATATTGATCATAGACAAACTCCCTTTTGGCTTCCTCCCATGAGTCATTCAGCTGAATTGGCACCTGATGAGTCGAAAAAGAACGCTTACGGATGTCAACCGTTCCTTTGCGAGCACTGCTAATCACGAGTTTGAATCACGTGTTTATCCTTGGCAAAACTTCAAAGAAATCTCCTTGTAAATCCACAAATGACCTGCAAAAGTACGCCGGAGGGGGGCTCCGGCGTAGAAGCTCCGACGCTCAAGTCAGATTCAATCGTTGGCCAAATCAAAGAGGAATTCCCCTGTATGTCTAGGGAAATTCCGGCGAATATAGTGGAGTTTCTCCTCCAATCAGTGTACAATTCGTGTAAAAGTATGTAAAGTATGTATTCTGTAAAAAACGTATGTATTTGTTTTTGAACCTCCCCAAGAATAGGGAAATAACCTCGTTTATATACCTGGCCCCTCTCTCTGCGGAGAGGGGAAGACTTCTTCTCCCTATATTCTCGGCCCATCCCCGTAAATCCGGCCTCAAATCCCTAAGGACTCGGCCTCTCTCCCTGAAGACTTGGTTCTTCAGCTTATCGACTCCTACTTTCGTGGGTTTGAACTATTCCTTTGACTTGGCTAAGAAAGATGGACTATACATTCCATATTTGGGCCGGACCACTTCAAGCCCAAGGGCTATTAATCTCTTCAAATATGGGCCAAAGGCCCACTCACCCTGATATCTCTAATTTCCCTACTTAAGCCCAGGGGTGTATTAATCCTGTTTCTTCGACGTATTGACCTAATCACAACTATCATAATTTATCCCGTTTCCACGTGTCGACTTCTCAGAGAGCGACATATTTATCTACATCAACCACTCCCCCCTACTCTCATAAAAGGAATAATTTTTAGGAGAGTAGGAAAACAATAACACTGGGATAAATACCAAAGAAATATTTTATTCCTAAAACTTAGAATACCCTTCGAAATATTTTGCTGATTTGATTCCCTTCGCAATAATTACCTCTGGAAGGCGTCAGGTCTTTTGCACTTCCACACGCAACTTTGCCCTCGAATCCCGTAGCCACGCGTTCATTCCTAACCCAACATCAGGCCGCCGTTTTTCCCTTACGCGCCTTTCGATTGGGGGGGCATTGAATTCTCCTCGGTCTTCTCCTTTCTCTTTCCAGCGTAATTATTCAAAATCCCCTTTTTCCACCAAAAACCCTTCTCTCTTTCATTTCAAGCTTATCTATCTTCCATCTTCGTTTAACCTCTGCGATTCTAACTCCTCCGTGCACGTCCAGCGGCCGTTCCGTCACCACTCCTAAAACCGACTTTTCTCCAGGTATCTATTCCTTCCCTTCTTCTCTCATTTACAATATCCTCATGTCATCCTCTTCAGACTCCATTTCCATGGAGAGTTCTACCTCCGATTCGTTTCCCATATTTCCCATAAACGACCAAGCTTTGGAGGATAAAATTTCTGGGCCTTCAATTCTTAGTTCTGAGCGTGTTGCCGCTTTCCTTCGTTCTGGGATCTTCCCCGCCGACTATTCCGTTAGGGCTGCCCATAAAAAAGAGTGCCCTAACTTTCCAGGTCAAAATACCTTAGCCTTTTGGGAGGCTCAACTAAAAGCGGGTCTCCGTTTCCCAATCCATCCTTACCTCTGCGAAATTTCCGCTTATCTCTGTATACCTTTGAACCAATTTACTCCCAATGCCATACGTGCAATGTTAGGTTTTTATATCCTAATGAAAGGAAATGGTGGGGATCCTTCGGCTCAACTCTTTCTAACCCAGTACGTGTGCAAGTTCGCGGACGGGTTCTTTTATGCTAGTGGTCGTACCTCCAGGACCGGCAAGTTCATGGAAAAACTGCATGAGGGAGTCCAGGACTGGAAAGACTACTATTTCTTTGTTACAAATCCTCTTCCTTGGGAATTTCCTCATGAAGGATGGATTTATGAGAATCCTGGGGTACCCCGTCCTCCTCTTTCAATTTGTTCTTCTTTAAACCTGGATGTGATGAACCACTTAAACGATCATGTCTCTGTTCATGGCTTTTTTGATGTAATGGGTATCTGTAAAAATCCTAGAGCTCTCTCTCATTTTGGTTTTGGTCGCTCCGATTACCCTTTAGGTCCCGATGATGGTAATACCATTTCCTTTCCTGAGTAGTGTCTTCCGAATTGGAGATGCCTTGTTTATTTAATGTCGTTTCATATTTCTTTGTGCAGCTATGAGTTGGTTAACTCAGATTTCGCGTGATGCTGCCCCTCTCTCAATGGTTAATAAGTCTCCGGCTCCTGCAAGTTCTTCGAAAGCTCAAATTCCTCCTTCCCCAGTGGAACCTGCCACTGGGTCCGTTGCTAAGCGTACCCGTTCCTCTACCGAGAAAGCCATGGTTTCTGCATTGCCTCCTGTCTCCGATGCTTCTAAGAAGAAGAAATCCAAAACCAAATCCTCTCTGCCTAATGTCGCTTCCGATGCTCCAGATGAGATCAATGTCAATCATCTCTTGTCTTTTATAGAACGTTACACTCCGACTCCTGCCACTGAGGCCCTTAATGCTCTATCCTTCGGCGAACGGGTTGTGCATGCCGCTCATAGCTTTACCCAGGTATTCTCTTCGTGCAAATACATTTCTAAGCAATTTTAATAAGAAAGAGTGCACTTGTCTTACTTCTTTAGATAATTCATTTTGTAGTTTGGTCTTCTGTTCTCCAACGTGTCCGAACGAGCTCTTCAGTCCCTCCAACTGGTGGATGATCTCCACAGTCAAGTAGAGTTGGAGAAGGTGAAGAAGGATATTCTCGAAGCAGAGTTACATGATGCTAATCAGAGGTGTAAAGTACTCCAAACAACGCTCTCGGGGGAGATTTCTTCGTTGAAGCAAGAGTTCGGTAAACGGGTTGAACAGCTGGAAGTCACTATTCCTCAAGCTGGTATGAATTTGTGCCTAGACTCCCTGTTTACCTCTGCCGCAGGTCAAAAATTTCTAGGTACCTTGCATCAGGAGTGGCTGGAGGCCTTTCTTCGGAGTAGCAGCTTTTTGGGAGCGATGGGCGCGTATATCCCACATTTCATTGATCATGGATTTTCCAACGCTGTGGCCGAACATTCCGCTCCGGGATTTAATGGTCAGTATACCCGTGCCCTCCGGTTAGATGAACTGGACACTCCCCCTAAGTTCCCTGGAGATGCCAAAGAAGACATCAATACTCCCTGGTTGTTACCTGGGATGAGGAGGCGATCTTAGAGTTGAAGGATGCTTCCCTGAAATTAGATGATCTTACGCCGGCGAAGGATATGGCTTTCCCTATCCATGTGGAAAACCCCACTCCAGTGGCTACCGTGGCAGCGGGTACTTTGATGGAAAAGGCAGAGGGAGGCGATTCCAGTGGGCGAGCTGAGGAGGCAGGGGAAGGTTCCGAGGGGAAGAATGATGTTACCCTCTCTTCATAACTTTGATTCTCTGATAACACTTTGGTACTGTTAAAACACTTTTTATTTTGTTAAGGCCTCTAAGGCCCTTTTTGGTATTTTCCGGAGACTCCACACTCCGAGGTTTTTCTGTGGAGGACTTAGGCATGGTGCCTTAAGTCTTGAATATTTCTGCTTTTCTTCCGCTTAATATCGTACCTGCACATTTATCACTTGGCATGCATATATATATATATATATCTCTGACTCTATTATTAGATGTGTAACGTAATATCCGTCCTGCTTATGAATCTAGCATGTTTTCAGCGTTTTCTTGACACGTAAAGGCTCTAAAGCTCCTAGAAGAACCTTAATGAAAAGATAGGATTCATATCCCTGCACTTACTTGGTGATTTGCTAATGTTTCCAGTCTTTCTCTTAACACTAGAGTTTTAGGGATTATCCTCTCCCCTAGGTCAGAATTCGTAGGGATTATACTCTCCCTTAAGTTGTTTATACTCGTGAGAGTTGTTTATACTCGTAAGAGTTGTTTATACTCGTAAGAGTTGTTTATACTCGTAAGAGTTAGTTTATACTCGTAAGAGTTGGTTTATACTCGTAAGAGTTAGTTTATACTCGTAAGAGTTGGTTTATACTCGTAAGAGTTGGTTTATACTCGTAAGAGTTCTTAGGGATTATACTCTCCCTGAAGTTTAGAATGTTTAGGGATTATACTCTCCCAAAAGTTAGAATTTGTAGGGATTATACTCTCCCTTAAGTTGTTTATACTCGTAAGAGTTAGTTTATACTCGTAAGAGTTGTTTATACTCGTAAGAGTTAGTTTATACTCGTAAGAGTTAGTTTATACTCGTAAGAGTTATTTATACTCGTAAGAGTTAGTTTATACTCGTAAGAGTTAGTTTATACTCGTAAGAGTTGGTTTATACTCGTAAGAGTTAGTTTATACTCGTAAGAGTTTTTTATACTCGTAAGAGTTAGTTTATACTCGTAAGAGTTGTTTATACTCGTAAGAGTTAGTTTATACTCGTAAGAGTTGGTTTATACTCGTAAGAGTTGGTTTATACTCGTAAGAGTTGGTTTATACTCGTAAGAGTTTTGAGAGTCGCTAGGGATAGGGTTTATCGACGGTTAATCATGTCTTCCGCTGCTGTACCCCCTACTCCCCCTAGCTTTAGAGGCTGTCGTGAATAGAAACTTTAGGAATTTTTCCTAGGTATTCTCTATTCGGGCATTAATGAGTTGGTGTAAATATCTCTATCTCGCAATGTCTCTATCATATTACATTTCAGTTTCCAAAACATATTCGTTATTCCAGCCCTCATTATGCAGGCCCTTAACAGTTATCTTAACACGGTATTAACATATGAGAAACATTTCATCATAAAATTAGCACATAAGAGTCATCTCATCACAGTATCAACATGCATTTAGCTGAAATTTTATCAAAACTGGTGCTCCATTGATCAAAAGTGTTTATCAACATAGGCAAATAAGGGGAACCTATGCCGGCCTCATTAAAAACCTCTCCGTGGTAAAACCCCAAAGGGAAACCCACGTAGAGGGAAAAAGAGTGTCGGTGAAGCAATTATTCGAATAAGAAATAAACATTCAAAAGTGTTCATAAAGAGAGAGGAAGTAGGGGAATAACACCTTCCTCAAACATAAAACCTCTTCAAGTGGCACACGTTCCATGGCCTTAGTATCTCTTTCCCTGTCATGTCTTGGAGCTTGTATGCTCCGCCTTTTAGTACCTGTATCACCCTGTACGGACCTTCCCAATTGGGTTCCATCTTCCCAGTGTTCTTCAAGGCATCTGCTCTCCGAAGGACTAAATCTCCGACTTTAAAGGAACGAGGGATTACCCTGCGATCATATGCTGCCTTGATCCGACTCTTGTACCTCTCTGCTTTTAATCTTGCCATCTCCCTCTCTTCATCTACCAGGTCTAGCGCCTCTCTCATCAATTCTTCATTTCTTTTTTCTTCAAAATAGGTGATCCGGTGCGATTTGAGTCTGGCTTCAGGAGGTATCACTGTCGCTGCCCCATATACCAAGTAGAAGGGAGATTCGCCCGTAGCTGTTTTAGGGCTGGTCCTGTAGGACCAGAGAACGTTGTCTAACTCCTTCACCCATTTCCCTCCTACCTCTTCCAATCGCGTCCGAATACCATCCACTAAGATTCTGTTTGTAACTTCCACCTGCCCATTAGCTTGTGGATGGGCTACTGAAGTAAACCTCTGTGTAATGTTCCATCTCTCGCACCATCTCCTTACTTTCTCTCCATTGAATTGCGTTCCGTTGTCGGAAACTAAGATTCTGGGTACTCCAAACCTGCAACAAATATGTCTAGCAAGGAAAAGAATTACATTGTCTTCTTCGATTTTGGCTAAGGGCACAACCTCTACCCATTTACTGAAATAATCTACGGCTACTATCAAAAAATTTCTCCCTCCTTGTGCCAAGGGGAAGGGTCCCACCAGATCTATTCCCCATTTGGCGAAGGGACAGGGCGAATACATAGCCCCCATTTCCTCTGCTGGTACTCGTATTAGAGGTCCATTCTTCTGACACTTCTCACACTTCTTCACATATTCTCTAGCATCCCTGATTATGTTAGGCCAATAGAAACCTGCCCTAAATACTTTCTTCACCATGGTCTGGTAACCCTCATGGCTGGATGCGCAACCTTCATGGATGTCCTTGATTACTAGCTCTGCTTCTCTTCTTGAAAGACATTTCAAATAAGGTTGAGTGAAGGACCTCTTGTACAATTGGCCTCCTAGGATGCAATACTTCCTCCTCCACGCTTTGGCCTCTCTGGACATTGGGGTTGCTGGACCCCTATTCAATTCTTCCCATATTTCTTTCCTCCAATCATCCCCTGCGGTTATCTCTCCAATCAGGGTTTCTGTAGCTACTTGATCAGCTACCAACAGGGTTACTTTTCCGTCTCCCTCGAATTCAGTGGAACTGGCTAGTTTGGACAATCCATCTGCCTTCACATTCTCTTCTCTGGGTACCTGTACTACTTCAAAAGTATGGAATTTATTTTTTAATTTCTTTACCTCTTCTAGGTAAGCGATCATTCTCTCATCTTTGGCGAGGTACTCCCCCATGACCTGTTGTACTACCAGCTGCGAATCGGAGTACAGGGTGATTTTCTGCGCCCCTAACTCTGCTGCCATGCTAGCCCCTCTAATCAAGGCCTCATATTCTGCACCATTGTTTAGGTTGAGAACCGGAATTTAACAGCAACCTGTACTTCTTGGCCATCAGGGTCAATCAGCACTATCCCTGCTCCGCATCCCAAGGCGGATGCTGAGCCATCCACGTATACCTTCCATCCCTGTTCTTCTTCCACTCTGGTAGATTCTTGAATAAAGTCTGCTAACGCTTGAGCCTTGATAGCTCTCCTTGGCTCATAGTCAATATCATATTCCTGCAATTCCACTGCCCACCTGACCATTCTTCCTGATAAATCTGCTCTCCCTAGCGTCTGCTTCAATGGGAAGTTAGTCCGCACCATCACTTTATAAGATAGGAAGTAAGGGCGCAATCGCCTAGCCGTAACTACCACTGCCAGGGCTGCCTTCTCTACCTCTGAATACCTCGTCTCCGCTCCTTGGATGACCTTGCTCACATAATATATGGGCTGTTGTGTAGAACCTTCCTCTTTCATCAAGGCAGTACTCAGAGAATGTTCCCCTACTGAGAGGTATAGGAGTAGAACATCTCCCTGAGTGGGCTTGGTTAACTTCGGCAGTTGTTCTAGATGGAGCTTCAATTCCTCAAAAGCCTTCTGGCATTGTTCATCCCATTCGAATCTTGAGCCCTTCCTTAGTGTTCTGAAGAAGTGATGGCTCTTTTCCGCTGATTTTGCTATAAATCTGCTAAGGGCTGCGATCCTGCCGTTCGAAGTCTGCAACTCCTTCAGGTTTCGAGGGGGTTGCATGTCAAGGACCGCTTTTACCTTGGCAGGCTTAACCTCTATTCCTCTTTGCGTCACCATATATCCGAGAAATTTCCCTGAACCTACTCCAAAGGAACATTTAGCGGGGTTAAGTTTGATACCGTTCTTTCTAATTACCTGAAATATTTCCTTCAGGTCATCAATGTGTTCCTCTGCTTTGATGCTTTTAGCTAGCATGTCGTCTACGTAAACCTCCATATTTCTCCCTATCTGACCTCGGAAACCCGAGTCTACCATCCTTTGATAGGTGGCTCCTGCATTTATTAGTCCGAACGGCATACGTACATAACCAAAAGTACCACACGTTGCAATAAAGCATACCTTGGGTACATCGAGGGGGTTCAACTGGATTTGATGGTACCCCTGATAAGCATCCATCATGCTGAGCAATTCGAACCCGGATGTGGCATCCACCAATAGATCAATCCTAGGCAGGGGATAGTGATCTTTAGGGCAAGCTTTGTTCAAGTCTCTGAAGTCGATGCACATCCTCCATTTGCCGGCTCCCTTAGATACCAGCACTGCATTCGAGAGCAACTCAGGGAACTGTACTCTCTTCACGTGCCCTGCATTCAACAATTTATCGATTTCCTCTTTTACAATGAGGTTCTTCTCTTTGCCGAAGTTCCTCAACTTCTGTTTCACGGGCCTAGCTTTGGGATCCACATTCAGGTGGTGCACTGCTATTTCTGGAGGGATACCCGTCATATCCGTCGCCGTGAATGCGAAGATGTCTGCATTCTCCTGGAGGGTGAGTATCATCTTTCTCTGGAGCTCAGGGTTCATATTCGTACCTATCCTGGTTGTAAATCCCTCTCTTCCTGGGTAGAGCTCGATGCTCATTAACTCTTCGTCCGCCTTAGCCTTGGGTTGCTCTTGCACTAGCTCGCCCACTTTCTGTTAGGGGCAACTCCTAACCCTACTTGTAGTAACGCTGAACCGAGGGGTTGAATAGCTCCCCCTGAGAATCCATAAAGAGCGGTTTCCACCGGTCTAAGCTTTATATTCAGGTCCATCTTTTTAAAGCACTCCAAAAACATGATATCGGCAGAGCTTCCAGTATCTACAAAAATCCTTGCTACATCGTATCCCGCTATATCCGTAGTAATGACTAATGCGTCATTATGAATCTCTCTGGGTTCCCCTGCGTCTTCTGGCCCGAAATGGATGTCCGGACCTTCTGCCATCTTTCCCACCTCATGGTGCTCTACATTCCTCTCGTTCTTCAGCGACCGAACGCTCTGCTTTCTCTGCCTGAAGGAATCCCCATCAGCGGGGCCTCCCATAATCATGTGGATAGTTCCCCTCTTCTGGGGAGGGGGTGGTGGCTCCTCATTGCCCTTCCTCTGATCTCTTCTATCATCTTCCTGCTTCCCCTCAGGGTCCTTTCTCTTCTGACCCCTGGGGCCTTGTCGGTCTCTGAAAATAAACTCTTTCAGGTGACCTGCCTGAATCATCCTCTCTATCTCATCCTTCAGATGCCAACATTGGTTGGTATCGTGGCCATAATCGTTATGGAACCTGCAGAATTTGTTTGACTTAGGATTTTGGGGACCTCTGCTTCTTGAATAGGGGAATTTCATATCCGGATGATCCCCTGCCACCTCTAGGACTTCGGCTGGCTCTATCCTCAAAGGGGTATATCTCTTTGCCCCTCTCCTGGGGTTCCAGGGTGCAGCTTCCTCTCTTCTTACACTTTCCAATCTTCTGGAGCTCCGATATCTCTCTGGACTTGGCCTCCTAAGCGGAATTTCCTTCCTCCTTTCTCCATTACCCACTATCGTGCGGGTCTCCGAGCGCTTGGCTTTTCTTACCTCTTCCAGGGTGAGGTATTTTTCTGCCCTCCTTAACAATTCATCAAAAGTCCGAACTGGCTTCTTGGCTAGAGACGTGAACAGATCTCCATCTCTTAACCCGTTGGTAAGGGCGTTAATCTTAACCTCTGAGGAGGCTGTAGGTACTTCCAGAGCTGCTTGGTTGAATCTTTTTAGGAAAGCCCTCAGGCTCTCATTCTCTCCCTGACGCATGTTGAATAAGGTAAGGGTAGCTCTAGGCTGTCTCCTAGCGCTGGCGAATTGATGCAGGAACAATTCGCTGAATTCAGACCACGAGTGCACAGTGTCTGGTCCCAGTTGAGTGAACCATTGCTGTGCAGCCTTAGACAGAGTGGTCAAGAACACTCTGCACTTAACGCCCTCTCCATATCGATGTAATAGAGCAGCATTCTCAAACCTCATCAGGTGCTCGTACGGGTCCGTGGTGCCATCATATTCAAAGTTCAAAGGTTTGAAATTAGAGGGCAGTTCATCTTGCAAAATACTAGATGAGAATTGATATCCGGTGGTATAAGAGGGTTTACTTACATTGTCAGTAATATGTTTCTGCATATCCCTCATCTCCTTCCGCAAGGCCTGTATCTGATCACTGACGGCTCCTTGATACGTGTCGTCCGTGCTTTCTCCCATCCCTGTATCCAGGGTGGTATCCCCAAGGACCCTTTCCACATCCCTCCGAGGGGGTCTTTCCAGGATGCTCCTTTCAGCCTGGGAAGGTACCTTTTCTTCTGGGTTTCGAGGGGGATCCTCGTTCCTGGAAGGGACTGGAACCGAGTCAATGACCTGCTCTGGTGGATTTGGGCGTGTGCCCTTATGAGTAGGTTCGGGAGGGTGGAGTCCTCGAGCCGCAATTATTCTTTCCACTGATTGTGTGATCATTTCATCCAACTGATCTCGAGAGACAGTCAGGAGTTCCGGTTGAGCGCTAGGGTTATCCCTATTGATTCCACTCCCGGAAGCTTCCGAGGTGCCTGGTACATCTCCCTCCAGAGCAGGAGGGATATCCTCCGACGTATGATCTACAGACTGTTTCCCTAGATTTCGATTTAAGGGAAACCCTGGAGGAGGAATGTCTTCTGGTGTATGATCCACGGGTCGTTTCCCTAAATTTCGATTTAAGGGAAACCCTGGAGGAGGCGGAGGAAGAGGAGGAGGAGTAGAATCTCCTTTCTCCTTCGTCTGCTTCGATAAATCGTGTCCTCCACCCATTTAAGTACGGAATTTTTCTCACGCCTTAGCTTAAAAGTTTCCCACAGACGGCGCCAGTTGATGCGTCGAAAAAGAACGCTTACGGATGTCAATCGTTCCTTTGCGAGCACTGCTAATCACGAGTTTGAATCACGTGTTTATCCTTGGCAAAACTTCAAAGAAATCTCCTTGGAAATCCACAAATGACCTGCAAAAGTACGCCGGAGGGGGGCTCCGGCGTAGAAGCTCCGACGCTCAAGTCAGATTCAATCGTTGGCGAAATCAAAGAGGAATTCCCCTGTATGTCTAGGGAAATTCCGGCGAATATAGTGGAGTTTCTCCTCCAATCAGTGTACAATTCGTGTAAAAGTATGTAAAGTATGTATTCTGTAAAAAACGTATGTATTTGTTTTTGAACCTCCCCAAGAATAGGGAAATAACCTCGTTTATATACCTGGCCCCTCTCTCTTCTCCCTATATTCTCGGCCCATCCCCGTAAATCCGGCCTCAAATCCCTAAGGACTCGGCCTCTCTCCCTGAAGACTTGGTTCTTCAGCTTATCGGCTCCTACTTTCGTGGGTTTGAACTATTCCTTTGACTTGGCTAAGAAAGATGGACTATACATTCCATATTTGGGCCGGACCACTTCAAGCCCAAGGGCTATTAATCTCTTCAAATATGGGCCAAAGGCCCACTCACCCTGATATCTCTAATTTCCCTACTTAAGCCCAGGGGTGTATTAATCCTGTTTCTTCGACGTATTGACCTAATCACAACTATCATAATTTATCCCGTTTCCACGTGTCGACTTCTCAGAGAGCGACATATTTATCTACATCAGCACCCATTTATCCAAGTGAGGATATTTGGTGTCCATTGGGATCAGCAGCTGTGGCTTCATCTTGTTGTAAGTTGCTCTCTTCCTTCTAGGCTTCTGGAAGTCTGCTCTTCTTTTGTCTCTTGCTCTATTAGCTTCATCCATCAAGTCCATCTTCTCTTGGGCCCTCATCATGGCCAGTTTCTGTTGAGTTTCAGGGTGTTTGCCATACCCTTCATGAAATAGCTTTGATGGATCATGAGCTAGGACAGTTGTCTTCTTCTTAGGTTCAGGTCCAAATCCTTCAGCAAATTGCTCTTCAACATCTTCAGTGGACTTGGGACCTTCAGCACTTCTGGAAGATTCAGAAGACTTGTCCTTTTCAGCAATTTTGGACACTTCAACATTCTTGTCTTCTTCAGCAGCTTTGGCCTTCTTTGAGATAGGCTCATCATCATCAATTCTGAATTCAGGTGGTAGATCAAGGCGGCAAATTTATTTAAATATAACATTTTGTAGGAGTGTTTTCTAAAATGTAACAAAAATGGGAGATATTTTCAATTTAGGCAAAGGCCTGGGTGCCATCCTAGCTTTTTTGAAAAGGCTTGGATGCCACCCTAGTCTCTTAATTTAAAAATCGAAAAAAATGAAAAAATAAAAAAATAACAAAAGGCCCATATGCCAGAAGAGCCTCTTACACGATTCGCGAGGATGGGAAAACACACAAGCAGGGTTCAATTTTCGACACGACACGAATCTGGCACGAAAAGTATGGGTTTGTGTTTGGCCTTATCGGGTTTGTGTCGTTATTAGGTCGACCCGATAATGACACAAAAATTTTGTGTCGTGTTCGTGTCGGGTTCGTGTCAACCCGTTAAGCACGATAAAATAAACAGGTAACACATTAACCTGTTAACAACCCGTTAACCTGTTATTTACCTGATACGACACGACACGATAATGAAACGTATCCGATAATAACACGATAGTTTTTATATCTATATAAATATATTAATTTTTATATATTTAAATGCAATTTTAAATTTATTTATTTTCTTATCGTGTTGCGTGTCCTTATCGTATCGTGTCATTTCGACACGAAAATTATCGTGTTGTTATCGTGTCGTGTCGTATCGTATCGACATGAAAATTATTGTGTTCGTGTCGTGTCAACACATATCATTATCGTGTCGTGTCACCGTGTCGACACGAAACCCGACACGATAGCACGATTTGTCAGCCCTATTCACAAGAGACAAAATTCTCAGGAATGAAAAGGCCCATCTGTCACATAGGCCTTTTGGCTTTATCAGAGAAACCGTGTAAAAGGCTCTTCTGGCATATGGGCCTTTTGTTTTGTTTTTTTGTTTTTTTTTTCGATTTTTAAATTAAAAAGGCTAGGGTGGCACCCATGCCTTTTCAAAAAAGCTAGGGTGGCACCCAGGACTTTGCCTAACTTGAAAAATTTCCCTATTTTTGTTACATTTTTGAAAACACTTCTAAAAAATATTATATTTAAATAAATTTGCCGATCAAGGCTGTTGGGAAAATCAGTGAATTTCTCAGCTTGTCTTTTCTTTCCTTTTGCCCTCTTGATCTTTCCTCTTGTTTGGACACCTTCAGTATCTTTGTCCAAACCAGATACTTCTCCACCTGGCCTTTGCTGTAACCTCACTCTTTCCTCTTGAGCTGAGGCCATTGAGTTTTTCAAAGCAAGTGCTAACTGCTCCTCTTCATCCAATTCTTCCAAGTTCAGCACTGCTGGTTCCTTTCCTTTTCCCTCAGGAGCTTTGTCCTTACCCTTGACTGGGCTTCCAATCACTAAGGCACCTTTTGCCCTTGCTCTTTCCCTTTCCCCCTTTTTGGCAGCATCAAAGCATTCAGGCTTCAGTTCACTCATAGTTGATGCCATCAAGGACTGGGCTTGGGTTAGAGATTTCATCTCCTCCAACAAGTATACATTTTCATCATGTATATTCTGCATTCTGTCACTGCTCACGCTTAGAAAGGCTAGAACAGGCTTCATCTTTTGTTGGACAACCTCCTCCATGGTTGCTTTCAGAGATGAATCTAATTGGGCTTTAAGGAGCTCAGTGAGGTTGGCCACTGCACCTTCGGCAATGTTGGCCAACACTTCTTGGGAAAACTTTTCTGAGGCTGCCTTCACCATAGCTAGCCTTTGCACTTCAGCTCTTTTCCTCTGCAAGGTTGTCCTCTTGCCAAGAGCTTGCTTAATGGTCAATCTGATGGCTTGAACATTTGCATTGTGATTGTCCCTTAACATTTTCTGATCCTTCTTGACCTCCTTTGAGATTTGCTCCATACTGACTTTGGCTTTATAAACTTCAGTGGAAATGGTTTGAAGACCAGATTCCACTCCTTCTATCCTTGCTTCTAGTGTGGGTAGAACCACATCTTCAGAGCCAGTTAGCCTCATCTCAACAAATGCTAAAGTTCTTCCATGCTCATCTAAAGCTCCAGAAGTTTCTGCATGAGCTGTTTGGACTTGATGAGCCAGGAAGTCCAACTTCTCTGATTGCATCCCAAGCAAGGCTTGTGCTGATCCACTATCAACTTGGATGGGAGCATCTGTCAAGAGGTCATCTGTAAATATTTGTTCAAAACTTATACCTGCAATATCAGACAAATCAAATGAGTCAGTAAAAACACACTTTTCTCCCTCAATTTCTTTTTCACAAGACTCTGATACATCAGCAGCCTTCTCCTCATTTTCAACTATTTCTTTTCTCCCTTCATTGATAATGTCCTCACTTAAAGGTATAGGCCTCCTCTCCTCAAGGGATTCCTGAAGTTCAGATTTGACTTCAAGAATAGCCTGCCCTTCCTCACTTATATCACCCTCATTTAGTGGTACACTCACTATCCTAGTGATCACCACATCTCTCTCATCTACTACTCCCTCTGGTTTTTCCACTAACATCTCCTTTTCAACTCCATCACCTAATCCTGCAGCATCTCCACCTTCAACAAGGTTCAAAGATGGCAGTTGTGGGGAGATCACAGTGCTTATATCAACAGCCACTGAGTCATCCTGAATGATTAAGGGCTGATCAGTGTCCAACTCTCCTGACACTGAATAGGCCTTAACCAAACCAGCCTCTAAAACAGGAACCTCAACATCTTTAGGCTGTGCCTTGGGCTCAGAAGAGCCTTCATTGGCAGATGTGTCCTTGGTTGTGTTACCACCCATGGTCAACACCTCTGAAGATACAGAGCCTTTCCTATGATAGGTTTTAGGAGGGTTGGAAAGTCTGGCTGATACAGAAGGCTTGGGATGAAAAGATTCAGGGGGGTTGGCTTGAGGGGTTTCAGGAGGGTTGGGTTTTGAAGGGTTTGAGGGATCATCAGGGGAATCATCATTATTTGAGCTACTATCAGGGTGTCTGATGCCCTTAGCTTTTCTTTCCTTTTCCTCATTGACCTTATCATCTACCAACTTTGCAAAAACTTCTTCATCAATGAGGAACCTTGTCTTTAAAACTCCAGCAAAGTGTAGCAATATGTTTTCCTCTACTTGCCACCAGTTTGCACCCTTATCTTGGATGACTTGTGATATCTCCATCATAGACTTGTCCTTCACATCAACAAGCATCCTTAAATCATGGAACATCTTCTGGATTCTTGGAAATCCAGCAAGTTGTGGATACAAACTGTCCACAGTAGCCTTGGCTCCTCCTCTGAGCATACTTTCATAAGTATACTCCTCCTCATCTCCACTAGAATGGGGACTTTGGGTTATAGGGGAGTTGGCTCTGGTTTCTCCTAATGTAGCTTCAGGAAGGTTGAGTTCAGGGATATTGGCTTCAGAAGGGTTGGTTGCAATTGTAGGTACTTCAGTTGCTTTAGAGAGCAATGGATCTGAAGGGGCTTTACTAGCAGGGGTTGGCTCTTGAAGTGCAGCTTCTAAGAGTTTTGAGTAGTTGAGCATGGATGAATCAAGGGGTGATTGCAGCCTTGTCTCATCTACTACTAAATCAGCTAGCATATCTATCCCACTTCTTTGCACACTCCCTTCTGGAGAATATCTCTTTGTAAGATTCATGGGGGTGATTGGTTGGTTGGTTGGGGTTATGTGGGTTTCAGGGGAGTTGGGCTCAGGGTTCTGGATTTCAGGAATGTTGGTCTCTATTGGTTGACCTTCAGGAACCTTGGATTCTGGAGTTCCAGAACCAGATGAGTTGGTCCTTGACTTGGATTTGGTCCGGCTTTCAACTCTACTCTTTCTAAGAGCAAGTTGGAGAGACCTTTCCTCCTGAAGCTCCAACACCTTGTCAGTAGGCTTGGCCCTTCTCTTGCTGGCCCTACTACTCCCACTTCCTTCACCATCTTTTTCAGGGACAACTTCCCTGATCCTCTTATCACCTCTACACTTCTGTCTAGTTTCATTATACTTCTGTCTCAACTCTTCTGAGTGATCAGAAGGCACTTGCACACCTTCTTCAACAACATCTTCAATTTCAGTTGATGCTCAAGTGGTGTCTTCTGAGGGGATTTGAGACATCTTCCTTGTTTTTACCACTCTGGCCTTTGTCCTCTTTTTTAATTTTGGCTTCTCCTCCACCTTTTCTTCAGAAGGTTTGGCCATTAGCATCCTCCTTTGCTCAGTTTTCTTGCTGAGCTTTCTGAACATTATTTTCTGGGCTGGGAGGGGCTTTGCAAAGGTTTGCATCTCAGAATAGTGAGCAAACTTTTCAATCAAGAGTCTTGCCCTTGTGCAATATCTCAGTTTGCCCTCCATCACAACCTTGTTGTGAGTTCTGACTTTAAACTTGGCCTTTTCCTTCATCATCTCAGATAGGATGAAAGTTCTCCAATCAAACACTATGCCTTTGTCACTAGCATCAATCACAGCAGCCATGATTCTAATTCTGGGTTGGCTGACCTGCTCCAAGCTCCCAGTGTTGCTAAGCAAACTTTTAGCAACAATCTCAAACAAATTAAGGAATTGTGGTTTGAGAGTTTTCTTGTGCTGTGTAGAGGACAATGGCCCTGGAGTAATTAGCCATTCTTGAGCAATTTCTTGTTCAAGTCCATTTCCATAGAATTCAGGATTCCTTCCCTCTGAAGGCAATCCAAAAGCAGCATCAACCTCTTCCACTGAGAATTTCACTCTATGGAATCTTTCCTCCTCTTCTCCCTCTGCAACAAAAGATAATCTTGTTGACACTTCACCATCTTCAGGTTTGCCTCTCCATTTTAGAAAGGCAAAGAATTCAGCCATGTAAGATTCAAGGCAAGAATCTGGCTTCTCTTGCATGAACTTTTGAAGACCTGCTCTCCTTAGCCATCTTAGAGTTGGAGTAACTGCAGGAACTTCACTCTCAAAAGAGAGGATTGGCTCAAAGGTAAGGTTGTTTTTGTGACTTAGATACCCAAAATCAAGGTCTAAGTCTCTATTGGTGAAATCAACAACCATTCCAGGCTTAGATTTGGGAGCCATTGAAGGTTACAGAAGTTAATTTGAGAGAGTTTTTAGAGAGCTTGAAGAAGATGAAGGCTAGGGTTTCGAATACTTTGGGAAGAAGTGTTTGTGGGGAGTTCTTAAGACTTATGAATATTCTAAAAGGAATGTTTGTCAATGAGTTGGTGAGTCTCAAGAGTTTTCAACGATGGATGAAAAAGGAAATTTCAATTTGGACGGCTGGAATTGATTTCAGGGGAGTTGGCCAGTTTTGATCCAATGGTCATTAACCAATGAAACAGTGAAAAACTGTTTTCTATTCAAATGTGGAAGTTATTAAATATTGGTTAATGCTTGGGGAGTTTTCGAGATAGATCATGGCTTGAAATGTTTAATGCAAACAAGAGTTAAATCTTGGCATTAAATGCATGGAATGTGACCTTTTGGGTGGGAGACAAATTAAAATCCCAAAAAGGTGATATCTGTAAAAGGAATGAGACAGATATCAAAATAGGCAATGATTACCCAAATTAGGTGCTTATCAAACCAAGAAAAAGGTTTGATAGCCATGACAACTTATCTGACCCCACTTGGACAAGTGTCCTGAGAAAATGTGGACAAGTGTCCTGAGATTCAATGGACAAGAATCCTGAGCATTTGAGGTCATCTCTTCTGAACTTCAGTAGACTTGACCAAGTCTACTGAAAACTATTTTAATTCCCCTTACTCCAATTAATTCCAATGGATTTTACTTGTCCAACTTCCCTGGATCAAGTAAACCCAACTCTGCTGATAGCTCCAGAAACCTTGCCTCTGCAAGTGGCTTTGTTAGAATATCAGCTTTTTGATGATCTGTGTGGATCTTGACCAACTTTATGTCCTTCTTCTCCACATGATCTCTAATGAAGTGATGCTTGATGTCCACATGTTTGCATCTTGTGTGCAATACAGGATTTTGTGATATTGCAATTGCACTATTGTTATCACAGAATATTGGCACTTCAGTAGAGTTGACTTTGTAATCTCTGAGTTGTTGTCTCAACCAAAGGATTTGAGCACAACAACTTCCAGCTGCAACATACTCAGCTTCAGTGGTGGAAGTAGCCACTGTGTTTTGCTTCTTGGAAAACCAAGATATTAGCTTGTTGCCTAAGAATTGACAAGTCCCTGAAGTGGACTTTCTATCAATTCTGCAACCTCCATAATCAGCATCTGAGTAGCCAGTTAACTCAATGTTGTCATCAGCAGGGTACCAAAGGCCTAGATTCTCAGTGCCTTTGAGGTACCTCAAGATCCTCTTTGCAGCCTCAAGATGGCTTTTCTTAGGATTTGCTTGAAACCTTGCACAAACACCTACTGCAAAGGTGATGTCAGGTCTGCTGGCAGTGAGATAGAGGAGTGATCCAATTATTCCTCTATACTCAGTGGAGTTGGTTGGAACACCACTCTCATCAGGATCCATCTTCCAATTTGTGTTCATTGGGATCCTTACTGGCTTGCTAGTTGTACACCCAAACTTCTTGATCATTTCTCTGGTGTACTTAGCTTGGTTGATGAAGATTCCTTCTTTTGATTGCTTGACTTGAAGACCCAAAAAGAAGTTCATCAACCCCATCATGGACATCTCAAACTTGCTTTGCATGAGCTTTGAGAATTTTTCACATAGCTTTTCATTGGGAGATCCAAATATTATGTCATCCACATAAATTTGGACAAGCAAGATGTCCTCTCCTTCAGAGATTCTGAAGAGTGTTCTGTCCACAGTTCCCTTGGTGAATCCATGATCCAAGAGAAATTGTGACAATGTGTCATACCAAGCCCTAGGGGCTTGCTTGAGTCCATATAGAGCCTTCTTCAGTCTGTAAACTTGGTTTCCAACCTCAAAACCAGGGGGTTGCTCCACATAAACTTCTTCTTTCAAGACACCATTCAGAAAAGCACTCTTGACATCCCTTTGGTACACTTTGAACCTCTTGTGGGCTGCATAGGCTAGAAAGAGCCTTATTGCTTCTAGCCTTGCCATAGGTGCAAATGTCTCATCATAGTCAATGCCTTCATGTTGGCAATAGCCCTTTGCCACAAGTCTTGCTTTATTTCTGACAATCACATCATTCTCATTCTTTTTGTTCTTGAACATCCACTTTGTTCCAATAACATCTTGATGTGAAGGTCTATCCACCAGCTCCCATACTTCATTTCTGGTGAATTGATTCAGTTCTTCCTGCATGGCTGTGATCCAATTGGCATCTTGAAGTGCTTCTTCAATATCACTTGGTTCTTGCTCTGACAAGAAACAACAGAAAAGAGCACTTTCACCATGAAATCTCCTTGTTTTGACTCCTATACTTGGGTCACCAAGTATTAGATCAGTAGGATGGTCAGACAACCAAGTCCTTCTTTTTCTGATCTCTTCAGTAGAGTTGTCCTGTACTGAAGTTGAGTCATTTTGATCATAAAATTCAGGATAATTGAGTGCAGGATCTAATTCAGGATCATAATCAGGGGTGTTGTCCTCAATGTCAGGGACATTGGTATTTTCAACATTTTGAGTTCCCCCTTGATTATTTGATCCACTAACTACCTCAACAGGGACTGCTTCTTCATTGGTAGTAGTTACCTGGATGTGAACTGGGATTGGATCATTCAGTTCACCATTTCCTTCAGTGGGATTTTCCTCAGGAGAATTGCCTTCAGGATTGTTGTCCAATGTGAAGTTTTCAGGTAGGTTGGCTTGGACAACATCTATGACTTCAGTGTCTTTGTCTTTTAGACTCAGTCTGGTTGTTCTTTGTGTGATTTCTTCAGATTCCAAGTTCTCATTCCTGAACTCATGAATGGATTCATCAAACACAACATGAGGTGTTTCCTCCACAATAAGGGTTTTCTTGTTGTAGACTCTGAAAGCTCTACTGACTTGAGAATATCCAAGGAATATCCCTTCATCAGCTTTGCTATCAAAGGCTTTCAACTGTTCTTTCCCATTATTGTGTATGAAACACTTACAACCAAAGATATGAAAGTATGACACTTTAGGCATTCTTCCTTTCCAGAGTTCATAGGGGATTTTGCCTAGCCCCTTAGTAATCAAACATCTATTCTGAGTATGGCATGCAGTGTTTATAGCTTCAGCCCAAAACCTCTTTGGTAAATTTGAATCAGCAATTAAGGTTCTAGCAGCTTCTTTTAAGGTTCTATTTCTTCTTTCTGCAACTCCATTTTGTTGAGGAGTTCTAGCTGCTGATGTTTCATGAGCTATTCCATTAGATGTGCAATACTCATTGATGTATGAATTGATAAACTCAGTGCCTTTATCAGATCTTATCTTGATAATGCTAAGGCTTTTCTCATTTGACAGTCTCTTTAAAAGTTCAGGTAGTTTGACTTGTGTTTCCTTCTTATTAAGGAGAAATACTACCCATGTGAACCTAGAGAAGTCATCTACTACAACCAATGTGTATTTTCTACCATTTATGCTTGCATGGGTAATTGGTCCAAAAAGGTCCATGTGTAGGAGTTCAAGCACCCTTTCAGTAGAGATGACTGGTTTTCCCTTAAATGAGGCTTTAATCTGTTTTCCTTCTTGGCATGGTTTGCAAACATGCTTCTTAATGAAAACCTCATTAGGTAGTCCTTTAACTAATGCATTTCTAGCAATCTTGTTCATTGTTTTGAAGTTCAAGTGGTTTAATCTTTTATGCCATAACCAACTTTGTTCACTAGAACTCTTAGCAATGAAGCATGCAGCATCAGTAGACTTGTCCCAGTCTACAAAGTACACATTTCCTTTCCTAGTTCCAGTCAATAGAATTTGTTGAGCCTTATCTCTGATTAAGCATTTTCCACTAGAAAACTCAACATTGAAATCTTTATCACAGAATTGACTGATACTTAGGAGATTATACTTGAGACCAGCCACATAAGACACATTGGATACTTTGATGTTACCAATCATCAAAGTACCATAACCTTTTGTAGTTGCTTGTGAGCTGTCTCCAAATGTGACATTTGGGCCTTCTTTTTCAATAAAATCAGTGAGGAGTTCCTTGTTTCCAGTCATGTGCCTTGAACATCCACTGTCAAGGTACCATGCTGACTTTTTGCTCATACTCCCCTTCTTGTGGCCCAGTGGTACCTGCAATTAGATTGGTTTAGGTACCCTTTGAGTTTTGGGTCCTGAGAGGTTAGCTGTACCTTTAGGAACCCAAACTTGCCTAATAAACCTGATTGATTCAAGGTGGCTAAGTTGTCTTCCTCTAGCATCTACATACACTGTCTTTCCTTTAAATGCCTTGGGGAAAGTATGTGTGAATGTGTTAACTCTGTAAGTTTCAGGAGAGTTGTCAAATCTCCTGAACTTATGAGTTCTTTGTGCTACTTGAGGGAATCTTTGAGGAAAGGCTTTCTTATGACCATTACCATTTGGCATGAAGGGTTTTGGTTGTCTCATTTTATTTTGCCTTTGAGGATAGTTGTCCTTAGATCTAGTCAGCTGAGGCTTTCTCAGAAGAGTTGGCCTAGGCTGATTATACCTTGGATAACTCCTCTGAACATTGTTCAGGAGAGTTGCCCTTCTATTGGGTCTACTCTGCTGACCAACATTCCTCTTATGTTCAGGAGCTTTGGCCATTTCCTTAGGTTTTGGCCTATTCTCCTGAAGCACTTGAGTAGGCAGATCATCCATTTTGCCCTTTCCTTTGTTCAGTGGCTGATTTACTTCATTTTCAGTTTGTGCCACTGACTTAACAAAGATTCTCTTAGTGTTACTTGTAGAGGCAACACTAGGCAACACTAAGACAAGGTGAAGATTCAAATGGATCAAAACCTAATCCACTTCTTTGAGCCATAGGTCTTTGATAACTCTGAATTTCCTCTATTGCTCTAGAGGATTTCTTCAGAGCAGACATCTTTAGTTTAAGGCTCTCTTCACTTGTTTTAAGAATGTCATATTCATGTGAGAGGTTTTCAAATTTGGCATTTAGAATTTTCAGTTCAAAATCTTTTCTCTTCTGAGAGAGAAGTTGATCATCAATCTCCTTTTGTTGGTCAACTATCCTGAGATTTGCTTCCTCAAGTTCTCTCAAGATTTGTTGATACAACTCAGTAGATTTGACATCAACAACTACCTCAGAAGTTTTGGCAAGCTCAATAGCCAATCTTTCATTTTCTCTCACACAGTTATCATGAAATTCTTGTAACATAGTGAAATCTTCCATCAACTTTCCAAGGGAAAGTTTCAGGTTGACCTCACTATTGTTTTGTGAGATGAATGATGGTGAACTAGAAGTAGAGGATACCTCATCATTCTCAAGAGCCATGTTGCAGACATCATCATCATCATCACTGTTGGAGAACAGTCCATCAGAAGAGTTGAAGCTTTCAACACTATCAGATTCTTCACCAGCCATCATGGCCTTTCTATTGGTGAACTTTCTGTCTCTTTTGGCTTGTCTCTCTCTTCTTTCTTTAGAGCTCAATTCAGGGCAGTCATACTGGAAGTGCCCTTTCTTCTTGCAATTATAGCACAAGTCTTCATCATCATCTTTCTTTGGTTCTTCTCTTCTTTTTGATGATGAAGGTTCAGCTCTACTGGACCTTCTCCTATCAGAGTACTTGTCCTCTGATATTTTCTCTTCAGGCTTTTTGACCTCAGCCTGAACTTCAGGAGAGGTGTACCTTCTCTTGAATTTGTTGTCTTGGTAGAATTTCTTGTATCTACCAAACCTTGAGTTTAGCTTGTCAAACCTTCTAGCCATCAAGGCTAGTTCCTCCTTCATTTCAGTCTTGGAGACTGACTTTGATGATCTTGGAGTGGACTGCATTTCTGGTTCAGCAGTTTTGGCTTTGAATGTCACTCCTTTTGTAGGATTTGAAGGTTCCTCAACAGGCTTTCTTCTATTGAGGTCGAACTCATAAGCTTTGAGTTCAGAGAAGATTTGTTGCATGGGCATGGTGGAGAGATCTTTGGTATTTTGCATCATTACTGCATAGACATCCCACTTTTGAGTGAGACTTCTCAAGATCTTCAATCCAACTTCTCTTTTGGTGTAGACCTTGCCCAATGAGTTGATCTCATTCATCACATCAGTGAATCTACCAGCAAATTTATCAATGGACTCCTCAGATTCCATTGTGAATTGTTCAAACTTCTGTACTGCCACTTGGAGCTTATTCTCCTTGATTTTCTCAGTGCCCTCACACATTTCTGCAAGAGTATCCCATATCTCCTTGGCAGTTGTGCAGTGGTAGACCCTTCCCATGATTGCATCTGGAATTGTTTGATAGAGGGTATTCATTGCAAGATAATTCAAGTTATCCTTCCTCTTTTCATCAGCAGTGAAGTCATCTTCATCTTTGGGGAGCACATCTCTTGTATCTGCCCTTTGAGCCTCAGTGACTCTGGGATTGACAAAGGTGAACACAAAAGGACCTCTTGTGATCACTCTCAGCATGTCAGTGTGAAGAGATGCAAGATGAGCCCTCATTCTGATTTTCCAGAAATCATAATTATCAATTGAGAACATGGGCAATTTGTGATGAGATATATGATTGACTGGATTAGTTGCCATATTGTCCAATCCTTGAACAGCAGGAGGTGGAACTGCAGCATTTGTGTTCTGATCAGGATTTTGCTGCTGGTTCTGGTTGTTGTTGTTGTTGTTTCCTCTTGCCATTTCTTCAAGAAAGGGTTAGACAATGAATACAAAGGATTTCAGATAGATCAGTTCAGTGACCACACCAAATATGTGATTTTGAAAACCAAGATGGGTTTTCAGAAGCAGTGGTCTTTGAACCCCTGCTCTGATACCACTTGTTGGTCCTGAAAGGAGTATATAACAAGTGTATGGGGGGGGGAATACACTTGTATGCAAATTCTTTTTAACTTTGATCAAACCAGAGCTCAGCAAGGTTGTCTTGGACAACTCTGCTGAAGATGATTAACTCTTCTAAGATAATCAAACTACTAAGTACTATTGAGTACTTAGTTGAATAACTATCTAGGGGAGTTATATGTGCGGAATAGTGGTTGGCCCTTTTAGTTTAGACTCCTTTAGTTTCTGAAATCACTTTGTCAATTCAATATAGTCCAGTTTTCAGGGAACTTGTCCAAATCAGTTTTGCACAGTCTTTGAATGTTTATCCTTTGAAAGATCAGTTTTGTGTGCAGTGTTGAATGTATGAAAGTACTTGAAAAGCAAATCAACACAAGAGTTTATAGTGGTTCAGAGACTCAAGCTCCTACATCCACTTTCCCTGATTGAACAGGATAATTCCTTCACTCTTGGAATTAACTTGTTTTATAGTGCCAAGGTGCACTTGATCAATAACACCACTCCTTGGTGAATTGATCCCTAGGATGTCTAGAGTCCTAGTACCCTCTTCTCAACTCAGAACTGAACTGTTCTTCTCTCAACAGTCAGCTTCTACCACTTCTACTACTACAACCTTCTCACTTTCACTCTTGAAAGGTATAAGGGTTGAAGTAAGGTTCCAACTAATGAGATATCCTTTACAATGAAGATCAGTGTATAAGGATAGGATATCTCTCTAAGCTTTGTATGGATATACAAGTGAAGTTCAGCTTAGAAGAAGTGTTTGAAGACTAAGATAGTCTTTGCAGGCTTTGAAAGCACTCTAGCTTGTAAGATCTTGTCTAATGTTGGATTGTGTTGAGGTCAGTTGGATGCTTTCAAATGGTCTTCACACTTCTGTATTTATAGACAATTGAAGGATTTGCCCGTTGGAGAGGCAGCCTCAAAAGTCCATAAATGTTTCTTTTAGTTCTTCAACTTTGAAGACAGAATCTTGATAGTGACATGTCCTCATTTGGGAAATAAACGGCTGTTTAAGCTTTGCCTTCATTCTGCAGCACTCTTCCCAAGGTCTGACTTTAAGATTCTCTTGTTAGGACTTGGACATGGCTTCTGAAGGTTGTTCCAATGATAGTACAACACTCTTTATCAACTGGACAACTCTCCTTATCACTATCAGCAGTCTTGCTTATCAGCAAGGTTGGCTTGCTCTTCTTCAGATGACTTGGCTCATACCCTTTGCTTCACTTTAAGGTGATCTTAGCATGAATCAATAATGATCTTTAGGGTGTAGTTGTCTCTTCAGCATGGTTGACCTTAAGCTTTTAGTAGATTTCATCTTTGCTTAACTTAGCTGAGACAGCACTCCTGGACAACTCTCCTGATCAGCATTCTTGGCCTTCATTAGGCTTAGTGGTTGTTCCAGAATTTGAGCCATGAGGGGACTTGTTCTTGATACACTTCAAAGCATAGGTTCCCCCTCAAATTATGCATCTATTAAACTACGAGCTGACTAACATACCAGCTTCTCATCTAGCCTTAATTCTATATGTTCTAACATTCTTAGAACATAATCATCTTGACTTAGGCATGTCTCAGGGGGTTTTGGTATTGAATCAAAACGTATCTCATTTTATTCCAAACAATTTCCCCCTTTTTGATGATGCCAAAACCTATACATTCTCTGCAAAAGTGACTTAGCTACACCTATTACATTTTTCTTCAGAAGATATGACTTAGGTCAATTATCCTGAAAAGCAATGTGTTAGTGTACTTACTGTTCATGTTGCACATAGGTTTCCAAGATAGGCATAGAGAGATTTCTGTAACAATGTATCTTGATTCAAAGTCAGTTCAACTATCATTCATATGAAAATCATTACAAGCATGTTGATAGTTGATATTAATATATCAGAGCATGAATTCAAGACACTATTACAAATGATCATTTCATTACAACTATTCATAGCATACTAAACATAAGATCTAGAGTATCAGAGCCTAAGCAACTTAATTACTTCAAAGTATCTAGATCTTCAAGTATCAGAGCATCTTCTAGTATCAGAGCAAAAACCAAAACACTTATCAGCATTTGGATCTTCAAGAGCAAATCATCAGATATCAAAGTAAATACTTGTATCAGAGCAACCAATGCATATTAGAGCAATCGGATTATCACACCACATCAGCAGTCTTGACCAACTTTAGCATAGTTGACTAATAAAAAAGGGTCAGAGGACTTAGCCATTTCAGAGATCATCCTCAGGAGGTGGCAACATCCCATATTGTGCCCACACTCTCCTTTTCAAGGCCATGGCTTCTTGGTTTGTTCCCTTAGGTCCAAGAACCATCTTATTCAGCTTGAGGATCTCAGTGAATTCCTTCAGGTTCCCCCTCAAATTATGCATCTATTAAACTACGAGCTGCCTAACATACCAGCTTCTCATCTAGCCTTAATTCTATATGTTCTAACATTCTTAGAACATAATCATCTTGACTTAGGCATGTCTCAGGGGGTTTTGGTATTGAATCAAAACATATCTCATTTTATTCCCAACAACTTAGGCCTAATCCAGAATAATTCTTTAAGTTTTCACATTTTCAATTTACATCCTAGGGTGTCCAATTTACATCCTTTTCGGTCCAATTTACGTCATTTCCACCGACAAATTGGAAATCTGATCAAATAGTCCAATTTACATCATTTATGTTTGAAAATTATAAATTAATAATTAAAAAATTCTGAAAATATCATTAAAAATTAAAAAATCTCAGTAAAAATCTAAAAAAACTCATTAAAAACTTATAAATTGTGTTAAATAAATATAAAAATTCTAAAAAAATTATAAATACTATATTTAAAAAAATCTGAAAATGTGTAAATTTATTTTATTTTTCTTCTAAAAACTAATAAAAAAAATAGGAGTATATAATTTCTACAATTCAAAAAATCTGAAAAATGTATAAATTTAATTTTTTTTTTCTAAAATCTCATAAAAATAAAAAAATCTATAAATTAAAAATTTTAAAATGTTTAAAATAAAAAATTCCACAATTTTAAAAATATCGTGAAAATGAATTTGGGACGTTTCCAAAATCGAACAAGGTGTGGAACTTCCACTCAACCTCGACGGTGAGTTGAAAAATCTCGTGGGATCCAAATTTTTTAGGAGTTCAAGCAAAGCTTTAATGGCAGACGAGTATGAATCAAGTCTGATTTTTAATGAAATTTTAATAATTTTTATTATTCTTATTAAATTTTTAGAATTAGTAATTTTTAATCTACACATTTTTAATAAATTAATAAGATTTTTTGAATTTTTAGAAATTTTAATGAGATTTTGAATTTCTTAATTTTTAAATAACACATTTTCCATTCTTTGAATTGTACTTTTTTATTTTTTATTTTTTGTATTTTCAAAATAACACATTTTCCATTCTTTGAATTGTTAATAACACATTATTTTTTATTTTTTGTATTTTCAAAATTTTAGAATTTTTTATTCTTGTTTTATACATTTTATAATTTGTAATGATATTTTTCGAAATTTTATTGATATATTTTGAATTTTATTTTTTACATTTAATATTTTTTAATTTTAAGGAGATTTTTGGATTTTTAATGATATTTTAGATTTTTTAAATCTTTAATGTGATTTTTAGAAAATTTTATTATTAAATTTAAATTTTAAAACTTAAAGGACGTAAATTGGACTATTTGGCTAGAATCCCAATTTATTCCTCACATTCTAGTGAGTTTTAAAAATTTCCGGCGGAAAAGACGTAAATTGGACCAAAAAGGACAGAAATTGAAAAAGTAAAAACTTAAAGAATATAAATTGGATTAGGCCTAAGTTACAGGACGTAAAATGAAATTTTCTCCTGTTTATGCATAGTTTAATGTGAGAGTTGTTGATTAATCTTAAAATAAATAAAGTAGACGAATAATAAAATGATCAATTCTTCAATTAATGCAATTGAGTGTATAGATACATTTTAATGTTCAATTTAATATTTAACCGAACATTTAACTCAATTCAAAGAAAATAAATTATATTTTGTTCCACAATACCTTTTACGGTAGGTGGACACGGTACAATACCTTTTACGATAGGTGGACACACATATTAAAAAGGTGCAACAATGAATATGATTTAAAGGGTAATTTTATAAATTTTTATATATAAAATAAATAAATTAATTGGACTTGTGTGTATGTGTGAGGTAAAAAATTAACATTTTATTTAAAATTGTGAATATTATAAGAATTTAGTTTATATGCGATTTTCATTTTAAAAGTGTAAAAAATATTATGAAATGCTTAAAAAAAATGTGAAAATGATTTTATGTTCAATCACTTTTACATATGTAACACATTAATTATGACTAATTTTAATATATACTTCCTCCTTTTATAAAATTTGTTGTATTTCTCATTTTATATAGAATTAAATAATATTTTTTTTGACACATTTATTTTTCATTAATTTTTCACTTTTACTGTTTTAATATCTTTTCTTTTTTCACTCTTCTTTGACCTTTTAAAAAAAATCATTAATATATTTTCAAAAAAAATATATTTAGAGATTAATAGAGGTAGTTTAGAAAGATAATTGGAAAAATTGGAAAAACGATAAATTTTTTAAAATAAAATTTAAGACCGAATGTGATAAAATTTACTCCCTCCGTTCTATAATAAGTGTTGTTTTAGTTAATTTCTCTTGTACACAAATAAATGTTGTTTTAAAATTTTTACACTATTTGTTCCCATTATGTCCTCCAATTTAAAAATTATTTGAGATATAAACTTGGAAATAATTGAAGAAGATTGGGTAAAGAATTTGAAAAGATTTGAAAAAAATTAATGTGATCAAAATCTTTCTTTAGTATTTAAGGGTATACCTATCAATACATACACTTTCTTAATTCCAACAAATTTCATGAAAACAACACGTAGAACTGAGTTTAATATAAAATTAGATGATTAGTTTCTTATAAAATTCAAAACTTACGCAAAAAGAAAATAATAATAATAATAATAATAATAATGTTGTGTATTTATAACAGGAAGGAGCTCCCCCATCTTAATTATCGGGAAGACCCATACGCCAAAATAATACATCTTCATGTAAGTGACTTTAATCTTCTATGAGTGCCTGTTTTTAATTATATATATACTCCATTCTATTCAAAATATATATAGTCGTAAACTCATACACACATATTAAGAAAATAAATTATTTTTCATGTTACCTTTAATTAATTAATGATTTTACGTCTCATAAAAAAAGAACACATTTATATAAATATTTAGTGATCTTAAAGTTAAATTTTAAAAAATTGAAATTAATTTACATTGAAAAGTGTAAAACATCATATAATTTACAAATAAAACGAAAGATCAAAACGACTTATATTAAAGATAGCAGGAAGTATTTAGTAGGTTTGTTTTTAATTATATTAAAAATTATTTCTTTCATCTACGAAATGTTGTCTCATTTACCTTATATTCTTAGTCCACAAAATAGAGATTCATACACTTTATGGAAATTCATACACTTTATGAAAACCATCACCCATTTAAGTATTACTTAATTATTCAAATTGTCATTAACTTTATTAACAATGACCTCACAATTTTCTACAATACCCAATTAATTTATCTATATTTTCTTTAAAATACATCCCCCACTCAAATAAAACTACATTGAGATGGTATTTATTTTCTTTTTAGTCGATTCTCATTATCTTTATCTTACCTTTCTGATGTGACATAATGGTGCAGGTCCAGAAAGGAACAGTTACTGACTGAGATCAAAATAAAAGCTGATCACTTCCTTCTAGGATCAGGATCGGAAAAGTCTCTACCCATGATATAGGTCATGATCTGATCAGATCCCTCCAAGATCTGATCTGATATTAATACCCTCATCTCGGACATGACCAGATCTTATGGACATGGACGGGAGAGTAAGGTCGTCGTTCGCTCTTCCTCACGTAATCAGGGCCAGGACGACAGATTGTCTCGATTGACAAGAAGGAGCAAGCAATCTTGGTATGTCAGAATATCTCTGCAAATGTGTGCGCACCACTTAAAATAATCAGAGTGTGCCAGAGTTGTACTATGACGTGGCACTATTTGTAACAAACCCTAGAAAGCATAATTACTATTCTACCCCTCAGGTACAAGAGTATATAAGTCATCTCTCTCATTGTTATGTTTTCTAAGCTCACTCTCACAAAAATACACTTTATCTCTCTATTATTCATCATCTTCCTCGACTGACTTGAGCGTCGGAGGTCCGTCGCCGGACACCCCTCCGGCCAGGTTTTCGTGCAAGTCCCGGTAGCAATCGTCATCCTCCATCCTCATCAATCATTCAAGGACTCTTAAGGAGCTCATTTAGGTATTTCTTGTCATAATCATTCTTTGATTGTGTTCCTTATCGGTCACTCCCGCGGATTTGATAAGGTCACATCAAATGGCGCCGTCTGTGGGAAATCCGAGCTAAGACGTGAGGATTTCCAGAAATCGGGGGATATACATGAGTGCTGCTCCAGAAATTTTCAAGAAAACAGATGAAATCCATATTGTCTACACGATTCTACAAGTGCCCCAAATCCCAGATTGAGCATGAACCATAGCGTTACTTTCCATGGCCGCTGCGAATTCAAAGGCCATTCTCCCCAATATTACAAGAAAAAAAAATCCTTCTAAAGCTCTAGTACTCAAAGAACCATGTCGTCAAGCCTAAATCTACACGCGCCGCCGCCGGGTTGGCAAAGAAGGTAAACGTAACCGTCGTGTCTGGCCTGTAGCCGAGCACTGCCTTTGGATTTACTGGCGCTGGAATCCGGCACCGCCTCACGCACAGGCCATTGTCGCTGTATCGCCCAGAATTTCCGACGATGATTGAGTCCGGATTGAAGCGTTCCGATCTGAAACTCACCGAGTCAGCTCACTACGAGTCGAACCACTACAGATCATCTGTCGGTGGCGCTATCCTCATCGAGCCATCAGAGCTTCACGCGCGATAAAGGGATTACTCTATTGCCCCAAAGCAGAAACCCCCAATTTTGGATTTGCGCGAATCTGCAATCTGAAATATCAGAAAACTTCCAAATCTGATGACAGGGAGAATTTTATTCACAGTTTTTTCATTTTCAATTTTTTTGTTCAGTTGGGCTTTTAGAATTTTAATTCCTTAACTCTCCTTATTCGTGTATCAGGCCAGACCTGCTCGCGGTTGAGCACGAATTGAATTTCAAGGAAAGCGAGAGCTCTGCCTCCACTTCTTAATACAGGGTGCAAACACCCAACTCGCAATCTAGAGTTGTAGCTCATAGCAGCGCGGAAGTTAGAGGCAGCATAGGTGATGTCTTCTATTTGATTCTTAATTCTTGCCATAAACAACCAGAGGTATGGAGTTATTTAGTACCTGGTTATTTGCAAATTTCAGAACGTGCCTGGTTATTTATTACCTGGTTATTTGATTCTTACTTCTTGCCATGAATTTAATCTCAAATCGTATCTGGGACTTGCGTATGAGAATAAATTGTAGAAGCTATAGCTGCATATTTCTTACATTTGTCTTTTTTTTTTAAAAAAATCTATTGGTTGATTAATGTCTAAGAGTTGAGCAAATGTGTACTCAAGGTATTTGATGTTATGCCAGAGAGATTTGTTACCTGTTTGCTTGCTTTCGGTTAGAATGTCTAGCTTGTTTTGCTAGCCAAAAATTAACGTAGTAAGTTTTGGATATGAAAACTTGTTTCTTTCTCCTGTTGGATATGAAAACTTGTTTGTGACTAGGCCTAATAAACTTGAGATCAAGAATTTAAACAGGAATGTGTATTGAGAGAAGATGAGTTAGGCCTACTAATTGTTTGAGCTAATTCCTCAAAGAGAAGCTACCACTACTTGTTGGCAGACTGATATATTTATCCCTTATCAATGTGTGTTGGTTATTTTGCTTCACCTTGGCAACCATTCTTCATGTTATGGGATGGCATTTTTATCTATTTAAAATAAAGTGGAAAAATCTCAAGACTTTCTGTTCTGCATTGACCAGTTAATAAATAACTTAACATCTTGAACCCACATCTTTTTAATTAACTATACGAAACTGCTGTTTGATTCTTGTTTCAACAGCAAGGCCATTTTTTATAATAGCTTCTAGTACAGTTTTTCTCTGTTAAGAATTAAGATGCACATGTTCTGTGGATCTTATTTATTAAATCAGTTATGATTGAGTATTAATTTGTAATATGAAGAAAAGTTCATGAGTTATGAAATTAGTATAGTTGATCGAGCAATCGGAATTCATCCAACATGATGAGGGTGTTATGTTATGGTAGCATAGGGCTGTGTGTATGTTACATCGTCGTTTCAAGGCTACTTGTTGGACCGAGGGAAAGTCATTACATCACTTGTTGAGGCCACTGGTACGTACGTATGTATGCATATGCTGCTTATTGCTTTCTGTTCTGCATTGACCAGAAAAAATTAAAAAGATCTGAACTCACTATATGCATGTGGTTAGATGACTATGCAAAACTATGTAAAAAACTGCAATTGGAGTTGATAATCCATACGGAAATGTGCATAAGCTGTCACAAAATGCAGATTCCTAGTTTATTTGGTTTTCTACGCTAAAAAATCTTTAAGTTGAGGAGGAATATTTATATATGTCCTGAGCATCGAATATTAGAATTATTGTACCTTAAATTAATTATTAAGGTTGAATGTAGATAGTTTGACATCTAATTATTTGTTTGTTTTTGATGAGGAAAAAACACTCGTGACCCTGATATTGGAAAACTTCAATATTCGAGGATAATGATACCATTAAAACCAATTTTTATTTTGGGAGTTGAAGTTTGAAAAAATCTGAATTGAAACGACTAGCACTGAGGATTTTATTAGTGCTAATCATGCTTAATATGGTATTTGAGAAAATCCCTGCCTTTTGACTAAGTACATTATTTGAGCTATATATGTTCATGATGTGTTTGAGATCATGCTTGAAAGAAATGTAGCTTAGCCTGGTGATTTACAGTAACCACGAATGTGTTAGAATTAATGAAAATGTGGTTATATAATAGAATAGCCTATATTACTTGGGAGGAAAGAGGTCTTGCTGAGTTTGGATATAGAGTATTTGGAGACAATCACTACAAAAAAAAAAAAAAGGTTTTTAGCATCGGATTTTTTTTGATACAAAAGATGAAATATTTGATACCAAAGGGTATTTGTATCAAATTTATTTCCGATACCACTTTCGATACCTATACTCCCGATCCTAAAGACCGCGTATCAGAAAAAAAAGTCTGATACCAAAGGGTAACCCTTTAGTATCAGAAATATATAGTATCGATAAATGTTTTCTGATACTAAAGGATTGAACTCTTTAGTATCAGAATTGTATTTAGTATCGGATTATTGTATCAATTTTTTTTGATACAACAATGTATTTATAGTATCGTAAACTTTTATCGATACTAAACATATAGTATCAATAAATATTTTCCGATACTAAATGATTGAACTCTTTAGTAACAGAATTGTATTTAGTATCGAATTATTGTATCAATTTTTTTTAATACAACAATGTATTTATAGTATCGTAAACTTTTACCAATGCTAAACATATAGTATCAATAAATATTTTTCGATACTAAAGGACTGAACTCTTTAGTATCAAAATTGTATTTAGTATCGAATTATTGTATCAATTTTTTTTAATACAACAATGTATTTATAATATCGTAAACTTTTACTGATACTAAACATATAACATCAATAAATGTTTTCTGATACAAAATGATTGAACCCTTTAGTATCAGAAAAATATTTAGTATCGAATAATGGTATCAATTTTTTTTATACTAAATTGTATTTTTAGTATCAATTTTTTTTAACAATACTAAATATATAGTATCAAAAAAATTTCTCTGGTATTATAAAAAAATTCTAATATTAATTTTCGAATACCAAAACCCACACTAGCTAGCATTACACGCATAAAATGCTAATATTCAATATGATTCAAATCTAGCTTTATGTGTCCTCTATAGTACTAATTCAAATATCAAAACAACATTTATCAACTATGAACCACAAGTATATTAGTGTATATAAGCTCCATTACAAAATATCTAACGTAAAGTACTTTTCAAGAACTTTATGACTCAATTGAGATGTATGTAATATACATGCTCTGATTGCCCAATGTCAGTAGACAAATCAAATATCCTGCAAATAGAACACAATCAATAATTCATATCAAAATACAACAATGAACCATGAGTACCATATTTATGTTAACACATAATGGCATAGATCTAGTTTCATTTTATCAACCCAAGTTAGAAGCAATCAAGGCCTATCAGCTTCATCTCCAACCACTTCAATATATTATGCAAGTTAACATGGTCAGGCAGTTTAAGGCAACAAACAAAGTAGGGATATCAGCTAACTTGAAGAGACAAAACTAACACTGAAATACAAATTCTAAATAATTTATGTGTGCATACCCCACAATTAGTCGAAGATACATAAGGAGGTGGTTCCTTATGAAGCAATAATTGTAGCCAAACTGCCACTGAAATAAGAGACAAAAGCTTCTCAGAACATCTCACTTAACGTGACTATATAACTTAGAAAATAATGTGTTCCTAAAACCGCCTAAAAGTAGTGATCTTTTCATGACAAATCTTTGATTGAATGAGAAAGGGGAAGACGGATTATTTACCAAGAACCAAAAGAATGAACCAAGCTCAAACACATTCTGCAGAATTAACATAAAAAGATTGTGTGTGTCAGTTAGCTTATCTAAGAATTCAAAGAAAAAATAAGTGATTACTAACCTGGAAAAGGATAAAATGAATCAAGGACAACAAAAGTTCTGGCTTATTGAACCAAAACAGTTCATCTCGGGGTCTAAACTTAGGTCCATGAAAACTCCCACTTATACCAGCACTCTCTAATGCCAAGGTTTCTATTAAATGTTGCGCGCAAGACGATAAATCTTGTCATTTCCATTTTGAAGACTTACAGTGACATGAATAAGTGCAATCCAGCAATGGAGATTAGATCCTACAAGTTAAAAAGTTAAACTGCCACACGTTAGTACGTAAGTTGAACATGTTTACACATCACATTAACATCAGTGAGGAAACTTGTGGATACTTTTAACTTACTAACCTTTTACATTGAACAACATAAAAGCAACAACGAATCCCCAGAGTGGAGCACTGTAAATTTCAGCAAAAATGAAATCTTAAAAAAGCATCAAGAAAGAAAAACAATATTTATTTGAACTAAAATGGGATAGAGATTAGGCTATGGCAATAAATACAGCTGAAATCAAGAAGAAAAGCATCAGGCAAGTTACATGATCAATATGAATTCAAAACTACATATGACAACTTTGACTTCTTTTCTGGCTTTACGAATAAAAGCAAAAACAGCATCTCTTATTTCAGCAAGAATTTCATGCTCCCTAGAAGCACCTGCCTTAATACGCAGTTTTCAGGAAAACCAAATTTCATGAAAAGAGACATTAAGCAAAATATGGCAAACAGTCTGTCTATTCACACTTTTCTATGTTGAGACGTATAACCATACAGGATACCGTAAGAAGAGTGCAAGTACACTAAACAAATAGTGTAGCTTATACTTTGGCATAAAATCCAAATATACCAGCTATAACCACCCCCAGCAACCATCGAATATTAACAAATGCTTCAGAATTAGGACTCGTTAAGAATGTCGAGGAAAGAATCAATGGACATATGTTTCTCTAGGAAGTATTAATAATAGGTGTTCAATTAGAAGATGTTTAAGAAGGCATGTAAAGCATTATTTTAACTGCATATGCTTAAACCAAACTTCTTCTTTTTTAATCTTCCCATGACATGTTCAAGCCAGTATGGTTCCTTAGACTACATATTTGCTAAACTGATCTTGCCAATCGGGTGCAGTCATGTGTCTCATCATCACAATCAATTTTAGCAATTTTTCATTCTTAAACTCTCATTTATCGCTATAGCCCTGCATCATTGCTTATTACAGCATGCTAATAACAGCAGTAAAAGAATTTCATACTCTTAAACAATGTCAGCAAACAAGATGACAAGTCTTCAAAAACTGTAAGTCCTCAAATATATTCTCCATAAAAGAGAGATAGTACCTATGCCAATTGTGTAAATTCAGGAGTAGCCAAATCTCCCTTCAAGGTCACCAACATGTCTTTCTCGTAAATCTGGATCCTTAATAACCTAATCACAACAACAACATTCACGATTCTCCATTCATGACTTTTTTTAATTACACCTTAATTGTCTTAAACAATACTACTGAAAACATTAGCAAAATATTAAATTTGAGTATCTTTAATTGAAAATCTGATGATATGTTGTTAGTATGATCACATTAAATCGGACCTGATGACTATGGTTTGATTAGATAGTTGTTTCGGTGAAGAAAGCTGGTGCACTAAACACAGTCTGAAATTGCAAACAATATTTTATTAATCAACATGCAGTACATAAATTTTCATTCACAAATACATCAATCTATTAATACCGAAAGAACAATAATCCAATCTTATTTCTACTTGAAGAGAATAGAACATTATTCATAACAAAATACTGTAATGAAATCAAAGTAAATGAAAGCACCTTCTGTTTAGTGAAGTGATGGAATGCTCTGTTCGTATCTAAAGAAATTATGTTAATCAACTTTGGTTTTCACCCGAACAAGGCGGTCGAACATGAAGTGTTTAAGAACTTCATGACTCAACCGAGTTGTAAGTAGTATTTCTACTCTGGTTGCCCAATGTCAGTAGACAAATCAAATGTCCTGCAAATAGATCACGGTGAATAATTCATATTACTTCATATATTAGAGTATACATTTTACATAATGTTTCATAGACAATTTCAGCATGTCAAGATGAAGATCCCTTCATTGAAAGGATACTTACTCCATCGTTTGTTTATCATGGAAAAAATATATTTAAGCATAAGTAATTCTTTAAAAGAAATATAATTTGTATTTTAAAGAATGATATGCTCTTACCTTCGCCATCACAATGATAACAAAAATATCCCGTAGAGGACTTGAACAAAGAAATTCCAAGAGGGAAGAACCTGAAAGAAGATGAAAATTAACAGAGAGAATTGAACATGAGAATCCTTCAGTTAGCATATGAAAAATATTCAAACAGAACATGAGAATGAGGAACTAGTCGATGATTTTGTTTAAACTTTAAACTGAAGTTGAAATAATTTGATTAATCTAAACGTTCAGTCAAAGCTATACGTTCAGTCAAAGCTATATGTAACTCACTTAATTAACTGCATAAAAGATCAAAGAAGTGTTTAATTCTTTTAATGGCAATTATACATACAATACAATTCACATGCTTTACTACCATCAGTTCGAGTTGGAGTAAGCAGAAAAATGAAAGCCCGTAGATGCCAAACAATGAGTACTGAACAGTCAAAACTTAAACAAGCAATAATATAGACCTATCTCCACACACTTAAATAAATTTTCAGCAAATTCTACTGAGGTAGGAGAAATCAGTGGTAGTTGGTTAAGCCATATTCTAGAACAAATAATAATTCATTCAGAAACTTCCAAATTTTTCAGCAAATCTTATTGAATATTTCAAAATCCAACATTGTAATGTTAGTTATTGGAAAGCAACATTTAGCAGGACAACTAAAATCCAATGAACAACGACAAAATGCCATCAGTCATATCAAATTAACAACGCTTAACTACAATAAATAACAGGAGATATATATATTCGTATAAAATTTGTGAATCCAAAATAATAATAAATTACACTACAAAAAACGCATCGATTAGAGACCGATTTTGAGACTGTAAAGACGGTCTCAATACACGTTAGAGACTGATTTGGGACCGATTTATGGAGGTCCTTATTTCATCGGTACCTAATATTGAGAGACCGAATTTATGGCACAGTCTCAAATTAGGGACCGATTGTCGATCGGTCTCTAAATGAGAGACCGGCAATTCGGTCTTAAAACGGTCCCTAAACGTGAGTCGGACCGACCTATTTTCGGGCCTAAAACAGTCTCACATCGGTCTCAGATTAAGGACTGATTTTCGGTCGGTCTCTAAATGAGAGACCGGCAATTCGGTCTTAAAACGGTCCCTAAACGTGAGTCGGCCCGACCTATTTTCGGGCCTAAAACAGTCTCACATCGGTCTCAGATCTTACCCAGCAACTGCCCCCGAAACCCGACCCGCTGACCCACACCCACCCTCTTTATTTACACCCACCTTCACACCCGCCTTCGAGACCCGACCCGACCCGCCAACCCACACCCGCCTTCAAGATCCGACCCGACCCGCACCGCCAACCCACACCCACTTTATTTAATAGGCCATTTTATTTTCGCCTTTATGGGAATTGATCCCTGGTGGATGACAAGTAATTGCCTTGTGTAACTTTTAAAAATAATTATATACATATGTAATTAATTTCTTTATTATATATGTTTTAAATAATAAATTTTCAAAATCAACGTTACTTTAAAGAAGTCCAAAATAATTAAATCATTCATTGAATTAATTGTAAAAAATCAATGTTACTTTAAAAAATCAATGTTACTTTTAAATATTTTATTTTGACACTTCTTCAAAGTACATGGACACTTGATTTTATCGTTAAACATATATTGTGGCCTCGTCTTCGCAAAATCAATAAATTTGCGAACTTGATTGTAAAATTCACTGTTCGTACTTCCATTAACGAATCGAGGAGTATAATACATCCACCGACGATCCGATAGTTCCATCTATACGTACTCAAAATCAAAATGATTACATAATTGACATATGTATATAAGATAAATATTGCTATATTATTATATTCAAAGAATAAATATTGTTGCATTATTGTACTAAAATTAATAATGTTAATAATAATATTTAATTTGGTAGATATGTGAGAAGAATGTGGTGGAGCCCATCGATAATCCAAAATTTAAAGCTAAAAAAATTGATAGCAAATAGGGTATGCTCTATGAGAAATTAATTCAAGATCTTTAATTTGTTTGACTTTCAAGTAGATCAACTTTGAATCGTATACCATATAAAGTAAAATTTTGGGAATTCAGTTATTTCATAAAAACTTAATTTGTCAGTATTAACTACTTAAGTCAAAAATATTAATTGTGGAATTCTAAATTGATTATTATGAATAAATTGTACTTATACTCGGTCTTATAATATGTGTATAGATAAAATTGTACAAAAAATTTTGAGTGAAATATTTTAACAGTTTTAATTTAATATTAGACAATTAATTCACTCTAAAACCTAATTTACATGTATTCATACTTTCAACAGGTTTAATTGGACATATAATAGTACACATACGATTATGATATCTTTCAAAATAATTAATTCTAATTAGTATTTGATTTGATATCATAACAACGTCAGTGGTCTATCTTATTTACTACTATTACACATATCTATTAATTATATGAAAATAAAATTATCAACGAACACTTAATTAATTAATATGAGAAAACATTAATTTAAATAAAGAGGGAATGAGAAATCTTACGGTTGAATTCGAAACGAGATCTTCAAACTGATATTGGAGAGTAAAATCAAGGAATTGTCTATTTAGAAGCTAGTTTGTCGGTTTAAATTGAGAGAGTGTCATTTGGGACCGAAAATATCGGTTTATAACCACAACCGCGTGATTTGGGACCGATTTGGGACCGAATTATGCGGTCTGTACTATGTTAAAAATTATCTATAAAACAAACAGCTTGATTAAATACCTATTCGTGACCGAAAATATTGGTCTATAAAAACAACCACCTGATTATGGGACCGAAATATGCGGTCTCTACTGTTAAAAATTATCTAAGAATATTCTTCTGGAGTGTTCAGATACCACTAAAATCGGTCTCTATAAAATAAATAGTTTAATTTGATACCAATTCGAGACCGAAAATATCGGTCTATAAAAACAAACGCCTGATTTGGGACCGATTTGGGACCGAAATATGCGGTCTCTACTGTTAAAAATTATCTATATATACAATATTAGGATGAATATCTAATATAATATAGATATAATCGCCAACTTATTTATCTCTCTCAATGATGGACGAAAATTCCTCTTCTCCTAATTCTAATTCCTCCCTCTTGAACAAAGTCATAGAGCCAGATTCGATGAAAGTTGATACGGTTAATTAAAAATTTGGGATTCAGAATTATTTATACCAATTAAAGACTGAATTTTCGGTCTTCAATTAAAATTCAAAATCAGAGTTTTAATTTCAATTAAAATTCGAAATAAGAATTTTAATTTCAATTAAAATTCAAAATAAGAATTTTGATTTTGATTTAGAGACTGAAATTCGGTGGCTAAGCGGTCTGAAAAACATAATATTAAAGACCGAATTGAAAATAGTCTTTAAACGAGCGGTCAAAATTGGTAGTCAATTCAAATTATACTTTTCAAAATATTTGATACCAATTAAAGACTGAATTGTCGGTATCTAAACAAAATTCAAAATCAAAATTTTAATTTTGGTTTAGAGACTGAAATTCGGTCTCTAAGTGTTCTGGAAACATAATATTAAAGACCGAATTGAAAACAGTCTCAAAACTCAAATTTTTTTAGGATCAGTCCCAAATCAGTCTCAAATTGAGACTGATTTATGCCGGTCTCAAAACTTTGGTCTCTAATTGAGGCATTTTTTGTAGTGTTACCTGCACGAAAATGATGAAAAGGAAACATTGCGCGATCTCTCTCTCTTGTTCTCCCTCTCACAGATGGAACAATGATCAGTGGAGGCGCGGCGAACACTATCAGCTGGATTCAGTGGAGGCACGCGGAGGTCCGCCGGATTCAGTGGAGTCACGCGGAGGTCGGCCGGATTCAATGGAGGTCATCATTCTCAGAATCAGATCACAATAATACGTTATTGTTGACGATTTATACATCAAAATTGTCATTGGATTTGAAATTGAAGATTGGGGATTTATAGTAGAAAGGCAACAAGCAAGTTTAGTAGAACGCTTTGGGGATGAAAGGGGAAGAAGGAACCATTATTATTATTGTAAAAAAAAATTAATACAACAAAATAAGTGGAGCATATATATATATATATATATATATATATATATATATATATGAATATGACTAATGGTATCGGAAGTGAATATCGGATACCAATTATCATTACTATTAAATTTCTGATACAAATGAATTTCCGATCCTAATGAAAAGTAGTATAAAAAAATAATTGATAAAAAAATAAGTGATATTAATAAAATAATTATTAATACTATAAATAAAATTAATAGTATCGAAAATTAATTTTCCGACATCAATGATAAATAGTATCAAAAAAAATATTTGATACAAAAAAATAAGTGGTATCAATAAAATAATTACTAATACTAAAAATAAAATTGATAGTATCGAAAATTAAATTTGCGACACCAATGATAAGTAGTATCAAAAAATATATTTGATACTGAAAATAAGTGGTATCAATAAAACAATTACTAATAATAAAAATAAAATTAATAGTATCGAAAATTCAATTTCCGACACCAATGATAAGTAGTATCAAAAAAAATATTTGATACAAAAAATAAGTGGTATCAATAAAATAATTACTAATACTAAAAATAAAATTAATAGTATCAAAATTTTAATTTCCGACACCACTGATAAATAGTATCAAAAAAAATATTTGATACAGAAAATAAGTGGTATCAATAAAACAAATTACTAATACTAAAAATAAAATTAATAGTATCTGAAATTTAATTTCTGACACCAGTGATAAATAGTATCAAAAAAAATATTTGATACAAAAAAAAAGTGTATCAATAAAACAATTACTAATACTAAAAATAAAATTAATAGTATAGAAAATTAAATTTTCGACACCAATGATAAGTAGTATCAAAAAAAATTTGATACAAAAAATAAGTGGTATCAATAAAACAATTACTAATACTAAAAATAAAATTAATAGTATCAAAAATTATATTTTCGATATCAATGATATATAGTATCAAAAAAATATTTGATACAAAAAATAAGTTGTATCAATAAAACAATTACTAATACTATAAATAAAATTAATAGTATCAAAAATTAAATTTTCAATAACAATGATAAATAGTATCGAAAAATTATTTGATGCAAAAAATAAGTAGTATCAATAAAAAAAAATTGATGCCAAAATAACTTTAGTATAAAAAAATAACAGATGCAATAAAATTAATGGTATCAAAAATTTATCTTTTGATACCAAGTATGCAAGTAGTATCAATAGTTTTATTGTTGATACTAAATGATAAGATTTAGTATCGGAAAATGCATCCGATACCAATTTTTCGATACTAAAAATCTCTTTTTTTGTAGTGAATGGAAGTATGAAAACTACCTGCTACTGAGAGAAATTATTTACTCTCTTATCCTGTCTTTTACAAGCTCAAGACAACCAATTTTTCGATTCGCTTTTGAGAATGATTTGCAAAAGTTTTTGGTGAATGCAAATCATATATATTTTGAAATATTTTTTATTATTGAGTAGAAGTTTAAAGCTGAACATGGGTGCTCGAGAAATGTTTGGTAGCAGGTCTAAAAAATTGTGATTGAGATTAACTCTATATGTTGGATGAGAAACCATGTTGTCTGAAGCATTTTTTCACAATTTCCATAATTAGAACACATATTTCATTTCCATAACATATCACATGTTATATGAGTGTTCATAATTTCGAGAAATATTTGGCTTCTTATTTTGCTCGTATTGATTGGTAACAAATAATGAAATTATTCAATCATTTTTCATGATCACTGTAAACTCATATGTATACATATGCACATATCTAATGGAACTTAAATTTGTATTAGTAAGAGAAAACAATGATGACCCCATAAAGTGTCTAAAACGTGGGGTAGAGGATTGCGAACTACTCATATGAGTTTGGCAGGAAAAACACTCGTGACTCTGATGTTGGAATTTAGAAAAACTTCAATATTCGAGAGCTAGAATTGCGCGAACAGATGAATTTCGCTTTACAAAAAGGATGGGAGAATGAACTCCACAAATAAATGGACCGAGTCGATTATGTTTGACAACCTAAGGGAGGTATCTCTACACTCTTTGTGTGAATCGAAATCATAATATTGCTTGAAGAAAGAGAAGTTATTGAAAAGTTATTTGGATTTAATTTTCACTTAGAAATTGTTAGAGGAGATCAAGCAAGTTTCAGTGCTGAAATTTCATTTGCTTGTTCTGAATATTGTTTTTAGTTATTCTTAATCTTGTAATAACTTGTACTTTGGAGATCTCAATGAGACAGGGAACTGATGAGAGCAGTCTCTCTTTACCACTACTTCGGAGCAACATATACAAAAAAGGTTGGAGTTCTAATCATGTGTTTGAGAATCACATCCTATTAGCCTCAATACGAACTGAGCCTGGATCAGAGAAGAACTCTCAGGAGTATAAATAACTCCCCGAGGAGTATAAACAACTCATATAAGAGTATAAAATAGAACTCTGAATGAGCAAGTACTGCTCCTTATATTCGGAGTATAAACAACTCCCCGAGGAGTATAAACAACTCATATAAGAGTATAAAATAGAACTCTGAATGAGCAAATACTGCTCCTTATATTTGGAGTATAAACAACTCCCCGAGGAGTATAAATAACTCATATAAGAGTATAAAATATAACTCTGAATGAGCAAGTGCTGCTCCTTATATTCGGAGTATAAACGATAAGAGATCTCAGGACCTAAATCCGAGATCAGAGAATATTTATTTACTTGGAAAAAATTTCAATTTTTTCTGATGATGAGAAGAGATCTCAGGACCTGAGTTCGAGATCAAAAATATTTATTTACTTGGAAAAAATTTCAATTTTTTCTGAGGATGAGAAGAGATCTCAGGACCTGAGTTCGAGATCAGAAATATTTATTTACTTGGAAAAAAATTCCAATTTTTTCTGAGGATGAGAAGAGATCTCAGGACCTGAGTCCGAGATCAAATATATTTATTTACTTGGAAAAAAATTCCAATTTTTTCTGAGGATGAGAAGAGATAGTCCCGAGATCAGATATATTTATTTACTTGGAAAAAAAAATATTCAATTTTTTCTGAGGATGAGAAGAGAAGAGAACTTAGAACCCGAGGCCGAGTTCAGGAATAACCGTTACTTAGAAAAATTTTATGACAACACAAGGAGAAAATATTAAGAAGTTGAGATCCCTAACCAGGATCAGAATCAGAACCCAAGATGTGGGTCTGAAACATTAAATACTTTCAAGAGAAAACATTAAGAAGTTGAGATCCTTAACCGGGATCAGAATCAGAACCCAAGATGTGGGTCTGAAACATCAAATATTTTCAAGATAAAATATTAAGAAGTTGAGATCCTTAACCGGGATCCGAATCAGAACCCAAGACGTGGGTCTGAAACATTAATGTGAAGTAAAGAGATCCGTGATCAGGATCTGAACCAGAGAACTCAAGGTTGGGTTCAGGATCTAAAAAATATTTTCAAAGAGAAAATATTGTGAAGTAAAGAGATCCGTGATCAGGATCAGAACTAGAGAACTCAAGATTTGAGTTCAGGATTGGAAAAATATTTTCAAGAGAAAATATTGTGAAGTAAAGAGATCCGTGATCAGGATCAGAACCAGAGAACTTAAGATTTGAGTTCAGGATATGAAAAATATTTTCAAGAGAAAATATTGCGAAGTAAAGAGATCCGTGATCAGGATCTGAACTAGAGAACTCAAGATTTGAGTTCAGGATCTGAAAAATATTTTCAAGAGAAAATATTGCGAAGTAAAGAGATCCGTGATCAGGATCAGAACCAAAGAACTCAAGATTTGAGTTCAGGATTTGAAAAATATTTTCAAGAGAAAATATTGTGAAGTAAAGAGATCCGTGATCAGGATCAGAACCAAAGAACTCAAGATTTGAGTTCAGGATTTGATAAATATTTTCAAGAGAAAATATTGTGAAGTAAAGAGATCCGTGATCAGGATCTGAACCAAAGAACTCATGATTTGAGTTCAGGATTTGAAAAATATTTTCATAAGAAAATATTGTGAAGTAAAGAGATCCGTGATCAGGATTTGAACCAGAGAACTCAAGATTTGGGTTCAAGATCTAAAAAATATTTTCAAGAGAAAATATTGTGAAGTAAAGAGATCCGTGATCAGGATCAGAACCACAGAACTCAAGATTTGAGTTCAGGATTTGAAAAATATTTTCAAAAGAAAATATTGTGAAGTAAAGAGATTCGTGATCAGGATCAGAACCAGAGAACTCAAGATTTGAGTTCAGGATCTAAAAAATATTTTCAAGAGAAAATATTGTGAAGTAAAGAGATCCGTGATCAGGATCTGAACCATAGAACTCAAGATTTGAGTTTAGGATTTGAAAAATATTTTCAAGAGAAAATATTGTGAAGTAAAGAGATCTGTGATCAGGATCAGAACCCAAGATGTGGGTCCAAAGCATTAAATATCTTCAAGAGAAAATATTATGAAGTAAAGAGATTTGTGATTAAGATCAGAACCCAAGATGTGGGTCTGAAACGTTTTAGAAGTGGAGATCCTTAATCAGAATCAGAACCCAAGATGGGAATTCGAAAAGACTCTATTCTTAACTATTTCGGCAAAGAGTTGTCATAGTCAAGAATAGAGGGGAGTGGATGATGTGACATAATGGTGCAGGTCCAGAAAGGAACAGCTACTGACTGAGACCAAAATAAAAGCTGATCACTTCCTTCTAGGATCAGGATTAGAAAAGTCTTTACCCATGATATAGGTCATGATCTGATCAGATCCCTCCAAGATCTGATCTGATATTAATACCCTCATCTCGGACATGACCAGATCTTATGGACATGAACGGGAGAGTAAGGTCGTCGTTCGCTCTTCCTCACGTAATCAGGGCCAGGACGACAGATTGTCTCGATTGACAAGAAGGAGTAAGCAATCTTGGTATGTCAGAATATCTCTGCAAATGTGTGCGCACCACTTAAAATAATCAGAGTGTGCCAGAGTTGTACTATGACGTGGCACTATTTGTAACAAACCCTAGAAAGCATAATTACTATTCTACCCCTCAGGTACAAGAGTATATAAGTCATCTCTCTCATTGTTATGTTTTCTAAGCTCACTCTCACAAAAATACACTTTATCTCTCTATTATTCATCATCTTCCTCGACTGACTTGAGCGTCGGAGGTCCGTCGCCGGACACCCCTCCTGCCCGGTTTTCGTGCAGGTCCTGGTAGCAATCGTCATCCTCCATCCTCATCAATCATTCAAGGACTCTTAAGGAGCTCATTTAGGTATTTCTTGTCATAATCATTCTTTGATTGTGTTCCTTATCGGTCACTCCCACGAATTTGATAAGGTCACATCACTTTCTAAAACCTTTTTTTTGAGAATCTAAAGGGATAGGTTACCAAATTAATTTTATTTTACTCCCCCACCACATATAAATTGTTCTTTTTTTGGTTCACATAAGTGTTCATTTTCCTTTTTTATTTTAGATAACATACTCACCACAATTTTTTTATTCTACTTTTTTTTATTTCTTTCAAAAAAGAAACATGAATACTCGAATTCAATCTAACAGTTTAGTATTTTTAATACTAGAACTTAACCAAGCTTTTGCCCCGGTCATGCACATCTCGGATGGACTCAAATTTGGTTAGTGTAATTCTCAGATTACTATCTAACTAATTTTCATAATTATTTATTTTTTGTTGGACAATTAATTATTTATATATATTGGCAGTGCCTTTTTGCGGAATATTTGATTGGAGATATTCAAACACCACTATTTATACTTAATAGTTCTTTTGATAGTGTTCAGGTAAGATTATTTTTGCCTAATATGAATCTGCAAAAATTAATTTTATACGTACTTAACAATTCAGTATAACATCGTTTACCTTCACCAAAGTGCGATCTAATTTTATTATTACTTTGAGTTATTGAAAGAGTTAATTTTTAGGTTATGAATGATTTGGGACCTGAGCCCCCGAACCCAGACTGGAATATTTGCAAAGCTACTCCGGATACTTGCTTACCACCTCTAAAACAATTTATAAAGGGTATTTTTATTTTTATTTTAATATATATACTCAATTCCTTCGAAAAGTTTATACATTTCTTTTTTATCTTTCCAGTACAAAGTTTATATTTATTTATTTGATAAAATTTATTATCTCTCGTTACTTTTTTTTTTTTTTTATGGATGAAGAAGTATTTATTAATTAAACTAATTGAGTTACCTTTCAAAATCAGATTTTGGGAATGCATTCCTCAATACCCTAAAGGAACTTAGCTATAATCCTGAGGGGAATGTTTATAATTACTTGCTACACTCATACACTTGCCAACTCGGATGGAAAATGGAATTCCAAAGAATCTCCAAGATTGGCAAACAAGGTATATATATGAGTTTACTTTTATAAATTCTCGTTTACTTCATCTAAATTCTCATTTTTTTAGACATGAGTTTAAATGTATATTGATTAGTTTAATTTGTATATAAAATAGATAAGTTGGGAGCATGATAGAGTATTGTTGGATCCACTTATAAATATGAAAATTTGAATAAATAAATGATGGTTAGAGGGTAGAGATAAAATAGTCGGTTCACTTTTTCTATTCCACTTTTCGCGTTCCATTGATATTTCACTCTACTGGATTTTTAACACGTGTCGCCCCGATATTATAGATCGAGCGTCAATTATTTTTTAATATGACACATGTCAATCATCCATATATTGAAATAAAATTTGGAACACCAAACTTGGAACAAATGATCTCATTCGTTAAAATAGTGTGAATATAGTAATTTTAAAAAATTAATGAGAATAATAAAATTTGTCAAAAAAATAAAATAAAAATAATGAAACTGGTCGAATGGAAGGAGTATTTTTACATTTCTATCTAGTTTTTTTCAATTTCATACTCCCTTAATTTCAAATCAGTTTTCACCCTGACTCGAACACAAAAACTAAAAAAATTTGAGTCTCACATTTATTAGCAACTATTCATACTTTTACACAAAATTATATAATTGCCACTTATTTTCTCTTTCTCTCTCGTTCACTTTATTTAGTTTTCTTACCTTTTTTATCAATAATTTTACATAATATATACTGCATTGAATAAGGTACACGCACATAGAAAATATTGTTCATGCATGAATGGTTTATGATGATTGATGAAGAATGAAAATATGTACTTAGAGTAGATTAATTGATTTTGTTAATAATGTGAAATTGATAATAATGTATAAATAATTTGTTTTATATATGTGTCCACAGACCATTGCACAAGCGGTGGGTGATTGGTATTTCAATCGAAGCTCTATCCAGTTGATAGACACGCAACATGATTTTCCATTGAACTGTATTGTCTCATAATTATTAATTATTACACAAAAATTTGTATGAAATCGTAAACTAAATGTGTTTTGTACTATCAGAAATAAAAGGTCCTCTCTTGGAAGTTTTGAAATTGCTGCTGGTGCCAATCCCTCCCCCGAATCAATGGGCTAAGATCCCCTCTTTCTTTCATGACTTCTTGTTGTCTTTCTTTCTTCTTTGTGGACCTTCGGTCGATTCATCGGATATTTGATATGTTATATATATGAGTATATGATCGTGTGGAAGAATTTTATTAAAACATATTAATAGTTATATAGTTTGGCCAACTTAATTTATAATAATAGATTTTATGTTTTGATGGTACTAACCTGAGATGAGATGATCATTTTTTTTTATTATTTTGTTTAATTAATTGAACCTCCCCAAAGTTAATTATATTCGACCGTCACTAATTATATATATATATATAATCAAACATTTTTTTTAATAAGGCAGTCGAAACTCTTAAATGTTGGACAAATTTATCATTCACCTTCTATTGATGAAAAGAGAAGAAATTTTTAAACAAACAGAACAACAACAAAAATGTGATAGTGGCCGTACACAAACAGAACAACAACAAAAATGTCATGAAAACAACACAAATCAAACCCAAAATCCAATATCAAACTCAATTAAACTCAATGTATGTTATACATTCATACCCAATGCATTTTGTTAGGATTTTTGTACAATAAATCACTAAACTTATTCAACAATTTTAAAAATAACTACAAACCATATAACAATTGGGGTGTGTTTAATTAGTACTTTAAATTATTTTTAAATTTAAGTAGCATGTGTATAACAAATTAAATTTAAAATGTGGAACAAAACAATATGGAAAAAGAGATTTTTTTTTCTTAATACAAAAATAAAACAAACCTTTAAAGTATAGCGTTACATTCTTGTTCTTGAGAGAGGAAGAGGGAGAGAAAGTGAGAGTAGAGAGAAATGAGAGAAATCAGGGTTTTCTCGATTTCTTGAATCAATGTAGAGATCATCAATTATTCTTCTTCACTCACCCTAACTACTTATTCTCTTCTCTCTCTACAAACAACTAGTATTTCTCCCACGGTTTTTAAATTAATAAACTTATATAAACAGTGTAATGTTAATAAATAAAAATATTTTTTAGGAACATTAATTTTAATATTTTAGTTGAGAAATAAACGTCACAATAATATGGATAAAATTCAGATTTGTCAAAAATAATTAATTGAGCATAATTAATAAATATTCATTTTATATAGTTTTGATAAGTAATAATGTTTTACAATAATTATATTTATAGATACAAAGAAGCATATCTATAAAATAGACATGAAGATTTGATCAAATATACTAAAGATAGATATGAATTATAATATTATATGAATGATACAATACTATATTCCTAGTAGAGAATAATAAAGAAACTCAAAGAAGAAAAATTGATTTTAACATATGATATTTTACTGGTGAACCCCACAAAAAAATAATATTTTACTATTGCAACATTTTTAGGCGGGAACTTGCTAGGGAAGACACTATTCTGTTATGATATATACTAATATTTATCTCGTGCGATGGTTTATAAATTAATATATAAATTTATATAAACAATGTGAGGTTAATAAATGATTTTTTTGTATACATACAATTGTATAAGAATTTTTTTAGAACCATTAATTTTAGGTAAAGTCTAGTATGCACTCGAGTGCATGTTATGCACCCTAGTCCATGTTGCACTTTTCAGTTTTACTGATTTACACTTTTTGGTAAATGGTGTTGCACTTTTTAATTATTACTAAAAATATTATTATACAGTTTAATAATTGAAAAGTGCACCACCATTTACCAAAAAGTGTAAGTCAGTAAAACTGAAAAGTGCAACATGGACTAGGGTGCATAACATGCACTCGAGTCCATAGCAGACCAACCCTTAATTTTAATATTTTATTTAAAAAATAAATGTCACAATAATATTGGATAAAATTAAGATTTACCAAAAATAATTAATTGAGCATAATTAATAAATATTCATTTTATATAATCTTTAATAAGTAATAATGTTTTAGTTATATTTATAGATACAAAGAAACATATTTATAAAATAGATATGAAAATTTGATTAAATATACTGAAAAATATATATGAATTATAATATTATATGAATAATACAAAAAATTGATCGGTATAGAGATTGGGGAGAGAAAATGAAAATAAAAGAAAGATATAGAAAAAGAATTTTAAAAGATGATATTTTACGGGTTGACCCCACCAGTCATTTCATCAGCAAGGACCGGCGTCGTCTTCAACGGCTCCATCCCCTCGAATTCAAGTTTCAGCGATGAGGCTCCGAAACGGTTGCTTATGGAAGAAAGGGCATAGGGAGTCGTTGAGAGGCTTGTTTTAGTGTACCACAACTTGGGGCTTACTATCCCCTTGTTTTAGCTCCAGTGTTGGGGCTTCTCGCCTACGATGCGTTGAATTTAACGGAGCTGCACATTCGCGCATCCGATCAACCAATTTCTATCTGATTCCCGGAGCTGGGAGCAGCGCCGAACGGTACAATTCCGAAATGTGTTTCGTTTTATACAAACGGATCGGTGAGTTTCAACAATCTGTCGTCAGATTACATGATAGAAGCAAAGACACTCAGCCGTCTCCTTCCAAACAAAGTAACCATATAGATACAGAGTCCCGGCCAGGTAATAAAAATTATGGTTTATGCATTAAATTTAGAATCTTCTTTCAACATGACAGGTAATATATTGAATGTGTGTAGTTGTGATTTCAGAGAATCGGAGGTCCCAAATGTTTTAGGAAAATCATCCAAAAATTCCCAAAAGATTTGTTTAATTACTCGATTGGCTGGAGTTTGGAGGCTTTTGGTATAAAACTGGTAGTTTCCTTGTGGATGTGATTCTATGCCTTTTAGTTCGAGAAAATTGCAGATGTAGTCCCATTAACCATGTGTGTATTGGTTTTTGGTCCCAAGGTATTTGAGTTTGGTCCCGCACGATACTATTGTTGCAAGTTTGGTCCCACACGATACTTTTATTGCAAGTTTGGTCCCACACGATACATTTATTGCAAGTGTGGTCCCACACGATACTTTTATTGCAAGTTTGGTCCCACCATTACTTTTATTATAAATTCGATCCCAAATTTAATATATCTTGCAATCTAACCCCAAAACTATCAACACTTAACTGATGCAATTTTCAAAAGGCAATTTTCAAATGCCTTACAGTGACTTAAGTATCCAAAAGGACATATTCAATTCTTATGAAACAATTCTCCTCTCTAGAAGAAAAACACTCACGCACACGCAAGAAATCTCAACTCCACCAAATATTCTCAAATCGTCCAAATAATCCGTGAACCCTAGTTTTTTGAAACGATTTTTGCACATATCTATTTGATTCGAAGAGAAAAATGCTGCGTAGGAAGAACTCGGTGGAATACGGCGACATCGATTATGGTATGTATGCTCACTGTGTTGCGCTTACATATGCTCTATTTTCTGCTCTGAACTGACGATTTTTTGCTCTATTTTAAGCGATTATTTGCGTTTTCAGGAATTTAGGTTTAGGGCTTAGGCAATTTTTTGGATTTTCAAGGATTTTAGTTTGGATTTTCAAAGATTTTTTATAGGGTTTTTTTAGGTGGTACAATGACTCTGTTTTTCTTGCGAGAGGTTTATTTGGATTTTCAGGGATTTTTTTAGGGGTTTGTTTTGTGACCTGTCAAAACAATGTCAAGCAGATTGAATCTTTTGGGTAAGAAGAAAGCTTGACCTCAGTAATTTTCAAATTTGGGTCAGGAGATATAACAGTCCTGCTAGTAAATTCTACACGCTTCCCTGATAAATTTTGACGGAACCTTCCCTGCTTTCCTTTGAGGCGCTGAACTAAACCAGACATTGGCTTGGATGGAAGAAAGTTCTGTGGCACTCCAGGGGCATCACTGTTGATTCTTATAATGAAATTTTTTTTACACCATTAAAATGATGATTTTTTTTCAAATGTGAGTTTGTTTTGTGGCTTCAGTTCATACTGTGGGTTTGTTTTGTGGGACTATGTTCACATAGTTTCTTATTCTTGGAAATTGATCACATTTGAAAAAATAAACCCACATTTTTATTATGGTGTTAGTTTCTTATTCTGGAAATAGAATCAAGCCCACTATATGAATGGAGTTAGTTTCTTATTCTGAAAATTGATCACATATTGTGCTTACGTTATCTACTCTCCAGTGTTTAATTAACTTAATATCTTCAATTTTAATTGTTTAACATTGTCTACATATTAATGAAATTTGATGATTTTTTTCTTTTTGCAGGACAAAAGCCATTCCTCAAGAGTTTTTACACCATTAAAATACGACATGGTGGAATGTTGATTGAATCTGGTGAAAAGTATGATTACATTGGAGGTATTGTTAGTGTGTTTGATTTTGTAGAATATAAAAGGTGTTCATTTGAGTATTTGGATAAGTTATGTGAGCAGTTAGGGTATTTAGGCAAGAAGGTGTATTATGGGTTGTGGAGAGATGGTACAATGAATTTAGTTGAGGGTTTTTTTGACTTGGAACAATGTTTTAATGGTGCTATCAACAAAGAAATAATGATGTGGTTGGATGCAGTCAAACCAGTTAAATTAGAAAATACACACACTAGGGATGGGGGTGAAGTATTGGGGGAAGTAGAATTTTATAATGAGGATGAATTGTTGGAATTGGGGACTGATGTTGTGCCTAAATCACCAGGAATGCTACTAACTATTGAGAATAATCTTGATGATTTATCACCTAACTATAGGCCAACATATAAGCAAACCAAACCTATTGATGTAGAGGATCATACTGTTGGGGATGAAATAATTCTCTTAGGCATGGGAGTTGAGGATGAACTAGATGATATGGATGATGGAGAGGAGGATACTGATTTTAATTGCAGAGAAGACAGTGGAGAAGAATTATTAGATGACATCATCTTTGATGAAAATGTAGATATGGAAGTAGAGTGGGCTGGTGAGCAAGCTAATCTGATTTTTGATGAAGGGGCCTCATCAACAAGTGAAGAAGATGATCCAATGTTTGATGAAGAGGATTTTGATAGCATTGATGAGAATTCAGAAAATGAGAGTCCAAGTGTGAATGGAGAATTGGTTTTCAGGCCATCCCAAGCAAGTAGTCCAAAATTCTTTTTGGAACAGATATTTGCCACTAAGAAATTGTTCAAGGATGCAGTGAACACTCATAGTGTCCAAACTGGAAGAAATCTGGGTTTTACAGAAAATGATGGTAGAAGGATATATGCAAGGTGCAAAGCTGATGGTTGTGACTGGCATATCAATGCATTGAAGGTAAAAGACCAAGAATCCTTCCAGATTAGAGAAATAAACGCCGACCATTCTTGTGCTAGGACATATCGTGTCACGAATGCAAACTCAGCTTGGTTGGCAAAAGAATTTGAAGATGATTGGAGGTCTGAACCACATAAGGGATGCAGGGGTTGGAAGAAATCTGCAATGAAAAAATTGGGTTGTTACATATCCAACTATCAAGCTTACAGAGCCAAGCAAATAGCATTGCAGAGGATTGAGGGTGATAGTACTGAGCAATATAGTAAGTTGTGGGACTATGATCAAACTTTGCTTAACAAGAACCCTGGTTCAACAATTATTTTGAGGACCGAGGGTGATAGTGGTGGGAATACGAGATTCAATAGACTTTATATATGCTTGCATGCCTTGAAGCAGGGATTTAGGTCGGGGTGTAGACCATGGATAGGAGTGGATGGCTGTCACTTAAAAGGTCCAAATGGTGGGGTGCTACTTAGTGCAGTTTGTATGGACCCTAATAATGATCCATACCCGTTGGCATATGCTGTGGTTGGAAGTGAGACAAAAGAGGCATGGGAGTGGTTTTTGCAATTGATCAAAGATGATTTACTTGAAGGGAGAGAGGATAATTATGTTTTCATGTCAGATAAGTAAAAAGGATTGATACCTGCATTTGAGAAGGTATTGCCAAATGTTGATAATAGATTTTGTGTACGACATCTACATGGAAATATGAAGAAAGCAGGTTATAGAGGTGATCACTTCAAGAAATTGCTTTGGGTAGCAGCTAAGACTACCAATGTTCCTGCATTTGATAGAGCCATGAGAAGGATTGGTGAGAAGGACCCAAGATGTCTTAAGTGGCTGCAAGAGAAGCCTCCTGCACAATGGTCAAGATCACACTTTAGCACATTTGCTAAGTGTGACACATTAGTGAATAACATGTGTGAGGTATTCAATGCTTGCATAATGGATGCTAGAGATAAACCAATTATCACAATGTTGGAATGGATAAGAGAGTTCATTATGAAAAGACTTGCAACCAAAAGAGATAAATGTGCAAGAAGATGGGAAGGGCAAAAGGTTTGTGAAAAAATCAGATTGGAGTTGAACAATAAGATGCGTATCTCGGGTGTTTGCATGCCTATAAAATCAAGTGAATGGACATACGAAGTATCAGTCTTTGAAGGTACGAGGTATGCCGTTGAATTGAGGGAACGCACATGTGCTTGTAGGGAGTGGGAGCTTTTCGGAATACCATGCATTCATGCTGTTAGTGCAATTAGTGCTCAAGGGGAAGATGTTGAGGACTATGTACATTATTGTTATAGCATTGAAACATATGGGTAAACAAGGAAGTAAGAACAAAGAAGGGAGCAAAAAGAAAAAAGGTCTTCAAACTATGGGTAAACAAAAGTTCACTGTGACTTGCAAGTTTTGCAATGAGAAAGGGCATAACAAGAACGGTTGCAAGTTGAGGAAATCAGCAAATGGACCATCACGTACTACAAATGAACTCGAAGAAATAACTCAGGACCAATATTTGGCACCACCAATGACCCAAGAAGATGAACTTGATGTAAGTTTTAAAAAAAATTAAATTTCAGATTATATATTTTTTTTTAATTTCAGATTATAACTAATTGCATCTATATTGTACAGAATTCTCAGATGCAACAGAACAGGCCTACCACTGTGCAAGGCAGGAAATTTATGGCATCAAAGAGGAAAGTTAACTCAAAGAGTGGATCAACTAAAGAAAGACCTTTAAAAATTGGAGGAGGCAGGCCATCGAATGTAAAACCATTACATCTTTTTTACATGCATATTTTATTAATTAGTACATATTTTGATAATTATTGTTTATTTTGATAGGAAGCTGGTGAAATAGTTGGATTTAACTCAAATAAGTTCATTGGAGGAGTACCACAATTAAACAGAGATGTCATCCCCAACTCCAATGTAATGTTTTGCATTGCTTATATGCATATTGTACTGAATTACTCACTGTTTTAACTTAAGCTGATATTTTTTTGTTTATTTCCTAATTGATAGGAGGTTGTATCTATGACATTTAATACAAAGAGTTTCATTGGAGGAGGAAAACCATCAAGACATGTTAGTGGCAGTGGTCTAAGCACTAAAAAAGATGGTATGCAAGTAACCTCAATAGGAGGTAAGAAATATGTCACACAATCTAGTCTAACTGAGGCTGCTTCGGTGAATAAAGGAAAATGGAAGAAGAAGGTCTAGCGTTTGTGGATTAGAAATGTTTAGTGTAGATGTTGAATCCCCATCTTTTTGTCTTTTAAGCCACTGCAATGTGTATTTATCTTTTTGTCTTTTGAAACTATTATAATATCAGATTGTAGTGGCTTAGGTTTATTTTGAAGCTACAATGTTCATTACTTGTGGGAGCTTAATATTAAACTAGTGGTTTATTTTTGCTTAATAGATGTTGAGCAGGTTATTGGTTTTTTTTTTTTGCTTTCCACATTGATATTTTTGGCTATGCATATTTGAGCAGGTTATTTTAATAGATGTTGAGCAGGTTATTGGTTTTTTTGGCATATTTGAGCAGGTTATTTTGATGCATATATGAGTAGGTTATTCATTTTATTTTGCAAGATAGGTATGGTGTGTGGTTTCTGTTGTAGAAATGAAGAATATATGTGGTAAAATGTGATTTATATCCAATGGACAACAGGTTTCAATGTCTGATTTCCCTCTAAAATAGTGTTTGGAGGGAAAAAATGTAATTTTTATTTTTCCCTCCAATGTAATTTTTTCCCTCCAAAATTGCAAAAAAAAAAAAAAAAAAAAGTGTAAAATGTATAATTTGTATCCTATGGGACCAAAATTGCAAAAGAAGGTAATTTTTTCCCTCCAACCTTGCTAACAGCCGGGAAAAATCTCATTTATATCCAATGGGACCAAATCTGTAAGTGCTTTAAATGGAAAATGTAATGGTGGGACCAAACTTGCAATAAAAGTATCGTGTGGGACCAAACTTGCAATAAAAGTATCGTGTGGGACCAAACTTGCAATAAAAGTATCGTGTGGGACCAAACTTGCAACAATAGTATCGTGCGGGACCAAACTCAAATACCTTGGGACCAAAAACCAACACACACATGGTTAACGGGACTACATCTGCAATTTTCTCCTTTTAGTTCATTAAAATAATTAATACTATTTACTGGTTTACTAGTATTGACCGCTAATAAATAATCTTGATTCTTGATTAATTTTTCAGGTAAGGAAGGCCCTGTGCATGATGTTCAATGGTCTTACTCCGGTAAAGAGTTTGCGGTTGTTTATTGATGTATCCTTTTTTTTTTCTTTTTTCAAGCCCAGCAGATTCTTCAATTTTCTAATATTTTCTAATGCAGTATGCTTGGTTCCTTTTCTTTTAATTTCATTTTCCGATTTTTCATTGTTGAAATCTTCACCTTCTAATTTAAAAGATGTTTCACACTTTCACATATATGAAAAAAGAAGGTGGATAATATTTTTGAACCTTAGTTGATGGGATTTGTTAAAGACAAAGCAGAGATCAGTGAGATTTTCCAATTTAGTTATTTCCCTGAAATGTATTTTAACATTTTATTCTTCTGTCGTGTATTATCTGCTTTGTTTTTAACAGAGGAAATTTTATTTTTAGTCCTATAAGTTTGAGATTTTCCAAAATAAATCCTTTAAGTTTGAACTTTATAAAATACGTCCTTTAACTTTCAATTTTAATCCTTTTTTTACATCAATTTTAATCCTTTATGTTTTGAAAAATTAGAATTTGTCACATATATTTAAAAAATGCCACATCATCATGCACATCACTCTCTCCTCTCTCTCTCTCTCTATATATATATATATATATATATATATATATATATATATATATATATTTTTAAATAGAGCTAATAACACCCCAAAATATTCTATACACACTTTATAATTTTAAATACAAATATAGATGTATATAAAATGACTAAGTAACCCTTATATAAATAAAGAGAAAAATAATTAAAAAAAATAACTTGAAAAAATGTAATTAAAATTTAAAAGTATTTTAAAAATTTAACTAAATCTTTAAAATTAATTATTATTTTTTGAAAAAAATCTTAGAAAGTTAAATAGAATCTGAAATAAAAAATTAAATCATCAAAATAAAATAAAAAAAATTAAATTTAAAATATTGAAATAATTCAACAAAAACGTAAAAAAAAAAAAAATTATAAAAATCAATAAAAAAGTACGATTTTATTTTTTATTTAATTTTCTTAATATTTATTTTTGATTGAGTTGTTTTTCTTTCATTTTTTATTTTATTTAGTTTTTTAGAAAATTGAATCATTAATTGATATTTTTAATTTAAGTATTTTATAAAATTTATTTGATTTATTTAGTTTTTTGGATTTAATTGATTTTCCCATTCATATATTTTTTAATATTTGGTTGATTTTTTAAAATATTTTCAATTTTTTTTAATTTTTCGTATTATTGAATATTTTTAAAATTAATTTTTAAAATTTATATATAGTTTTAATGATTTGATTGAATTTTAAATTATATTTTTAGTTTTTATTCAATTTGAATTTGTTTTGAGGGATAAAGGGTAATTATAAAAGAATTCAGATGTGTTTAGCAATAAAAATTAATTTTTAAATATTACGGATCATTCTTCAATATATATGAAAAAAATAAAAAATTCACTACATCTACTCCCAACTAATTAATTAATTTATTTGAAATATATTTATTTCTTATAAGTATTTGATAAAATGATGATATTATCATTAAATTTAGTTATACGTTTCAATTAATATAGGAAAATAAGATTGACATAATTAACATCGATCATTCATAACAGCAAAACTCTTTTTGATTTCGTTTCATATTTTTTCAAGTTATTTTTTAAAAAATATTTTACTCTTTATTTATGTAAGAGTTACTTAGTCATTTTATATACATCTATTTTTGTATTTAAAATTACGGGGTGTGTATAGAATATTTTGGGGGTGTTATTAGCTCTATTTTTTTTTAAATATATATAGAGGAGAGAGTGATGTGGCATTATGATATGACATTTTTTAATACATGTGACAAATTCTAATTCCTTCAAAACATTAAGGATATATTAAATTTGATGTAAAAAAGGATTAAAATTGAAAGGTAAATAACGTATTTTGTAAAGTTGAAACTTAAAGCAATTATTTTAGAAAATCTCAAACATATAGGACTAAAAATAAAATTTCCTCTCTTTAACAAATCCCGTCAACTAAGGTTCTGTTCTTGTTTTGTTTTTTCTTTCTTTTCCTTGACCTTTTTCAGTTATGCCTGCAAAGTGCAATCCTAAACTAGAGCTTGGGACTGGCCCATACAACACTGTTAGATGGAATCCAAAGGGAAAATGTATCCTTATATAAAGACAGTGTTTTCCGCTTTACTCTCACTCACTCTTCCTCCCCCTTTCTCTCAATACATTTTCCTATTCTTTGTGGATTTGAGTTGACAGTATGTTACGGAGATAGGAAAATCCTGGAAAACATGAAGAAACAATGCACAAAATGAAAAATGAATTCATGGAGAATTAGGATGGTTTACGCACAATTGCAGCAACCAGTAGACCTTTTGATCTTGACGAGGCTGTAATCAGGAGAGGCTTCCTTGAATGTTTGCCTATCAATTCTTTGACTACCATGCCTTTTTTATACACTTTTATTGTGCTGATATTGGCATATGCTTCCTTGACTATATTATTGAGTTTTTTTAACCTCGTTGTGCTCCTGATTTTGACTTTTTTGTTTTCATAGGGCGATGCGTCTACCGACTAGAGAGAATTCACCACTAATTACGGCAGAAAGAGGTTTATATTAAGAGTTTTTCCAAAAAAATTACTTCTGCTGCATCTGATAAAATAAGATATCCACTTTGTTTTATATGCTGACTAGCTTAGATTTCTTTTTACAGGTTTTACCACTTGGTATAAAAATGTGGATTTTTACTTTCTTCTGGTGCAATCATATATGACACTTCACTTTTAAAATTTTTAACTATGCTATTTTTTTTTAAATGCCATCCGTTTATTTGGACCCAAATAACTGAATGCAACCTAAAGTTACCTCCAACTTAGCCTGCTACCCTTCCTAGGATCATAACCTAGTGTTAGACCTTTTCAGACACCCTGACCTAATACGTGACCATTCCTGAGTTGAGACCCCAACCTTATATGCGACTTTTTTCGAAACCCCGTCTTAGTACACGAAACTTCTTGTAGCTCTAACCTAGTATTTGGCTGTTCCCGCGACACCTACTTAGGAGAGTTATTTAGGTCCCGAAAGAAATGGTGTGGCATTTTTACCAAAAAAAAAAAAAGCATGTTTGAAATTTTTGTGGTTGTATCACTGCATGTACTTTGGTAACTTTTAGGTCTTTTCTATTTCACAATATTAGCTTTTTATTACTACTAATAATTTGTTGAGCCAACTGTATTTTTCAGGAAGCATTTCGCTCTATTGAGGATATACATGGTCTTATGACAATGGTTAAAAATTGGTGTATTATTCCAAGCTTTCTGATATGTTCTGGTTAAAAAATGGTTAGAAAATTGTTTCTAAATTACTGTCAGTACCTTATATAACTTCTTGTGCTGTCAGGGAGAGCAACCTCGCTTTGGGTTTCCTGAGAAGAACTTCTCAATCAATGTAGAGAAGCTGGCAAGAAAGGTTATCCAGTGCTGTAAATATCCAGACTTTTCTAATTCTCTGTATTTTCGGACACCAAAGGTTCATATGTTGTGACTTTAATAGGGCTAACGTGTTCTTGTTGTGGAGCAAACAGTGACACCTGACCAACTCGAGATACGTGAAGAGAACATGGCACTAAAGATAAGGTCATTGCAATATTGATCTCATGTCTTATATGATCCATTTTCCTTATTGTGCCATAATGTTTGATCTTAACAAGTATAGAGACCAGCGAGATAGATTTGATCCTACTGCTCCTAAGAGGCCGCAATGATCCCTTTGACACCAGATTTGAGCAACAGAGAGTTGCTACGGAACTTGAACTTTGGTAGGTTTGTCATTTTTTATTCTTTTTTCTTTTCTCCTATTATTGACAGAATGCAGTGTTTCCACCCACTGCTAGATGTTTCCACTTAACATCGTTGAACCTGTCACTGTCTTCAAACCTGAAGGAAGTTGACATATCATGTTTTAAATTGTTCTTTCTTAACCTGAGGTATGTGTATTCCCACTTTATATATTTATCCTACCCAGTATGATCCTGAAACACCTATTATTGATAATTGTTTGCATAAATTGTTTAGCAATTGTAACTCATTGGAAATTTCGAAGCTCAACTGTCCAAGATTGACCGGTCTTTTTCTTCAGGTACATATTTTTTATCATTCTCAATTACTGTAATAATTTGAAAAACTGCAAACGCTAGCTGCTGAACTTTGTAACTTGTGATGCTTTTGTGTCATAGTATTTGTTATTATGGAGTGCTTGCTTTCGATTTTTTCTCTTAAATTATTCTGCTGGGTTGATTTGTATGACGTTCTTTTACATTGCTCATCCTTAAGCATATGATGATGGATTAATACAGCAAGAGTTTTCATGAAACTAATCTCTGTGTTGGGTTGTTAAATTTTAATTTGTGCATGCATTTTTATACATTAGTAGCATGACCTGATCAACTAATCATTCGCAAAGTGGCAGTTCAGTCAAGGAATTCACTTGCCTCAGCCTTTTGGGACCCATAAAGACGATTTCCTTCTATCTGGTACTATGAATTTAAAATCCTTCACCCAGATTTTTATTTTTTAAATTTTATTAATTTGAAAAGTTCAAATGATTATACTTCAATACAATTAGGCTATACTTTGTTTAATCTGTAGTATGAAAGGTTTTGGAATTAATTGAGACTGGCCATGATATTCTTTTTTTTTGGGTTGCACGAATGGTGATGTTGGGAATGAAGCTAGGTGGTGATGTGCCATTTAGAATACAACAGTTTGTGGACTTCATGTCTGATTTGGACAGAAGGTATATTGCAATTCCTTCTTTCTTGATTCCATTATATACATGGTTCGTCTTTCGTAATAATATCTAGAGATGAATCCTAACTAGTAACATGGTTGCTTCTTTATGTAATTTAACTATTTAAGGGGGACCGCGACTACTGTGCCGGAGTTTCCATCAAAGCTTGACTGGCTGAACACAGCTCCTCTTCAGGGTAAACCTGAGTTTAATATTTTGCTGCTATCTTCTATTCTGTGCTATTTAATTTATATTTATTCTCTGTTTTCACCGTACATCCCTCACTAGCATATTCTTCTGCGAAGCTGCAATCGTATACTGTTTTGTGTTAAATTATTCTGCTGGGTGCAAGAATTTTGATTTCTTCATGAATACACTTTTCATTTTCAGGTTAATTTTATGGAGGAAGCTGATTTCTTCCTCTAGATATACATGAAATTGCAGCTTGTGTGCTCTGTAAGATGGAAAAGTGGGGTTTTGGTTTGTTATTCTTTAATTATGTGTAGTTTCGACACCACACCATTTCTTTAATTGAAGCTGTACTGTTATACTTGAATGTGGGATTATTTATCAGATTATGCTTTTATTTTCTCAGTTGTAAATTTGGTTCTTTTAGTTAAGTATTGTAAGCTCTTATCAGATTCTCTACAATTTTTTTGTAACTTGTTGTGCTTTTGTGTCATAGCATTTGTTATTATGGACTGCATGATTTCGATTTTTTTCATTGAAATAGATTTTTCTAATAATGCACAAATGAGCACACATTCCTATATGGGTCCTGATTACATCTAGCGTCTAACTTCGCCAAGTTGAATGTTTTACTGGGTGATGCTTTACGTAATGTAATTTTATGCTACATTATTTCAGTGCAGGCTTTTGATGTGTGTTATGCTTTTGTCCCAACTAACAGGTTTGGTCATTTGGTGGATGTTTATGGTTGGAACCCTCACACTGCAGATTTCTTGATGGCCTCTTCCGAGATTCTCCAGAGAGCCCAAGTATGTTAGGGAGAAAATATTTGAACACCAGTGATGTGCCATTTAGAATATTTGAACACCTAAATGGCTGTAGGGAACAATATTTGAACACCAGTGATGTGCCATTTAGAATACAACAGTTTGTGGACTTCATGTCTGATTTGGACAGAAGGTATATTGCAATTCCTTCTTTCTTGATTCATTATATACATGGTTCGTCTTTTGTAATAATATCTAGAGATGCATCCTAACTAGTAACATGGTTGCTTCTTTATGTAATTTAACTATTTAGTAAACATTAAATTAATAATGTTATCAGTAGTCGGTAGATGCATCCTAACTAGTAACTAAAATTGCAATATACCTTCTTCATTATTAATTTAATGTTTTTTGAACACCTAAATGCCAGACAGTGTTCAAATATTGCTAAACCTATTATGTTAGGGAGACGGGAAAATCCTTGAAAACATGAAGAAGCAATGCACAAAATGAAAAATGAATTCATGGTGAATTAGGATGATTTACGCACAATTGCAGCAACCAATAGATCTTTTGATCTTGACGAGGCTGTAATTAGGAGAGGCTTCCTCGAAGGTTTGCCTATCAATTCTTTGACAACCGTGCATTTTTTATACACTTTTATTGTGCTGATATTGGCATATACTTCCTTGACTATATTCTTGAGTTTTTTTAACCTCGTTATGCTCCTGATTTTGATGTTTTTGTTTTCATAGGGCGATGCGTCTACCGACTGGAGAGAATTCACTACTACTTAGGGCAGAAAGAGGTTTATCCACTTCGTTTTATATGCTGACCAGCTTAGATTTCTTTTTACAGGTTTCACCACTTGGTATAAAAATGTTGATTTTTACTTTCTTCTGGTGCAATCATATTTGAGACTTCACTTATAAATTTTTTAACTATGCTATTTTTTAAAAAAAATGCCACCCGTTTATTTGGACCCACATAACCGAATGCAACCTAAGGATACGTCTGACTTAGCCTGCTACCCTTCCTAGGATCTTAACCTAGTGCTATACCATTTCGGACACCCTGACCTAGTATATGACCATTCCTGAGATGAGACCCCTACCTTATATGCGAATTTTTCTGAAACCTCGTCCTAGTACACGAAACTTATCATCAAGATTATCTTGAGCAACTATCTTTCCAACCTTACAATCACAAGTCATTTCAGGCACTATACATCCCACAGTTTATGAAGTTTATTGAAATATTCCACAATTGTATTATTTCCCTGTCTTAAACTACTAATCTGTCTTCTTATTTTGATTCTCAATGGGCCTTTATTCTGTCCATACCTTGTTCGTATAGCTTCCCACGCACAACTTCTTCTTCGAAGAATCAGCATATACAAATGTTTCACTTAATTCCTTTGACAGAGTATTCAAAATCCACAACAGTTTTCCAAGTAGAGTAAAGATCATCATCCTTATCAGGTGGAGGTATATCACCAAGAATAAAAGCTAATTTATATTAATGGCAGACGTCAGTAGGTTCAGGGTGATTGACGCTTGTAGAGACATTCGAATGCTGAAAAGTAGTAAGTCGTTAATTTTGTTGAATTTAGCTGTGTTGTGGGTTGGTACAGAGAAAATGGAAGAAATTGGAGATGAAGGAAAGTTTCGGAGAATATGTGATTCCGAAACTATTGATTGCGGGTATAATGCTTTGCAAGGGGTGCATTGGACATCTGCAAGTTCTTGGTTGACCAAGTGACCGGGCGTCGACATTCATGTCAAAACTTACGATCTCACTCGATCTGCTTCGATAATTCCATTAGTTAATGTTTTTTCTACTTGATTTCTTGTATATTAATTTCTTAATAGAGCCCCTACCCAATCATGTTTAATACTAATTCTGAGTTTGGTCCTGTATGGTCCTTTACTGGCAGCAACAGATCACAAAATCAATCAATGCCAATGTGGCGTGCTGTTTGTTTGACAAGGCTTTTGGAAATCAATGGGCAGTGGGTGGATGGAGTCGAAGAAGTGTAATGGTGTATATATCTCTATTTTAAGAATCGTTAATATTTGAAATCTGGTTAGAGCAGACCATTTATTTGTTGCAATAGGTTAAGTTCATCTGCCAACAATGTCCTTTTTTCAGGAAGGAGTTGAAGGTTGTTGTTGGGGTTGCGGTGCTAATACAAGTCCTGGTACGGATGGGTTTAACTTTCGATTCATCAAGGCTTATTCGAAATCAGATAGCTAGAGATAATTATCAGTTTTAGCTTGGAAAATCCTTCGTGCATGAGCGGCTCCCTACACTCACGAACCTGAAAAGAAGGAAAGTCATTGGCAACAAAGAGGAAATCAGTTGCGGTCTCTGTGGGAAACTTTTTGTCACCTCTTCTTCGAATGCGTGTTCTCACATCAGGTATGCCTTACAGCCCTGAACCAGCCTCACATGCACCTGTTTCAAACAGAAAAAAAATCATGTTTTGGAGTGAGCAAAATAAAAAAGGAGGCTGTTATTTTTAAGGTGGATTTTGCAAAAGCATACGACTCGATACGATGGGAGTTCATTGATCAGGTTATTACTAAAATGAACTTTTGTGCACCTTCCTTCTAGCCTTTTACCGAGCACCTAAAAAGATTATTCGTACCTTGAATTGGTCAGCCTGCAGAGACATTTTCTTTGGGGTTTGAGAGACGAGTGTGCTAAAATTAGTTAGGTTAAGTGGGATAATGTGTGTGCGAGGAAGGACAGAGGTGGCCTTGGCATAAAAATTCTGTCTCTCTTTAATTTAGCTTTATTAGGAAAATGGCACTGGAGGTTTGTTCGTAATAAAAATCAATTGTGGAACAAAGTATTGAGGAGAATCTGTGCGAATGAGGAACCCAAGCCAGAGAAGATTTTCGATGAAACTAAGAGTCATGGGCCTGGAGCATTTTTTTTTTCCCAACATAAGGACTGTCCATCCAGCTTTCGTCTCCTTTCACGATTGGCGTGCAATACGTAGAATAGCATGTTTTTAATTGAATCCCCCTGCTGTTATGAGAATTGAAAAGGATCCCTGTGGGAGTAGCCATAAGCCAAGGCCTTCCATTCGATGCAGTCGTATGCCTTACTCATGTCCAGTTTCAGCGCTGCATAGTCCAGCTACCTGCTTTTGTTATTACGGATCCAATGCATACATTCAAATATTGTGATCAATTAAGATGTTGTCCGTAATATGAGGAGGATGGAAAATTAAAAAAATAGTTCTCCGAGGGTCTTGAGGAAGTGAACAACTTTTTTATAAAAATTCAAGATAATATCCTCAATCTGAAATGAGCACCACTCCTCGACTTCATTACGTATGTCGACCTTAATATAATTAAATTTCCTTCGTTCCGTAGCTCGGGGATGAAAGTAAGTAGTGTTCCGTAGCTAGGAAATTCTCAATCTTTTCGGCCAATACATCTCTTCTCCAAGTCATGGCCGTTGTTCATCATTAAGTTTGATATGGTTAGTTAGGTTCATCATTATTATGCAGGCGTGTCGGAGGCTCATGCAGTGATCCAGATCCAAAGAATTACTAGTTCTTAACCTCAAATTCATGAAAGAGATCTAACTACTCAATGTTTTGCATCCCTGTTATTAAGCCAAGTAAATTTAGGTCATTTAACTACCAAATCCTTGAGGACCAAATCATTAACAATGTTTCTGAATTCTGCAATTTGTGAATAAGATTTGTGATGACAGCGACGGCCGCAAAACCGTCATATACTGCGATGAGATTGTCAAAATGACGGAGTCAACAAAATTTGCAATGAAAATAAAGGTCATCGCAATTTGCAACAGAACTTGGCCAGTTTTTTTCAAGTCGTCAAATTTGCTTTTATGTGTACCGCACATGCCAAAGGACTTAATCCATTTGCAGACTTGTTTGGATCAGCCCCAGCCTATATGGAAAAAAAAAGTGCATTTAAAAGACGAGAAACATGACAACATTTATGTCACGCCCCAAATCTGAAAATATTGACCTTTCAAAAAGTAGTTAAAATAACTAATTTTAAACGCGTAAAAAATTATATTTTAAACTTACAACGATAAAGTAAAGGGACGCAACGGCTATTATATTTAAAATCACGTTAGTTATTGCAACGGAAAAGGTTAAAAATAAAATCAAGAAATTCATAACTAACTCATCAACCAAATACCCATAAGAATAATCATAATCGAATTTAATAAACATGAGTGCAAATAATCTCTTGTTCTTTAATTAAATAATGTCGATCGTCTCCCATCACCACTCCTCGCCATCCAACTCTTCAACCTGAAATTATAAATTGTTGGGGGTGAGCATGCAAGCACACTCAGTGGGAAATAAGTCATTCAATATTTAATGCTAAAAATATGTAATCAAGTAATTGAAACATAGCAAATAGCATTCACATTGTCACATATACTTTGCCATTGATACTTTTCCATCGCATGTTTTGTGGACCATCCCAAAGCCAAATTAATGACTAAGGTATTCCCACACGTAGACATCGCATGTTTGTGGACCTTCCCAAAGTCAAATTAATGACTAAGGTATTCCCACACGTAGACATCGCATGTTTGTGGACCTTCCCAAAGCCAAATAAATGACTAAGATAGTTCCACACGTGAGCACGGCGGGTTAACACCTTAAGACCCGTCGGTCCCGGACCCCATCTGGAGCCCCTGGCTATTAGATAACTTTGCCACAAACTTTGCCAATATATAATGTACTTTGCCACAAACTTTGCCAATAGAATAATAAACTTTGCCCCAATAGACATATAAATAAATTCACATAGCAAACAATTAACTCAAATTATTTATCTAAAACATTAAATAAAGGATAACAAATGCAATAGAGCTCTACCAACCACTGTAGAGATTAAAGCAATTAAAACCCACCTCGATAGAAGATAGTAGCCACTAATGATACGTGAAAGCCTTGCACGAACTAGTCCTCGTAATTGTCGTCGCCTTGTAATTATCGTGTACGACTAATTAGTAAAATATTCGAGAAATAACTAATTGAAGCACTTGCGTGGCGATGAACTATAAATTTAGGGACGAAGTCGCAAGGGTTAAAATAATTAATCACTAACTTGAAAATAGTGAAAGCAGAAATGAGATAATTAAAATTCATGAATCATAATCCTAATTTCCCAAATCCAGTGTCCTAGTTTCAATATAACTATTCTATCATCATTCCTAACTTATATTTTGAGTAAACAATTGTTAGTGTAAAATACATAGTTTAGAAACCCAAGTTACAGTACATATGCATAGCAATCAAAAAAAAAAAAACTAAACTTCCTATAAGCTAATCGACTGACGTACGTAGTAATACTAATAATAATAATAATGTTTTACAGATTATATTATAGTAATAAGAGAAAGAAGGGGTTTAAGCTTTTACAAATATGCCATCACAAAAGGCTGGAATAGATTATATAAATTGATAGAGAATTGAAAAAGATCATGTCGGAAGAAATATTATGTTGCAAAATGTTGGGCTTGCCCAATATTAGTTGGGCCAAGAAACAAATAAATTAAAGAAGCCCATAACATTTTCTTATAATTTAAATTGGCCCATTGAATGGCCCATGAGATATGCCAAGTTGAAGGCAGCAGCAGCGTGACCGTGGTTTTCCAATTACAGTAACCAAGAAATAGAAAACAGGGGAGAAAGGGAGAGAAAGAAAAGGAGAAGAAGGGTTTGTCTCGTGAGCACTCGTTTCTTCACCGTTTTGTCTCAAATTTTGAGGGGGAGTTCGTGGTGACGTGCTCTTCATTTTGGTTGGAGTAGATTTTCACGAATCGTCTCCAAGAGGTACAAAGAGAAATTGATGGTTTTCATTCTCATTGTACTATTTTGTTTACTTTCTTCCTATATTTATTGTGAGTTCCTCTATTTGTAATAAAGAAGGAAACTTTGTAATTCCCATTTGATATAGTGCAGTATTTTGCTGGACGGGGTCCCGTGGTTTTTACCCTCTTGTGAAGGGGTTTTCCACGTAAAAATCTTGGTGTTATTGCGTATTTAATTTCTGTAGTTAATTTGTTAATTTGGTCCGTTGTCTATTGAGCTTTTGTTGAAGTGATTGTTGCTTTCGTGCATTTCGCTGCGCCGAGCAATCGACTCTGATTTTGGCACCTTCCACAACAGTGGTATCAGAGCCTAGGTTAAACTAGGCTCGGACCATGGAGGGCATTGGTAATAGCTCGATGATTAAGTTGACTGCAGAAAATTATTCTATATGGAAGCCCATGATGGAGGATTTACTTTACTGCAAAGATTTGTATGATCCTGTTGAAGGAAAAGATGCTAAGCCCGAAAGTATGGAAGCCAAAGAATGGGAGAAGCTTAGTAGAAAAACAATTGGTACAATCAGACAGTGGGTAGATATCAGTGTTTTTCACCATGTGGCTAAGGAGACAGATCCGTGTGATTTGTGGAAAAAGTTGCAAGAATTGTATGAGAGGAAGAATGCGCAGAACAAAGCCTTTGTTATCAGAAAGTTAGTGAACTTGAAGTACAAAGATGGGAGTTCTGTAGCAGAGCACTTGAATGTTTTTCAAGACTTGGTAAATCAACTTTCTACCATGAATATTGCATTCGATGATGAGGTGCAGACTTTATTCTTGTTGAGCTCTCTACCTGATAGCTGGGAGACTATGGTGGTGACGCTCAGTAATACAGCTCCGAATGGGAAGTTGAGTTTGAACATGGTTAAAGAGAGTATGTTCAATGAAGAGACTCGAAGAAAGGAATCTGGGGCTAGTTCTTCGCAAGCACTTGTCACCGAAAATAGAGGTAGAAGCAAGAGTAGAGGACCTAAAGGTCGTGGTAAATCAAGAGACAACAGGTTTAAGTCCAAGGAAAGATTCAAGTGTTACCATTGTGGTGGATCCAACCACATGAAGAGAAATTGCAGAATTTGGAAGCAAGAGCAAAGGGAAGAGAATCAGAAGAAGTCAGAAGATAAAAATACAGCAGCCATTGTCACACACTCCGATGATGATCAGACCGTAGTTTGTGTTAGCGATGAGTGTCTCCATGTGGAGAATCCCGACGTTGGGTGGATAGTTGATTCGGGTGCTTCTCATCATTATGCTCCGAAGAGAGAGTTGTTTGCAAACTACAAAGCTGGAGATTATGGTCACTTGTTCATGGGAAACAAGAGTGTTGCACCGGTTATCGGTATCGGAGATATGGTTGTTGAGACTGATCTGGGATTCACACTGACGCTGAAAGATGTGAGACATATTCCACAGTTACGTCACAATTTGATTGTCGTTAATGTCCTTGATAGAGAAGGATACGAGGAAAAATTCACAAATGGTAATTGGAAGCTTGTGAAGGGTTCTTTGTTGGTTGGCAAAGGAAAGCTTTGTTGTACGTTGTACCGGACGAAGCTCAAGATGGCTCGAGACCAATTATTTGCAGCTGAGGATGAATCTTCACCAAATTTGTGGCACAACAGGCTAGGACACATGAGTGAGAAAGCATTGCACATCCTAGCCAAAGAATCTCTGATTCCTACTGCTCAAAGTAAGTCACTCCACCCTTGTGATTATTGTTTATTAGGCAAACAAAATAGAATTTCTTTTCGTTCACATTCTAATCGAAAAGATGTTGTATTGGAGCTAATACATTCTGATGTTTGTGGTCCCTTCGAGGTGGAGTCGTTGGGTGGAAATAAATATTTCCTCACTTTCATTGATGATGCTTCAAGGAAGACTTGGGTGTACTTCTTGAAGAACAAGAGTGAAGCATTTCAGAAATTTAAGTGGTTCCACACTATGGTTGAGAGACAAACAGGAAAGTTGCTGAAATGTCTACGAACTGATAATGGTGGCAAGTACACTTCTAGAGAGTTCAAGACATATTGTGCTCAGCGTGGGATTAGACATGAAAGAACTGTTCCGGGCACTCCTCAACATAATGGTGTGGCAGAGAGGATGAACAGAACCATTATGGAGAAAGTGAGATGTATGTTAAGGATGGCCAAGCTACCCAAGTCATTCTGGGGTGAAGCTGTGTTGACTGCTTGTTATTTGATCAATCGATCTCCATCAGCTCCTTTGGATTCTGATATTCCAAAGAGAGTATGGAGTGGGAAAAATGCCTCTTATTCCCACTTGAAGGTGTTCGGGTGCAAAGCTTTTGTGCACGTACCGAAGGAGCAAAGAAGCAAGTTAGATAGCAAATCTACACCTTGCATATTTGTTGGATATGGAGATGAAGAGTACAGATACAGATTATGGGATCCAGAGAAGAAGGCGATTGTGAGGAGTAAAGATCTCATCTTCCATGAAAATGAGACGATGGAGGATTTGAAGAAGGGGGAGACCTCCACTCCGATGCCTACTGGTGTTGCTGATCTAACACCATATGAGATTCCTACCATTGATGCTGAAAATGGTGGAGAAGAAGTTGAGAATGAAGATGAAGTTGGGATGGAAAATGATGACCCAACTGCACTTGACCCAAATCCAGTTGTCCAAGAACCGGGAGATGTTGAGTAGGAGATTCAACATGCACCACCAGAAAATGCAGAACATGGTGGAAGACCAGTGAGAGATCGAAGGCCGAATATATTGTATCCGAGTTCAGATTGGGCGTTGATTACGAATGAGGGGGAGCCAGAGAACTTTGAGGAGGTATATTCCCTCAAAGACAAAGATCAGTGGCTTGAGGCGATGCAAGAAGAGATGGATTCTTTGCACAAGAATCATACCTTCGATTTGGTTGAGCTGCCTAAGGGTAAAAGAGTTCTGAAGAACAAGTGAGTATTCAAGCTAAAGAAGGATGGTGATAAGGTAGTCAGACACAAGGCACGATTGGTCGTCAAGGGGTTTACTCAGAAGAAGGGAGTTGACTTTGATGAGATATTCTCACCAGTGGTGAAGATGAGTTCTATTCGCATTGTGTTGGGATTAGCAGCTAGCTTGAACCTGGAGATTGAGCAGCTTGATGTTCGAACGACATTCTTGCATGGAGAGTTAGTGGAGAACATATACATGAATCAACCACAAGGTTTTGAGGTTAAGGGAAAGGAGCACTTGGTCTGCAAACTGAGGAAGAGCTTGTATGGCTTGAAGCAAGCTTCACGACAGTGGTACATGAAGTTTGACTCTTTTATGGCTAGCCAAAGTTATAAAAGAACGGAGGCGGATCATTGTGTCTCTGTCAAACACTTCCCTGATGGTAACTTCATTATTTTGTTGCTTTATGTTGATGATATGTTGATTGTGGGAAAGGATATTGTGTCGATTAGCAGGTTGAAGGGGGAGCTGTCCAAATCCTTTGACATGAAGGATTTAGGCTCAGCAAAACAAATTTTGGGCATGGAGATTACTCGTGACAGAAAGGCTGGAAAATTGTGGTTGTCACAAGAAAAGTACATTGAGAAAGTACTTGAGAGGTTCAACATGAAACATGCTAAGCCCGTGTCCACGCCACTTGCTAACCACTTCAAGTTGAGTAAGAAGTCTTGTCCCACGACTCGAGAGCAGAGAGAAGAGATGGCAACAATTCCTTATTCCTCTGCAGTTGGTTCTTTGATGTACGCCATGGTGTGTACACGACCGGATATTGCTCAAGCTGTTAGCTTGGTGAGCAGATTTCTTTCCAATCCAGGAAAAGATCATTGGGAGGCCGTAAAGTGGATATTCAAATACTTGAGAGGAACTTCAAAATCATGATTGAGTTTTGGAAGTTCGAAGCCGACTCTTGTGGGATACACATATTCAGACATGGCAGGTGATCTCGATGGGAGGAAATCCACTTCAGGCTACTTGTTTACATTCGTAGGGGGAGCTGTCTCATGGCAATCAAAGTTACAAAAGTGTGTTGCCTTATCCACCACTGAGGCAGAGTACATTGCAGCGAACGAAGCTGGCAAAGAGATGATGTGGATGAAGAGATTTCTCCAGGAATTGAGTTTGAAGCAAGAGGAGTACATGGTATTTTGTGATAGTCAAAGTGCTATTGACTTGAGCAAAAATTCCATGTATCATGCTCGAACGAAGCATATTGATGTGAGGTACCATTGGATTAGAATGGTATTGGAGAAACAACTTATGAAGCTCGAGAAAATTCACACCGACAAAAATCCTGCGGATATGATGACTAAGGTGGTTACTCGTGAGAAGCATGATTTGTGTGCCGGATTGGCCGGCATGAGCTCGAGGTAGATGTGACGTATGTGGCCAACTATATTGGGAGGGGGAGATTGTTGGGCTTGCCCAATATTAGTTGGACCAAGAAACAAATAAATTAAAGAAGCCCATAACATTTTCTTATAATTTAAATTGGCCCATTGAATGGCCCATGAGATATGCCAAGTTGAAGGCAGCAGCAGCGTGACCTTGGTTTTCCAATTACAGTAACCAAGAAATAGAAAACAGGGGAGAAAGGGAGAGAAAGAAAAGGAGAAAAAGGGTTTGTCTCGTGAGCACTCGTTTCTTCACCGTTTTGTCTCAAATTTTGAGGGGGAGTTCGTGGTGACGTGCTCTTAATTTTTGTTGGAGTAGATTTTCACGAATCGTCTCCAAGAGGTACAAAGAGAAATTGATGGTTTTCATTCTCATTGTACTATTTTGTTTACTCTCTTCCTATATTTATTGTGAGTTCCAAGAACAGTATTCTTGAGGATAGTTTGGTGCCATTGGTGTTTATTCCTCTATTTGTAATAGAGAAGGAAACTTTGTAATTCCCATTTGATATAGCGGAGTATTTTGCTGGACGGGGTCCCGTGGTTTTTACCCTCTTGTGAAGGGGTTTTCCACGTAAAAATCTTGGTGTTATTGCGTATTTAATTTCTGTAGTTAATTTGTTAATTTGGTTCGTTGTCTATTGAGCTTTTGTGGAAGTGATTGTTGCTTTCGTGCATTCCGCTGCGCCGAGCAATCGACTCTGATTTTGGCACCTTCCACAACACAAAATTCCACAAACTTGAGCTGCTCTAATTTTCTTAAATTGAAATTCTAATGTAAGAAATCTTAAATTCCCATTTGCCATAGCAAGAAGAATAATCGAACATAACATGCTTGGCTAAATTAAACTCTACAACATACATTTGTTTAGAGGCCGAATAAAATAGGATTTGAGAAAATACCTCTACAACCACAATGGTGAGAACAAAACTGTAGAGACAAGGAGAACGAAGCAAAATCGTCCAGAAATCCGTCGAAGTGGGAAAGAATATCAAAACAATGCTTTTTCTATATTTTCTTCTTGAACGTATGTATGCGTGTGGGAGAGAGAGAGAGATGAGATTGATTTATATACTAGTAGAAAATGAGAGTGGAAGAGTCTCTTATTTATCATGAACAACCGTTTCTTTTCCCCACCACTAAGAGAGTTTAAAATGTTGGATAAATGAAGTTATTAGGATTAATTTTAAAATAAATAGAATTAATTAAAATATTAATTGCTAAATAATTAGATTTTTGTAACGGGGTATTACAATTTATTTCAAATTAAAGGAGCACTAATTAACATAATTTCAGTAGAAGCTCCACACATTCAACGTTGTTAGTTGTGGTGCAAATTGCGGATACAAGAGGGGAGTTGCCAAGAAATTTAGAAACCGAGTTTGGCTGCAAAAAAGAAAAATATATTTATAATTAGGTTAATATCAAGGATCATTTCTAATTGAGGTTGTATCATATCCAATCTTTTTCCATACGTTTTACTTTCAAAAAGTAACAAAATATAGGACTAAAATTGGGCACAGTCTATGTTACAGGATGATTCTTGATATTAACCAAATACAAGACTAAAATTGTGCACGGTCTAAGTTACGGGACTAAAATTTGTTTTAACCTCGGCCTTATTTTGTAACAAAATCTTCATATATTCAGCTCCCCCAAGCATTGCAGCACACTGCAGGGGTGTTCCATACGCAGAATAAGCCTCTATATCCGTGCCATTTTTCAGAAGCCCTTTGTTATCTGAAAAATCGATCAACAATTTTATTATGTTTCATCAAAACAAAATCATCCGAATAACGAAAAACAAGAATAAAGTCACAACCATTTACAAGAGCTAAATGCAATGCAAAGTATCCATTATAATCAGTAAACGTAATTTCAGCACCACGTTCGATGAGATACTCTACAATAAGAACATGCCCCCCTTTTACAGCAATTAGATGAGGAGTCTCCCCTGAAGAAGTCAAGTAGAAAAAACAATAACTAATAGAATAATTGAAGCAGAGAGAGATCGAGTGAGAAAGAGACCCTCGTCAGTTTTGACATGAATGTCGACTCCCGGTTTACTTGGTTATATCCGTTGGTTGCCAAGTCTGATTTTTATAATGTGCTAGTCCGATTTTATACTTTTGTTTGCAATCATTTTTCTACATTGGTTGAGCCATTTTACATTTCAGATTGATGATGGTACAAAATTTGTTAATGGTCGTGTTCGCTCCTTTCTCCCTATTAATGGAATTCATCATCGCATCTCGTGCCCTTACACTCCGCAACAAAATGGTCGTGCTGAACGTAAGCATCGTCACATCACAGCGACGGCCGCAAAACCATCATAAATTGTGATGGTTTTATTTTTTTGTCTCAATTTTTTGCGATGGATTTATTTTTTTGCTACGGATTTTCCGACGGTCTTATTTTTGCGACGGAATTCAAATATTTTTTTGTCTCAAATTTGCGACGGATTTTGCAACGATTTTCTTTAATATGAATATTAAATTAAAAGATCTTTTTTTCAATAAATATTAGAATTCTCACATCATCGTCATCAAATCAAACCATGTCTGTCTAGTGGATTACAAAAATTTAAAGGAAATGAAAAAAATCATGTATTTTGTTGTTAGTTGGTTATGTTCAATTGTTATTTCTTTTGTTTCTGGGCTTTCGTTAATGGAAATTTGTGCTAAAAAACTTCAAAACTCACAGGAAAAAAGATATTTTGGGGATTTTGACCAGATTGTAGGCATAATAGGGGTAACATAGTCTAAAAAAATTTCCTCGTTATACTGGCAATAAGCATGCAATTTACATCGGACGACGCTTATGTTGTTACCAACCACTTATCCCTGATACTGAAGCTGCAGCATGAATTTATATATACTGAAGGTTGAGGCTGCAACATGAATTTACATGTGTTAAATGCCAAAATTAAATTAGCAAATTAAATGAATTATTCACAAAAATATACCTATTTGCATTCGAATCCAACTCAAAAGCCCTACTAAATGCATCATACGCCATCCTAAATTTCTACACAACAACAACAAATATGCTCCCATGAAACGTTAACCCAAATTCATCTAAAAAAAAAGCTGATGTATACACGAGTGATTATACGTACCTTGAGTAGGTTCCACGCACATCCGACTCTGTAGTGAGCCGTGGCCCAATTTGGATCCAGTTTAGCACATTCCTTAGCATCATATAAAGCTAAGGCACCTTCGCCCAAATGCTCCCAGCAGAAGCTCCTTTTCGCCCGAAGTAATTCATCATATGGATTTATATGTATAACCTAAAGCTAGCCCTTATGATAATGAGAGTGAATATATATGAGACTTTAAAGACTCTATTTAATTACCTCGTTGTACCATTTGACTGCAGTAGAGTAATCCTTCTTATTTATAGCATCGTAGGCTGCCTTATTAATACGCACACGCCTCGAATACCGAAGTTCCTTTCTCTGCTGGCCACCAGCAAATGATACATACTGTTATTCAACGTTATAAATGAAAAATTACTAATGCAGAGGAGATTGAGATGTTCAAACCCATTCTTTTTTTTCTTTAGAATGAATATCCTTCGTTATGTAATCAATGCTCCATTCACGATAAGTATTAGTATTCCTAGTCAATGGAAATAATATTGCGACAGCATCGTGATTTTTCGCCCAAACAGCATGCTCAACAGCTGTCCACCCAAGCTGATCAAAATTGGAAAACAGAATCAAGATTCAATTGTATGTATAAAATTAGAAAATAAAAGACGTCGAAACTAACCCTGTTGATTAAATTCACGTCTGCATTCTTTTTAAGCAAAGACTCGATACATTTTGTTTTTCTTATTGCTGCGTATGCCAAAGGACTTAACTCATGTACTATGTGGTTTGGATCAGCCTCGGCCTAGATGCATTGAAAAGGAGGCGGGTGAGACGACTATTAATGCATTTAAAAGACGAGTGATCAAGAAAGGACTAGTTACATACCTCCAGCAGCAGTTCCACACATTCAGCTGAGCCAGAGGAGATAGCAAATGTAAGAGGGGAGGACCCGTTTCGTTTACAAATTGCATTTGGCTGAAAAACAGATTGAATTCCACAAATAATTAAATAAAACATTATTCTGACTTATTTTAAATAAATATTCGCCCAAAATTATAATTTAACCTTTGCTTGATTACTCAACAGGATCCTCAGAATCTCAACTTTTCCAAGTTTTGCAGCATAATGCAGTGGCGTTCCGCCGATAGAATCAGCTTCGATATCAGCCCCATTCATCAGCAACAACTCCATTAGCTCCAAGTCTCCTGAAATTAATCAACAGTAAAGTTTGTTTAGAATGAAGAAAATTAACAAGTATTGAATAAATAGTATAGAGTCACAACCATGTATAACAGCCCAATGCAATGCAGTGTGTCCCTTGGAAGTACTTTTCGCTACATCAGCACCATTTTCGATTAGATACTTTGCCAAAACGAGTTGTTCGTTTTTCATAGCAACTAGCAGAGGTGTATTCCCTGAAGAAAGATTCAACTATGAGTACAAGAAAATCGATCTTTAATGACAAAAATCCCGTCATAAGAGGCCGAGAGAGAGACCTTTGAAAGTTTGTACATGAATGTTGATTCCCACTTCGTTAACCAAGAAAGTGCACATGTCAATTAGGCCATGTGCAGCGACATAATGCAAGACCGTAACCCCACCCACATCAGTTTCTTCATCACACCTTCGGCGAAATTCTTCATCATCACCGATGTCCACCATTATATCTGTGAAAATTTGATGACAAGCCGAAAATTAAATTAATGTGATGAAATAACAACATATATAATGGTTGAGTTTACTTTTCAGATTTTCAATGTTTCTAGAATCGGCAGCCTGAATTAACGAACTACCTGTCAAAACACACGATTCTTTTCATATTTGAACAAATAATAATCATGTAACAAAATTAAATTCAAGTAAAAGAAACCATATATCTTGAATACCTTCAACAGAAGAAGAAGAAGAAGAAGACGAAGAGTAAGAGCAAGAAGAATAACAAGAAACGGGAGGAGGAGAAGCAACATAAGACGAAGGAGGATGAGAAGAAGGCGGTGAAGGAGGAGGAGAAGAAGACGGCGAAAGAGGAGGAGAAGCAGCCATGGCGTTGAGTTGTTGAAAATACAAAGAAACTAAGTATACATACATTCAGTTGTTTATATTATGTATATTAGCGGTTATCGTTTAAGTTAATTTGTTAGTTAGTTAAATACACATGCACTGACTTTTACCCAGCCAACAATATATGAGTTAATTTACAAATAGTTCTATGAGAAGAATTCATTTTGGCAAATTGAGTGTATAGATCACTCATTCACTTTTGGTCCCACCTGTCACACATTTGGTCTCGTTCGTCTTTTTTTTTTTTTACCCTTTTGATCCCAAGGCAGTGGCGGATCCAGGATTTGAAATTCGGGGGTACGATACATTTTACCATTGCTAATGTCTCTTACTTAATGAAGTATGTACTACTCTACTTTTATCTCTCATAATACTAAATAAACAATTCATATATAAAAACTCAGTGCCCAAAAAGTATGGGTCCTTAGTTAAATGATTGAGTTTCTTATGTTTAGTCTTTCTTTAATTGAATTAGATAAAAAAAAATTAACAATTATAATGTAGTAAATTAGTAAATATAATTCATTAATTCTACAATAAGTCTCCAATCGAACAATTCAAATTTCAAAGTTTCAAGTCATTATCTATTTTAATTAAATTATTTTAGCATATGGTAGTAAATTAACCATTATAATATAAACTCTAATTCATTGCTTATAAGTTATAAACTCAAATAAATTCATTTATAAATTAAAAATTATAATCAAATAAATAATAAGTATGAATAAACATATTAAGTAAATAAAATACAAATTAAATAATATAGTAATAAACAGTTTGATTGGGCCTTGATTTGGGTCATTATTTTTGCTGGTTATATGGCCTTTTAATTAATTTGAGTTAGTTAGGAATGGATGCATGCTTGTTGCCGGAAAAAAATGAGCCACTTCTTTTAATTTTAATACCTAAAATAAAAAAAATAAAAAAACATTTTGGGGGTACAGTTGTACCCCCATGTACCATGCTAGATCCACCTCTGTCCCAAGGGATCCACAAACCATCAAAATTCGGATAAAAAAGAGGCTCGTAGCTTTACGGCCTAGTAAAATGGAGGACTTTGACCAGAATGCCAATCTGACTGAAATTCCACTCTCCGGTCGAAGCTACACATGGTACCAAGCCGACAGCACATGCAAAAGTAAATTAGATCGGGTTTTACTCAACGAGCACATGGATTTTGACGTCTCTCAGGTCTCCTAAGGTTCATCTCAGACCACTGCCCACTAATTCTGGAGGATCAGAAATTCAACTGGGGCCCTAAATCATTCTGGTTCTTCAATGCATGGATCCATCACCCCTCCTTCAAAGAAGACGCTGAAAAACTATGGTGTAATACCCAAATTGAGGGCAGAAGCTGTTTTGTAATAAAAGAAAAATTCAAGAAGACGCAAATAGTAGGGATTAAATTTTTTTTTAGTCCATTAAGTTACCACGATTTTGAATTTAGTCCACAAGATTATCACTTTTTCAATTTAGTCCATTAAGTTAAGATTTATTTTGATTTTGGTCCAGCAGGTAACTAGCGTGTAACTCCACTTTTTATTATATACACCCCATAAAATGATATATATATATCCCAAATGCTAAAATTTTAAAATCAATTAAAATTAAATTAAATAATAAAAATAATTAAATTAAAAAAAGTTAGAATTCAAATTAATATGAAAAATATAAATAAAATCTTTAAAAAATACCTAAATCTTAAAAAATTTAATAAAGCTAAAAAAATTAATTAATTTAATTAATTTTGAAAATTTAGTTGATTTTTTAATATTTTTGAAGATTTTTTTTATTTAAAATTTTTAATTTAATAATATTTTTCAAATTGAATTGATTTTTCTTTAATTCTTTCACAAATGCATCAATGCACAAAGAAAGACTAATGTTTTGTCACATCTATGCTTTGACGGGGTATGGCTCTCATCTCCGACTGAAATTAAAACCGCAATCCATGATCACTTCAAGAAGCACTTCAAAGCCACTACCACAAGCCAACCGAGAATTCCAGAAAATTTTACGCCCGATCAAAGTGAGCAACGAAGACAACCTCATGCTCACGGAACCCTTCACATCAACGTAAATTAGAGCAACAGAGTCCGAGACAAGATTGATTCACACTTGCTTTCATCAAGAAATGCTGGGAATTCATGCATGAGATGACTTTCTTAAACTGCTCGATGAATTCCGGAAAATTTGTAAAGGGGTTCAACCCATCATTCATCACCCCCACTCCAAAGAAACAGAGCACGGTTAGCATTGGAGATTTCAGACCCATTTCCATGATAAACTGCTACTACAAGATTGTAGCAAAAGTCTTGGCTAGAAGACTATCCAAAGTTATAGGCAGCGTGATTTCTGAGCCACAAACCGCCTTCATCCAAGGACGTCAAATACTTGACGGGGTCCTAATCCTCAATGAAATCATTGACGAAACAAAAAAGAAAAATATCTAGAGGCTTCTTGTCACGCCCCAACTTTCGTAATATTAGATTTTTGCAAAAATAACAGACAAAATCAAATTAAAGGGGAATGAACTATAAATTTTGCTTAAGAAATATGACTTATAATCTTATTAAATAATGAAATTGTGTGACTATTTGCGGAAGACTTCAACATTAAGTAATGTCTCAACTACAATATAATTTAAAAGGTTAATTGACTATTTGCGGAAGACTTGCTCCCTACTCCAAGCCCATTAGAAACAAACTTGCCATAATTAATCTTAAGCCTATTAGGAACAAACTTGCTCCCCACTCCAAGCCCATAAGGAATAAACTTGCTTCCCACTCCAAGCCCATTAGGTTAATTCAGGCTCCACACTCCAACAATCTCCCACTTGGAGACTGAATCCTCCATGTAATCATATCTTCTTGATTCTCCTCCCGTATCCGCCTGGCATCGCCAAACCTTATCTTCAAGTTCCAAGGCCAATTGAAGCTATGCATAGCTTCAACTTCTCTAAGGTCACTACCTTAGTTAACATGTCTACTGGATTCTCACTTCCAAGGATCTTCACAAGCTACAATATCTTCTTCTCTAAAAGGTGACGAATGTAGTGGTACTTCAACCCAACATGCTTTGTCCTTGAGTGAAACGCCGGATTCTTTGCAATAAATATAAAACTTTGACTATCACTGAAAATAGTGTTATTTTCATGCTCCTTCCCAAGTTCTCCCAAGAAATTCTGCAACCACACCATCTCCTTACTTGCCTCTGTTACAGCTACATATTCTGCCTCAGTAGTGGACAATGCAACAACCTTCTGCAACTTAGAAGTTCAAGATATAGCAGTACCACCATAAGTAAAGACATATCCGGTTGTACTTCTTCTCCCATCAAGGTCATTTGATGCCAAGTCTGCATCCACATAACCAGCAGCTCCATACTCTGGCCTTTGAAACACAAGGCCTTGTCTGTAGTACCTCTCAAGTATCGCAGGACCCACTTGACTGCTTCATTCTTGATTCGGTAGACCCACTTGTAGTGCAAAACCTTCTTGCCCTTTGGGAGATCAACAAGTTCCCAAGTGTCGTTCGACAGAAGAGATGCTAACTTATCATCCATAACAACTCTCCACCTCCGTCTATCTGCACCTTGCTCTGCCTCTGCTTAGCATTCAGGTTCACCACTATCAGTAAGTAACAAGTAGTAGTTAGAGGGCTAATACCTATTAGGTGCACGTCGCTCTCTAACGGGTCTTTGCAGCAGATTCTCCGGTGGTGGTAGGGTCCTTGGTTCTTCAATAACAACCTCTTCTTCATTCTGACTCTCCTTACCCCCACTCGAGTTTGAGATGTCTAACTCGACCTCTTGGGTATTGGTCTTGTTAAAATCTGATGCCTCCAATCTGTTCTTGTACATAACATGTTCATTGAAAACTACATCTCTACGGCGAATAATCTTTCGGTTATTATCATCCCAGAGTCTATAACCGAACTCATCACCACCATAACCAATGAACGTACACTTAACAGATTTAACATCCAATTTACTTCTATCAACAGAGTTAACATGAGCATAAGCAACACAGCCAAAGACACGCAAGTAAGACAGATTTACCTCTTTTCCTGTCCATGCTTCCTCGGGTACTCTGTTCTCCAACGGAACTGATGGACCTCTATTAATTACGTATGCTGCCGTGTTTACTGCATCTGCCCAAAACGTCTTATGCAGCCCACTCTTCAACCTAATGCATCTGGCTCGCTCATTCAATATTTTGTTCATTCGTTCTGCCACTCTATTCTACTAGGGAGTTCCTCTCAAAGTCTTCTCCATGCGAATCCCATTCTCAGCACAATATTCCTTGAACTCACGGAGTTCATATTCACCTCCGTTGTCAGAATTAAGAAACTTTACTTTCAACCCTGTTTCATTCTCTACAAGAGCTTTCCACTTTCTGAAGGTATCAAAAGCATCCATTTTATTTTTCAGAAAATAAACCCATACCTTTCCACTTTCTGAACCACCAAGGGAGTTCACGGGCGCTGGTCCCCATAGATCGCTATGCACCAGCTCTAGCTTTTCTTCCTTCAATGCTCTTCCACCTCTCGAGAAACTCACCCTTCTTTGTTTCAGGAAAACACAGTCCTCGCATAGGCCAACTTCAATAGATATCAACCCTGGAAGTCTTCCTTTCGAACACATTACCTTCATCCCTTTCTCGCTCATGTGACCTAGCCGACAGTGCCACAAATCAACGTTGGTCGTAGTTCCCACAAGGTCAATACAATCCTTGGGGTTAGATGTAGTATACAACGTACCTTCCTTCTTCCCTCGAGCTACTATCATGGCTCCTCTATTGATCTTCCAACTGTTGCTGCCGAAAGTCACTGAGTATCCTTCTACACCAAGCTGCTCGATTGAAAGTAAATTTCTTTTCAATACTGGAATGTGCCTCACACCATTCAGCTTCAACATCGATCCGTTTGGTGTGGTTATCCGGACATGTCCTTTTCCCACGATTTTCAAGGGTTCATCATCAGCAAGGTAGACTTGTCCGAATTCGCCAGACACATAGTTTTCCATTATTTCAGCATCACTGCAAGAGTGGAATGATGCTCCAGAATCCAACACCCACGATTCTAGCGGACTACTGACACTCAAGACCAACGCGCCTCCAATATCATATATGGTTGCGTTTGCTGTCTTCTTCTCGTTATGTCCCTTCTTGATTTTCTTGGGTGCTGAACACTGGTTCCTATAGTGACCAAACTTATCACAATTCCAGCACTGGATCGAGTCTTTATCTTTCTTGGATTGACCCTTTCCTCTGGACTTTGATCTGCCACGATTTTGCCTACCCTTCGATCTGCCCCTTTCCTCCGTGCTCAACGTTGACCCTGAAGTGGATCCTGACTCTTTCCTGCGAACCTCCTCGCTAATCATCAGATCCCTCACTTCATCAAGCTTCAGTTTATCTTTCGCGGATGACGCGCTAACTGCAGTTACTGTGGCAGCCCAACTGTCAGTCAAAGAAGATAACAAAACTAAATCAAGTACCTCGTCACTGAATTCGATCTCGACAGAACACAACTGCCCAACGATCATGTTGAAATTATTCAGTTGTTGTTGCACGGGTGTGCTCTCCGACATCCAGAGGTTGAAAAACCATCTGATCAGGTGAACCTTGTTCGCCGTTGTGGGCTTCTGATACATCTCCTCTAAGATCTACAGCATCTCCCTTGCGGACTTGGCTTTAGTCCTGTGGTAGGCTACGTTCATGGACAATGATAAACGTATCGCACTCATCCCCTTTCTGTTCAACAGATTTCACTCCTTCTGTTCCATCTTTTCGGGTTTCTCCTTCTCCTCTAGGGGCACATACAGATCTTTACCGTAAGGGTAATCCTTGTTATGCATCTTCCAGAACCCGAAATTCGATCCGTCAAACTACTTAATTGAAATCTTCTCATCGCTCATCGTGACTGCTCCCTCTAAACCCGAGGCTCTTGATACCAGTTGTTAGGAAATAAACACACGCACACAATAACGAAAGAGAAAATAACACACGATTTGTTTACCCAGTTCGTCTTGCGACTACGTCTGGGGGCGATGCCAAGCCAGGTATTTCAATATATTTTTTGGATGCGCAATGATTACAAAGAGAGAACGTCTATTTATAATAGAAAACTTGCCATAATTAACCATAAGCCCATTAGGAACAAACTTGCTCCCTATTCCAAGCCCATTAGGAACAAACTTGCCATAATTAATCCTAAGCCTATTAGGAACAAACTTGCTCCCCACTCCAAGCCCATTAGGTTAATTCAGGCTCCACACTCCAACAGTTTAATACTCCCTCCGTCCCACAGTAACTTTCACACTTTCCTTTTCGGGACATCCCACAATAACTTTCACACCCTTAAAATGGAAAACCCTTTATAAACTTCACCCTCACAATATCCTTAGTTTTACACAAATGCCATTACTTTTTCTCCATACATACACAAAAGTCAACTCATTTATTTACTTTATACATAAAGTTTTACAAAATTACCCCTCAAAACTCCACTCATTATTACACTTTCTTAATTTACGTGTCAACCTACCTATGAAAGTTAATGCGGGACGGAGGGAGTATTGTGTTAACCCCCGTATTGAAATTTCAAAGTTGACTCATGAATATCCTTCATGATGAATGGTAATTAGGGATTAATGGTGAGTTATTGAAGAATTGATTAAATTGTAATGCTCAATTCAGAATTCAAATAGACATAGATATAGGATAAAAATTAAGAGAGGATGAAGTATAAAAAGATTTATTAAACTTGATTAAAAATATATAAGTAAATAAAGTCCTAATAAAAAATATTGGATATTACACTTCTATTCAAGATTGACTTCACCAAGGCCTTTGATTCGATCGATTGGACTTTCCTAAACGATATGGATAGAAGCATGGGCTTCGATCTTACCTGGTTTAAATGGATTCGGGATGCGTCTCGTCAGCCTCAACCTCAGTTATAGTAAATGGCAGCCCCTCCAAGGAGTACAAACTCGAACGGGACCTTAGGCAAGAGGACCCCCTCTCCCCATTATTGTTTATCATGGCAGCCGAGGGACTCAGCATACTAATTAACAGAGCAACAGCAGCTGGTCTATACCACCCTGTTTCAATAGGCTGTAATAACATTCTTATCTCCCATCTCCAGTATGTCGACGATACTATTTTATTAGGAGAGGCGAATACAAAAAGTATATGGGCACTAAGGAGTCTGTTAATTAATTTTGAACGCCTCTAAGGCGTAAAAATTAATTACTTGAAATGTAGTTTGTTCGGTATCAACATGGAAGTTGATATTCAGAGAGACGTGGTAGCCTATCTCGGTTGTGGAGTTGGATTAATCCCGATAAATTTTCTTGGGATACAAGTGGGAACCAATCACCGAAAAATTGACGCATGGGTCGGAAGGCTGTTATCCAGAAAATTAAACAAATATAAAATTCATAGGAAGACCGCCAGATTTCCCTCGGAGGAAGGATCGCCCTTCTCAACGCAGTACTCACCTCGTTGCCAATCTATTATCTATCCTTCCACCATATTCCAAAAGCAATCATGAGAGAAATCAATAGACGGATTCTCGATTCAAAATACAATTTACAATCGTCAATGGGTACATCCCCTTCGACGAACATGATCAACGCGTCACCTTGGTGGAAATGCATGAAAGACCTCTTATCCCCAAATTCACCCAATCATTGGTTTGGGTCCAACATGCCCAAATCTTTGGGGGATGAGAGTCTCACATCTTTTTGGAATGATAGGTGGATTGATGAGTCGAATTTGCGTGAGCTCTTTCTTAGACTATTCTCTATCTGTATAAATTAGAATGCTAGAATTAGTGAATGTAGCGTGTGGGTACATGGTATTTGGAAATGGAACATTTTGTGGAGAAGGGAACTTTTCTTCTGGGAAGAAACTCTTGCAATTCACTTACATGGTTTGCAGGCAACTGTTAATTTTCAAGAGCATTGTCTCAACTCATGGAAATGGAGGCTATCCAAAAATGGCATTTACTCATCTAAATCAGCCTACATTGGTCAAGAGATGCCTGCACCAACTCAGATATTACAAACCGAATCTCTCGAGGCTCTACAACGAATCTGGAACAAGCTCACTCTCACCAAACATTCTGGGTTAGCATGGAAAGTCATCAAAGAAAGATTAGCCACTCGGACGGAGCTAAAGAAAAGGAAAATTCTCGGGGACAATGACAATCTCTCTTGTTCCGTATGTGGCTGCGAAGAGGAGTCGATTCACCACCTTTTCCTCAGCTGCGGGTTTTCCGACAAACATTAGTGCCTCTGCTGCTCATGGATCAGCACCAAAACGGCCCTTCATTTAAGCCAGCGACGCACTTCCATCAATTATGCGGTCTGCTCGATATAAAGAAAAAGACACCAATTTTGTTAAGCCTTTGGTTCATGATCGTATGGTACATCTACGGTCTGCTCGACACAAAGAAAGCTCGGAACGGAAAGATCTTCGCGAACAAGGATCCCAAACCTGAAAAGACTTTCAACGATATTCGAATCACGTTATGTAACATCTTCTCGCTACATAGGGAATGCTCTCCTTGAAAAAGTGGGATAGCTCAAGTGGTTAGAGCACCACTACCTAGGCCTTAGATCCTGGGTTCGAGTCATGGGGAGGGGAAAAGGGATGGGTATTTAATTTGTAAACAAAAAATAGGGAATGCTCTCCGACCATGACATTTAACAACTGGTGTGGGACCTCTGGTTTGACTCACACATAACATATCTTTCTTATCAGGGACTAGGTGACGTCGGTTAGGAGTTGTGTCATTTAGTTAAACTTCGCATAAGTGGTAGTATATCGGTTACTCATTGTAAACCCTGAGTGTTCACTCTTTTGAGTACCTCTGGTACTCTATTAATGTTATCTCTTTTTCTTTCATAAAAAAATAGTTTGATAGGCCCAATTTCAGACTAATTTTACTAGTCCGTAAAGTTGCGGGCCTCTTTTTTACCTCAATTTTCAGACTAATTTTGCATACCCTACAACCGTTGCACCTTCATCCCTACCATTCTGGTACCGCCACACCTCCACTCCACCATCCGACTACAAACTACATCTTCACGACATGACGTAATCTTACACTAAAATTCCTCCATCTTTAACCTCGAGCCACTGCCACCGCTCTTTTTCCAACACTTCTTCATAACGTAATCTTAGATTTGGTGTCAAAATGTGTGGTGGCAAAAAAGGGGTGGGGGTGATGTGTTGTCGCTGGCACCCAAAAATAAATACCTAAACCGACACACTAATGTAGTAGGGTAAAAAAGGGAACTAACCCTAACCCTAGCGGGCCACGAGCTAAACGGGCCACTAACGGGCTACAATAATTTTTAAATTTTTTTTTATTTTAAAATGAAAGGTCCCAATTGACGCGTGGAACAAATAAATAAAATAAAATATATAATTAGCTAGTGATCAGTAAATGAGAAAATAAAAGTATAATTTAAACACAATTCTAGAACTCATGGATCTTTAATATGGACAAATAAATATCATAATCTAATAAAAAGTTAGTAATAATGATTAGTGGATGGTAATGAGTTGCTTAATACTTATAGTTATGATTATGCACCAAATTACCCAAAATTTATTCGCAAGTTACTGAGTATTTATTAAAAAAAAAAAGTGTTACAATCTGGGATAGCGGGCTGGCCCTGTAGACCTGCGGACTGACCTGGTTTAGCCAACGGGCTAACCGGTCCGGGTCAAAAAATCCAGATTTAAAAGGGCCTACGATTCAAGAACCCTAACCCTGCATTTTTAGGGTTAAACGGGCTAGCCCGGTTAGTCCGGCCCGGATAAATATCTCTAAATCAAATATTAAGAAGCTCATATCTCAATAAATCTGAGATTTACATGACTTTCTCAACTATCCTGAGACGTCTATACTGAATTCAAATACATCGTATGACAGCTTAACTTACATTATATCTCAACTATCCTGAACATCATCAATCAGGGGTTTTGGTATCTTAATCAAAATCATTTCATTTTCCAACATCTGGTTAGTGATCTTGGGCTACATCATGATTATGCAACTGTGTTCTGTGACAGTTTAAGTGCAATATGTTTAGCCAAGGATCAAGTTCATCATGAGAGAACGAAGCATATTGACGTCAGGTATCATTTTCTGAGAAGTCAGAAAAGAGTTAGGGTGAAGAAAGTTGGGACTGCTGATAACCCTGCTTACATGTTCACCAAGCCGGTTCCGAATAACAAGTTTCAACACTGTTTGGACTTGTTGAATGTTACATATTAAGAAGCTCATATCTCAATAAATTTGAGATTTACATGACTGTCTCAACTATCTTACTATCTTGAGACGTCTATGTTGAATTCAAATACATCGTATGACAACTTAACTTACATTGTATCTCAACTATCCTGAACATCATCAATTAGGGGTTTTGGTATCTTAATCAAAATCATTTCATTTCCCAACATCTGGTTAGTGATCTTGGTCTATATCATGATTATGCAACTGTGCTCTGTGACAGTTTAAGTGTAATATGTTTAGCCAAGGATCAAGTTCATCATGAGAGAACGAAGCATATTAACGTCAGGTATCATTTTTTGAGAAGTGAGAAAAGAGTTAAGGTGAAGAAAGTTGGGACTGCTGATAACCCTACTTACATGTTCACCAAGCCGGTTCTGAATAACAAGTTTTAACATTGTTTGGACTTGTTGAATGTTACAAGTTGTTAGTTGCCCTGTTGAGGGCAAATCTGTGTATGAGGAGTCGCTCGTACAATCTGGCATCTTTATGGTGCATCTGAAACATCTGTTGATCTATGAGAGGATTCAAGTTAATGTGGAGATTTGTTGGAATGCCTTGAACCCTAAGTTTTTGTAAGGGTTTATATTTGGAATGCCTTGAACTCTAGGTTTCTATTTTGGGCCTCCTTTTGGGACCCAATCTATTAGGGTTTGTATTTATATCCCTATTTTAACATGGTGTCATTCGATCTGTACTCTAATGAATAAATTAAAAGTTCCAAACTAGTGTCTCTACCTAGCATGCATAATTGTTAGAATTGATGTGAGAGAGATAAATAAAACGATAAACGAGAACACAGACTACATGTCCGCTGACATTTTCCAAAATATACTTAAATTAAAATAAATGAATAAATTAAAAGTTCCAAACTAGTATCTCTACCTAGCATGCATAATTGTTAAAATTGATGTGAGAGAGATAAATAAAACGATAAACGAGAACATAGACTACATGTCCGCAGACATTTTCCAAAATATACTTATATTAAAATAAATGAATAAATTAAAAGTTCCAAACTAATGATAAACGAGAACATAGATTTACGTGGTTCACTAATGTGATAGCTACGTCCACGACATAGAAGAGAGAATTCGTATAATATTCAGATAGTTTTTCAGAGTACAGATCAAATGACACCATTATGCATATGGGCGCCCCCTTTGCCGTTGGGCTAGAAGCTATTTCCGTTATATTTTGAATGCAATTAATGTATATGTTATATTTTTAGTTTTTTTCTTTAATTTATTTAATTTAAACTTGATTGCTTATTTTTTATAATTGGTAACACACGTACATTTTATATTTTCAATACAAATATTATAAAATATTTTATTATCAATAATTGTGTTTAATTTTTTCTCCCCCCCACACATATATATATATATATATAGATTAATTAATTTTTTATGTGTTAACCATGAACATTATAATTGTATAATTCTCTTTCCCAATTTTATAATTTGAATTGTATAATTTTACTAGTGTAAGACCAGCGTATTACGCGGGTTGAAATAAATTTATATGATATATTTAATTTATTAACAAAAAAATCTTTGAAATTTTTTATAAATTTGTAATTCTATTAAAAAATAAAAAAGGAAATGTTGTATAATATATATATATATATATATATATATATATATTTTTGATGGAAGTTAAATACCCATCCCTTTTTTTCCCCTCCCCATATCACCCTTTCTAATACTGTCACTCATTTTATTATCCTTTTATATATGTAAATCATAATTCATTTCATTCAATTTTTACAATTATACTTAACAACAATACAAAATTATAACTTCATTTGTCTTTTACACATTAATTTAACATAAAATTAAATCTCAATATACCTTTAACTAAGAGTTTCAAAATTCTCTGAATTTAAAAAATAACTATAAACCGTATTTAGCCTTTTCTTCGAGAGAGAAAAGAACATACCAAAATGTGAGTTTTTTTTTTAGCTATCAAGAGAATTGGAATATTTTAAAATAATTTTAGAAATTTTATAATATTAAGAGAATTGTTGAAAATTTTAAAAAATTTCACGATGGATTAAACAAAATCTTCATCATCTGTTGATAATATAGAGAATTGTTGAAAATTTTAGAGATTTCAGAATTGATTAAACAAAATCTACATCATGGGTGACTGGGTGAGTTAGTATAATTGTATAAATAAGAGAGGTGATAATGACATAGGTAAGAAAAATTTCGCCTAGTATAAAGACAAAAACTGGATAAATAATAAATAAAATGTAATTAAAAATTTTATATTAAAAAGATGAGGAACAAACCTAAAATAAAACTAAAAAAAAAAAACATTTAAATAACAAATTAAAAAAATAGAAGGAAAAAAAATTAAGAAACAATCGTATGAATTCTTGTGTCCAACCACAACTATGCATATGCATAGTTTCAACCTAAAATAAATGGGATGTAAGACCGCATAATTACGGGGAATGTGAAAATATTATTTTTTTATTAAAATTTAATATACAAAAAGTTAAATATTGATGTATGTAATTTTATTTATTTTATTGTAAAATAAAAAAAATAGTTGAAAAAAATATTAAAAAATTAGAATTAATATAAAATAGAATTAGAAGTGAGAGAAAAGAAAAAAAAATTAAAATAATTAAAATTATATAATTAAAGAAATTTCAAGATTGATTTTTTTAGAAGTCACGTAGAAATTCAAAATTAGTTAAAAAAATAAATAAGAGAGGAAACAGAAAATAAAATTATTAGAAAATAACGTAAAAATATAAAAGTTAGAAGGTAGAGATAAGATTTAGAAATAAATGTAATGAAGATGCTTATTTAAAATTAAGAGATTTTAAAAATACATAATTTGTTGCATGTAATTATGAGATTTAGTTGAATACTAAATTCAAATTTTGATTAGATATTAAAATACATAATCTGTAAATTCGAATTTTAATACGAAGTAAATGCGGCATGTAATTATGAGATTTAGTTGAATATTAAATTCGAATTTTACTTAGATATTTTGAAGTAAATAAACTATTTAATATAAAAAATAAAGGGATTTAGTTGAATAAAAATAATTGGTAAAATCGAATTTTTAAACTCTTCCTTAAATTTTACTAGGTAATTATTAATTTTTAAATATTTTGATTAAATTTTGAATAAAATTATAACACCCCTAAACACTTACTAGTAATATATACATATATTAGTAATATAGGTATATTTATATTTATATATATATACACGTATGTAAAAAAAAATAAAAAAATAAATACTATACATATATTATTATTATTCATATATATATATGTTTAGTTCAAGATAATTATTAAACTAAGTTCAACGTACACACTATATATATATATATGCATGTAATTAAATGTACAAGCCATATATCAATATATATATTTGGACACGCACGTAGAAGAAAAGAGATAACTATGAGTTACCATGTAAATATATGAATATTACTATTGATTAAATATACATACAACACGTAAGGTTAGCTACATGTTAAAAAAAAAAAAAAAAAAAAATTCACTAGCCACCAACTTGCTAAAAATTAAATTATATCTACAACTTACATTCCTTTAGCTATGTATGTTAACATGGCTACTATCCTAGGCGTAATAATTAGGTAGGGTAGTGATGATGAATAATTTGCTATAAATAGCAAGTGGGTGAAATAAAGCAGGAAACGAAAAATTCAATTGAAAGAAAGGGGTAAGGGTCTAATCAAAGGCTTTAAAGTTTTTTTGTTCTTCTTCTTTTTCTCTTTATCATACTTTGATATTTTCTTCCTAGTCAAAAATCGACGAAGTCCTACTGTCTACTCCACACACACTCATTCACCAAAATCGTAATTAAATTTTATTTAACTCCAACCATTTCCGACAAATGCCCACTAAATAAACTATTTTATTCTCTTATGTTGCATAGGATCTAATAATAAATGCACGTTGTAGGTTACAAGGCGCCGAAAAATCTTTAAGGTTTACACTTCAGAAGGTGGGGATTTTCTTCAACTCTTCATCGAGTTATAACGATCAAGTGTTATAATTGCTCTTATTAAATCTTACTATGTATTTAATTACAAGATTACGTCTGGCCTAGCCAGCACTCTCATGCTAAGTCTGGTCCAACCAGCAAATTACAAGTTACGTCTGGCCCAGCCAGCACTCTCATGCTAAGTCTGGTCCAACCAGCAAATTACAAGTTACGTCTGGCCCAGCCAGCACTCTCATGCTAAGTCTGGTCCAACCAGCAAATTACAAGTTACGCCTGGCCCAGCCAGCATTCTCATGTTAAGACTGGTCCACCCAGCAAATTCAAGTTACGTCTGGCTTAGCCAGCATTTTCACGTTAAGTCTGGCACTGCCAGCACACTTACAAGTTCTACAAGCACATTATTTACACTTGTGAAATTTAGTTTGCGCAATTATGGAGTAACCCCCACTGAGTGATTTCATACTCACCCTTTATTTTAAATATTTTCAGTGCAGGAATTTGACAAGGAAGGGTAATCCAGGATGCAGTGGCCGAAGAAATAATGATATAATTAAAATAAACTACTACTACGTTATTTAAATTATCTAGCTATTTCGAGAAGACAATTTAAACTTTGTAATAGATATGTCAGGTCTAAGCCATGATCCAGATGTTTTCGAATTTATGCTTAATTAACATATTTCCGCTGCACCTCAATACATATTCATGATCAAGATAATTTATTATGCAAGAGCTAAACGATAATACATGATATGTCACTTATAGAAAAAAAAAAAAAAAAAAAAATTTAGGTTGTCATTAATTTGTAATGTCTCATTTTTTTTTTTTTTTTTGTATAATTAAAATTGGGGCGTCACAGTGTGGTATCAGAGCGGGTCTGGATCTGTAGACTTGCTCGGTTATTTGATATATATGTATATATATAATACATGTAATAATAATAAAAAAAAAAAAAAAATATATATATATATATGTACAGAGTAACACACGTAAATGGACAAAAATATATATATATGTATATGTGGGCATACTAAATGTTTACAATAGTAAATTGTGAATGATGGTTAACTAGGAGTAGGCGTGTTTACTAAGAATAGGTATGTGTAATTTATAAACAATTAGGAATTAAGTAATTAGGGGAAGCCTACTATATATATATACGTATACCTTACAAACACATCTGCTTATAAACCATAAGAGCAAAATACGACATAGTAGAAAGCAAAGAAAAAAAAAAAATATATATATATATATATAAATATTTACAAGGCTGCACCTGCGATTATCCCTCCGCGACAATTCCTCTACGATTCAAGTAAGTGTATAAACTAGTACATTTTTCATCACCACTTACTAAATAATTTTTACAATTAAGTGAGAATCTTGTTGAATTAAGATCAAACTCACGTTTGAGAAAAACATTGGTATCTAGATGGATAACTACGAGGCTTACGTCAATGCCCGCCTACGTCGATGTGTGTTAACCGAACGAAATGAAAACGATGACGTAGGAGCTCACATCGGAGAAATGGCAGCCATCTGGAGGACTTCTCACCAAATGGGGGTTCCGTTTGATGGACAGGAAGCATGTTGGATGCTCATCAACACGTTGCCCGAAGTTTGGAGGTTTTACGCCTATAACCTTTACCTTAATTTAGCTGGCCAGCACGGTGAGGTGTGTTATCCATGCTTCTCGGCCGGTCTGTACTGGCAGTGGGTCAGTGAAGGGCACCCCGCGGAACCCGAACAATTCTATCTGGAACAAGTTCAAGCTGAAGTTGTGGAATCTCCTGAGATAGAGGAACCCATTGTAGTGGATCCTCAATACGAGGGGAGGGACCAACACCCCTTCACCGGACCATGTTGAAGCCCAAATAAGGGCATGGACCTATCATTTTGTATCAGTATTACCTAACAGCGTCCGTCCAGGATAACCCTGGATTTTCTTTTTGTCCTAGGCATAGGATGTACAATATAAATGCTTATATCCGCTGTCACCTTAGAGATAGGTCCCGTTTTGTTATGGAGTACGCGTGCTTAAAAAAAAAAAAAAAAAAAATCATATGTTATATATTTCAGTATTCGATAACCACCAGTGTAAAAAAAAAAAAAAAAAAAAAAAGAGAGGGGTCATATGTTAAATAAATACGTATATATGATATTATACAATAATATACTAAGTTACTTTAGTTTCCCAACTTTACCTCAATATTTTAAAAATTGTAATAAGTTATAAAACAAAACCCCCTTTTGATGATTTAAATTGGTTGAATAGATCATGAGTCGTGGACGACCCCGCCGCACACAAATCCCCGTCCAAGAACCCTCCCTATCGAATGATGAAGGCTTGGGAAATGACCTCGCAACCGTCCTTCAAGGTCTTGCGCGACACTTCGCAACCGTGCCCACGCCGACCACACCACCTCTACCCACTCATCGCAACGAAATGAGCACTGTGGTGGAACAATTCCGACGCTACCGTCCACCTACTTTCAGCGGCAAGGAGAATCCTGTAGAAGCTGAAACCTGGTTGAGAGCACTTGAGAAAATATTTGCTCATATCGTATGCACTGACGAGCAAAAGGTTTCATGCGCTATCTTCCAATTGACAGATGAAGCAGACTATTGGTGGGAAGCCTATTGCCGAACAATGACGGTAACTCAAAGAACTACTATTAGCTGGGAAGACTTCAAGGAAGCAGTAATTCAAAATTACATGCCCCAATCCTTCCACGATCAAAAGGAAACGGAATTCATCCACCTCAAGCAAGGTGCCACGACTGTGCTTGAATATGAGCGAAAATTCAGCCAACTCAGTAGATATGCTCCTCATCTGGTGGACACCGAACAAAAAAAGGCTCGGCGCTTCGAGAAAAATCTACGACCTGAGATCAGCAGCATTTTAGCAGGGCAAGGGATGTTGACATATGCTGAAGCTTTTTCCAAAGCTCAAGAAATTGCCTCTCGGCTAAAGCTCGAGATTTCGGAAAAGAGAGTTGCTGAATTTCCAAATAAGAGAAAATTGGTAAATCCAAATCAAGGGAGGAACTACAACCACAATAAGAACATCCACAGGGAAGGAAACACAAGCCAAGCCACACAAAAAACCAAGCCAACGTGCCCCAAGTGTGGGAAAAACCACAACGGACAATGCTTGTACGGGTCGGGGTTGTGTTTCCACTGTAAGGAGCCGGGTCACGGACTGAGCAATTGCCCATTGCTCAGAGACAAGGGAAAACAATACGCGGGACCCGCTCGTGTCTTTGCAATGACGCATGAAGAGGCCACCGATGAACCAGGAATCATGGCAGGTATGTTGACCATTTCTGGTATACCTGCTTTAGTATTATTCGATACCGGGGTTACCCACTCTTTCATTTCCAGAAAGATGTTTGACAAAATAAGGAATAATAACACAAGAGTAGATAGAGATTTTCTTGAAGTAAGTATCCCGTCGGGAACAATTATCCAAACCACTCAACTATGCAAGGGCATAATGATTGGTTTTGGTAATAATAACTTAGTAGCCGACTTGCATGTCATCGACATGAAAGATTTCGATGTAATCTTGGGAATGGACTGGCTTACGACCAACCAAGCTATCATTACGTGCCACGAGAGGAAAGTCTCACTCAGCCACAACGAAACTGGGGACTACACATTCTATGGAGCTAGGGTGGGAGTGATACCTCGCATTTTGTCCGCAATAAAAACAATGAAGATACTAAGGAAAGGGAATTGCACAGCTCTCCTTGTGAACATCGTGCGATCCGAACCAGGTGATCGATCGATCGAAGAAGTGCCCATTGTACGAGAGTACAAGGATGTCTTCCCAGAAGACCTACCCGGCCTACCCCCAGAACGACAAGTGGAGTTCACTATCGACTTAGTGCCAGGAGCAGCACCAGTCTCAAAGGCACCATACAGAATGGCGCCAAAGGAACTACAAGAACTAAAAGTGCAACTACAAGAACTCCTGGATAAAGGTTTCATACGACCTAGCGTTTCGGCATGGGGAGCACCAGTACTGTTCGTGAAAAAGAAGGATGGTACATTTAGAATGTGCATCGATTATCGAGAATTGAATAAGCTCACCGTAAAAAATAAATATCCGCTACCAAGGATCGAAGACTTGTTCGATCAATTAAAGGGTGCCAGCGTGTTCTCAAAGATAGATTTGAGGTCTGGATATCACCAAGTGAAGATCAAGGAAGGCGACATCCCAAAGACGGCCTTCAGGACGCGTTATGGGCATTACGAATTCGTTGTAATGCCATTCGGACTCAGCAACGCGCCGGCGATTTTCATGGACCTAATGAATCGAGCATTTCACCCATATCTAGATAGGTTCGTGATCGTATTCATCGACGATATCCTTGTATACTCAAAGAACCAAGAACAACACGAGGAACACCTCAAAACCACTTTAGAGGTGCTGCGAAAAGAAAGACTCTACGCTAAATTCACAAAATGTGAATTTTGGCTAGATCAAGTCGTATTCCTCGGCCATATCGTCTCAGCTCGTGGTATTGAAGTCGACCCAACCAAAGTCGAAGCCATAAGCCAATGGAGATCCCCAACAAACGTGAATGAGGTGCGGAGCTTTTTAGGATTGGCAGGATACTATCGAAGATTTATCGAGGGTTTTTCGAAAATTGCAAGGCCGTTAACACAACTAACGAGAAAAGAGGTGAAATTCCACTGGTCAGAAGGGTGCGAGGACAGCTTCCAAAAATTGAAGAGGAGACTAACCACCGCGCCTGTCCTAACCATTCCAGATGGTGCAGAAGGATTTGTTGTCTATAGCGACGCCTCAAAGCAAGGTTTAGGATGCGTACTAATGCAGAAGGGAAAGGTAGTCGCATATGCCTCAAGACAATTGAAGACTCATGAGAAGAATTACCCCACTCACGATCTGGAACTCGCCGCAGTGATCTATGCCTTAAAGATTTGGCGACATTACCTGTATGGTGGGAAGTGTGAAATCTACACCGACCATAAAAGTTTGAAGTACTTCTTCGAACAAAAGGAACTAAACATGAGGCAAAGAAGATGGCTAGAGTTGGTGAAAGACTACGACTGCACAATACTCTACCATCCAGGAAAGGCGAACGTAGTTGCTGACGCATTGAGTCGGAAGGAGAGAAACAAATTAACTTGTATAACCAGCCAACTAAGGTTAGTTGATGAGTTCGCAAGAATGAAGATAGAGGTGATCTTACCACCAAATACAATCCAAGCGAGAGTAGCAACAATGGTGGTAAAGCCTACGCTAAAGGAAACGATCATGGGAGCTCAGAAAGGAGACAAGTTCCTGGAGAAAATAAAGAAAAAGGTTGAAAGTGAAAAAATACGAGGTTTTTCCCTAACCGGCGAGGGTACATTAGTCTACGAAGGAAGGCTTTGTGTACCAAAAGTTGAAGCTCTTAGAAGGGAAATTATGGAAGAAGCACATTGCACGCCATACACTGCTCACCCAGGAGGAACGAAGATGTATCGAGACCTAAGAAAATTATTCTGGTGGAGGAACATGAAAGGGGACATTGGAGCCTTTGTACAAAGATGCATGACATGTCAGCAGGTGAAAGCTGAACACCAAAGGCCGTCAGGATTGCTTAAGCCACTCGAGATTCCTGAGTGGAAGTGGGAGCACATAGCGATGGACTTCGTAGTGGGATTGCCAAGATCGTTTCGAGGAAATCAAGCCATATGGGTCATAATCGACCGCCTGACGAAATCGGCACACTTTCTACCCATAAAAATGACCTTCGGGTTAGATAAGTTGGCTCAAATGTACCTGGAGGAGATCGTTAGACTACATGGAGTGCCTGTCTCAATAGTGTCAGATAGAGACACACGATTTACATCGAAATTCTGGCAAAGCTTACAAGATGCAATGGGAACTAAGTTAAACTTCAGCACTGCGTTCCACCCTCAAACTGACGGACAGTCAGAGAGAACCATCCAAACATTGGAAGATATGTTGAGGGCATGTACTCTCGATTTTTATGGAAATTGGGAGAAATTTCTACCCTTGGTCGAATTCGCATATAACAATAGCTACCAGGCAACTATTGGTATGGCACCCTACGAGGCGCTCTACGGTCGAAAATGCAGATCACCTTTATATTGGGACGACGTTGGAGAGAAGAAAATTTTGGGTCCCCAAATAGTCGAAGAAACTACTGGAGTAATCAAGAAAATCCGGGAAAGAATACGCGCGGCACAAGACAGACAAAAGTCGTACGCAGACAAACGGCGAAGGGATCTAGAATTTGAGGTTGGAGAGAAAGTATTCTTAAGAGTGTCACCAACAAAGGGCGTCATTCGCTTCGGAAAACGAGGAAAGCTGAGTCTAAGGTTTATCGGTCCATACGAGATACTTGAACGAGTAGGGGGGTTAGCATATAGACTAGCTCTACCGCCAGAGCTAGATAAAGTACACAACGTATTTCACGTGTCTATGCTACGCAAATATATACCCGATCCCAGTCATGTAGTTAATCAGGATGCGATAGAAATTGACAATGACATGACGTATGTAGAAACCCCCGTAGCTATCCTCGAAAGGAAAGTGCAAAGACTGCGAAATCGCGACATCGCATTAATTAAAGTACAATGGAGCCAACATGGTCAAGAGGAAGCGACATGGGAACGAGAAGATGAAATACTAGCTAAACACCCGAACCTCCCTGGTCAAGGTAAAATATAATTTCGAGGACGAAATTTTTCGTAGTGGGGCAGGATATAACACCCCTAAACACTTACTAGTAATATATACATATATTAGTAATATAGGTATATTTATATTTATATATATATACACGTATGTAAAAAAATAAAAAATAATAAATACTATACATATATTATTATTATTCATATATATATATGTTTAGTTTAAGATAATTATTAAACTAAGTTCAACGTACACACTATATATATATATATGCATGTAATTAAATGTACAAGCCATATATCAATATATATATTTGGACACGCACGTAGAAGAAAAGAGATAACTATGAGTTACCATGTAAATATATGAATATTACTATTGATTAAATATACATACAACACGTAAGGTTAGCTACATGTTAAAAAAAAAAAAAAAAAAAAAAAAAAAAAAAAACTCACTAGCCACCAACTTGCTAAAAATTAAATTATATCTACAACTTACATTCCTTTAGCTATGTATGTTAACATGGCTACTATCCTAGGCGTAATAATTAGGTAGGGTAGTGATGATGAATAATTTGCTATAAATAGCAAGTGGGTGAAATAAAGCAGGAAACGAAAAATTCAATTGAAAGAAAGGGGTAAGGCTCTAATCAAAGGCTTTAAAGTTTTTTTGTTCTTCTTCTTTTTCTCTTTATCATACTTTGATATTTTCTTCCTAGTCAAATATCGACGAAGTCCTACTGTCTACTCCACACACACTCATTCACCAAAATCGTAATTAAATTTTATTTAACTCCAACCATTTCCGACAAATGCCCACTAAATAAACTATTTTATTTTCTTATGTTGCATAGGATCTAATAATAAATGCACGTTGTAGGTTACAAGGCGCCGAAAAATCTTTAAGGTTTACACTTCAGAAGGTGGGGATTTTCTTCAACTCTTCATCGAGTTATAACGATCAAGTGTTATAATTGCTCTTATTAAATCTTACTATGTATTTAATTACAAGATTACGTCTGGCCTAGCCAGCACTCTCATGCTAAGTCTGGTCCAACCAGCAAATTACAAGTTACGTCTGGCCCAGCCAGCACTCTCATGCTAAGTCTGGTCCAACCAGCAAATTACAAGTTACGTCTGGCCCAGCCAGCACTCTCATGCTAAGTCTGGTCCAACCAGCAAATTACAAGTTACGCCTGGCCCAGCCAGCATTCTCATGTTAAGACTGGTCCACCCAGCAAATTCAAGTTACGTCTGGCTTAGCCAGCATTTTCACGTTAAGTCTGGCACTGCCAGCACACTTACAAGTTCTACAAGCACATTATTTACACTTGTGAAATTTAGTTTGCGCAATTATGGAGTAACCCCCACTGAGTGATTTCATACTCACCCTTTATTTTAAATATTTTCAGTGCAGGAATTTGACAAGGAAGGGTAATCCAGGATGCAGTGGCCGAAGAAATAATGATATAATTAAAATAAACTACTACTACGTTATTTAAATTATCTAGCTATTTCGAGAAGACAATTTAAACTTTGTAATAGATATGTCGGGTCTAAGCCATGATCCAGATGTTTTCGAATTTATGCTTAATTAACATATTTCCGCTGCACCTCAATACATATTCATGATCAAGATAATTTATTATGCAAGAGCTAAACGATAATACATGATATGTCACTTATAGAAAAAAAAAAAAGAGAAAAAAAAAAAAAAAAAAAAATTTAGGTTGTCATTAATTTGTAATGTCTCATTTTAATTTTTTTTTTGTATAATTAAAATTGGGGCGTCACAAAAATCAAATCTTTAATTTTGAAATCTGTAAAATGTAAAGAAAGTATTTAGATAATTAATAATTGCGCATATTAGTTTATTTGATTCTAAAAAATAAGTATCAATTTTTTCTTTGATAATTTAAATTAATTATTGCATAATTGACTCAGTTATATTATATTATTTTTGTGAATTTATTTTTGAGAAGAATTCAAATGTCTCTCGAGGCTGTAATATAATACTAATATTAGATACTTAATTATAAGTATTAATTAGTTAGATAATTAATTGTGTTTAAATTTTGAAATAAGTGAAAGATATTAATTATTACCATAATTCAAATTTATCATTGATTTAGTCAATGTTTTTATTATGTAATATGGAAATAATACTACACAATTTCTCAATAATTAAAGATAATCCCAAAATATATATTCCCAATTTTCTATAAATTTATTATATACATAATTTCAAATTTTTTGAACAATAGTCTACTTATTTTCATTGGTCAATTTTTTTAACAAAATCATAAATATTTCCTATTATTAAGGAATAATTTGTTAATCATGATAATTTAAAAAAATGTGTACTTATAAAATTATTATACAATTTTTTTTTTCTAATGTAAATGCATGGATTTAATCAACAAAATTTTACATATTTTAAGAATCAAGTTATATAAGAATTACAATTAGATCTTTTTAGTAATTTTTTAAATTAATAATAAAATTAAATCAAGATTTTTTAGTGTCTTTTACTTATGAAGTTAAATTGATGACGTAACATTCACATCTTCTTAATCAATTTATTTAATTATATTAATTAAAAATAAATTTCACTCTCTTAGTTATCTTCTTAAAAAAATATTTCCTTCTTTGTAACCTCCAAAGATTTTTGTTCACTGCATCCCTTCAAATTTCTTTAGGATTCTCATCAAGGATTATCACCCTCCATTTCTTATAATCATAGTTTTAAATTTGAAAATATTGATGGATTGACAAATAAACACATTTTAAATTTAAAAAATTTCATAATTAATACAATGGATTATTTGTAAAAAGAATGTAAATATTTAAATTGATGACTTTAGCAAAAAAGTTACAGTATAGAATTTGTGATATAAAACAAAAACGAATAAATACAAAAAAATAGAACAATGAAATGAAAAAAGAAAAAACAACCTTGTTGGGAATAAAATGAGATATGTTTTGATCTAATACCAAAACCCCCCTGAGACATGCCTAAATCAAGATAAGTATGTTCTAGAAATGTTAGAACATATAGATTATAGGCTAGATGAGGAGCTAATATGTTAGGCAGCTCTTAAATGATTAGATGCACAAATTGAGGGGGAACACATGCCTTGAAGAACATCAAGAACAAGTCCCCTCAAGGCTCAAACTCTGGAATCATGATCAAGTCTGCTGAAAGACAAATATGCTGATCAGGAGAGTTGTCCAGAGGAGTTGTCTCAGCTCAATTAATCAAGGTCAAGTACTCTGAAAGCCTGAGGTCAACTATACTGAAGAGAAAGAGACAACCACACCCTAAAGATCTTCAAAGAAACAAGCTAAGATCATCTTCAAGAGAAATAAAAGGGAAAGAGCCATCTGAAGGGAAAGAGCCATCCTCAAGAAAATAAAAGGGAAAGAGCAAGACAATCTTGCTGATAAGCAAGACTGCTGATAGTGATAAGGAGTGTTGTCCAAATGATGAGGAATGTTGTCCCATCATTGGAACAACCTTCAGAAGTGATGTCCAAGTCCTAACAAGAGAATCTGAAAGTCAGATATTGGGAAGAGTGCTGCAGAATGAAGACAAAGCTCTTACAGCCGTTTATTTCCAAAATGAGGACATGTCACTATCAAGATTCTGTCTTCAAAGTTGAAGAACTAAAAGAAGACAATTATGGACATTGGAGGCTGCCTCTCCAACGGGCAAATCCTTCATTTTTCTATAAATACAGAAGTGTGAAGACCATTTGAAAGTATCCAACTGAATCTCAACTTGACAACTATCCTACAAGCAAGAGTGCTTTCAAGCTTTCAAAAGAATATCTTAGTCTTCATACACTTCTTCTAAGCTGAACTACATTGTATATCCATACACAAGCTTAGAGAGATATCCTATCCTTATACACTGATCTTCATTGTAAAGGATATCTCATTAGTTGGAACCTTACTTCAATCCTCATATCTTTCAAGAGTGAAAGTGAGAAGGTTGTAGTAGTAGAAGTGGTAGGAGCTGACTGTTGAGAGAAGAACAGTTCAGTTCTGAGTTTGAGAAGAGGGTACTAGGACTCTAGACATCCTAGGGATCAATTCACCAAGAGTGGTGTTCTTGATCAAGTGCACCTTGGCACTATAAAACAAGTTAATTCCAAGAGTGAAGGAATTATCCTGTTAAATCAGGGAAAGTGGATGTAGGAGCTTGAGTCTCTGAACCACTATAAACTCTTGTGTTGATTTACATTTCAAGTACTTTCAATACATCAACACTGCACACAAAACTGATCTTTCAAGGAAAAACATTCAAAGACTGTGTAAAAACCTATTTGGACAAGTTCCCTGAAAACTGGACTGTGTTACTTTGACTAAGTGATTTCAGAAATAAAAGGAGTTTAATCTAAAAGGGCCAACCACTATTCCGCACATATAACTCCCCTAGATAGTTATTCAACTAAGTACCCAATAGTACTTAGTAGATTGATTATCTTAGAAGATTTAATCTTCTTCAGCAGAGTTGTCCAAGACAACCTTGCTGAGCTCTGGTTTGATCAAGTTTGAAAAGAATTTGCATACAAGTTTTTCCCCCCCCCCATACACTTGTTATCTACTCCTTTCAGGACCAACAAGTGGTATCAGAGCAGGGGTTCAAAGACCACTGCTTCTGAAAAGGCATCTTGGCTTTCAAAATCACATATTGGCTGTGGTCACTGAACTGATCTATCTGAAATCTTACTTGAATATTGACTGACTATTTGTTCTTGAGTTATGGCCAACAACAATGCTGCTGTTCCACCTCCTGCTGTCCAAGGATTGGACAACATGGCCACAAATCCAGTCAACCACATTTCACATCACAAACTGCCCATGTTCTCAATTGATAATTATGATTTCTGGAAAATCAGAATGAGGGCTCATCTTGCATCTCTACACACTGACATGCTAAGAGTGATCACAAGAGGTCCTTTTGTGTTCACATTTGTCAATCCCAAGGTCACTGAGGCTCAAAAGGCAGATCCAAGAGAGGTGCTCCCCAAAGATGAGGATGACTTCACTGCTGATGAAAAGAGGAAAGATAATTTGAATTATCTTGCTATGAACACCCTCTACCAAACAATTCCAGATGCAATTATGGGTAGAGTCTACCACTGCACAACAGCCAAAGAAATTTGGGATACTCTTGCAGAAATGTGTGAGGGTACTGAAAAGATCAAGGAGAATAAACTCCAAGTTGCTGTGCAGAAATTTGAACAGTTTGCAATGGAGTCTGAAGAGTCCATTGATAAGTTTGCTGGTAGATTCACTGATGTGATGAATGAAATCAACTCACTGGGCAAGGTCTACACCAAGAGAGAAGTGGGGTTGAAGATCTTGAGAAGTCTCACTCAAAAGTGGGATGTCTATGCTGTAATGATGCAAAACACCAAAGATCTTTCCACCATGCCCATGCAACAAATCTTCTCTGAACTCAAAGCTTATGAGTTCGACCTCAATAGAAGAAAGCCTATTGAGGAACCTTCAAATCCTACTAAGGGAGTGGCATTCAAAGCCAAAACAGCTGAACCAGAGATGCAGCCCACTCCAAGATCATCAAAGTCAGTCTCAAAGACTGAAATGAAGGAAGAACTAGCCTTGATGGCTAGAAGGTTTGAAAAGTTGAACTCAAGGTTTGGTAGATACAAGAAATTCTACCAGGACAACAAATTCAGGAGATACAACTCTCCTGAAGCACAGGCTGAAGTCAAAAAGCCTGAAGAGATAAGATCAGAGGACAAGTACTCTGATAGGAGAAGGTCCAGTAGAGCTGAACCTTCATCATCAAAAAGAAGAGAAGAATCAAAGAAAGAAGATGATGAAGATCTGTGCTATAACTGTAAAAAGAAAGGGCACTTCCAGTATGATTACCCTGAATTAAGCTCTAAGGAGAGAAGAGAGAGGCAGGCCAAAAGAGACAGGAAATTCACCAACAGAAAGGCCATGATGGCTGGTGAAGAATCTGATAGTATTGAAAGCCTCAACTCCTCTGATGGATTGTTCTCCAACAGTGATGATGATGATGATGTCTGCAACATGGCTCTTGAGGATGATGAGGTATCCTCTACTTCTAGCTCACCATCATTCATCTCACAGAACAATAGTGAGGTCAACTTGAAGCTTTCCCTTGGAAAGTTGATGGAAGATTTCACTTTGTTACAAGAATTTCATGATAACTGTGTGAGAGAAAATGAAAGATTGGCCATTGAACTTGCCAAAAACTCTGAGGTAGTTGTTGATGTCAAGTCTACTGAGTTGTATCAACAAGTCTTGAGAGAGCTTGAGGAAGCAAATCTCAGGATAGTTGACCAACAAAAGGAGATTGATGATCAACTTCTCTCTCAGAAGAGAAAAGATTTTGAACTAAAAATTCTCAATGCCAAATTTGAAAACCTCTCACATGAATATGATATTCTTAAATCAAGTGAAGAGAGCCTGAAACTAAAGATGTCTGCTCTGAAGAAATCCTCTAGAGCAATAGAGGAAATTCAGAGTTATCAAAGACCTATGGCTCAAAGAAGTGGATTAGGTTTTGATCCATTTGAATCTTCACCTTGTCTTAGTGTTGCTTCTGTAAGTAACACTAAGAGAATCTTTGTTAAGTCAGTGGCACAAACTGAAAATGAAGTGATTCAGCCACTGAACAAAGGAAAGGGCAAAATGGATGATCTGCCTACTCAAGTAATTCAGGAGAATAGGCCAAAACATAAGGAAATGGCCAAAGCTCCTGAACATAAGAGGAATGTTGGTCAGCAGAGTAGACCCAATGGAAGGGCAACTCTACTGAACAATGTTCAGAGGAGTTATCCAAAGTATAATCAGCCTAGGCCAACTCTTCTGAGAAAGCCTCAGCTGAATAGACCCAAGGATAACTTTCCTCAAAGGCAAAATAAAATGAGACAACCAAAACCCTTCATGCCAAAGGGTAATGGTCAAAAGAAAGCCTTTCCTCAAAGATTCCCTCAAGTAGCACAAAGAACTCAAAAGTTCAGGAGATTTGACAACTCTCCTGAAACTTATAGAGTTAACACATTCACACACACTTTCCCAAAGGCATTTAAGGGAAAGACAGTGTATGAAGATGCTAGAGGAAGACAACTTAGCCACCTTGAATCAATCAAGGTTATTAGGCAAGTTTGGGTTCCTAAAGGTACAGCTAACCTCTCAGGACCCAAAACTCAAAGGGTACCTAAACCTATCTAATTGCAGGTACCAATGGGCCACAAGAAGAGGAGCATGAGCAAAAAGTCAGCATGGTATCTTGACAGTGGATGCTCAAGGCACATGACTGGAAACAAGGATCTCCTCACTGATTTTATTGAAAAAGAAGGCCCAAATGTCACTTTTGGAGACAGCTCACAAGCAACTACAAAAGGTTATGGTACTTTGATGATTGGTAACATCAAAGTATCCAATGTATCTTATGTGGCTGGTCTCAAATATAATCTCCTAAGTATCAGTCAATTCTGTGATAAAAACTTCAATGTTGAGTTTTCAAGTGGAAAATGCTTAATCAAAGATAAGACTCAACAAATTCTATTGACTGGAACTAGGAAAGGAAATGTGTATTTTGCAGACTGGGACAAGTCTATTGATGCTGCATGCTTCATTGCTAAGAGTTCTAGTGAACAAAGTTGGTTATGGCATTAAAGATTAAACCACCTGAACTTTAAAACAATGAACAAAATTGCTAGAAATGCATTAGTCAAAGGACTACCTAATGAGGTTTTCATTAAAGAGCATGTTTGCAAACCATGCCAAGAAGGAAAACAGATCAAAGCCTCATTTAAGGAAAAACCAGTCATCTCTACTGAAAGGGTACTTGAACTGTTACATATGGACCTTTTTGGACCAATTACCCCTGCAAGCATAAATGGTAGAAAATACACATTGGTTGTAGTAGATGACTTCTCTAGGTTCACATGGGTAGTATTTCTCCTTAATAAGAAGGAAACTCAAGTCAAACTGCCTGAACTTCTTAAGAGATTGTCAAATGAGAAAAGCCTTAACATTTTCAAGATAAAATCTGATAAAGGCACAGAGTTCATTAACTCATACATCAATGAGTATTGCACATCTAATGGAATAGCTCATGAAACCTCAGCAGCTAGAACTCCCCAACAGAATGGAGTTGCAGAAAGAAGAAATAGAACTTTAAAAGAAGCTGCTAGAACTCTAATTGCTGATTCAAAATTACCTAAGAGGTTTTGGGCTGAAGCTATAAACACTGCATGCCATACTCAAAATAGATGTTTGATTATTAAGGGGCAAGGCAAAACCCCCTATGAACTCTGGAAAGGAAGAATGCCTAAAGTGTCTTACTTTCACATTTTTGGTTGCAAGTGTTTCATTCACAATAATGGGAAAGATCAGTTGAAAGCCTTTGATAGAAAAGCTGATGAAGGAGTATTTCTTGGATACTCCCAAATTAGTAAAGCTTTCAGGGTCTACAACAAGAAAACTCTTATTGTGGAAGAAACACCTCATGTTGTGTTTGATGAATCTACTCATGAGTTCAGGAATGAGAACTTGGAATCAGAAGAAATCACACAAAGAACAACCAGACTAAGCCTAAAAGACAAAGACACTGAATTCATAGATGTTGTCCAAGCCAATCTACCTGAAAATTCTATGTTGGACAACCATCCTGAAGGCAACCTTCCTGAGGCAAATCCCACTGAAAGGAATGGTGAACTGAATGATCCAATCCCAGTTCACATCCAGGTAACAACTACCAATGAAGAAGCAGTACCTGCTGAGGTAGTTAATGGGTCAAATAATCAAGGGGGAACTCAAAATGTTGAAAATACCAATGTCCCTGACATTGAGGACAACACCCCTGATTATGATCCTGAATTAGATCCTACATTCAATTATCCTGAATTCTATGATCAAATTGACTCAACTTCAGTAGAGGACAACTCTACTGAAGAGATCAGAAAAAGAAGGACCTGGTTGTCAGACCATCCTACTGATCTAATACTTGGTGACCCAAGTATTGGAGTCAAAACAAGAAGATTCCATGGTGAAAGTGCTCTTTTCTGTTGTTTCTTGTCAGAGCAAGAACCTTGTGATATTGAGGAAGCACTTCAAGATGCCAATTGGATCACAGCCATGCAGGAAGAACTGAATCAATTCACCAGAAATGAAGTATGGGAGCTGGTGGATAGGCCTTCACATCAAGATGTTATTGGAACAAAGTGGGTGTTCAAGAACAAGAAAAATGAAAATGATGTGATTGTCAGAAACAAAGCAAGACTTGTGGCAAAAGGCTATTGCCAACATGAAGGCATTGACTATGATGAGACATTTGCACCTGTGGCAAGGCTAGAAGCAATAAGGCTCTTTCTAGCCTATGCAGCCCACAAGAGGTTCAAAGTGTACCAAATGGATGTCAAGAGTGCCTTTCTGAATGGAGTCTTGAAAGAAGAAGTCTATGTGGAGCAACCACCAGGTTTTGAAGTTGGAAACCAAGTTTACAGACTCAAGAAAGCTCTATATGGACTCAAGCAAGCCCCTAGGGCTTGGTATGATACACTGTCACAATTCCTCTTGGATCATGGATTCACCAAGGGAACTGTGGACATAACTCTTTTCAGCAGAGTTGGGATTACTTGATCCAGGGAAGTTGGACAAGTAAAAGTCATGAAAAGTGAATGAGATATATGGAAACTGAAAAGGTTCTCAGCAGACTTGGTCAAGTCTACAGAATATCAGAAGAGATGGCTAAAATCATTCAGGACACTTGTCCATTGGAATTCAGGACCTTTGTCCACATCTCTTCAGGACACTTGTCCAAGTGGGGTCAGATAAGTTGTCTTGGCTATCAAACTATTCCCTTGGTTTGATAAGCACCTATTTTGGGTAATCATTGCCTACCTTGATACATGTCCCAACTACAGATATCATCACTGAAGGATTTAATTTGTCCCCCACCCAAAAGGTCACTTTCCATGCATTAAATGCCAAGATTTAACTCTTGTTTGCATTCCACTTTTCAAGCCATGATCTATCTCGAAAACTCCCCAACCATTAACTAATATTTAATAACTTCCACGTTTTGAATAAAACCAATAACTCACTGTTACATTGGTTTTTGACCATTGGATCAAAACTGGCCAACTCCCCTGAAATTCATCCTGGCCGTCCAAGTGTATATTTCCATTTTTGATACCCGTTGAAAATACACAAACCTCACCAACTCATTGACAAACATTCTTTTTAGAATATCCCCAAGTCTTAAGATCCCCCACAAACACTTCTTTCCCAAGTATTCAAACCCTAGCTTATTTTTCTTCAAACTCTCTCAACATTCTTTCATTTTCATCTCTGTAAATTTCAATGGCTCCCAAAGTTAGACCAGAGATGATCATAGACTTTTCCAACAAGGCTCTGGACCTTGATTTTGGATATCTAAGCAACAAAAACAATCTTCATTTTGAACCCATAATCTCCTTTGAAAGTGAAGATCCTGAGATTACTCCAACCCTGGGGTGGTTGAGAAGGGCTGGTCTTCAAAAGTTCTTGGAAGAAAGACCAAGTTCCTGCTTGGAAAGCTACATGGCTGAATTCTTTGCCTTTCTCAAATGGAGGGGCAAGCCTGAAGATGGTGAAGTTTCCACCAGACTGTCATATGTTGCTGAAGGAGAAGAGGAAGAAAGATTTCATAGAGTGAAATTCTCTTCAGAAGATCTTGAAGGAGCTTTTGGATTGCCTTCTGAGGGAAGGAATCCAGAAATTTATGGCACTGGTCATGAAGAAGAAATAGCTCAGGAATGGCTATTGACACCAGGCCCTCTCTCCTCAACTCAAAACAAAAAGACTCTCAAGCCAGAATTTCTCAAGCTTTTTGAGGTAGTAGCTAAAAGTCTCTTGAGTAATACTGGAAGCTTAGAGCAGGTCAGCCATCCAAGAATCAGAATCATGGCTGCAGTCATTGATGCCAGTGACAAAGGCATCAAGTTTGATTGGAGGACCTTCATTATGTCTGAAATGATGAAGGAAAAGGCTAAATTCAAGGTGAAATCTCACAACAAGGTGGTGCTAGAAGGGAAAATCAAGTATTGCACTAGGGCAAGCTTGTTGATTGAGAGATTTTCTCATTACTCCCAAATGCAAACCTTTGCAAAGCCTCTCCCAGCTCAAAAGATTCTATTCAGAAAGCTCAGCAAGAAAACTGAGCAAAGGAGGATGTTAATGGCCAAGCCTGCTGAAGCAAAGATGGAGGAGAAGCCCAAGTTGAAAAAGAGGACTAAAGCAAGAGTGGTGAAGACAAGGAAAATGTCTCAGATAATCTCAGAAGAGAATTCAGATGCTTCAACTGAGATTGAAGAAGTTGCTAGAGAAGGTGTACAAGTGCCCTCTGATCATTCAGAAGAATTAAGGCAAAAGTACAATGAGACTAGACAAAAGTCTAGGGGTGATAAAAGGATCAGGGAGGATGTCCCTGAGAAGGATGAGGAAGGAAGTGGGAGCAGTAGAGCTAGTAAAAGAAGGGTCAAGCCTACTGACAAGGTGTTGGAGCTTCAGGAAGAAAGGTCTCTACAACTTGCTCTAAGAGAGAGCAGAGCTGAAAGCAGGACCAAATCAAAGTCAAGGACCAACTCATCTGGTTCTGGAACTCCAGAATCCAGGGTCCCTGAAGGTCAACCAATGGAGGCCAACATCCCTGAAATTCAGAATCCTGAGCCCAACTCCCCTGAAACCCATATAACCCCAACCAATCAACCTATCACTCCCATAAATCTCACAAAGAGATACTCTCCTGAGGGAAGTGTGCAGAGAAGTATGATAGATGTGCTAGCTGACATAGCTGTAGATGAGATAAGATTACAATCTCCCCTTGACTCATCTATGCTCAATTACTCAAAGCAATTAGAAGCTGCACTCTTTGAGCCAACCCCCCTGAGTAAAGCCCCTTCAGATCCATTGCTCTCAAAAGCAACTGAAGATCCTTCTACTGCACCCAACCCATCTGAAGCCAACATTCCTGAACTTAATCTGCCTGAAGCCACATTAGGAGAACCCAGAGCCAACTCCCCTATAACCCAAAGTCCCCATTCAAGTGGAGATGAGGAGGAGTATACTTATGAAAGTATGCTCAGAGGAGGAGCCAAGGCTACTGTGGACAGTTTGTATCCACAACTTGCTGAATTTCCAAGAATTCAGAAGGCCTTTCATGATCTAAGGATGCTTGTTGATGTAAAAGATAAATCCTTGATGGAAATATCACAAGTTATCCAAGATAAGGGTGCAAACTGGTGGCAAGTGGAGGAGAACAGATTGTTACACTTTGCTGGAGTTTCAAAGACAAGATTCCTCACTGATGAGGAAGTATTTGCAAAGTTGGTGGATGACAAGATGAATGAGGAGAGGGAAAGGAAAGCTAAGGGCATCAATCACCCTGAAAGCAGCTCCAATGATGATGACTCCCCAGATGATCCCTCAAACCCCTCAAAACCCAACCCTCCTCAAACCCCTCAAGCCAATATCCCTAAGCCTTCTGTCTCTGAAAGACTTTCCAACCCCCTAGAACCTATCATAGGAAAGGCTCTGTCATTTCAGAGGTGTTGACCAAGGATGGTAACACAACCAAGGACACATCTGCCAATGAAGGTTCTTCTGAACCCAAGGCACAGCCTAAAGATGTGGAGGTTCCTTCTCTAGAGGCTAGTTTGATTAAGGCCTATTCAGTGTCAGAAGAGTTGGACACTGATCAGCCCTTAATCATTCAGGATGACTCAGTGGCTGTTGATATAAGCACTGTGATCTCCCCACAACTGCCATCTTTGAACCTTGTTGAAGGTGGAGATGCTGCAGGTTTAGGAGAAGGAGTTGAAAAGGAAAGTAGTTTTGAAAAATCAGAGGGAGTTATGGATGAAAGAGAGGTAGTTATCACTAAGATTGTGAGTGTACCAACATATGAGGGTGGTATAAGTGAGGAAGGACAGGTTATTCTTGAAGTCAAATCTGAACTTCAAGAATCCCTTGATGAGAGGAGGCCTGTTCCTTTAAGTGAGGAAACTTTTAATGAAGGAAGAAAAGAAATAGTTGAAAATGAGGAGAAGACTGCTGATGTATCAAAGTCTTATGAAAAAGAAAATGAGGGAGATAAGTGTGTTTTCACTGATGCTTTTGATTTGTCTGATATTGCAGGGATAAGCTTTGAACAAATTTTTGCAGATGATCTCTTGACAGATGCTCCCATCCAAGTTGACACTGGATCAGCACAAGCTTTGCTTGGGATGCAATCAGAGAAGTTGGATTCCTTGGCTCAACAAGTTCAAACAGCTCATGCAGAAACTTCTGGAGCATTAGATGAGCATGGAAGAACTCTAGCTTCTGTTGAAATGAGACTCACTGGCTCTGAAGATGTGGTGCTACCCACATTGGAAGCAAGAATTGAAGGAGTAGAATCTGGTCTTCAAACCATCTCTACTGATGTTCACAAAGCCAAAGTCAGTATGGAAAACATCTCAAAGGAGGTCAAGAAGGATCAAAAAAGGCTGAGAGACAATCATAATGCAAATGTTCAAGCTATCAGATTGACAATCAAGCAAGCTCTTGGCAAGAAGACAGCCTTGCAGAAGAGAAGAGCTGAAGAGCAAAGGCTAGCTATGGTCAAAGCAACCTCAGAAAAGTTTTCCCAAGAAGTGTTGGCCAACATTGCTGAAGGTGCAGTGGCCAACCTCACTGAGCTCCTGAAAGCCCAATTGGATGCATCTCTTAAGGCAACCATGGAGGAGGTCGTTCAACAGAAAATGAAGCCTGTTCTTGCCTTTCTTAGCTTGAGCAGTGACAGGATGCAAAATATACATGATGAAAATGTATATCTGTTGGAAGAGATGAAGTCTCTAACCCAAGCCCAGTCCTTATTGGCATCCACTATGAGTGAACTGAAGCCAGAATGTTTTGATGCTGCCAAAAAGGGGGAAAGGGAAAGAGCAAGGGCAAAAGGTGCCTTAGTGATTGGGAGTCCAGTGAAAAGGAAGGACAAAGCCCCTGAAGGAAAGGGAAAAGAGCCTGCAGTGCTAAACTTGGAAGAATTGGATGAAGAGGAGCAGTTAGCACTGGCATTGAAGAACTCTATGGCCTCAGCTCAAGAAGAAAAAGTGAGACTACAACAAAGACCAGGTGGTGAAGTATCTGGTTTGGACAAGGATGCTGAAGGTGTCCAAACTAGAGGAAAGATCAAGAAGGCCCAAGGAAAGAAGAGACAAGTTGAGAAATTCACTGACTTTCCCAATAGCCTTGATCTTCCACCTGAATTCAGAGTTATTGATGATGAGCCTATCTCAAAGAAGGCCAAAACTGCTGAAGAGCCCAAGAATGCTGAAAAAGACAAGTCTACTGAGACTAAGTCCACTGAAAGTACCAAAGTCACTGAAGATGTGGAAATCTTATATGAAGAAGGCTTTGGACCTGGACCAAAGAAGACAAAGATTGTGGTACTCAATGATCCATCAAAGCTGTTTCATGAAGGGTATGGCAAAGACCCTGAAACACAACAGAAACTGGCCATGATGAGGGCCCAAGAGAAAATGGACTTGATGGAAGAGGCCAACAGAGCAAGAGATAAGAGAAGAACAGAATTCCAGAAGCAAAGAAGGAAGAGAGCAACTTACAACAAGATGAAACCACAGCTATTGATCCCAATGGACACCAAATATCCTCACTTGGATAAATGGGTGTCAATTCAGCTGAATGACTCATGGGAGGAAGCAAAAAGGGAGTTTGTCTATGATCAGTATGTCATTGACAGATGGAATGGAAGAGATGCCAACATCAATTTTGCTGAGTTCATGATTGAGTACTACAGAGAACTCTATCAACAATTGCTTGCAGCTGCTGATATTGCAAGATTTGAACTCACAGCTCCCAAGCCAATCATATACTTACCTCCAAAGCTTGATGGATGGATTGATCAATCAAGGATTCTGAGAGAATTCACTGAGATCCTCAAGCTGAACAAGATGGTTCTTGGTCCTAAGGGAACCAACCAAGAAGCCATGGCCTTGAAGAGGAGAGTGTGGGCACAGTATGGGATGGTGCCACCTCCTGAGGATGATCTCTAAATGGCTAAGTCTTCTGACCTATCTTAATTGATCAACTATGCTGAAAATTGGTCAAGTTTGCTGATGTGGTGTGCTAATCTGTTTTGCTCTGACTTGATATGGATTGCTCTGATACAAGCTTTGTGCTCTGATCTTGTATATGTCTTGAAGTGTTAGTATTTGCTCTGATATAATAAGATTAGTGCTCTGATGCTGAAAAAGTCTTGTATATGTGTTGAACTCTTAGAAGGAAATACTCTGATGTATTTAGTGTTGATGATTCATGCTCTGATATGTTCAATTCAACTATCAACATGCTTGTAATGTTTTTTTAATGAATGATAGTTGAACTTATTTTGAATCAAGAAACACTCATCTCTCTATGCCTATCTATGAAACCTATTTGCAATATGGATGGTAAATACACTAACACATTGTTTTTCAGGATAATTGACCTTAGTCATATCTTCTGAAGATAAATGTAATAGGTGTAGCCAAGTCACTTTTGCACAAATGTATAGGTTTTGGCATCATCAAAAAGGGGGAAATTGTTGGGAATAAAATGAGATATGTTTTGATCTAATACCAAAACCCCCCTGAGACATGCCTAAATCAAGATAAGTATGTTCTAGAAATGTTAGAACATATAGATTATAGGCTAGATGAGGAGCTAATATGTTAGGCAGCTCTTAAATGATTAGATGCACAAATTGAGGGGGAACACATGCCTTGAAGAACATCAAGAACAAGTCCCCTCAAAGCTCAAACTCTGGAATCATGATCAAGTCTGCTGAAAGACAAATATGCTGATCAGGAGAGTTGTCCAGAGGAGTTGTCTCAGCTCAATTAATCAAGGTCAAGTACTCTGAAAGCCTGAGGTCAACTATACTGAAGAGAAAGAGACAACCACACCCTAAAGATCTTCAAAGAAACAAGCTAAGATCATCTTCAAGAGAAATAAAAGGGAAAGAGCCATCTGAAGGGAAAGAGCCATCCTCAAGAAAATAAAAGGGAAAGAGCAAGACAATCTTGCTGATAAGCAAGACTGCTGATAGTGATAAGGAGTGTTGTCCAAATGATGAGGAATGTTGTCCCATCATTGGAACAACCTTCAGAAGTGATGTCCAAGTCCTAACAAGAGAATCTGAAAGTCAGATATTGGGAAGAGTGCTGCAGAATGAAGACAAAGCTCTTACAGCCGTTTATTTCCAAAATGAGGACATGTCACTATCAAGATTCTGTCTTCAAAGTTGAAGAACTAAAAGAAGACAATTATGGACATTGGAGGCTGCCTCTCCAACGGGCAAATCCTTCATTTGTCTATAAATACAGAAGTGTGAAGACCATTTGAAAGTATCCAACTGAATCTCAACTTGACAACTATCCTACAAGCAAGAGTGCTTTCAAGCTTTCAAAAGACTATCTTAGTCTTCATACACTTCTTCTAAGCTGAAATACATTGTATATCCATACACAAGCTTAGAGAGATATCCTATCCTTATACACTGATCTTCATTGTAAAGGATATCTCATTAGTTGGAACCTTACTTCAATCCTCATATCTTTCAAGAGTGAAAGTGAGAAGGTTGTAGTAGTAGAAGTGGTAGGAGCTGACTGTTGAGAGAAGAACAGTTCAGTTCTGAGTTTGAGAAGAGGGTACTAGGACTCTAGACATCCTAGGGATCAATTCACCAAGAGTGGTGTTCTTGATCAAGTGCACCTTGGCACTATAAAACAAGTTAATTCCAAGAGTGAAGGAATTATCCTGTTAAATCAGGGAAAGTGGATGTAGGAGCTTAAGTCTCTGAACCACTATAAACTCTTGTGTTGATTTACATTTCAAGTACTTTCAATACATCAACACTGCACACAAAACTGATCTTTCAAGGAAAAACATTCAAAGACTGTGTAAAAACCTATTTGGACAAGTTCCCTGAAAACTGGACTGTGTTACTTTGACTAAGTGATTTCAGAAATAAAAGGAGTTTAATCTAAAAGGGCCAACCACTATTCCGCACATATAACTCCCCTAGATAGTTATTCAACTAAGTACCCAATAGTACTTAGTAGATTGATTATCTTAGAAGAGTTAATCTTCTTCAGCAGAGTTGTCCAAGACAACCTTGCTGAGCTCTGGTTTGATCAAGTTTGAAAAGAATTTGCATACAAGTGTATTCCCCCCCCCCATACACTTGTTATCTACTCCTTTCAGGACCAACAAACCTATAAATGAAAATCAATAGAAGGAAAAAAATTAAGAAACAATAATATGAATTCTTGTTTTTTTTTTTTTTACGAAGCAAGATTTCGAGTCCAACCACAACCATGCATAGTTCCACTCTAAGGCCGTAAGAGCGCATAATTATGCGGAATGTGAAAATATTATTTTTTTAATTAAAATTTAATATACAAAAAGTTAAATATTGATGTGTGTAATTTTATTTATTTTATTGTAAAATAAAAAAATAATAGAAAAAAATATTAAAAAATTAGAATTAATGTAAAATAGAATTAGAAGTGAGAGAAAATAAAAAATAATTTAAAATTATTAAAATTATATAATTAAAGATATTTCAAGATTGATTTTTTTTTAGAAGTCACATAGAAATTCAGAATTTGTTAAAAAAGATAAATAAGAGAGAGGAAACCGAAAATAAAATTATTAGAAAATAACGTAAAAATAGAAAAGTTAGAAGGTAGAGATAATATTTAGAAATAAATGTAAAGAAGATGCGTATTTAAAATTAAGAAATTTTAAAAATACAAAGAAGTGAAAAATAAGGAAAATGAGAATTAGACTCTTATATAGAAGTGAAAAATAAGGAAAATGAGAATTTCTGGAAAAAAAAAATTGAAGAATTTTGTAAAATGAAAACAATGATAAAAATATGCCAAGATCTAGTATACACCTGAGTGTATGTTATGCACCCCAGTCCGACCCGCCCACCCGACCCGACCCGTCCGACCCGCCTCACTGAATATTTAGGTTTTTTTTCAGCTTTTTTTTTTTTTTTATTTCATTTTTTGGCGCTCTTTCATCTTCCCTTTTCACTCATCTTTTTCGTTTCTTCTCTTGCACGATTCGCCCGATCTCTCACCATTGTTCACGATTCAACCGATGTTTGTCTTCCATCATTGTCTTAGTTTATATTGATATACTGTACTTTGTTGTCGACATCCTTCCATCGCGATACAGGTACCTTTCTTCTTCATACTTTTCAATTTTTTTTGTTTTTTTTTTCAATCTTTTATTTGTTTCTTTTGTATCTTTGTTATGTTATAGTTATTTTCGAACTATATGCGTTTTTCTGCTCCATTTTGTTGTTTCATGTGTTATAGCCCTAATTTTTCTTATTCCTTTGTTTATGTTTATCTGCAGAATTCCAGAAATTTACGTTAGAAATAGGTGGACCAAATTAGCTAAATCACATGTTTGGGATAAGTTTGGAAAAGGAATTGAAAGTTTTTTGAAAGGAAGTAAGTTACCATGGACGCATAGAGTTTCAAGGACATTATATAACATTGCTTTGAGTTGTGAGGAAGATGAGGAAGCAATTGGTATTGTAGAAGAAGGTTTGAAGACTCTCTCTTTTTCTATTGATGCGTTGAAGGCAAAGAGGAGTGCTGAGTTGAACACGTCAACTGTGATACTCGACCCAGCACGTTCTAAAACAAAAGGAAGGGGAAGAGAATAAAAGGTCCTCTTGAGATGAGCAAGAAGAATATGAAGAATAAGAAGAAGGCTAAAGAAACCACACCAGTTGGTTTCAGGGAATACACTTGTATGCAAATCTTTTTCAAACTTTAAACCAAACTGGTCTAGCAAGGTTGTCTTGGACAACTCTGCTGATATGATTAACTCTTTATAAATAATCAAACTACTAAGTACTATTGAGTACTTAGTTGGATAACTATCTAAGGGAGTTATATGTGCGGAATTAGTGGTTGGCCCTTTAGTTTAAACTCCTTTTAAGTTCTGAAATCTCCTTAATAGTTTACACAGTCTATCAGGGAACTTGTCCAAATCTTGTTTTGCACAATCTTAAGTATGTATCTTTGAAAGGTCAGTTTATGTGCTGTGTTGTATGAATGTAAGTACTTGAAAGTAAATCAACACAAGAGTTTATAGTGGTTCAGAGACTCAAGCTCCTACATCCACTTTCCCTGATTTAACAGGACAATTCCTTCACTCTTGGAATTACTTGTTTTATTGTGCCAAGGTGCACTTGATCAACAACACCACTCCTTGGTGTCTTGATCCCTAGGATATCAGAGTCTTAGTACTCTCTTCTCAACTCAGAATTAACTGTTCTTCTCTCAATAGTTAATCCCTACCACTTTTGCTACAACAACCTTCTATCTCTCTTTTGGAAAGGTATAAGGGTTCATGTTGGTTCCAACTAGTTTGAGATATCCTTTACAATGAGCTCTGTGTAAAAGGATAGGATATCTCTCTAAGCTTTGTATGGATATACAATAAGGTTCAGCTTAGAAGAAGTGTTTAGAGACTAAGAATGTCTCTTTTGAAAGCTTGAAGGCACTTATGAGCTTTGTAGCTTCAGATTAATTGCTTGTAGTTGGATTCTAGTTGGTCCTTTCAAATGGTCTCCACACTTCTGTATTTATAGACAAAATTGAGGATTTGCCCGTTGGAAAGACAGCCTCAATTGTCTATAAGTGTCTTCCTTGAACTCTGCAACTGGAAGATAGTTTCTTGATAGTGACATGTCCTTTGATTGGGAAATAAACGGCTGTAACCACTTTGTCTTGACTTTGCAGCACTCTTCCCAATGTCTGACTTCAAGATTCACTTGATCAAACATAGACATTACTTCTGATGGTTAGTCCTATGATAAGGACAACATTCCTTATCACTTGGACAATTCTGTTTATCAGAATCAGCAGAGTTTGCTTATGAGCAATGTTGGCTGTAGCTCTTCAAATGACTTGGCTCTTTCCCTTTGCTTTAACACTTTATGCATGAATCTCAGGCATTCATTACTTTGATTCAGGGTTCAATTCTGACCTTATCAGCACAGTTGGTGAAAGTGTGCGTGGGGTAGTATCTAGTGTTTAAGTAAAAAATAGAACAATGTTACATTGAATGTTGTGACAATTAGTGTAGCATTAACTCTAACAGAATGTGAATAAGCAAACACAGTACACAGCGGAAGTCTAAAACACTAAAACACAATAAGAACACAATGGAATAATTTTTTAACATAGATTTTATTAATAACAAAACCTATGCTAAGCCTTACGGCGAAAACAATAACTTAGTTCCTAAGTTATACAAAATGTCATGTGAAATGTCTCAGCGATTACTTCAACATTCCACAAACAGAAACTACAATCGAGGCAGGTGCCTGAATCCGTAAATAGACTTAAGTGTAAGAACACTGTCTAAAGAACTAATCTGATCTATGATTCACTCTCACTCGATACAAGACTAGAACTAAGTACACTAGAAGGTGTGGTATCCCTCGGCGTACGTTAAACGATACAACTACTGACCATAACTCCGAACTAGGGTTGAACTCTGAAGAAGGTGTTACTCGAATAGTGCATACTTTGAAATGAAAGGCTTCAGCGGTATTTATAGAGCAATAGCCGAATTCTAGATCCTTCCATTTTGAGATCCTATTTTTTAGGACCTCAACCTCCATGATCTTTCTAGATCCTTCTTCCATCTTCCAGGTCGTTCTACAATGCTCCAATGCCTTCTAGCACGTTCTCCAATATTCTGGAATCTTCCAGGTTCCAGACTCTTGTAGAAGCTTCTAGAATCGTTCCTGAATGTGAGAGCATTTAGTACAACATTTAATGTAACATTTCAGAAATGACTTAGAATAAATCAAGGAAGGTCAAATTAAGATGTTGTTGATAATGTTAAAGCATTTAAGAGTTAATAACATCTACAATCTCCCCCAATTTGACCTTTCGACTACAACACACTTGATGCACATATATTTCTATACATACTCAGTATTATGTATTTAGGTGAGGTTGACATCAAGTCTAAATACTAGTCAAGACAATACCTGTTGTAACCGTTGGATCAAATCAAAAGAAGATCAAGAACAAATTCACTGAGATCCGTGCCATAAGATCAAAGTAATCTTATTCAAAACCAAAACAAGTATAAACAGTACACTTGTTTACAAAGACATATAACTTTACAAAAATCAAAGATTAAATCAGAGCATAAGAGTATATACCAGATTAGTTCTAAGACTTATGTAAGACTAAAAAACAAACAAATAAGTACTAAACAAAATAATCAGAGCAAAACATGAAGAAAACAAAACATATTCATCATGCAGTAAACACTTAATGATAAGAAAACAAATTAAGCAAAAAGCAGTAATCAAATATCATTAGTGTAAACTAATTAAGCAAGATAAATATAAACATCCTATCAACTAGGATTAATAAATATTGTATCAGAATAAACAGAATTTTAGCTTAAACATAACAGAATAACAAAAACAAAAGTAGGACTGAAAATGGCATGAATTGCTATAACAATAGCAGCAGCATCAAGGTCCTGCACATGTGCCATCTGTACTTCAGTACTCCCCCTGTCTTGCAGCATCTGTTCTAGATATCAGCATAGAGGATTTCCATATCCTCATCATCTTCAGCAGTATCTGCAAACTTGTCTTCATCACACTCTGGTTCCTATATAAAACAAGTTGATGCAAAGAGTGCAACAACATTGTTAGCAGCAGCAGTTCCTCCATTCTCTGTAGCAGCAGCATCAGGTACACCTCCAGCTCTTCAATAACAACTCCAGAAGCTCTAGCTGAAGTGGAAGGTGGTACTCCCCCTGTTGTAGTGGAAAGTAGTCTGGTCCACTTATCTTTGATGAATTGGAGCTCATCAATCTGGTCCTGTAAGTGTTGTAACTGCAATAAAATAAAAGATCTGGGAACAGAGAATGTGGTGTCAGAATTACCACCAATGTTCTCAGCATCTGGTGCAGCATTAGGTGCAACTGTGTTCTGTTCAGGTCTCTGTGCTGGTGTGGGTTGAGGTTGAGCAGGAGCTGGTCTTTGAGAAGAACTTCCAGGATTGTGCAAGGGCATATCTTTCACTCTTTCACCAATGAGCAAAGCAGGTGAAATAGTGTATAAAGGAACCTTACCTCTAAGAACTTCAGTCTTCTTAGGGCTAAAACCATGCATCTTCAGGTATGAACATATAAGCACATGGTATGGAAGGTTGCCTTTATCAGAAATGTCACCACTAAACTTCATCATGTGGTGGAAAATAGTCAATCCCAAGTTAAACTTCTTCAAAATCACTATCCTATAAAGCAAGATTGCTTGATCCTTTGTCACTTTGGTTGAGTTGGTGGAGGGTATCCAATTAGAGACTATCAACTTATGCAATACAGAGTAAAGAGATGTAAGGTCCATAGCCAACATTCCATTTTTCCATCTAGTCAACAAACCACCAGTCATAGAAGCAGTAACAACATCTAAATCAGGTTCATCATCATCAAGTACTGGTTCTATTTCTAAGAAATCATTAATCAACTCTGGTGTAAATGGAATTATACTCCGCCTAAACTGTACATTCCCATACCAACGGGAACTCCTCCTACCATTACTCTTCCTCAGACATGCATAGAATTCATACACCCAATCAGAAACAAAGGTATCACACAAGTTCAGAGCTTTCATCAACTTTCTATCCTTTAAGAATTGAATCAAATTCTTACTCTCAAAATCAGAAATATGAATTCTCCTTTTCATCAACAGTTTTCTCCTAGACAACCTAGTTATCTTATCCACCAAACCATCAATATCAGAATCATCGGGTTCAGAATTACCTTCCTCAGAAGTACTTTCCTTAGAGTTTGGTTCTTTCTCCTCTTCAGAACTGGATTCACCTACCTTTTTAGAGCTTTTGTCAGAAGCTGCACTGCTTGAATCATCTCCACCATCAGGTTCTGGTGCTGGAGCACTTGATTCAGCATGTGAGGCAGAATTCTTCTTCAGGGTTTGCTGCATATCCCTGAGACAAACCTTCATTTCAGAATCAGAATCAGGTTCTGGTTCTTCAGGCATTGTTCGAACAACATCAACCTTTGCCTTTCCCTTCCCCTTTGGATCAGCCTTCTTCTTGATTGGCTTCTCAATCATCACTTCTTCTTCAGATTCAGAGAAAACCTGAATCGGTTCAGCAACATCACCACCTAGCTTCTTCTTCTTCCTCAAAGAGTCTGAGTAATCAATTCGAGTGAAAACTCGGTTTGATCGTCTCCTTGGTACTGAACTCCTTTTACTCTTCCCCTTTTCAGCATTCCTTTTAAAAGGAATCGGTTTAGAGTCCGACTTCGAGATGTCAGAGTCGGTTTGAGCCTGTTTTTCAAGTTTTTTAGCATCCTCCATTTGAGCGTCCTCACTTTCGGATGTCTCCGCATTCGACGGCTCCTTTGACTCAGCAACAGGGGATTCTTCAATCTCCTTCTCGTTCTCCCCCATAGAGGCAGCAATCGGGTCCTCTGTTTCAACATTACGGCTCGAATTTTGGGGCTTTTCGGCTGTGGTTGAAGAAGGTGCAGTAGTGATCACTTCGTTGGTGCGCAAGTAGTGAGAGATGTCAATTGACATATCTCCAATTGTGGGGATGGGTGGATTAGACGATCTCATCGATTGAGAAAAATTCTCAACCGCCTGGTTCAGCTCGGAGAGTGTAGCTTGGTTTAGGATGTGGATAGTTGTCGGAGTAGCTGGAATGGGTGTGACGGTTGCGGTAGTTGGGGATGAATTTTCGTGCGAAGCAGCCATGGAAGCAAGTGTATGAAGATTCGAGAGGGATGGAGATGACGGTTGTGAGTTTGGAGAGTTTGATTTCTTTGAGTTTAATTTCTTGTTTCCTGCCATTTAAACCAAGAATTCGAAAAGCACTACACAAGAATCGAGATAAGCACAAAATAACTTATAACAAAATCTGCAAAACTAATACTCAACTTACTCAATTAATTACAAAGCTTAGAAAATCATGAAATGGGAGTATTTATATAGAGAGAGCTAGTAGTTGGAATACTGTACGTGGGATTAAGGCTTGACTTAAAGAAAATTCTAGACTAAATTGATAATGCTCCACAAATTCAGCCACAAGTAAATCATGGGTGAGTTAGTGGAGTAAAATATTAATTAATAAATTAATTAAATTAAGAATATTCTAGAATTAATTAAAATTAAAAAAATGTGTATAATCTGAAATAATAAAAAAATGTGGTTAGTATAATTATAAATAAATAAAATAAATTCCCACAATTAATTAAATAATTACAACTTATAAAAATATAATTAAATCATGTAATGTTGTGCTCAAGGATTTGACATATACCTCAACATTGGTTTTTCACAGGTTTTACCTATCCAATGCAGCAAATTTTTCAGCATTTTTCTTTTCATTGCATTTCTTCTTTTTGTGCTACAACATCTAATTCGTATTGATCCATTGTTCCTGTAGAGTACATCGTAGTAGCGAACTCCGTGCCCCATACTTACTTAATGGATTACGAACCTCTTGATGTTTTTACCAAAAATTCACCTTTTGAAAAGAAGGCATCGTAGTAGTGAACTCCGTGTTCCATAATTACTCAGTGAATTGGTACATCTTTTAGTATGCTGTAACATTCTCAATTTTTCAAGCTTTTGAGAGGTGTAGTACATGCCTATTTTTGCACAAACAAATTTCAGATTCAAGAACATTTTACAAAGGAATTATTCAACAAAAATAAGAAATAAATCAAATCTATAATAACTATACCACATTAGGTTGTTGTCCCAAATGCGGTATGCTACCGCATTTGTGACAACATCCTCTCAAGAATTATTCAGATATTACACATACCAAGAGATTTCCTCAAAAATGAGAATCTCTCATGGTCAAGAGCCTTAGTAAAAATATCAGCATTTTGATTTTCAGTAGGCACATATTCCAACTTAACTATGTTCTTCTCCACTAAATCTCTCATAAAATGATGTCTAATGCTAATGTGCTTAGTGAGTGAGTGTTGTACCGGATTTTTAGATATGTTTATAGCACTTGTTTTATCACAGAAAATTGTGAGGATATTATTTTCAATTCCATAGTCATGAAACATCTTACTTAACCACAATAGCTGTGTGCAACAACTTCCTGCAGCTATGTATTCAGACTCGGTAGTGGATTGAGAAACACAATTTTTTTTCTTGCTATACCAAGACACAAGATTGTTCCCCATGTAGAAACATCCTCCACTCGTACTCTTTCTGTCATCTATATCTCTAGCCCAATCCGCATCACTGTATCCAATCAATGTGTTGTTGATGTCCTTAGTGTACCATATCCCTAGTTCACTTGTACCTGAAACATATTTGATAATCCTTTTCACAACATTTAGGTGAGATTCCTTTGGATTAGCTTGGTACCTAGCACAAAGACACACACTATACATAATGTCAGGTCTACTAGAGGTTAGATAAAGTAAACTACCTATCATGGATCTATACAATGTTGGATCAACATCTTTTCCACCATTGTCTTTGCAAAGTTTTAAAGTAGAACCCATAGGTGTTTTCATTACTTTTGAGCTTTCAAGACCAAACCGTTTGACCAAGTTTTTAGCATACTTACCTTGAGAGAAGAAAATACCATCCTTACATTGCTTGATTTGAAGACCTAAAAAATAATTCAAGTCTCCAACCATACTCATCTCAAATGTTGCTGTCATTGCTTCAACAAATCTGTCAGCATTTTATCATAGGTTGAACCAAACATAATGTCATCAACATATATTTGAGCAATAAGTAAATCTTCTCCAGTGTGCTTAATAAAAAAAGTCCTATCGGCTTCTCCTCTAATAAATCCATACTCTAAAAGAAAGTCCGTAAGCCTACCATACCATACTCTAGGAGCTTGTTTTAGACCATACAATGCTTTCTTTAGTTTGTACACATGATCCGGGTATTGTGGATCTTCAAAACCTTTAGGCTGTTCTACATATGCTTCTTCATTCAATATGCCATTTAAGAATGCAGCTTTTACATCCATTTCATGTAGTTTAATATCAATAAAACATGCAATTGCTAGCAATAATCTAATAGATTCTATCCTAGCAACGGGTGCAAAAGTTTCATCAAAATCAACACCTTCAACTTAGGTGTAACCTTGTGCAACTAACTTAGCTTTGTTCCTAACAATGTTTCCAGACTCATCAGTTTTATTCTTATAAATCCACTTTGTTCCAATGACATTAGTATGACTAGGTCTTAGAACAAGTGTCCAAACTTCATTTCTTTCAAACTGATTAAGTTCCTCATGCATAGCATTTATCCAATTTTCATCAGTTAATGCTTCATTTACATTTTTAGGTTCAATTTCAGAATAGTAACACTCTGCATTCACAACATTGAAAATAGAAGACATGCATATTGTTCTTACCACATCTACCTTATTCGATCTTATTCTTCCTCTTGTTTGCACTCCAACTGTAGCATCGCCTATGATCTGGTTAGAAGGATGACTTTTTCCTATTCTTGAAGAAGGATTCGTTTTGGGAACATACTGATCATTCTGTGGAATTACAACTGACTGATCTGTAGATGTTGCTCCAGATGTGTTAGCATTTGGTGCAACATTTTCAGGTTTCAGTGTATTCTCAGAATTGTCAGTTACTTGTGATACATCTTCTTTATCTTTATCATCTGTAAGACCTTTATCATCATCAAACACAACATTAACAGATTCTTGAACAATGTTAGTCCTAAGGTTATAAACTCTATAAGCTTTACTATTTCTAGAATAGCCTAAAAAGAAACCTTTATCACTTTTAGAATCAAACTTGTGAAGTTAATCCCTATCATTCAGAATATAACACACACAACCAAATACATGAAAATATTTCACACTTGGTTTTCTAACATTCAAAATCTCATAAGGTGTTTGATTAGTGCCAGATCGAATATAAACTCTATTAATAATATGACATGCTGTATTCAATGCTTCAGCCCAAAATCTTTTAGAAAGACTTTTAGATAAAAGCATGACTCTTGCCATTTCTTGTAGAGTTCTATTCTTTCTTTCAACAATTCCATTTTGTTGTGGAGTTTTAGGAGATGAATATTCTTGCAAGATACCTTTCTTATCACAGAAATCATTAAACATGCTATTCTCAAATTTCCTACCATGATCAGTTCTAATACGGCTAACTTTCAAGTTATACACATTTTTGAACCTTTTATAGAGAACTTTAAAAGCAGCAAATGTTTCAGATTTATCTTTTAAAAACTCAATCCAAGTATATCTAGAAAAATCATCTACCACAACTAAGGAATATCTCTTACCTCCAATGCTTTCAGTTTCCATAGGACCCATCAAATCCATGTGCAACAATTCAAAACATCGATGTGTAGAACAATGTGACAACATTTTATGCGGCACTCTTACCTGTTTACCTTTCTGGCATGATCCACATACAGTGGTATTCAGGAAGCTCAGTTTAGGTAATCCTTTGATTGCATCTGATATGATTAGTTTCTTTATTGCCCTATAATTTACATGTCCTAACCTTTGGTGCCATAAGACATTCTCATCATGTTTTGACAAATTGCATACATTAGTTCCAATAAGATAACAATTATCTGCAGACCTAGTACCAGTCATTAAACAATCATCATCTTCATTAAGAACATAGCAAGACTCTTTGTCAAATTTTACATGCAAATTATCATCACAAAGTTGACTAATACTAATCATATTAGCAAGTAAGCCATCAACATGCAAAACATTTTTAAGCTTAGGAAAACCTTTAACATTCAAAGTTCCTTTTCCCATTATCTTTCCTTTTGATCCACCACCATATGTAACATTACCACCATTCAAGGTCACATAATTAGATAAGTAGTCTATTTGTCCTGTCATATGTCTAGAACAACCACTATCAAAATACCATAGACCAGGTAAATATGCTTTCAAGGATGTGTGAACAACATTACATGTAACTTTTGGTTTCCATGCAGATTTCATAGAATGTTTCCTAGGATGTGAAGACATTCTGGATAGCATAAACTCAGTTTTCATATCTTTAACCATTTGCAAGCAGAAGGGACGAATATGACCATATTTAAAGCAATAATGACAAATATACTTCCTTTTAACCTTGTGACAATCTGTTTGTGCAGATGTTACACCAGATGTGCTAGCATTTGCCTACACAAATTTCACAGGTTTTCTAAAATTTTCAGAAATAGAAGCAGTTTCACCATCATAACCTAAACCATAATTATTAGATTTACCAGTAGCTATAACATCATTCACGTCAGAAGCACTCTTAGAAAATTTTCTGAAACTTAAAGTAGAGGTGATCAATTTCTCCTTCAATTTACAAACTTCAAGATCTCTTCTGGTAAGTAAGACTTCTAGCTTAGTGATTGTGTCTTTCAGATCCTCATTCTCTCTATTCAAAGAATTCAGAGTGAGTTTCTGAGAGTTCCAATCATCTAACAATTTCTGATATGTCTCATCATCAATCCTTTTTCCTGCATCATCAACAAAACCATTAAAACAGTTCAAATTTGGGTGACTCTGTTTTGATGTTACTGTAGATGTGAAGACATCAGGTGCAACATCAGAATCTGTATCATCCAGATCATCATCTGAGGAATCATTATAATCAATTCTGGTAAAATGAGCACGTTCATTTTCATTAAACTCATCAAGATCATCATTGTCATCATTGTTGGTCCTGAAAGGAGTATATAACAAGTGTATGGGGGGGGGGGGAATACACTTGTATGCAAATTCTTTTTCAAACTTGATCAAACCAGAGTTCAGCAAGATTGTCTTGGAAAACTCTACTGAAGATGTATAACTTCTTGAAGATAACCAAGCTACTAAGTACTATTGAGTACTTAGTTGAATGACTATCTAAGTTAGTTATAAGTGCGGAATTAGTGGTTGACCCTTTAGTTTAGACTCCTTTAAAGTTCTGAAATCACCTTGTCAATCAATCCAGTTTTCAGGGAACTTGTCCAAATTTGTTTTGCACAGTATTTGAATATTTGTCCTTTGAAAGATCAGTTTTGTGTGCAGTGTTGAATGTATGAAAGTACTTGAAAGTAAATCAACACAAGAGTTTATAGTGGTTCAGAGACTCAAGCTCCTACATCCACTTTCCCTGATTTAACAGGATAATTCCTTTACTCTTGGAATTAACTTGTTTTATAGTGCCAAGGTGCACTTGATTAAGAACACCACTCCTTGGTGAATTGATCCCTAGGATGTCTAGAGTCCTAGTACCCTCTTCTCAACTCAGAACTGAACTGTTCTTCTCTCAACAGTCAGCTCCTACCACTTCTACTACTACAACCTTCTCACTTTCTCACTTGAAAGGGGTAAGGATTGAAGTAAGGTTCCAATTAATGAGATATCCTTTACAATGAAGATCAGTGTATAAGGATAGGATATCTCTCTAAGCTTTGTATGGATATACAATGAAGTTCAGCTTAGATGAAGTGTATGAAGACTAAGGTAGTCTCTTTGTAAGCTTGAAAGCACTTTGACTTGTAGGATAGTTGGATATTCTTGTCAAGGTTGAGGTGCTTCAAATGGTCTTCACACTTCTGTATTTATAGACAAGTGAAGGATTTGCCCGTTGGAGAGGTAGCCCCAAATGTCCATAAATGTCTTCTTTGAGTTCTTCAACTTAGAAGACATATTCTTGATAGTGACATGTCCTCATTTAGGAAATAAACGGCTGCATAGACTTTGTCTTCATTCTGCAGCACTCTTTCCAATGTCTGACTTTAAGATTCACTTGTTTGAGCATGGACATGGCTTCTGAAGGTTGATCCAAAGATAGGGACAACATTCCTTATTAATTGGACAACTTTGCTTATCACTATCAACAGACTTGCTTATTAGCATAGTTGGCTTGCTCTTTTCAGATGACTTGGCTCTATCCCTTTGTTTCCTTTGCATGTATTCTTAGCATGATTCTTTGAAGATCTTTAGGGTATAGTTGTCTTGATCTCTTCAGCATAGTTGATCTTAAGCTTCAGAACACTTGTTCTGGTTTAATTGTGCTGAGACAACTCTTCTGGACAACTCTTCTGATCAGCATACTTGTCCTTCAGTAGACTTGGTAATCATTCCAGAATTTGAGCCTTGAGGGGACTTGATCTTGATAGACTTCAAGGCATATGTTCCCCCTCAAATTGTGCATCTAATAATCTAAGAGTTGCCTAACATATCAGCTTCTCATCTAGCCTTATGCTATATGTTCTAACATTCTTAGAACATGATCTTCCTTGACTTAGGCATGTCTCAGGGGGTTTTGGTATTAAATCAAAACACTTCTCATTTTATTCCCAACAATTTCCCCCTTTTTGATGATGCCAAAACCTATACATTTTTTGCAAAAGTGACTTGACTACACCTAATACATTTATCTTCAGAAGACATGACTAGAGTCAGTTTTCCTGAAAAAGAATGTGTTAGTGTACTCACCATTCATGTTGCAAATAGTATTCAAGGATATGCATAGAGAGATTTCTGTAACAGTGTTTCTTGATTCAAAATAAGTTCAACTATCATTCATTTGAAATTCATTACAAGCATGTTGATAGTTGAAGCTAATATATCAGAGCATGAATCTAAACACTATTACATCTTTGATAATGGATCAGAGCATACACTTATCACTTAATAATTTCCAGACTAGATCTTTGAGTATCAGAGCAAAAAGCATATCAGAGCAAACAGTCATCAGAGCAAAGCACATCATCAGTCTTGATAAATTTCAGCATAGATGACTAATTTCAGAAAATCAGCATGTTGGGAATAAAATGAGTTATGTTTTGATTGAATACCAAAACCCCCTGAGACATGCCTAAGTCATGATTGAATATGTTCTAGAAATGATAGAACATATAGTATAAAGGCTAGATGAGGAGCTAATATGTTAGGTAGCTCTTAGATGATTAGATGCACAAGTTGAAGGGGAACACATGCTTAGAAGTTCATCTAAATCAAGTCCCCTCAAGGCTCAAACTCTGGATACAACACTAAGTCTTTTGAAGACTAACTATGCTGATCAGGAGAGTTGTCCAGAGGAGTTGTCTCAGCACAAGAAGTCAAGATCAAGTGCTCTGAAAGTTGAGGTCAACTATGCTGAAGAAATAGAGACAACCATACCCTAGAAAACTACAAATCAACATGTTAAGATCACCTTGAAGTGAAGCAAGGGTATGAGCCAAGTCATCTGAAGAAGAGCAAGCCAACCTTGCTGATAAGCAAGACTGCTGATAGTGATAAGGAGAGTTGTCCAAATGATGAGGAATGTTGTCCTATCAATGGAACAACCTTCAGAAGACATGTCCATATTCTTACAAGAGAATCTGAATGTCAGATATTGGGAAGAGTGCTGAAGAATGAAGACAAAGCTCTTACAGCCGTTTATTTCCCAAATGAGGACATGTCACTATCAAGATTCTGTCTTCAAAGTTGAAGAACTAAAAGAAGACATTTATGGACGTTGGAGACTGCCTCTCCAACGGGCAAAACCTTCATTTGTCTATAAATACAGAAGTGTGAAGACCATTTGAAAGCATCCAACTTGAACCTCAACCAAGCACATCTAACCTCAAGTTCTTACAAGCTAGAGTGCTTTCAAAGCTTTCAAAGACTATCTTAGTCTTCATACACTTCTTCTAAGATGTACTACATTGTATATCCATACACAAGCTTAGAGAGATATCCTATCCTTATACACTGATCTTCATTGTAAAGGATATCTCATTAGTTGTAACCTTACTTAAATCCTCATATCTTTCAAGAGTGAAAGTGAGAAGGTTGTAGTAGTAGAAGTGGTAGGAGCTGACTGTTGAGAGAAGAACAGTTCAGTTCTGAGTTGAGAAGAGGGTACTAGGACTCTAGACATCCTAGGGATCAATTCACCAAGGAGTGGTGTTCTTGATCAACTGCACCTTGGCACTATAAAACAAGTTAATTCCAAGAGTGAAGGAATTATCCTGTTAAATCAGGGAAAGTGGATGTAGGAGCTTGAGTCTCTGAACCACTATAACTTCTTGTGTTGATTTACTTTCAAGTACTTTCATACACTCAACACTGCACACAAACTGATCTTTCAAAGGACTAAACATTTTAAGACTGTGCAAAACTGATTTGGACAAGTTCCCTGAAACTGGACTATATTGAATTGACTAAGTGATATCAGAATCTAAAGGAGTCTAAACTAAAAGGGCCAACCATTATTCCGCACATATAACTCCCCTATATAGTTATTCAACTAAGTACTCAATAGTACTTAGTAGTCTGATTATCTTAGAAGAGTTAATCATCTTCAGCAGAGTTGTCCAAGACAACCTTGCTGAGCTCTGGTTTGATCAAGTTAAGAGAAGAATTTGCATACAAGTGTATTCCCCCCCCCCATACACTTGTTATATACTCCTTTCAGGACCAACAAGTGGTATCAGAGCGGGGGTTCAAAGACCACTGCTTCTGAAAAGCCATCTTGGTTTTCAAAAATTCACATATTTGGTGTGGTCACTGAACTGATCTATCTGAAGTCCTTTGTATCTATTGTCAAACCTTCTCTTACAGGAAATGGCAAGAGGAAATAACAACAACCAGAACCAGCAGCAACAAAATCCTGATCAAAACATAAATGCTGCAGTTCCACCTCCTACTGTTCAAGGATTGGACAATATGGCAACTAATCCAGTCAATCACATATCTCATCACAAATTGCCCATGTTCTCAATTGATAATTATGATTTCTGGAAAATCAGAATGAGAGCTCATCTTGCATCTCTTCATACTGATATGTTGAGAGTGATCACAAGAGGTCCTTTTGTGTTCACATTTGTTAATCCCAGGGTCACAGAGGCTCAAAGGGCAGACACAAGAGATGTACTTCCTAAAGATGAAGATGACTTCACTGCTGATGAAAAGAGGAAGGATAATCTGAATTATCTAGCAATGAACACTCTCTATCAAACAATTCCAGATGCAGCCATGGGAAGGGTCTACCACTGCACAACTGCCAAAGAAATTTGGGATACTCTTGCTGAAATGTGTGAGGGTACTGAAAAGATCAAGGAGAATAAGCTCCAAGTTGCTGTGCAGAAATTTGAACAGTTTGCAATGGAGTCTGAGGAGTCCATTGATAAGTTTGCTGGTAGATTCACTGATGTGATGAATGAGATCAACTCATTGGGCAAGGTCTACACTAAGAGAGAAGTTGGATTGAAGATCTTAAGGAGTCTCACTCAAAAGTGGGATGTCTATGCTGTGATGATGCAAAATACCAAAGATCTTTCCACCATGCCCATGCAACAAATCTTCTCTGAACTCAAAGCATATGAGTTCGACCTCAATAGAAGAAAGCCTATTGAGGAACCTTCAAATCCTACTAAGGGAGTGGCATTCAAAGCCAAAGCTGCTGAACCAGAAATGCAGTCTACTCCAAGATCATCAAAGTCAGTCTCAAAGACTGAAATGAAGGAAGAACTAGCCTTGATGGCTAGAAGGTTTGAAAAGCTAAATTCAAGGTTTGGTAGATACAAGAAATTCTACCAGGACAACAAATTCAGGAGAAGGTACAACTCTCCTGAAGATCAGGCTGAAGCCAAAAAGCCTGAAGAAAAGAGATCAGAGGACAAGTACTCTGATAGGAGAAGGTCCAGTAGAGCTGAACCTTCATCATCAAAAAGAAGAGAAGAATCAAAGAAAGAAGATGATGAAGATCTGTGCTATAACTGCAAAAAGAAAGGGCACTTTCAGTATGATTGCCCTGAATTAAGCTCTAAGGAGAGAAGAGAGAGGCAAGCCAAAAGAGACAGAAAGTTCACCAATAGAAAGGCCATGATGGCTGGTGAAGAATCTGATAGTGCTGAAAGCTTCAACTCTTCAGATGGACTGTTCTCCAACAGTGATGATGATGATGATGTCTGCAACATGGCTCTTGAGGATGATGAGGTATCCTCTACTTCTAGTTCACCATCATTCATCTCACAAAACAATAGTGAGGTCAACTTGAAGCTTTCCCTTGGAAAGTTGATGGAAGATTTCACTATGCTACAAGAATTTCATGATAACTGTGTGAGAGAAAATGAAAGATTGGCTATTGAACTTGCCAAAAACTCTGAGACAGTTGTTGATGTCAAGTCTACTGAGTTGTATCAACAAGTCTTGAGAGAGCTTGAGGAAGAAAATCTCAGGATAGTTGACCAACAAAAGGAGATTGATGATCAACTTCTCTCTCAGAAGAGAAAAGATTTTGAACTTAAAATTCTCAATGCCAAGTTTGAAAACCTCTCACATGAATATGATATTCTTAAATCAAGTGATGAGAGCCTGAAATTAAAGATGTCTGCTCTGAAGAAATCCTCTAGAGCAATAGAGGAAATTCAGAGTTATCAAAGACCTATGGCTCAAAGAAGTGGATTAGGTTTTGATCCATTTGAATCTTCACCTTGTCTTAGTGTTGCTTCTGTGAATAACACTAAGAGAATCTTTGTTAAGTCAGTGGCACAAACTGAAAATGAAATAATTAAGCCACTGAACAAAGGAAAGGGCAAAATGGATGATCTGCCTAATCAAATGCTTCAGGAGAATAGGCCTAAACCTAAGGAAATGGTCAAAGCTCCTGAACATAAGATGAATGCTGGTCAGCAGAGTAGACCCAATGGTAGGGCAACTCTACTGAACAATGTTCAGAGGAAGTGTCCAAGGTATAATCAGCCTAGGCCAACTCTTCTGAGAAAGCCTCAGCTGAATAGACCTAATGACAACTTTCCTCAAAGGCAGAATAAAATGAGACAACCAAAATCCTTCATGCCAAAGGGTAATGGTCATAAGAAAGCCTTTCCGCAAAGATTCCCTCAAGTTGCACAAAGAACTCAAAAGTTCAGGAGACTTGACAACTCTCCTGAAACTTATAGAGTTAACACATTCACACACACTTTCCCAAAGGCATTTAAGGGAAAGACAATGTATTTAGATGCTAGAGGAAGACAACTTAGCCACCTTGAATCAATCAGGGTTATTAGGCAAGTTTGGGTTCCTAAAGGTACAGCTAACCTCTCAGGACCCAAAACTCAAAGGGTACCTAAACCAATCTAATTGCAGGTACCTATGGGCCACAAGGAGGAGCATGAGGAAAAAGTCAGCATGGTACCTTGACAGTGGGTGTTCAAGGCACATGACTGGAAACAAGGAACTCCTCACTGATTTTATTGAAAAAGAAGGCCCAAATATCACTTTTGGAGACAGCTCACAAGCAACTACAAAAGGTTATGGTACTTTGATGATTGGTAACATCAAAGTATCCAATGTATCTTATGTGGCTGGTCTCAAATATAATCTCCTAAGTATCAGTCAATTCTGTGATAAAGATTTCAATGTTGAGTTTTCTAGTGGAAAATGCTTAATCAAAGATAAGGCTCAACAAATTCTATTGACTGGAACTAGGAAAGGGAATGTGTATTTTGCAGACTGGGACAAGTCCACTGATGCTGCATGCTTCATTGCTAAGAGTTCTAGTGAACAAAGTTGGTTATGGCATAAAAGATTAAACCACTTGAACTTCAAAACAATGAACAAAATTGCTAGAAATGCATTAGTTAAAGGACTACCTAATGAGGTTTTCATTAAAGAGCATGTTTGCAAACCATGCCAAGAAGGAAAACAGATCAAAGCCTCATTTAAGGGAAAACCAGTCATCTCTACTGAAAGGGTACTTGAACTTCTACATATGGACCTATTTGGACCAATTACCCCTGCAAGCATAAATGGTAGAAAATACACATTGGTAGTAGTAGATGACTTCTCTAGGTTCACATGGGTAGTATTTCTCCTTAATAAGAAGGAAACTCAAGTCAAACTGCCTGAACTTCTAAAGAGATTGTCTAATGAGAAAAGCCTAAGCATTATCAAGATAAGATCTGATAAAGGCACTGAGTTCATTAATTCATACATCAATGAGTATTGCACATCTAATGGAATAGCTCATGAAACCTCAGCAGCTAGAACTCCTCAAGAAAATGGAGTTGCAGAGAGAAGAAATAGAACTTTTAAAGAGGCTGCTAGAACTTTAATTGCTGATTCTAATTTTCCTAAGAGGTTTTGGGCTGAAGCTATAAACACTGCATGCCATACTCAGAATAGATGTTTGATCACTAAGGGGCAAGGCAAAACCCCCTATGAACTCTGGAAAGGAAGATTGCCTAAAGTGTCATACTTTCACATCTTTGGTTGCAAGTGTTTTATTCACAATAATGGGAAAGATCAGCTGAAAGCCTTTGACAGCAAAGCTGATGAAGGAGTATTTCTTAGATACTCTCAAATCAGTAGAGCTTTCAGAGTCTACAACAAGAAAACCCTTATTGTAGAGGAAACACCTCATGTTGTGTTTGATGAATCTATTCATGAGTTCAGGAATGAGAACTTGGAATCAGAAGAAATCACACAGAGGACAACCAGACTGAGCCTAAAAGACAAAGACACTGATTTCATAGAAGTTGTCCAAACCAACCTACCTGAAAATTTCACTTTGGACAACAACCCTGAAGGCAATTCTCCTGAGGGAAATCCCACTGAAAGGAATGGTGAACTGAATGATCCAATCCCAGTTCACATCCAGGTAACAACTACCAATGAAGAAGCAGTTCCTGCTGAGGTAGTTAATGGATTAAATAATCAAGGGGGGACTCAAAATGTTGAAAATGCAAATGTCCCTGACATTGAGGACAACACCCCTGATTATGATCCTGAATTAGATCCTGCATTAAACTTTCATGAATTTTATGATCAAAATGACTCAACTTCAGTAGAGGACAACTCTACTGAAGAGATCAGAAAAAGAAGGACTTGGTTGTCTGACCATCCTACTGATCTAATACTTGGTGACCCAAGTATAGGAGTCAAAACTAGGAGATTTCATGGTGAAAGTGCTCTTTTCTGTTGGTTCTTGTCAGAGCAAGAACCAAGTGACATTGAGGAAGCACTTCAAGATGCCAATTGGATCACAGCCATGCAGGAAGAACTGAATCAATTCACCAGAAATGAAGTTTGGGAGCTGGTGGATAGACCTTCACATCAAGATGTTATTGGAACAAAGTGGGTGTTCAAGAACAAGAAGAATGAAAATGATGTGATTGTCAGAAACAAAGCAAGACTTGTGGCAAAGGGCTATTGCCAACATGAAGGCATTGACTATGATGAGACATTTGCACCTGTGGCAAGGCTAGAAGCAATAAGGCTCTTTCTAGCCTATGCAGCCCACATGAGGTTCAAAGTATATCAAATGGATGTCAAGAGTGCCTTTCTGAATGGAGTCTTGAAAGAAGAAGTCTATGTGGAGCAACCACCGGGATTTGAGATTGGAAATCAAGTCTACAGACTGAAGAAGGCTCTATATGGACTCAAGCAAGTCCCTAGGGCTTGGTATGATACACTGTCACAATTTCTCTTGGATCATGGATTCACCAAGGGAACTGTGGACAGAACTCTCTTTAGAATCTCTGAAGGAGAGGACATCTTGCTTGTCCAAATTTATGTGGATGACATAATTTTTGGATCTCCAAATGAAAAGCTGTGTGAGAAGTTCTCCAAGCTCATGCAAAGCAAGTTTGAGATGTCCATGATGGGGTTGATGAACTTCTTTTTGGGTCTACAATCAAACAATCAAAAAAAGGAATCTTCATCAACCAAGCTAAGTACACCAGAGAAATGATCAAGAAGTTTGGGTGTGCTACTAGCAAGCCAGTAAGGATCCCAATGAACACAAATTGGAAGATGGATCCTGATGAGAGTGGTGTGCCTACCAACTCTACTGAGTATAGAGGAATAATTGGTTCACTTCTCTATCTCACTGCCAGCAGACCTGACATCACCATTGCAGTTGGTGTTTGTGCAAGATTTCAAGCAAATCCTAAGAAAAGCCATCTTGAGGCTGCAAAGAGGATCTTGAGGTATCTCAAAGGCACTGAGAATCTAGGCCTTTGGTATCCTGCCGATGACAACATTGAGTTAACTGGCTACTCAGATGCTGATTATGGAGGTTGCAGAATTGATAGAAAGTCCACTTCAGGGACTTGTCAATTCTTAGGCAACAAGCTCATATCTTGGTTCTCCAAGAAGCAAAACACAGTGGCTACTTCCACCACTGAAGCTGAATATGTTGCAGCTGGAAGTTGTTGTGCCCAAATCCTATGGTTGAGACAACAACTAAGAGACTACAGAGTCAACTCTACTGAAGTGCCCATATTTTGTGATAACAATAGTGCCATTGCTATTTCACAAAATCCTGGCTTGCATACAAGATGCAAACATGTGGACATCAAGCATCACTTCATTAGAGATCATGTGGAGAAGAAGGATGTAAAGTTGGTCAAGATCCACACAGATCATCAAAAAGCTGATATACTAACTAAGCCACTTGCAGAGGCAAGGTTTCTAGAGCTATCAGCAGAGTTGGGTTTACTTGATCCAGGGAAGTTGGACAAGTAAAACTCATTAAAGTTAATGGGAGTAAAAGAGCTGAATTGATATTCAGTAGACTTGGACAAGTCTACTGAAGTGCAGAAGAGATGATCACAATTACTCAGGACACTTGTCCATTGACATTCAGGACTCTTGTCCACATCTCTTCAGGACACTTGTCCTTGTAAGGTCAGATAAGTTGTCTTGGCTATCAAACTATTTTCTTGGTTTGATAAGCACCTATTTTGGGTAATCATTGTCTATGTTGGTCCTGAAAGGAGTATACAACAAGTGTATGGGGGGGGGGGAATACACTTGTATGCAAATTCTTTTCTAATTTGATCAAACCAGAACTCAGCAAGGTTGTCTTGGACAACTCTGCTGAAGATGATTAACTCTTCTAAGATAATCAGACTACTAAGTACTATTGAGTACTTAGTTGAATAACTATCTAGGGGAGTTATATGTGCGGAATAGTGGTTGGCCCTTTTAGTTTAGACTCCTTTAGATTCTGAAATCACTGAGTCAATTCAATACAGTCCAGTTTCAGGGAACTTGTCCAAATCAGTTTTGCACAGTCTTAAAATGTTTAGTCCTATGAAAGATCAGTTTGTGGGCAGAGTTGAGTGTATGAAAGTACTTGAAAGTAAATCAACACAAGAAGTTATAGTGGTTCAGAGACTCAAGCTCCTACATCCACTTTCCCTGATTGAACAGGATAATTCCTTCACTCTTGGAATTAACTTGTTTTATAGTGCCAAGGTGCACTTGATCAAGAACACCACTCTTGGTGAATTGATCCCTAGGATGTCTAGAGTCCTAGTACCCTCTTCTCAACTCAGAACTGAACTGTTCTTCTCTCAACAGTCAGCTCCTACCACTTCTACTACTACAATCTTCTCACTTTCACTCTTGAAAGATATGAGGATTGAAGTAAGGTTCCAACTAATGAGATATCCTTTACAATGAAGATCAGTGTATAAGGATAGGATATCTCTCTAAGCTTGTGTATGGATATACAGTGTAGTACAGCTTAGAAGAAGTGTATGAAGACTAAGATAGTCTTTGAAAGCTTTGAAAGCACTCTAGCTTGTAAGAACGTGAGGTTAGATGTGCTTGGTTGAGGTTGAAGTTGGATGCTTTCAAATGGTCTTCACACTTCTGTATTTATAGACAAATGAAGGATTTGCCCGTTGGAGAGGCAGCCCCAAATGTCCATAAATGTCTTCTTTCAGTTCTTCAACTTAGAAGACAGAATCTTGATAGTGACATGTCGTCATTTGGGGAATAAACGGATGTAAGAGCTTTATCTTCATTCTGCAGCACTCTTCCCAATGTCTGACTTTCAGATTCTCTTGTTAAGACTTGGACATTGCATCTGAAGGTTGTTCCATTGATAGGACAACATACCTCATCATTTGGACAACTCTTCTTATCACTATGAGCAGTCTTGCTTATCAGCAAGGTTGGCTTGCTCTTCTTCAGATGACTTGGCTCATACCCTTGTTTCACTTCAGTGTGATCTTAGCATGTTGATTTGTAGTTCTTTAGGGTGTGGTTGTCTGTATATCTTCAGCATAGTTGACCTCAAGCTTTCAGAGCACTTGATCTTGATTACTTGTACTGAGACAAATCCTCTGGACAACTCTCCTGATCAGTATAGTTGGTCTTCAAGAGACTTAGTGTTGAATCCAGAGTTTGAGCCTTGAGGGGACTTGATCTTGATGGGCTTCTAAGCATATTTTCCCCCTCAAATTGTGCATCTAATCATCTAAGAGCTACCTAACATATTAGCTCCTCATCTAGCCTTTATACTATATGTTCTAACATTTCTAGAACATATTCAATTTGACTTTGGCATATCTCAGGGGGTTTTGGTATTCAATCAAAACATATCTCATTTTATTCCCAACAGTCTACCTTGATACCTGTCCCAATTACAGATATCATCTCTGTGGGATTTAATTTGTCCCCCACCCAAAAGGTCGCTTTCCATGCATTAAATGTCAAGATTTAACTCTTGTTTGCATTACACCTTTTCAAACCATGATCTATCTCGAAAACTCCCCAACCATTAACTAATATTAAATACCTTCCACGTTTTGAATAAAACCAACAAGTCACTGTTACATTGGTTTTTAACCATTGGATCAAAACTGGCCAACTCCCCTGAAATTCATCCTGGCCGTCCAAGTGTATCTTTCCATATTTGACAACAGTTGAAAATACACAAACCTCACCAACTCATTGACAAACATTCTTTTTAGAATATTCTCAAGTCTTAAGAACTCCCCACACACTCTTCTTCCCCAAGCATTCGAAACCCTAGCTCATTCTCTTCAAACTCTCTCAAATTTTTGCAGATGAACTCTTTTGATTTGTCTGATATTGCAGGTATAACCTTTGATCAAATTTTTGCAGATGAACTCTTAACAGATGCACCCATTCAAGTTGATAGTGGATCAGCACAAGCCTTGCTTGGGATGCAATCAGAGAAGTTGGATTCATTGGCTCACCAATTCCAATCAGCTCATGCAAAAACTTCTGGAGCCTTGGATGAGCATGGAAGAACTTTGGCATTTGTGGAAATGAGGCTAACTGGCTCAGAGGATGTGGTGCTACCTACCTTGGAGGCAAGGATCAAGGGAGTTGAAACTGGTCTGCAAACCATCTCCACTGAAGTTATCAAAGCTAAAAACACCATGAGGTTAGTTTCAAAGGATGTAAAGAAAGAGCAATCTTTGCTAAGAATCAACCACAATAGGAATGTGAAGACATTGAGGTCAGTGGTGAAGAAAGCTCTTGGAAGAAAGACTGCCCTGCAAAGACAAAGAGCTGAAGAGTAAAGGCTAGCTATGGTGAAAGCAGCCTCAGAAAATTTTTCCCAAGAGGTATTGGCCAACATTGCTGAAGGTGCAGTGGCCAACCTCACTGAGCTTCTTTAGGCCCAACTAGATGCATCTCTAAAGACAACCATGGAGGAGGTTGTCCAACAGAAAATGAAGCCTGTTCTAGCTTTCCTTAGCTTGAGCAGTGATAGGTATATCTGTTGGAGGAAATGAAGTCTCTAACCCAAGCCCAGTCCTTATTGGCATCTACTATGAGTGAACTGAAGCCAGAATGTTTTGATGCTGCCAAAAAGGGGGAAAGGGAAAGAGCAAGGGCAAAAGGTGCCTTAGTAATTGGAAGCCCAGTTAAAGGGGGAAAAGGTAAAGACAAAGCCCCTGAAGGAAAGGGAAAAGAGCTAGCAGTGCTGAATTTGGTTGATTTGGATGAAGAGGAGCAATTGGCACTTGCCTTGAAAAACTCTATGGCCTCAGCTCAAGAGGAAAGAGTAAGGCTACAACAAAGACCAGGTGGTGAAGTGTCTGGTTTGGACAAAGATGCTGAAGGTGTCCAAACTAGAGGAAAGATCAAGAGGGCAAAAGGAAAGAAGAGACAAGTTGAGAAATTCACTGACTTTCCCAACAGCCTTGATCTTCCACCTGAATTCAGAGTTGTTGATGATGAGCCTATCTCAAAGAAGGCCAAAACTGCTGAAGAGCCCAATAATGCTGAAATATCCAAGACTGCTGAAAAAGACAAGTCTTCTGAAAAAGACAAGTCTACTGAGACTAAGTCCACTGAAGGTGCCAAAGCTTCTGAAGATGTAGAGGAGCTGTATGAAGAAGGCTTTGGACCAGGTCCCAAAAAGAAGAAAGTGGTGGTGCTAAATGATCCATCAAAACTGTTTAATGAAGGGTATGGCAAAGACCCTGAAACACAACAGAAATTGGCCATGATGAGGGCCCAAGAGAAGATGGACTTGATGGATGAAGCACAAAGAGCAAGAGACAAGAGAAGAGCAGACTTCCAGAAGCCAAGAAGGAAGAGAGCAACATATAACAAAATGAAGCCACAGCTACTAATCCCAATGGACACCAAATATCCTCACTTGGATAAATGGGTACCAATCCAGCTGAATGACTCATGGGAGGAAGCAAAAAGGGAGTATGTCTATGATCAGTATGTCATTGACAGATGGAATGGAAGAGATGCCAACTCCACTTTTGCTGAGTTCATGATAGAGTACTACAGAGAACTTTATCAACAATTGTTTGCAGCTGCTGACATTGCAAGATTTGAACTCAAAGCTCCCAAGCCAATCATTTACATGCCTCCAAAGCTTGAAGGATGGATTGATCAAGCAAGAATTCTGAGAGAATTCACTGAGATCCTCAAGCTGAACAAGATGGTTCTTGGTCCTAAGGGAACAAACCAAGAAGCCATGGCCTTGAAAAGAAGAGTGTGGGCACAATATGGGATGGTGCCACCTCCTGAGGATGATCTTTGAAATGGCTAAGTCTTCTGACCTTTCTTGATTGATCAACTATGCTGAAATATGGTCAAGAGTGCTGATGTGGTGTGCTGTGAAAATCAGTTTGCTCTGATATGCTCTGGATTGCTCTGATATAAGCATTGTGCTCTGATACTAAAAATCATGTATATGCTTCAAATTGTGATAGTGAAATGCTCTGATATATTTAGTGTTAATGATTCATGCTCTGATATGTTAATTTCAACTATCAACATGCTTGTAATGATTTTCAAATGAATGATAGTTGAACTTATTTTGAATCAAGAAACACTCATCTCTCTATGCCTATCTATGAAACCTATGTGCAACATGAATGGTGAATACACTAACACATTGCTTTTCAGGATAATTGACCTTAGTCATGTCTTCTGAAGATTAATGTAATAGGTATAACTAAGTCACTTTTGCATAAGTTGTATAGGTTTTGGCATCATCAAAAAGGGGGAAATTGTTGGGAATAAAATGAGTTATGTTTTGATTGAATACCAAAACCCCCTGAGACATGCCTAAGTCATGATTGAATATGTTCTAGAAATGATAGAACATATAGTATAAAGGCTAGATGAGGAGCTAATATGTTAGGTAGCTCTTAGATGATTAGATGCACAAATTGAGGGGGAACACATGCTTAGAAGTTCATCTAAATCAAGTCCCCTCAAGGCTCAAACTCTGGATACAACACTAAGTCTTTTGAAGACTAACTATGCTGATCAGGAGAGTTGTCCAGAGGAGTTGTCTCAGCACAAGAAGTCAAGATCAAGTGCTCTGAAAGTTGAGGTCAATTATGCTGAAGAAATAGAGACAACCATACCCTAGAAAACTACAAATCAACATGCTAAGATCACCTTGAAGTGAAGCAAGGGTATGAGCCAAGTCATCTGAAGAAGAGCAAGCCAACCTTGCTGATAAGCAAGACTGCTGATAGTGATAAGGAGAGTTGTCCAAATGATGAGGAATGTTGTCCTATCAATGGAACAACCTTCAGAAGACATGTCCATATTCTTACAAGTGAATCTGAATGTCAGATATTGGGAAGAGTGCTGAAGAATGAAGACAAAGCTCTTACAGCCGTTTATTTCGCAAATGAGGACATGTCACTATCAAGATTCTGTCTTCAAAGTTGAAGAACTAAAAGAAGACATTTATGGACATTGGAGACTGCCTCTCCAACGGGCAAAACCTTCATTTGTCTATAAATACAGAAGTGTGAAGACCATTTGAAAGCATCCAACTTGAACCTCAACCAAGCACATCTAACCTCAAGTTCTTACAAGTTGGGAACCTCTTCTGATTACTATGTCAACTGGACTACAAGTCTGCTGGTCCAGATGACTATAGTGATCTGAATGAAGAGATTATATGCGAAATTATGGTAGGCCTTGTTTAGACTCGTTCTTTTAGTTTCTTTTGAAAACACCAATACTTGTTTGTTTAATGAAAACCTCAGCTGATGCTGGTTTTAAGGTTATGGCCTTGATTTGAAGACAGTTGAAAATACAATATGCACTATATAAGATAAATGAAATGACAATAAAGTAAAGTGCAGAAAGATAAATAACACCAGGTTTATAGTGGTTCGGATATACGTTCCTACGTCCACTCTCACGTCCTAACATGATGTTTAATCCCTTTAATTTACCAAAAATTACAAGGGCTTGTCCTTTATAGTCCCAAGGGTAGGACTTTGAGATCTGAGCAGTACTAACTGATACGGTCTCCACAAGTGATTCTAAGCACTTGCACTTTGCAGGGGTTCAAAAACTTTAACCTTTCGGTGAGGGTTTGGGGTTTTTGAAGATATCCAACTAATGGTTCAAGCTTATAAATTGCTTAACCACTATGCCTAAATCAATGGATTTACAATAAGAATAGGATTCAGGTTCTTATGGGTTGGATAGAAATCACTTAAGAGCTAGAGATATTCTAAGGATTTCTGGGCTCTTGGAGAACTCTTAAAACAGTATGGCTTTTGCTTGATTGCTTGCTTAGCTTGTTGAATTCTCTCGTTGTGACTTCTTGCTTGTGATTTCTCATCCTCTTGTATTTATAATGGTGATTGCTGCAACTAGCCGTTGGAGTTGACTAGCCGTTGGGGCAATATTTCCATATTGGCTTGATTCCTTGATTCCAGCCGCTTGATTGCTTCAATCCTGGGATCATGTCAATCTTCTAAATAAGGTAGGTCTTCATTTAAATTGTAAGATGACTTTGGAAATCAGCCGAGTCCTGGACGAGTACATAGTCTTCTGATCTGCACTACTAGTCTTCTGACTACTCGTCTGGTCTTGTGCTTCTGTCTTCTGATATCAGTCGAGTGGTACTCTTCTGATCTGGCAAATACTTGTGCTGCTTTAAGGCCATCTTCAACTTGGACTCCATCAGATAAGTAGGTATACAAGCACCTTAACTTATCTGGTCTTCAAGGATCTTCTAGTCTTCATGTCTTCTACTCTTCTCATCTTGAGGATAGGCATGTAAGCCAGGGCTGTGCTGATCAGCTGATATCAGTTCAGTTGATCACACAAGACTAGTCTAAGCTGTTCTATACAAAGTCAGCTGATCCTATTACATTTATAAACTCTAAGTATTTTGGCCATCAAAACTATTCTAACATCAAGTGGGGCTTAGGGTGAATTTATATCCCAACAATTTCCCCCTTTTTGATGAAGCCAAAACTATACTTGATAAATGCTCTTAATGTAATAAGATAAGAGCTTATAAAATTCTTAAAACTGAAGTATCTGATGAAGACAATGAGAGTTTGTCTTGTAAGCCAAAAGAACTAGAACTTGAATATATATGGAGCTTTTACAGATTACAAGTAATAGTTTCTTTAAACTTCTAAAGTAGTCTTCATCAGGTCTTCTGATCTTCAGATGCGGAAAGCAAGGTACAGACGAACTCGAACATCTTCCATGTGTTGCAAGTCTATAACATTCTCCTCTTCGTAGATCTTCTCCAGAATCATTTTGACTTCAATCAAGTTTGTTCTTCCGGAGTCCAGAATGGGTGCATCCCATTTGGGTTCTTCAGGTGTTAGGATTCTGCAGTTGTCAAGTTCTTTGGCTGTCTTGACTAGTTCTTTCCAGAACTCTGGATCTTCAATGGTCATGAACTGGGAGAATTGAAGAAATTCTTCTTCATAAGTGGAGAGAGGGCCAAATTTCCTTACTATGTGGTGTTGAATTTGCCACTTCTTCTTCAGGGGATACCATCTTGGTAGCTCATCTTGAAGGGCTATATAATCCACATAATTGCTATCAAACACCAGGACATTGTCTTCTTTTGCTTTGTCCTTGAGTGCTTTCCTGAGTTTGGCTATTTTCCTTTCAAATTTGGCTTTGACTGCCTTCGCATCATTTAGCTTCTTTTTCTTAAGCTCTTGAGCTTCAAGCAACTTCCTTTTCTTCAGCTCTAAAGCCTCTTTCTCTTCTGCAGTAGGCTCTGCTGGATCTGACTTCTTGCTTGACTGAGCTTGCTCATCTGCCTTTCTTTTCCTTATCATCCTCTTCTCAGGAACTTGTTCTACAGGAGCAGTGATCTGTAGACTCTTGGCAGGAGCTTGAGTGGGAGCTTGGGTGCCTTCTTGAGCAATTTCTTTGCCTTTGCCTTGCCTGCTCTTGATTTTGCTTTTTAAACCACCCAAGGTTTCATTCAGCTCATCTTGAGAGACTACCATTACAGCTTGCTGGGCAGTAGACTTCTCCAGAGCTCTTATCAACATATCTTCCCCCTTTTTGGCTTCAGCAAGTGCAGCCGCAAAAGGCTTCATGGCATTTAGAATTTCCACATGTAGGGTGTGCTTGAGGGCCATGGCATTAACCTTGCTGACAGCAGTTATGTGAGAGATACTGTGCTCCATGACATGAGCAAGAGAATTGGTGGAGGAGGCAGCTTCGAGCTTTTCTGAAAGTGCTTCCAATTTGGCTGTTGTCTCCTTCAGCCGAGTCTGCAATTTCTCATTCTCTTCTGCAACTGATTTAATAAGAGCTTGACTTGTAGTGGCTCTTGCTTCAACATCTTTAATCCTTGACTCGTAGGTGGTCTCCATGCGGGTTATCTCATTGGTATAGAGATCAACAAACATTTTGGAGGAATCAGATGCCTTCTTCTGAATGTTACTCAAGTACTCTTCTATCTGATGATGAAGTGCCTCACCAAACTTGTCTTCAATGTCAATAATCTGGTCATGAAGACGAGTCTTCTGCTCCTTAGCAGCTTTCTCAACATATCTTCCAAGCTGCAGGCCTAAGCCTTTCTCAAAGTGCAAGTCTATTGCAGCTTTGACCTGGGAGCAGATGTCTGCTGTATAATCAACAGATTGGGTGGAGGTGGAGGTAGTACCTTGAGGTTTTGGATGAACTATCAATGCTTTGCCTCTTTCTTCAGCTGAAAGATAGTCTTCATTAAGGAAGCAGGTAGTGGTCTTAACCAGATGGGTCATGATCCTTTCTCCTTTATTAATGAAGTGAGTCAGGTTATCTGAAGGCATGAAGTGAGCTGGAACTGTAATTATTTCCTTTTCAAGTTCCACTTCGTCAGCTGGTTCAGCTGAGTCTTCTGCAGGGGCTGTTGCAGCTGAGTCTTCCACCAAGGCTGGTGCAGCTGAGTCTCTTACCAAGGCTGGTGCAGCTGAGTCATCTACCTTTGCTTTGTCAGTTGTCTGCTGATCTGATGAGCCGTCTGGGATAGAGATATCATCAGTGGGAATTCCTAGAATCCTGTTGCATACTGCAGTCAGGGCCTCTGCTGACAGTAGCTGGGCAAAAGATTGAACTTGAGCAACTTCCTTTTGCTCCATTTCCCAGTCGAGGAAATTTGCCTTTCCTCCCATTCCTTCCATGACCTCAAGAAGGTCATCCACATCATCTCTTCTGAGTTCAATCCAAGTACATATCCTAAGTACTTGTTCAAACAGAATTGACTCCTCATCAATACCAGGAGTAGTAGACTTGAGCAGGTGGGCTATCTTCATCCTCATTATCTTCTCCCTTGTGCACATAGGATAGTGCACCATGCTGAATTGAGGCTGAGAAGGACCTGCTTGATCCAGGTCTGCTGGTGCCAAGTCTTCTTGTTCAGATGGGGCAGTGAGGATAGGGGATTGAGTGGATGGGGCATTTTCCTATGCTGTGTGAGTATCAGCAGGGATTTGGGAAGTGATATCTTCAGGTTGGGTAGGTGCTTGGGATTGATCTTCAGTTGGTTGAGCATCAGCAGGGTTTTGAGTCTGATGGTCTGGTTCCTGTTCTACTTGAAGATTAGTAGATGGTTGGGCTTGATGATCTTGGTCATCTGCTGTTTGAATGTTAGCAGGGGATGGGGATGTGATTTGAGTTTGATCATCAACAGGGGGTGTAGAGGTGGTCTGAGTTTGGTCATCTGCTGTTTGTTCATCAACAGGGGTAGGCAGTTGTGGCTCAAGAGTTGTTTGAGGCTGGACTTGTTCCTCTGCTGTGTGAGTATCAGCACGGATTTGGGTATCAGTGTTTGAAGGTTCAGATGGGTTGGAATCTTCAGAAGGGTTGAAGGATGAAATAGGGGCTATGCTCATGGGAGTAGGGAGCCTGGATTTCTTTGATTTCTTGGTGAAAGAAGAAGTGTTCTTCTTTCTCTTCTGACCATATGATAGTTTAGAAGGTGTGATAGTGAGGGAGGGATTAGAAGTAACTGCCTTCTTCAAAGGAGAGGCTGTTGGTGTGGCATCTGAATCAGATGGGGAGATGAGCCCAGATCTGATCAGGATTCTTCGTTGTGCTAAGGTCTGATTTTCATCATCATCGTCCTCAGCAGCCTTCTTTTGAGCCTCTTCTTTGGAGGGCTCCTCTTCTTCTTCAGCAGAGTCATGAACAGACTCTTCTGCCTCCTCAACAACATCCTTAGAGGATGCTTCAACCAACATCTTCCTCTTCTCTTCTTTCAGCCTTGCTGCCTCAATAAGAGCTTCCTTTCTCAAGTAATATTTGGAGGTGTGGAAGGTCTTATGAGGACCCATCTTGTACTTCCTTGGGAGTACTTCTGGAAGGATGATACTCAGCTTGTTGACAAAGCTGACAGTTGATGTCACCTTCCATTCTCTTGATTGGAGGTCCAATGTAACCTTCTTGGCCTCAAGAGCAATCCTATCCAAGAATAGCCCTTGCCAATCTCCATCAATCTGATCCCAGATTGCATCCATAACTCTAACCTTCAAAGTGGTAACAACATCATGACTAAAAGTGTTACCAAGCAACATCTTGCCTGCTATATCCATCAGTGTTTGAAACTTTGGGTCAAGTTGGGACTTCTTAAGTCCAGAGGCATTAGCAGCCTTGACTCTTCCACCAGTAAACATCTCCATATATTCTTTCTCTCTTCCCATGATGTAGTTAGAGATGTTTATCTTCCCCTTTGACAAGCCAAACAATTCCTGAAGGATTTCTCTTGTGACTTTTACTTTATGTCCACCTATGACACTTTCAACATGAGATCCCTTCATCACAGCGTTTGAGTAGAAAATCAGCACGTCTTGTTCATAGACGTTTATTGGTGCTGCTTCCAGAAATTCACGAAGGTTGAGGTTGATGCAGCGAAGAAGAATCTCCTTGTTTGCAGGTGTATGTTTGCCCTTGAAAAACAGAGCATTCTCAGTGAAAATCTTCCCTTCCCTAGACCACTTGGTTGCATCTAGGGTGCCAGTGCTCTTGGTCTTCTCGTCGTAAATTTCAATGATTGCCATCGTGGTGTTTGAGTGTTAGGTTTGGAATGCTTAAGAAAGTATTCAAGACGAGAGAGATTGAGAGCGATTTGAGATTTGTGAGCGAAAGGGTTTGAGGAATGGTTTAAGGGTTGTATATATACTCCAACAATTCTTGAGATGTGATCGATCCAACGGTCAGATTGGATTTTAATGTGGAGTAGTACCCAAGATTTCCTTCTTTGATTTCAGGCCTTCCTTTAAATTTGCCGCCTGAATTTGCCATGTGGCATTTGATGATTTGCTGGCAATATGGTAATCAAGTACTAATGACATCATTACCAAAAAAAAATAGTCGTTGTGACTAAATTTGTGGCAAGAATTGATCATCAAGGCCGTTTTCTATAAGTGAATTACATTCCTTATATAGGCCAATTTCTTTAATTACATTCAGAAGCGAATCTAGAATGAATTACATGATCAAAGATGTGCATTATGTTCTGAAATGAAGTGATCTGATCAACAGAGTGAGGTCTTCTGATTTCTTCAAAAAGTCTGCTGATTTTCTTGGAAGTCTTCTGGTCAGCTAAGTCGGTCTTCTGATCACCTGAGTAGAGGATTGAGGTTTGCTGAGTAAATCTTCTGTGCGTGATGATCCAACCTGGTTTGATGGATCCTTCAATGCGCCTGTGATGATCCAACCTGGTTTGATGGATCTTTCAGCTCTACCTCTTGACCATGTGGGACCATCAAATCAATATGTAGATGATCAGCCTAGATGATATCCCACTGGTTCAGGTTGCCTCACCATCGGATGTTCCTCATCATCAGATGGGTTGTAGCATCTAATGTGTCATTGTTGAATTTCTTCGCCTCTCTTGAAAGAGGGAGAAGGTTGGAAGGGGCTTCAAAGGAGTTTGAAGAGAAGGACATGGACTTGGTCTCCTTGATTTATTTTGACACAGTAGCCTTTGGTAACAAGCTCTCCATATAGAACTTCCCCCTGGAGAAGAAGCTCTGCTTGTTTGCTACTTTGTCCTCTGCATCTCTCCTTCTTTATTTTTCAACAAGAACGTCTCTCCTTCCTTCATTTTTCAGGAACATACTTATGTTGGATAAACCAAGTATGCTGATTTGCATCATCTCCATCTTCTGGACAAATCTTCATCTCCTTCACCCAAGACCTTGGTTGAGAGATAATCTCCATTCCATCTCTTCTTTCAATTGTCTCCATACCTGAAACAAGAATAATAGTTAGTGATTTGTGTTCTTAGGTGTTCTCATAACTTCCTCCTTTTATAGGGGTAGAAATGAGGCAGTGGCGTGAAAGAGGACAAAACTATAGAGTTGATAGGTCTGAATTTCTGAAAAGCTATTTCTTAAGATCAACAATGAGATTCTTGATCTAAGGGTTCACATTTAAAGAGATTCAGACTCTATCTAATGGAATTCAGAAATTATAAATTTTGAGCAAGAGTTATTTGAAATCCGTACAGTGTATGCATACTGTTGAGTCGTTGAGGAAGGTGTATTAATCCAACCAAGTGTAACTCAATAGTATACTGTATGTATGTATATAAATAAAGTATTTTATGAAGAATAGTTTATTATTATACATAGATATACATTGCTTTGAGTATAGAAATCAAGTAACTTTGTTCAAGTCTTCTGAATATATATATGCAATGCAGATTGTAGAGTATTTCATCAAGGATTCTTAAGGTATCATGGATTCCCCCTTGATTAAATGACTCTAAGTTTTCCCTCAGCTTTATTTGTCTTCATTGGGAATGTACTTACCTGAGGATGAGGGTGTCTATTCACCTCATCTGATCCTCCTAGTCTGCTGCGATTGTATCAGCTGAGGTCTTCAACTGATCTTTGCTCTTCATGTGCTCTTAATGTGTTACCTAGCAGCATCTTACCTGTTATGTCCATCAAGGTTTGAAACTTGGGGTCAAGTTGTGATTTCTTCAGTCAAGAGGCATTAGCAGCCTTGACTCTTCCACTGGTAAACATCTCCATATACTCTTTTTTCTCTTCCCATAATGTAGGTAGAGATGTTTATCTCCCCTCTTGATAAGCCGAACAATTCATGCAGGATCTCTCTTGAGATCTTAACTCTTTGTCCACCTATGACACTTTCAACATGAGGTCCCTTCATCACTGCGTTCGAGTAGAAAGTCAGCACATCTTGTTCATAAACGTTTGTTGGTGCTGCTTCCAGAAAATCACGAAGGTTGAGGTTGATGCAGCGAAGAAGGATCTCCTTGTTTGCAGGTGTATGTTTGCCCTTGAAAAACAGAGCATTCTCTGTGAAAATCTTCCCTTCCCTAGACCACTTTGTTGCATCTAGGGTGCCAGTGCTCTTGGTCTTCTCGTCGTAAATTTCAATGATTGCCATTCTGGTGTTTGAGTGTTAGGTTTGGAATGCTTAAGAAAATATTCAAGACGAGAGAGATTGAGAGCGATTTGAGATTTGTGAGCGAAAGGGTTTGAGGAATGTTTTAAGGGTTGTATATATACTCCAGCAATTCTTGAGGTGTGATCGATCCAACGGTCAGATTTGATTTTAATGTGGAGTAGTACCCAAGACTTCCTTCTTTGATTTCGGGCCATTCCTTTAAATTTGCCGGCTGAATTTGCCATGTGGCATTTGTTGATTTGCTGGCAAATATGGTAATCAAGTACTAATAACATCATTACCAAAAAATAGCCGCTGTGACTAAATTTGTGGCAAGAATTGATCATCAAGGCCATTTTTTATAAGTGAATTTCTTTCCTTATATAGGCCAATTTCCTTAATTACATTCAGGAATAAATCTAGAATGAATTACATGATCAAAGATAGTCATTATGCTCTGAAATAAAGTGATCTGATCAGTAGAGTGAAGTCTTCTGATCAGTAGATCTGATCAGGAATAAAAGTTTGCTGATTTTTCTTGAAAGTCTTCTGGTCAGCTGAGTTGGTCTTCTGATCAGCAGAGTAGAGGATTGAGGTTTGCTGAGTAAATCTTCTGTGCGTGATGATCCAACCTGGTTTGATGGATCTTTCAGCTATGCTGGGTGTGATGATCCAACCTGGTTTGATAGATCTTCCAGCTCTTCCTCTTGACCATGTGGGACCATCAAATCAATATGTAGATGATCAGCCTGGATGATATCCCACTGGTTCAGGTTGCCCTTACCATCTGATGTTCCTCATCATCAGATGGGTTGTAGCATCTAATGTCTTCTAATTAAATTTCTTCGCCTCTCTTGAAAGAGGGAGAAGATTGGAAGGGGCTTCAATGGAGTGTGAAGAGAGAGGCAGGAACTTGGTCTTCCTGATATGATTTGACAAAGTGGCCTTTGGTAACAAGCTCTCCATGTAGAACTTCCCCCTGGAGAAGAAGCTCTGCTTGCTTGCTACTTTGTCTTCTGCATCTCTCCTTCCTTTATTTTTCAATTAGAACGTCTCTCCTTCCTTCATTTTTCAAGAACATACTTATGTTGGATAAACCAAGTATGCTGATCTGCATCATCTCCATCTTCTGGACAAATCTTCATCTCCTTCACCCAAGTCTTTGGTTGAGGGATGATGTCCATGCCATCTCTTCTTTCGATTTTCTCCATACCTGAAACAAGAATAATAGTTAGTGATTTGTGTTCTTAGGTGTTCTCATAACTTCCTCCTTTTATAGGGGTAGAAATGAGGTAGTGGAGTGGAAGATGACAAAACTATAGAGTTGATAGGTCTGAATTTCTGAAAAGCTACTTCTTAAGATCAACAATGAGATTCTTGATCTAAGGGTTCACATTTAAAGATATTCAGACTTTATCTTATGGAATGCAGAAATTATAGATTCTTGGACAAGAGTTATTTGAAATCCGTACAGTGCATGCATACTGTTGAGTCGGTGAGGATGGTGTATTAATCCAACCAAGTATGACTCACTAGTATACTGTATGCTTGTGTAGTGATAAAGTATTTTATGAAGAATAGTTTATTACTATACATAGATATACATTGCTTTGTGTACAAATATCAAGTAACTTTGTTCAAGTCTTATGACTATGTATATATATATATTTATGCAATGCAGATTGTAGAGTATTTCATCAAGGATTCTTAAGGTATCATTGATTCCCCCTTGATTAGATAACTCTATGTTTTCCCTCAGCTTTATTTGTCTTCATTGGGAAAGTACTTACCTGAAGATGAGGGTGTTTATTCACCTCATCTGATCCTCCTAGTCTGCTGCAATTTGTATCAGCTGAGGTCTTCAGCTGATCTTTGGTCTTCATGTGCTTGGATCCAGGAGTCCTAAACTGTAGCATAGAGTCTTGAACCTTTCTTCAGCTAGGGGCTTAGTCAAGATGTCTGCTCTTTGGATATCTGTGTGAATTTTCTCCATCTTGATGTCCTTCTGTTCAAGGTGGTCTCTTATGAAATGGTTTCGAATGTCAACATGCTTGCACCTTGTGTGGAGGACTGGATTTTGAGTGATGGCAATGGCACTGCTGCTATCACAGTAGATAGGGACTTCTCTTGCCTCTACATTGTAATCCTTGAGTTGTTGAACTAGCCAGAGCAGCTGACTACAACAACTTCCAGCTGCCATATATTCTGCTTCAGTGGTGGAGGTTGCAACTAAAGTTTGCTTCTTTGAGAACCATGATATCAACTTGTTGCCTAGGAATTGACAGGTTCCAGATGTGGATTTCCTATCAATTCTGCATCCACCATAGTCTGAGTCAGAATAACCACTCAATTCTAAGTTGTCATCAGCAGGGTACCATAGTCCTAAGTTGACTGTTCCTTTTAGGTACTTTAGAATCTTTCTTGCTGCTTCTAGATGACTTTGCTTTGGGTTTGCTTGAAACCTAGCACATACTCCTACAGCAAATGTTATGTCTGGTCTGCTGGCTGTAAGGTATAGTAGTGATCCAATAAGTGCTCTATATTCAGCTTGATCAACTGCCTTTCCAGACTCATCTGGTTCCATTTTGAAGGATGTCATCATTGGAATCCTTGTAGTCTTGCTTTGTAGAGCTTTGAATCTTTCTAGTAGGCTTTTGATATATACTTGGACTGGTTGATGAAGATCCCTTCTGGACTCTGCTTGACTTGGAGTCCTAGGAAGTAGTTCATTTCACCCATCATGCTCATTTCAAACTTTCCTTGCATAAGTTCAGAGAACTTCTTGCACATATCTTGATTGGGTGATCCAAATATAATATCATCTACATATATTTGCACCATTAGAATGTCTTCTCCTTCTTGTATTCTGAAAAGTGTTCTGTCAACTTTGCCTTTTGTGTAACCATTGTCAAGTAGGAATTGTGACAATGTGTCATACCAAGCTCTAGGGGTTTGCTTTAGACCATAGAGAGCCTTCTTCAGACGATATACTTGATCTCCTTTTTCAAATCCTGGAGGCTGCTCTACATACACTTCTTCTACCAGAATACCATTTAGAAAAGCACTCTTGACATCCATTTGGTATACTTTGAAGCCCATATATGATGCATAAGCTAGAAACAGTCGAATGGCTTCTAATCTGGCTACTGGAGCAAAGGTTTCATCATAGTCGATCCCTTCAGATTGAGAGTATCCTTTTGCAACTAGCCTTGCTTTATTTCTAGTTATTACATCATTTTCGTCCTTCTTATTCTTGAATACCCACTTTGTTCCTACTACATTGTGGTCTTCAGGACGATCTGCCAATTCCCATACTTCATTTCTTTCGAATTGGTTTAGTTCTTCTATGTCAGCTGGTTCAATGTTGGACAAGAAAGCACACCAGCAGAACATAGATGATTGGGAGTTCTGATTCAGTTGTCTTCTGGTCTTGACACTTGAGTCTGCTCCTCCTAAGATGAGGTTAGATGGAAGATTCTTTCTCCATGTATGTCTCACAGGTGTGTCTGCATTGGATGAGCTTGGATTCTCATCTGTTCTTGTGCCATCAGGAGGGTTGACTTGATTTGGTCGATCATCATCTGTATCTTGTGTGTCAAAGAGATCATTCCCCCTTGCATTTGGGATTGTTGCATCTTGATTCTGGTCAGCTTGCTCAGTTTGAGTTTGAGATCTAGTGACTGGTCTGTGTGGCTTATCCTCCTTTGGTTCTTCAGGAAATAGTTCATTGTCTTCAATAAACTCATCTAGTCTGGACTTGATCACTAGCTGCCTCATTTGATCTGCAGCTGAGTCTGTTTCTACTGCACTCTTTTCACAAGATTTATCAAAGACAACATGAGGTGTTTCTTCCACAAGAAGGGTTCGTTTGTTGAGTACTCTAAATGCTTTGCTAGTAGAGGAGTATCCCAAGAATATCCCCTCATCTGCTTTGGCATCAAAAGCATTCAACTTACTCTTCCCATTGTTGTGAATGAAACACTTACAACCAAATATATGAAAGTAAGATACTCTAGGTTTCCTTCCTTTCCATAGTTCATATGGGGTTTTCTCATGAATTTTGTGAATACCTGACCTATTTTGAGTGTGACAAGCTGTGTTGATGGCTTCTGCCCATAGATTCTTAGGAGTTGAGAATTCAGCAAGGAGTGTTCTTGCAGCTTCTTTGAGTGTTCTGACTCTTCTTTCAGCTACACCATTCTGTTGTGGTGTTCTTGCTGCACTTGTCTCATGCTGAATACCATTAGAGGTACAATAGGCAATAATATAAGAGTTAATGAATTCAGTGCCTTTGTCACTTCTAATTTTCACAATTGGTTCTTCTTTCTCTACTTGGATTCTCTTCAATAGTTCAGGGAGCTTCTGCTGTGTTTCACTCTTCTTGTATAGGAAGATAACCCAAGTAAACTTGGAGTAGTCATCTACAACAATAAGAGTGTACTTCCTCCCTGTTAGTGTGGTTGGAGTAATTGGTCCAAAGAGATCCATGTGAAGCAGTTCAAGAACTCTGCTGGTTGATGCTGTCTTCTTGGTCTTGAAAGAGACCTTTGTTTGCTTTCCTTGTTGACATGCATCACATACCTGATCTTTACAATAGAGTTCATTAGGCAGACCATCAACTAAGGATTCCCTTGCTAGCTTATTCATAGTCTTAAAGTTCAGATGACTAAGACGTTTATGCCATAGCCAGCTGACATCTTTAGGACTCTTTACAAGCAGACATGTATCCTTAGGACAACTGTTCCAATTTGCAAGATACATACTTCCCTTTCTAGATCCTGTTAGAAGATTTTGTTTTGTTCTTTTATCACTTATGAGACACTCATCTTTAGAGAATTTTACTGAGTAACCAGTGTCACAAAAATGAGAAACAGATTATAAATTAAACTTTAAACCTTCTACATATGATACATCATGTACCTCAATGTCACCATTTTTAAGGGTGCCATGTCCTTTTGTGTTACCGTGCGCGTTATCACCAAAGAAGACTTTTGGACCTTTCTTTTCTGTGTAGTTGGTCAGCAGGGCTTTGGTTCCAGTCATGTGAGTTGAGCATCCACTATCTATGTACCAAGTTTCTCCTGCTAGGCCTCCTCTTCTGTATAGGTCCCTCCTTTCCTGCAAGAAAGGTTAAGTCTTAGGTACCCATTTTGTCTTGGGTCCTTGGGTGTTAGTACTACCCTTGGGAACCCACATATACATTGGTCGTTTGAACAACCTTGAGCACTTGAGTTGTTTCCCTCAGGCATCACAGAACCAAATCTTACCAGTTAGCACCTTGGGCTGGTCTGATTTGTTACTTGTGTCAACTAAGTAATAGTCAAATAGTTTCCTCTTATAGGAGTGTACATACATTATCTTTTGATTAGTTACATTCGACCTGGGTGCATTAGCTGGACGATGCACACGATTATATGGACCATACTCTTCTGTTCTCACAATATCATAAGAGATAAGGGGTGCAAAGAGAACAGATTTGTTTGAAGAAGATTTCTTCTTCTTGGCAGGATCAGCATACAGCTAAGACTGTCTCAATCGAGATGGTCTAGGCTCTTTGTTGTTCCTCTGTACAGATGCCTTTTGGTTCATATTAGGTTCATTGTGTTTAGAACACTCACCTTTTTCATGTGTCTGAGTAGTGCACTTGTTAGGTGTACTACCCCCAGCTGGAGAGGATGTTGATAGATTAAGTTCATAACCAAAACCCATCTTATGGCCATTAGATCTATAATATTCAGATATACTTTCAATAGTAGCAGATGCTTTATTGAACTCTGATATCTTTTTATTTAGGCATTCCTTCTCCTTTTCTAAGAGCTTGTGTGCTTGGAAGAGGTTATCGAACTTAGATTGTAGTGATCGAAATTCCTTGGTTTCTAAGGCTTGAGTTTCTAACATCCCTTCATACAACTGAGTTATTGTGGTATTCTCTTCTTTAAGAAGTTCCACTTCTTTGGTCAATCTTTCATTCATTGTGACCAACTCAGGGGTGTTATCAAACTTAGCCTTTTTCAACCTAGCAATTTCTTTCCTTAAATCATTGTTCTCCTCTTCCACTTCTATAAAATCTCTACTGGCAATATCCAGATCACCTTTTACCTTTCTTAAAGATTGATAATAGGTGTCTTCAAATTCACCTTCAGATGAGTTTATCTCATCTGTTTGAGAAAAAATAGGTGAATGGAAAGTAGTTGTATAAGAGTTTACCTCATTTTCACTTATGGCCATCATAGCTAGATCATCTGAATCATCTGAGAAATAGGTGACAGTCTGGTGATGTAGGAAGTTCATCACTTTCATATTCAGATTCTTCAGTCACCATTCCTTGCTTGTCTGAATTTCTTCTGTCTCTTCTTGGCCTTCTTTCTTCTTTGTCATCCAAGTTCAGCTCTGGACATTCATAGACATAATGTCCTGGTTTGTGATAATTGAAGCATGATCCAGGTTTCTGATTTGAGTTGCCTTTCCTTGGAGGAGTGGCATCTCTTCTTCTAGATCATCGGCTGTCAGATGACTCCACATCCTTTCTAGGATATCTTTCTGGTGTTCTTTCTCTGGATCCTCTGGAGGGTGAACTAGCTCTCCTGTCTTTATAATTCCTGTAGAATTTTCTATATTTGCTGTTGAGAGTGTTCATCCTTTCGAATCTCTTGATCATAAGAGCCATTTGCTCTTTCAGACTCATGTCTGATCCTTCAAAGTCTTCTGTTTTCAGTGAGGTCTTGCCAGATGAGGTTCTTGCAGTTGTTGTATTAGTTGCCTTGAAGGCTACAGTCTTGGAGGTAGATGGGGTTGCAGTTGGCTCATCACTTCCTGAGTTTTCTTCTCTTTCAAGATCATATTCATGAGCTTTTAGGTTCTGAAATAGAGTTTGTGCAGACCACTTCTTGATATCTTGAGTATCTTTGATGATGGTCTTCTTAAGTCTCCATTTCTTGGTTAGAGAGTCTAAGATCTTTAGATTTTTCTCTCTATTTGTATATTTCTTGCCCAGAGATTCTATCTCATTGATGATCTTGGTAAATCTATTGTCTAGCTGATCAATAGACTCTTCTGGCTGCATCTTTAAGTGTTCGAACTTTGTAGATGTTGTTAACTCTTAAATGCGTTAACATTATCCACAACATCTTAATTTGACCTTCCTTGATTTATTCTAAGTCCTTTCTGAAATGTTACATTAAATGTTGGACTAAATGCTCTCACATTCAGGTACGATTCTAGAAGCTTCTACAAGAGTCTGGAACCTAGAAGATTCCAGAATGTTGGAGAATGTGCTAGAAGGCATTGGAGCAGTTTAGAACGACCTGGAACATGGCAGAAGGATCTAGAAAGATCATGGAGGTTGAGGTCCTAAAAAATAGGATCTCATAATGGAAGGATCTAGAAGCTGAGTATTTCTCTATAAATACCGCTGGAGTCTTTCATTTCAAAGTATGCACTACTCGAGTAACACCTTCTTGAGCGTTCAACCCTAGTTCGGAGTTATGGTCAGTAGTTGTATCATTTAACGTACGCCGAGGGATACCGCACCTTCCAGTGTACTTAGTTCTAGTATTGTATCGAGTGAGAGTGAATCATAGATCAGATTAGTTCTTTAGACAGTGTTTTTACACTTAAGTCTATTTGCGGATTCAGGCACCTGCCTCGATCGTAGTTTCTGTTTGTGGAATGTTGAAGTAATTGCTGAGACATTTCACACGACATTTTTTGTATAACTTAGGAACTAAGTTATTTTCGCCATAAGGCTTAGCATAGGTTTTGTTATTAATAAAATCTATGTTAAAAATTATTCCATTGTGTTCGTATTGTGTTTTAGTGTTTTAGACTTCCGCTGTGTACTGTGTTTACTTTTCACATTCTGTTAGAGTTAATGCTACACTAATTGTCACAACATTCAGTGTAACATTGTTCTGTTTTTACTTAAACACTAGATACCATCCCTCCACACACTGTCAGTTGGTATCAGAGACGATACCTGACGACACTAGGTTTAGATCCTTGCTTAAAGTGTGTTTTAGTTTATGTTAGCAATGGAAACACATCACATATCCACTACACTTAGGCACCCGAACATATTATTCATATTTTAAGCCTAAGTTGTGCATGTATATCAAGTCAATTGATGAACGTACTTGGAGGACTGTACTTACAGGTTATGATGTACCCGAGATCCAAATCAGCACATCAACACCCCACCAGAAAGAAGGAAAAATCAATTTCAACCAAGGTTATCAAAAAGTGAAGGTAAACCAAGGTATGATCTTTAATGTAGAAAATCAATTCAATGCATGTTCTGAATATGGTCTTTATGAAAATTAATGTGCCAATACTAGACTTATGCAAAAACTGAATTTTAGTACTACCTTAAATGATGAATCAAATGATGAATTTGATGAATCAAAAGATGTTGAATTTACTTTTCATACCAAGATTGATTATGATGATTCTTTAGATGATAATCTGGATGATACAGATTCTGATGTTGCACCTAATGTCATAACATTTATGGTAACATCAAAACAGAGTCACCCAGATTTGAATTGTTTTAATAGGTTTGTTGATGATGCAGGCATAAGGATTGATGATCATAAGTACTAAAAGTTGTTGGATGATTGCAACTCTCAGAAACTCACTCTTAATTCTTTGAACAAAGAGAATGAGAATCTGAAAGGAACAATTACCAAGCTAGAAGTCATACATTCCAAAAGAGATATTTGAAGTTTGTAAACTGAAGGAGAAATTGATCACCTCTACTTTAAGTTTCATAAAATTGTCTGTGAGTGCTTCTGATATATGTTATAGCTATTGGTAAATCTGATAATTGTGGTATACGTTATGATAGTGAAACTGCTTCTATTTTCCAAGAATTTTGAAAATGCTGTGAAGTTTGTGAAGGCAAATGTTAAAACATATGTTGTAACATCTGCACAAACAGATTCTCACAAAGTCAAAAACATTGAAAAGAAGTTTGTATGTCATTATTTTTCGATAATTGATCATATTTGTCCGTACTGCATGCAAATGTTTGATGATCTGAGATATGAGAAAATGTTAACTAAAATGATGTCACATCCTATGAAACATTTTCTGAAATCTGCATGAAAATCTGATGTTACTTGTAATGCTGTTCACACTTCCTTGAAAGCATGTTTACTTGGTCAATGATATTTTTGATAGTTGTTGTTCTAGACATATGACAGTACAAATTGACTACTTATCTGATTATGTGACCTTGAATGATGGTAATGTTACATATGGTAGTTGTTCTAAAGGACATATTATAGGAAAAGGAACTTTGAATGTTGAAAGTTTTCCTAAGCTTAAATATGTTTTGCATGTTGATGGCTTGCTTGCTCATTTGATTAGTATTAGTCAACTTTGTGATGATAATTTGCATGTAAAATTTGACAAAGAATCATGTGTATGTTCTTAATAAAGATGAAAATTGTCTAGGGCAGTAGATAATTGTTATCTTATTGGAACAAATGTGTGTAATTTGTCAAAGAATGATGAAAATATCTTATTGCATCAAAAATTGGGACATGCACATTATAGATCAGTGAAGAGACTAATCAAAGTCGATGCAGTGAAAAGGATTACCAAAACAGAAGTTTCAGAGTACTACTGTATGAGGACCATGCCAGAAAGGTAAGCAGGTAAGAGTGTTGCATAAAATGCTGTCACATTGTTCTACACATCAATGTTTCGAATTGTTTTGCACATGGATTTTATTGGTCCTATGAAAACTGAAAGCATTGAAGGAAAAATATATTCTTTAGTTGTGGTAGATGATTTTTCTAGAAATACCTGGATTAAGTTTTTAAGAGATATATCATAAACATTTGTTGTTTTTAAAATTCTTTACAAAAGGTTCAAAAATGTGTTTAACTTGAAAGTTAGACGTATTAGAACTGATCATGCATGATAGGGAATTTGAAAACAGCATGTTTAATGATTTTTATGATTAGAAAGGTATCTTATAAGAATATTCATCTCCTAAAACTCCACAACGGAATGTCTTTGCTGAAAGAAAGAATATAACTCTACAAGAAATGATAAGAGTCATGCTTACTTCTAAAAGTCTTGCTAAGAGATTTTGGACTATAGCATTGAATACATCATGTCATATTATTAATTGAGTTTATATTCGATCTGGTTCTATTCAAACACCTTATGAGATTCTGAATGTTAGATAACCAAGTGTGAAGTATTTTCATGTATTTGGTTGTATGTGTTATATTCTGAATGATATGGATCAACTTCATAAGTTTGATTCTAAAAGTGTAAGGTTTCTTTTTAGGCTATTCTAGAAATAGTAAAGCTTATAGAGTTTATAACCTTAAGACTAACACTGTTCAAGAATCTGTTAATGTTGTGTTTGATGATGATTAAGGTCTTACAGATGACAAAGATGAAGAAGATGTATCATAAGTGACTGTCAATTCTGAGAATACACTGAAGTTTGATAATGTTGTACCGAATGTTAACACATCTGGAGCAATATCTACAGAACAGTCAGTTGTAATTTCACAGAATGATCAGTATGTTCCCAAAACGAATCCTTCTTCAAGAATAGGTAAAAGTCATCCTTTTGACCAGATCATAGGTGATGCTACAGTTGGAGTGCAAACAAGAGGAAGAATAAGATCGAATAAGGTAGATGTGGTAAGAACAATATGCATGTCTTCTATTTGGAATGTTGTTAATGCGGAGTGTTACTATTCTGAAATTGAACCTAAAAATGTTAATGAGGCATTAACTGATGAAAATTGGATTAATGTTATTCATGAAGAACTTGGCCAGTTTGAAAGATTTGAAGTATGGACACTTGTTCCAAGACCTAGTCATACTAATGTCATTGGAACAAACTTGATTTTTAAGAATAAAACTGATGAGTTTGATAACATTTTTTTTAGGATTGAGACTAGATTAGTTGCACAAGGTTACACCCAAGTTGAGGTTATTGATTTTGATGAAACTTTTGCACATGTTGCTAGGATGGAATCTATTAGATTATTGCTAGCAATTGCATGTTTTATTTACATTAAACTTCATCAAATGGATGTATAAGCTGCATTTCTAAATGACATTTTAATTGAAGAAGCATATGTTGAACAACTTAAAGGATTTGAAGATCCACAATACCCTGATTGTTTTGTTAGAGGAGAAACTGATATAACTTTGTTCATTAAGCACACTGGAGAAGATTTACTTATTGCTCAAATATATGTTGATGACATTGTGTTTGGTTTAACTTGTGATAAAATTTTAACCAATTTGTTAAAGCAATGACTGCAACATTTGAGATGAGTATGGTCGGAGACTTGAATTATTTTTTAGGTCTTCAAATCAAGCAATGTAAGGATGATATATTCTTCTCTCAAGGTATGTATGCTAAGAATTTAGTTAAAAGTTTTTGGTCTTAAAAGTTCAAAAGTAATGAAAACTCTTATAGGATCTACTTTGATACTTTTCAAAGGCAATGTTGGTAAGGATGTTGATCTAACATTGTATAGATCCACGATAAGAAGATTACTCTATCTAACCTCTAATAGACCAGATATTATGTACAGTGTTTTTGTTTGTTCTAGGTACCAAACTAATCCAAAGGAATCTCACCTGAATGTTTTGAAGAGAATTATCAAGTTTGATACAGGTACATGTGAACTTGGGATATGGTACACTAAGGACACCAACAACACTTTGATTGGATATAGCGATGCGGATTAAGCATGAGATATAGACGACATAAAGAGTAAGAGTAGAGGATGTTTTTACATGGGAAACAATCTTGTGGTTAAGCAAGATGTTTCATGCCTATGAAATTGAAATTGATATCCTTACAATTTTCTGTGATAATATGAGTGCATAAACATTTCTAAAAACTCAGTACAACACTCACTCACTAAACACATTTGCATTAGGCATTATTTTATGAGAGATTTAGTGGAGAAGAACATAGTGAAGTTGGAATACGTACCTACTGAAAATCATAATGTTGATATATATATTTACTAAGGTCTTGACCTTGAGATATTCTTATCTTTGAGAAAATCTCTTGGTATGTGTAGTATCTGAATAATTCTGGATGGATGGTGTCACAAATGTCGTAACATTTGGGACAACATCATAAGGTTGTATAATTGTTATAAATTTAATTTATTTCCTATTTTCGTTAAATAATTCCTTTATAAAATATTCTTGAATCTAAAATTTGTTGTGCAAAAATAAACATGTCTTACACCTCTCAAATGCATAAAAAATAGAATGTTATTAGCATACTAAAAGATGTACCAAATCACTGAGTAACTATGGAGCACGGAGTTCGCTACTACGATGCCTTCTTTTCAAAAGGTGATATTTGGTAAAAACATCAAGAGGTTTGTAATCCATTAAGTAAGTATGGGGCACGGAGTTCGCTACTACGATGTACTCTACAGGAACAATGGATCAATACAAATTAGATGCTATAACACAAAACAAAAAAAAATATGGTGCAACACAAATGAAGTAAATTCATGTAAAAACCGTGTTGAGGTGTATGTAACAGTTTTGAGCACAACATTAGATGATTCGATTATATTTTTATAAGTAGTAATTATTTGATTATTTGTGGAAATTTATTTTATTTATTCCTGATTATACTAACCTACATCTTTGTTTTATTTCAGATTATACACATTTAAATGTTAATTATTCCAGAATGTTCTTAATTTAATTAATTATGATTTTACCCACTACTTGACCATGATCTATTTTTGTGGCTAAGTTTATGGAGTATTATCGAATTTCTTCTAGAAACTTCCTTAGTTAGTTTTTAATTTTTACACGTATTACTTCCAACTATGCATTCTCTCCTATATAATTCTCATAACATGATATACTAAGCATTGCATTTTTTCGAGTGATTTGAGTATTGCATTTTAAGATTTGCTAAAGCCTTATTTGTCTCGGTTATTGTGATTATCTTTTCGATTTCTTGGTGCTTAAATGACAGGAAACTACTTCACCACACTCAAACTCCCACGAAACCGTCATCTCCATCTCTCTCAAATCTTAATAGTTTCGCTTTCATGGCCGCTTACACCAAAAACTCACCAACTGCTACAAGAAAAGCTGAAACACTTACCCAAACAACTCCAGTTACACCCATTCCTACAACTGTTCACATTCCACTCGATTCGACCCTTAACGAGCTGAACCAAGCTGTTGAGAATATGTCTCAATCGAATGTGAATTTTGAGAATCTTATATTCTTACTGTTGGAAATATGTCCATTGACATTTCTCATTACTGAAAACCGAAGAACTCACCACTACACTTGATTCGTTCACCTCATAAAAGCCCCAATTTCCAAGTCCTAATACTGAAACAGAGGCAAATGCCTCGATAGCTTCCTCTCTGGGGGAGAGTGAAAAGGAAATTGATGATTTTCCTGTTGCTGAGCAGAACGAGTCTGCAAATGCTAAGACAACCGATTCTGAGGACACTCAAATGAAGGAGGCCGACGCGAATGCTAACTCAGGTGAAACTAACTTTTCTCTTTTTAATACTAAAGAATCTGAATAGATTTCATTTAGGAAGATCGCTAAGAAAGAAAAGAGAAAATATTAGCCCATGTTCAACGAAGGAGATTCGGTTTTGTGTTCACAAGAGTTTATTACTCTAACTCACCGAGGAGACAGAAGAAAGAAAGTAGTGTTGATGATGAACCGATTCAAGTTCTTTTCTTAATCGGAGGAAAAAATGTGGTTACTGAGAAACGAGTCAAAAGGAAGTATAATCCAAAGGGAAAGAAGGTTGCTGCTGAACGAGACTTGCCCAAAGGAATTGAAAATTCTGATCCAGAGGATAATCCCACTGTGCGTGAGATTAAGAAGTTTCTGAGGAAGAATGCGTTATTAAATGCTGAGGCAAGTGCCGCAACACCAGACCCTGATGACTGGTTCAATGTTATCCCACTGGTTCATATTGCCCTTACCATCTGAAGTTCCTCATCATCAGATGGGTTGTAGCATCTAGTGTGTCCTTTTTGAATTTCTTCGCTTCTCTGGAAAGAGAAGGAAGATTGGAAGAGGCTTCAATGGAGTATGAAGAGAGAGCCATGGACTTGGTCTTCATGTTTTGTTTAGACACAGTAGCCTTTGATAACAAGCTCTCCATGTAGAACTTCCCCCTGGAGAAGAAGCTCTGCTTGCTTGCTACTTTGTCCTCTGCATCTCTCCTTCCTCTAGTTTTCAATAAGGACATCTCTCCTTCGTCTAGTTTTCATAGGCATACTCATGTTGAGTAAGCCAAGTATGTTGATCTGCATCATCTTCATCTTCTGGACAAATCTTCATCTCCTTCACCCATGACCTTGGTTGAAGGATGATCTCCATTCCATCTCTTCTTTCGAATATCTCCATACTTGAAACAAAGATAATAGTTAGTGATTTGTGTTCTTAGGTGTTCCCATAACTTCCTCCTTTTATAGGGGTAGAAATGAGGTAGTGGAGTGAAAAATGACAAAACTATAGAGTTGATAGGTCTGAATTTCTGAAAAGTTACTTCTTAAGATCAACAATGAGATTCTTGATCTAAGGGTTCACATTTAAAGATATACAGACTTTATCTTATGGAATGCAGAATTTATAAATTTTTAGCAAGAGTTATTTGAGATCCGTACAGTGCATACATACTGTTGAGTCGGTGAGGATGGTGTATTAATCCAACCAAGTATAACTCAATATAATATTGTATATATGTATATGAATAAAGTATTTTATGAAGAATAGTTTATTAATATACATAGTTATACGTTGCTTAGAGTAAAGGTGTCAAATAACTTTGTTCAAGTCTGCTGTATATATATATATGTAATATGCAGTGCAGATTTTTAGAGTATTTCATCAAGGATTCTTAAGGTATCATTGATTCCCCCTTGATTGAATAACTCTATGTTTTCCCTCAGCTTTATTTGTCTTCATCGGGAGAGAACTTACCTGAAGATGAGGGTGTCTATCCACCTCATCTGATCCTCCTTGTCTGCTGCAACTGTATCAGCTGAGGTCTTCAGCTGATCTTTGCTCTTCATGTGCTTGGATCCAGGAGTCCTAAGCTGTAGCATAGGGTCTTGAATCGTTCTTCAGCTAGGGGCTTAGTCAAGATGTCTGCTATTTGGATATCTGTGTGAATTTTCTCCATCTTGATGTCCTTCTTTTCAAGGTGGTCTCTTATGAAGTGGTGTCGAATGTCGACATGCTTGCACCTTGTGTGGAGGACTGGATTTTGAGTGATGGCAATGGCACTGTTGCTATCACAATATATAGGGACTTCTCTTGCCTCTACATTGTAATCCTTGAGTTGTTGAACTAGCCAGAGCAGCTGACTACAACAACTTCCAGCTGCCATGTATTCTGCTTCAGTGGTGGAGGTTGCAACTAAGGTTTGCTTCTTAGAGAACCATGAAATCAACTTGTTGCCTAGGAATTGACAGGTTCCAGATGTGGATTTCCTATCAATTCTACATCCTCCATAGTCTGAGTCAGAATAACCACTCAATTATAGATTGTCATCAGCAGGGTACCATAGTCCTAAGTTTACTGATCCTTTTAGGTACTTGAGAATCTTCCTTGCTGCTTCTAGATGACTTTGCTTTGGGTTTGCTTGAAACCTAGCACATACTCCTACAACAAATGTTATGTCTGGTCTGCTAGCTGTAAGGTATAGTAGAGATCCAATTAGTGCTCTATATTCAGCTTGATCAACTGCCTTTCCAGACTCATCTGGTTCCATTTTAAAAGATGACATCATTGGAATCCTTGCAGTTTTGCTTTGTAGAGCTTTGAATCTTTCTAATAGGCTTTTGGTATACTTGGACTGGTTGATGAAGATCCCTTCTGGACTCTGCTTGACTTGAAGTCCTAGGAAGTAATTCATCTCACCCATCATGCTCATTTCAAACTTTCCTTGCATAAGTTCAGAGAACTTCTTGCACATCTCTTGATTGGGTGATCCAAATATAATATCATCTACATATATTTGCACCATTAGAATGTCTTCTCCTTCTTGTATTCTGAAAAGAGTTCTATCCACTTTTCCTTTTGTATATCCATTGTCAAGTAGGAATTGTGACAATGTGTCATACCAAGCTCTAGGGGCTTGCTTTAGACCATAGAGAGCCTTCTTCAATCGATATACTTGATCACCTTTTTCAAATCCTGGAGGCTGCTCTACATATACTTCTTCTACCAGAATACCATTTAGAAAGGCACTTTTGACATCCATTTGATATACCTTGAAGCCCATATATGATGCATAAGCTATAAATAGTCGAATAGCTTCTAGTCTGGCTACTGGAGCAAAGGTTTCATCATAGTCAATCCCTTCAGATTGTGAATATCCTTTTGCAACTAGCCTTGCTTTATTTCTAGTTATCACATCATTTTCGTCCTTTTTGTTCTTGAATACCCACTTTGTTCCTACTACATTGTGGTTTTCAGGACGATCTAACAATTCCCAGACTTCATTTCTTTCGAATTGGTTTAGTTCTTCTTGCATAGCAGTGATCCAATTGCTATCTGTCATTGCCTCTTCTATGTCAGCTGGTTCAATGTTGGATAGGAAGGCACACCAGCAGAACATAGATGATTGTGAGTTCTGATTCAGTTATCTTCTGGTCTTGACACCTGAGTCTGCTCCTCCTAAGATGAGGTTTGATGGATGATTGTTTCTCCATGTATGCCTCACAAGAGTATCTGCAATGGATGAGCTTGGATTCTCATCTGATCTAGTGCCATCAGGAGGATTGACTTGATTAGGTCAATCATCATCTGTATCTTGTGTGTCAAAGAGATCATTCCCCCTGGCATTTGGGATTGTTGCATCTTGATTCTGGTCAGCTTGTCCTGCTTGAGTTAGAGATCTAGTGACAGGTCTATGAGGCTTATCCTCCTCTGGTTCTTCAGGGAAAGGTTCATTGACTTCAATGAACTCATCTGGTTTGGACTTGATAACTAAATGCCTCATCTGATCTGCACCTGAGTTTACTTCTACTGCATTCTTTTCACAAGACTCATCAAAAACAACATGAGGTGTTTCTTCCACAAGAAGGGTTCGTTTGTTGAGTACTCTAAATGCTTTGCTAGTAGAGGAGTATCCTAAGAATATCCCCTCATCCGCTTTAGCATCAAAAGCATTCAACTTGCTCTTCCCATTGTTGTGAATGAAACACTTACAACCAAATATATGAAAGTAAGATACTCTAGGTTTTCTTCCTTTCCACAGTTCATATGGGCTTTTCTCATGAATTTTGTGAATACCTGACCTGTTTTGAGTGTGACAAGCTGTGTTGATGGCTTCTGCCCATAGCTTCTTAGGAGTGGAGAATTCAGCAAGGAGAGTTCTTGCAGCTTCTTTGAGTGTTCTGACCCTTCTTTCAGCTACACCATTCTGCTATGGTGTTCTTGCTGCACTTGTCTCATGCTGAATACCATTAGAAGTACAATAGGCAATAATATAAGAGTTGATAAATTCAGTGCCTTTGTCACTTCTAATTTTCACAATTGGTTCTCCTTTCTCTACTTGGATCCTCTTCAATAGTTCAGGGAGCTTCTGATGTGTTTCACTCTTCTTGTATAAGAAGATAACCCAAGTAAACTTGGAATAGTCATCTACAACAATAAGAGTGTACTTTCTCCCTGTTAGAGTGGTTGGAGTGATTGGTCCAAAGAGATCCATGTGAAGCAATTCAAGAACTCTGCTGGTTGATGCTGTCTTCTTGGTCTTGAAGGAGACCTTTGTTTGCTTTCCTTGCTGACATGCATCACATACCTGATCTTTACAGTAGAGTTCATTAGGCAGACCATCAACTAAGGATTCCCTTGCTAGCTTGTTCATAGTCTTAAAGTTCAGATGACTAAGGCGTTTGTGCCATAGCCAGCTGACATCTTTAGGACTCTTCACAAGCAGACATGTATCCTTAGGACAACTGTTCCAATTTGCAAGATACATACTTCCGTTTCTAGATCCTGTTAGAAGGTTTTGTTTTGTTCTTTTATCACTTATGAGACACTCATCTTTAGAGAATTTAACTGAGTAACCAGTGTCACAAAAATGAGAAACAGATAATAAATTAAATTTAAGACCTTCTACATATGATACATCATGTACCTCAATGTCACCATTTTTAAGGATACCATATCCTTTTGTGTTACCATGCGCGTTATCACCATAGAAGACTTTTGGACCTTTCTTCTCTATGTAGTTGGTCAGCAGGGCTTTGGTTCCTGTCATGTGGGTTGAGCATCCACTATCTATGTACCATGTTTCTCCTGCTAGACCTCCTCTTCTGTATAGGTCCCTCCTTTCCTGCAAGAAAGGTTAAGTCTTAGCTACCCATTTTGTTTTGGGTCCTTGGGTGTTAGTACTACCCTTGGGAACCCACATATACATTGGTCGTTTGAACAACCTTGAGCACTTGAGTTGTTTCCCTCGGGCATCACAGAACCAAATCTTACCAGTTAGCACCTTGGACTGATCTGATTTGTTCTTTGTGTCAGCTAAGTAATAGTCAAATGGTTTCCCTTTATACGAGTGTACATACATGATCTTTTGACTAGTTACATTCGGCCTGGGTGCATTAGCTGGTCGATGCACACGATTATATGGACCATACTCCTCTGTTCTCACAATATCATAAGAGATAGGGGGTGCAAAGAGAACAGATTTATTTGAAGAAGACTTCTTCTTCTTGGCTGGAGCAGCATACAGCTGAGACTGTCTCAGTCGAGATGGTCTAGGCTGTTTGCTGTTCCTCTGTACAGGCTTGGGGTTAACTTTTCTTTTACCATTTTTGGTGTTGGAATAGTTAGCCTTAGCTGGTACAGATGCCTTTTGGTTCATATTAGGTTCATTGTGTTTAGAACACTCACCCTTTTCATGTGTCTGAGTAGTGCACTTGTTAGGTGATCTACCCCCAGCTGGAGAATATGTAGATGGATTAAGTTCAAAACCAAAACCCATCTTATTGCCATTTGATCTATAATACTCAGAGATACTTTCAATAGTAGTAGAAGTTTTATTGAACTCTGATATCTTTTGATTTAGGCATTCCTTCTCCTTTTCTAAGAGCTTGTGTGCTTGGAAGAGGTCATCGAACTTGGATTGTAGTGAACGAAATTCCTTAGTTTCTAAAGCTTGAGTTTCTAACATCCCCTCATACAACTGAGTTATTGTGGTATTTTCTTCCTTAAGAAGTTCCACTTCTCTGGTCAATCTTTCATTCATTGTGACAAACTCAGGGGTGTTATCAAACTTAGTCTTTTTCAACTTAGTAATTTCTTTCCTTAGATCCTTGTTCTCCTCTTCCACTTCTATAAAAGCTCTAGTGGCAATATCCAGATCACCTTTTACCTTTCTTAATGATTGATAATAGGTGTCTTCTGATTCACCTTCAGATGAGTTTATCTCATCTGATTGTGAAAAAATAGGTGAATGGAAAGTAGTAGTATAGGAGTTTACCTCATTTTCACCTATGGCCATCATAGCTAGATCATCTGAATCATCTGAGAAGATTTGACAGTCTGGTGATGTAGGGAGTTCATCACTTTGATATTCAGATTCTTCAGTCACCATTGCTTGCTTGTCTGAATTTCTTCTGTCTCTTCTTGGCCTTCTTTCTTCTTTGTCATCTAAATTCAGCTCAGGACATTCATAGACATAATGTCCTGGTTTGCGACAATTGAAGCATGATCCGGATTTCTGATTTGAGTTGCCTTTCCTTGGAGGAGTGGCATCTCTTCTTCTAGATCCTCGGCTGTCAGATGACTCCACATCCTTTCTAGGATGTCTTTCTGGTGTTCTTTCTCTGGAACCTTTGGAGGGTGAACTTGCTCTTCTATCTTTGTAGTTTCTATAGAATTTTCTATATTTGCTGTTGAGAGTGTTCATCCTTTCGAATCTCTTGATCATAAGAGCTATTTGCTCTTTCAGGCTCATGTCTGATCCTTCAAAGTCTTCTATTTTCAGAGAGGTCTTGCCAAATGAGGTACTTGCAGCTTTTGTATTGGCTGCTTTGAAGGCTACAGTCTTGGAAGTAGATGGTGTTGTAGTTGGCTCATCACTTCCTGAGTTTTCTTCTCTTTCCAGATCATATTCATGGGCTTTTAGGTTCTGAAATAGAGTTTGAGCAGACCACTTTTTGATATCTTGGGTATCTTTGATGATGGTCTTCTTGAGTCTCAAGTTCTTGGTTAGAGAGTCTAAGATCTTTAGATTTTTCTCTCTATTTGTATATTTCTTGCCCAGAGATTCTATCTCATTGATGATCTTGGTAAATCTATTGTCTAGCTGATCAATAGACTCTTCTGGTTGCATCTTGAAGTGTTCGAACTTCTTGACTGTTGTTGACAGCTTGCTCTCCTTGATCAGCTCAGTTCCTTCACAGAGAAGAGCCAATGCATCCCACATCTCTTTGGCTGAGTCACAGTGGATTACCTTTGCAATGTACTCATTTGGAAGAGTTTGCATTATGTAATCTTGAGCAATGCTGTCAAGATTGGATTGCTTCATCTCTTCTGGAGTGAGGTCCTTCATAGGCTTGGGGGCAAGCTCTCCAACTGGAATTTCTGGATCACCATTTGCAGTGTTGACTGCCATGATGGTGATTGGGCCTTCAGTGATTACTGACCACATCTTGTAGTGGGCTGATGTGAGATTCTTCCTCATCCTGATCTTCCAGTAATCATAATCCTCAACTGAAAACTTAGGCAACTTTCGCATATTAGCACTCATGCTGTATGAGTTTTCAAAAACAAGTTTTTCCAAAAGAATAGATCTGTTCTAGAGGACTACAGAAAGACTCCCTCAAGTCTTCTGATAATCTAGAGACAGTAGTCCGTTAGAACTACTGCTCTGATACCACTTGTTGGTCCCTGAACGAGTGGTGAATGGGATTAAAGTCTAGAGGGGAGGGGTGAATAGACTTTAAAACTTTTTCAATAGAGTTGAGAACCTCTTCTGATTGCTATGTCAACTGGACTACAAGTCTGCTGGTCTAGATGACTATAGTGATCTGATTGAAGAGGTTATATGCGGAATTATGGTAGGCCTTGTTTAGACTCGTTCTTTTGATTTCTTATGAAAGTATTAACTTGTTTTGCTTTATGAAAGTACTCAGCTGATGCTGGTTTGAAAGTTATGGCCTTGTTTTGAAGACAGTTGAAAATACAGTATGCACTATATAAAAATATATGTAAAGGCAGAAATGTAAAGTGCAGAAGGTAAATGACACCAGATTTATAGTGGTTCGGATATACGTTCCTACGTCCACTCTCACGTCCACACGTGATGTTTAATCCCTTTAATTTACCATAAATTACAAGGGTCTTGACCTTTATAGTCCCAAGGTTAGGACTTTGAGATCTGAGCTGTCCTAACAGCTACGGTCTCCACAAGTGATTGTAAGCACTTGCACTTTAAGGGGTTCAAAAACTTTAACCTTTCGGTGAGGGTTTGGGGTTTTTGAAGTGTATCCAACTAATGGTTCAAGCTTATAATTTGCTTAACCTCTATGCCTAAAACAATGATTATACAATATGAACAGGTTTCAGGTTCTTATGGGTTGGATAGAAATCACTTAAGAGCTATAGATATTCTAATGGTTTTCTGGCTCTTGGAGAACTCTTAGAACGATATGGCTATTTGCTTGATTGCTTGCTTAGCTTGTGAATTCTCTCTTGTGACTTCCTTGTTGTGATTTCTCATCCTCTTGTATTTATAATGGAGATTGCTTGCAACTAGCCGTTGGAGTTGACTAGCCGTTGGAGCATTCTTTCCATAATGGCTTGATTCCTTGATTCCAGCCGCTTGATTGCTTCAATCCTGGGATCATGTCAATATTCTAAATAGGGTAGGTCTTCGTTTGAAATTGCAAGATGACTTAGGAATCAGCCGAGTCCTGGAAGAGCACATAGTCTTCTGATCTGTACTTTTAGTCTTCTGACTACTCTTCTGGCCTTAGGTATTCTGTCTTCTGATATCAGCAGAGTAACACTCTTCTGATCTGGTAATTCTTTGTACTGCTTTAGGCCATCTTCAATCTGGGACTCCATCAGATAAGTAGGTATACAAGCACCTTAACTTATCTGGTCTGCAAGGATCTTCTAGTCTTCATGTCTTCTACTCTTCTCATCTTGAGGATAGGCATGTAAGCCAGGACTGTGCTGATCAGCTGATATCAATACAGTTGATCACACAAGACTAGTCTAAGCTGTTCTATACAAGTCAGCTGATCCTATTACATTTATAAACTCTAAATGTTTTGGCCATCAAAACTAATCTAACATCAAGTGGGGCTTAGGGTGAATTTATATCCCAACAGTTCAAGCTTATAATTTGCTTAACCACTATGCCTAAAACAATGGATATACAATATGAACAGGTTTCAGGTTCTTATGGGTTGGATGGAAATCACTTAAGAGCTACATATATTCTAATGGTTTCTGGCTCTTGGAGAACTCTTAGAACAGTATGGCTTTTTGCTTCATTGTTTGCTTAGCTAGTTGAATTCTCTCGTTGTGACTTCTTCTTTGTGATTTCTCATCCTCTTGTATTTATAATGGTGATTGCTTGCAACTAGCCGTTGGAGTTGACTAGTTGTTGGGGCAATCTTTCCATAATAGCTTGATTCCTTGATTCCAGTCGCTTGATTGCTTCTGTCTTCTGATATCAGTCGAGTGGTACTCTTCTGATCTGGCAATTCTTTGTGCTGCTTTAAGGCCATCTTCAACTTGGACTCCATCAGATAAGTAGGTATACAAGCACCTTAACTTATCTGGTCTTCAAGGATCTTCTAGTCTTCATGTCTTCTACTCTTCTCATCTTGAGGATAGGCATGTAAGCCAGGGCTGTGCTGATCAGCTGATATCAGTTCAGTTGATCACACAAGACTAGTCTAAGCTGTTCTATACAAAGCCAGCTGATCCTATTACATTTATAAACTCTAAGTGTTTTGGCCATCAAAACTATTCTAACATCAAGTGGGGCTTAGGGTGAATTTATATCCCAACAATTTCCCCCTTTTTGATGAAGCCAAAACTATACTTGATAAATGCTCTTAATGAAATAAGATAAGAGTTTATAAAAATCTTAAAACTGAAGTATCTGATGAAGACAATGAGATTTTGTCTTGTAAGCAAAAAGAGCTAGAACTTGAATATATATGGAGCTTTTACAGATTACAAGTGATAGTCTCTTTAAACTTCTAAAGTAGTCTTCATCAGGTCTTCTGATCTTCAGATGCGGAAAGCAAGGTACAGGCGAGCTCGAACTTCTTCCATGTGTTGAATGTCTGTAACATTCTCTTTTTCGTAGATCGTCTCCAGAATCCTTTTTACTTCTATCATGTCAGTTCTTCCGGAGCCCAGGGTGGGTGCTTCCCATTTGGGTTCTTCAGGAGTTAGGATTCTGCAGTTGTCGAGTCCTTTGGTCGTCTTGACAATCTCTGTCCAGAACACTTGATCTTCAATTTCCATGAACTGGGAGAATTGGAGGAATTCTTCTTCATATGTCGAGAGAGGACCAAATTTCCTCACTATGTGGTGTTGGATTTGCCATTTCTTCTTCAGAGGATACCACCTTGGTAACTCATCTTGTAGTGCCAACATATCCACATATGAGCTGTCAAACACTTCAACATTTTCTTCCATTGCTTTGTCTTTGAGTGCTTTCCTGAGTTTGGCCACCTTCCTATCAAATTTGGCTTTAAGTGCCTTCGCATCATTTAGCTTCTTTTGCTTAAGCTCTTGAGCTTCAAGCAACTTCCTTTTCTTCAGCTCTAAAGCCTCTTTCTCTTCTGCAGTAGGATCTGCTGGAGCTGACTTCTTGCTTGACTGAGCTTCCTCATCTGCCTTTCTTTTCCTTGTCATCCTCTTCTCAGGAACTTGTTCTACAGGAGCAGTGATCTGTAGACTCTTGGCAGGAGCTTGAGATTCTTCTTGAGCAATTTCTTTGCCTTTGCCTTGTCTGTTCATGATTTTGCTTTTCAAACCTCCCAAGGTTTCATTCAGCTCATCTTGAGAGACTACCATTACAGCTTGCTGGGCAGTAGACTTCTCTTGAGCCTTTATCAATACATCTTCCCCCTTTTTAGCTTCAGCAAGTGCAGCAGCAAATGGCTTCATGGCATTCAGAATTTCTACTTTCAGAGTCTGCTTCAGGGCCATGGCATTGACTTTGCCAACTTGTGTCAGATGAGATATGCTGTGCTCTAGAACTTCAACATGAGAATTGGAGGAGGAGGCAGCTTCAAATCTAGTTGTAAGTGCTTCCAATTTGGCTGCTGTCTCCTTCAGCTGAGTCTGCAGTTTCTCATTCTCCTCTGCAGCTGATTTAAGAAGAGCTTGACTTTCAGTGGCTCTTGCTTCAGCATCTTTAATCCTTGACTCGTAGGTGGTCTCCATGCGGTGCACCTCATTAGTATAAAGATCAGCAAACATTTTGGAGGAATCAGATGCCTTCTTCTGAATGGTACTCAAGTACTCTTCTATCTGATGATGAAGTGCCTCACCAAACTTGTCTTCAATGTCAATAATCTGGTCATGAAGATGAGTCTTCTGCTCCTTAGCAGCTTTCTCAACATATCTTCCAAGCTGTAGGCCTAAGCCTTTCTCAAAGTGCAAGTCTATTGCAGCTTTGACCTGGGAGCAGATGTCTGCTGTATGATCAACAGATTGGGCGGATGTGGAGGCAGTACCTTGAGGTTTGGGATGGACTATCAATGCTTTGCCTCTTTCTTCAGCTGAAAGATAGTCTTCATTAAGGAAGCTGGTAGTGGTCTTAAACAGATGGGTCATGATCCTTTCTCATTTGTTAATGAAGTGAGTCAGGTTATCTGAAGGCATGAAGTGAGCTGGAACTGTGATTATTTCCTTTTCAAGTTGCACTTTGTCAGCTGGTTCAGTTGAGTCTTCTGCAGGGGCTGTGGCAGCTGAGTCTTCCACCAAGGCTGGTGCAGCTGAGTCTCTTACCAAAGCTGGTACAGCTGAGTCATCCATCTTTGCTTTCTCAGTTATTTGCTGATCTGATGAGTCTTCTGGTACAGAGATATCATTAGGGGGGATTCCTAGAATCCTGTTGCATACTGCGGTCAGGGCCTCTGCTGGCAGCAGCTGAGTGAATGATTGAACCTGAGCAACTTCCTTTTGCTCCATCTCCCAGTCGAGGAAATTAGCCTTTCCTCCCATTCCTTCCATGACCTCAAGGAGGTCATCTACATCATCTCTTCGGAGCTCTATCCAAGTACAGACTTTTAGTACTTGCTCAAATTGAACTGATTCCTCATCAATATCAGGAATAGTAGACTTGAGTAGATTGGCTATCTTCATCCTCATTATCTTCTCCCTTGTGCACATAGGATAGTGCACCATGCTGAACTGAGGCTGAGAGGGGCCTGCTTGATCCAGGTCTGCTGGAGCCAAGTCTTCTTGTGCAGATGGGGCATTGAGGATAGGGGAGTGAGTAGATGGGGTAGTTTCCTCTGCTGTGTGAGTATCAACAGGGATTTGGGAAGTGATATCTTCAGGTTGAGTAGGGGGTTGAGATTGATCTTCAGAGGTATGTTCATCAGCAGGGTTTTGAGTCTGCTGATCTGGCTCTTTTTCTACTTGAAGATCAGTAGATGGTTGGGCTTGATGATCTTGGACATTTGCTGTTTGAATGTCAGTAGGGGATGAGGATGTGATCTGAGTTTGATCATCAGCAGGGGGTGTAGAGGTGGTCAGAGTTTGGTCATCTGCTGTTTGTACATCAGCAGGGGGTGTAGAGGTGGTCAGAGTTTGGTCATCTGCTGTTTGTACATCAGCAGGGGTAGGCAGTTATGGCTCGGGAGTTGTTTGAGGCTGGGCTTGTTCCTCTGCTGTGTGAGTATCAGCAGGGATTTGGGTATCAGTGTTTGAAGGTTCAGATGGGTTGGAATCTTCACAAGGATTGAAGGATGAAATAGGGGCTATGCTCATGGGAGTAGGGAGCCTGGATTTCTTTGTCTTTTTGGTGAAAGAAGAAGTGTTCTTCTTTCTCTTCTGACCCTTTGACAGTTTAGAAGGTGTGATAGTGAGAGAGGGATTAGAAGTACCTATCTTCTTCAAAGGAGAGGCAGTGGGGGTGGCATCTGAATCAGATGGGGAGATGAGCCCTGATCTGATCAGAATTCTTCTTTGTGCTAAGGTCTGATTGTCATCATCCTCAGCAGCCTTCTTTTGAGCCTCTTTTGTGGAAGGCTCCTCTTCTTCTTCAGCAGAGTCATGAACAGACTCTTCTGCCTCCTCAACAACATCCTTAGAGGATGTTTCAGCCAACATCTTCCTCTTCTCTTCTTTCAGACTTGCTGCCTCAATAAGAGCTACCTTTCTCAAATAATACTTGGATGTGTGGAAGGTCTTATGATGGCCCATCTTGTACTTCCTTGGGAGTACCTCTGGAAGGATAATACTCAGCTTGTTGACAAAGCTGACAGTCGATGTCACCTTCCATTCTCTTGATTGGAGTTCCAATGTAACCTTCTTGGCCTCAAGAGCAATCCTATCTAAGAATAACCCTTGCCAATCTCCATCAATCTGATCCCAGATTGCAGCCATAACTCTAACCTTCAAAGTAGTAACAGCATCATGACTGAATGTGTTACCTAGCAGCATCTTACCTGCTATATCCATTAATGTTTGAAACCTTGGGTCAAGTTGGGACTTCTTAAGTCCAGAGGCATTAGCAGCCTTGACTCTTCCACTGGTAAACATCTCCATATACTCCTTTTCTCTTCCCATAATGTAGGTAGAGATGTTTATCTCACCCCTTGACAAGCTAAACAATTCCTGAAGGATCTCTCTTGAGATCTTAACCTTGTGTCCACCCATGATACTTTCAACATGAGGTCCCTTCATCACTGCGTCTGAGTAGAAGGTCAGCACATCTTGTTCATAAACGTTTGTTGGTGCTGCTTCCAGAAAATCACGAAGGTTGAGGTTGATGCAGCGAAGAAGGATCTCCTTGTTCGCAGGTGTATGCTTGCCCTTGAAAAACAGAGCATTCTCTGTGAAAATCTTCCCTTCCCTAGACCACTTGGTTGCATCTAGGGTGCCAGTGCTCTTGCTCTTCTCGTCGTAAATTTCAATGATTGCCATCGTGGTGTTTGAGTATTAGGTTTGGAATGCTTAAGAAAATATTCAAGACGAGAGAGATTGAGAGCGATTTCAGATTTGTGAGCGAAAGGGTTTGAGGAATGGATTAAGGGTTGTATATATACTCCAGCAATTCTAGAGGTGTGATCGATCCAACGGTCAGATTTGATTTTAATGTGGAGTATTACCCAAGATTTCCTTCTTTGATTTCGGGCCTTCCTTTAAATTTGCCGGTTGAATTTGCCATGTGGCATTTGATGATTTGCTGGCAATATGGTAATCAAGTACTAATGACGTCATTACCCAAAAAATAGCCGTTGTGACTAAATTTGTGGCAAGAATTGATCATCAAGGCCGTTTTCTATAAGTGAATTACATTCCTTATATAGGCCAATTTTCTTAATTACATTCACGAATAAATCTAGAGTGAATTACATGATCAAAGATGTGCATTAAGGTGATCTGATCAGCAGAGTGAAGTCTTCTGATTCCTTCGAAATGTCTGCTGATTTTCTTGAAAGTCTTCTGGTCAGCTGAGTTGGTCTTCTGATCAGCTGAGTAGAGGATTGAGGTTTGCTGAGTAAATCTTCTGTGCGTGATGATCCAACCTGGTTTGATGGATCCTTCAATTTGCCTGTGATGATCCAACCTGGTTTGATGGATCTTCCAGTTTTTCCTCTCGACCATGTGGGACCATCAAATCAATATGTAGATGATCAGCCTGGATGATATCCCACTGGTTCAGGTTGCCCTCACCATCTGATGTTCCTCATCATCAGATGGGTTGTAGCATCTAATGTGTCCTTGTTGAATTTCTTCGCCTCTCTTGAAAGAGGGAGAAGATTGGAAAGGGCTTCAATGGAGTTTGAAGAGAGGGACATGGACTTGGTCTCCTTGATTTATTTTGACACAGTAGCCTTTGGTAACAAGCACTCCATGTAGAACTTCCCCCTGGAGAAGAAGCTCTGCTTGCTTGCTACTTTGTCCTCTGCATCTCTCCTTCCTTTATTTTTCAACTAGAACGTCTCTCCTTCCTTCATTTTTCAGGAACATACTTATGTTGGATAAACCAAGTATGCTGATATGCATCATCATCTTTATCTTCTGGACAAATCTTCATCTCCTTCACCCAAGACCTTGGTTGAGAGATAATCTCCATTCCATCTCTTCTTTCGATTGTCTCCATACCTGAAACAAGAATAATAGTTAGTGATTTGTGTTCTTAGGTGTTCTCATAACTTCCTCCTTTTATAGGGGTAGAAATGAGGTAGTGGAGTGAAAGATGACAAAACTATAGAGTTGATAGGTCTGAATTTCTGAAAAGTTACTTCTTAAGATCAACAATGAGATTCTTGATCTAAGGGTTCACATTTAAAGTTTTTCAGACTCTATCTTATGGAATGCAGAAATTATAAATTTTGGGCAAGAGTTATTTGGAATCCGTACAGTGCATGTATACTGTTGAGTCGGTGAGGATGGTGTATTAATCCAACCAAGTATAACTCAATAGTATACTGTATATATGTATAATGATAAAGTATTTTATGAAGAATATTTTATTATTATACATATGTATACATTGCTTAAGTATAGATACCCATTAACTTTGTTCATGTCTTCTGTATGTATATGTATATTATGCATTGCAGATGATAGCGTATTTCATCAAGGATTCTCAAGGTATCATTGATTCCCCCTTGATTAAATGACTCTAAGTTTTCCCTCAGCTTTATTTGTCTTCATTGGGAAAGAACTTACCTGAAGATGAGGGTGTCTATTCACCTCATCTGATCCTCCTTGTCTACTGCAATTGTATCAGCTGAGGTCTTCAGCTGATCTTTGCTCTTCATGTGCTTGGATCCAGGAGTCCTAAGCTGTAGCATAGGGTCTTGAATCTTTCTTCAGTTAGGGGCTTAGTCAAGATGTCTGCTCTTTGTATATCTGTGTGTATTTTCTCCATCTTGATGTCCTTCTTTTCAAGGTGGTCTCTTATGAAATGATGTCGAATGTCAACATGCTTGCACCTTGTGTGGAGGATTGGGTTTTGAGTGATGGCAATGTGAAATATCTTCTGAATTCTTGGAAATTCAGCAAGCTGTGGGTACAAACTGTCCACAGTAGCCTTGGCTCCTCCTCTGAGCATACTTTCATAAGTATACTCCTCCTCATCTCCACTTGAATGGGGACTTTGGGTTATAGGGGAGTTGGCTCTAGGTTCTCCTAAAGTGGCTTCAGGAAGGTTTAGTTCAGGAATGTTGACTTCAGAAGGATTGGGTGCAATAGAGGGTGCTTCAGTTGCTTTTGAGAGCAATGGATCTGAAGGGGCTTTACTCAGGGGGGTTGGCTCAAAGAGTGCAGCTTCTAAAAGCTTTGAATAATTGAGCATAGATGAGTCAAGGGGAGAATGTAATCTAGTCTCATCTACTGCTATATCTGCTAGCACATTTATCCCACTTCTTTGCACACTCCCTTCAGGAGAGTATCTCTTTGTAAGATTGATGGGGGTGATAGGTTGATTGGTTGGGGTTATATGGGTTTCAGGGGAGTTGGGCTCAGGATTCTGAATTTCAGGGATGTTGGCCTCTATAGATTGACCTTCAGGGACCTTAGATTCTGGAGTTCCAGAACCAGATGAGTTGGTCCTTGACTTGGATTTGGTCCTGCTTTCAGCCCTGCTCTCTCTAAGAGCAATTTGTAGAGACCTTTCCTCTTGGAGCTCCAATACTTTGTCAGTAGGCTTGGCCCTTCTCTTGCTAGCCCTACTGCTTCCACTTCCTTCACCATCCTTCTCAGGGACAACCTCCCTGATCCTTTTGTCACCCTTAGACTTTTGTCTAGTCTCATTGTATTTCTGTCTCAACCTCTTCTGAATGTTTCCAACTAATGGTTCAAACTTATAATTTGCTTAACCACTATGCCTAAAACAATGGATATACAATATGAACAGGTTTCAGGTTCTTATGGGTTGGATGGAAATCACTTAAGAGCTACAAATATTCTAATGGTTTCTGGCTCTTGGAGAACTCTTAGAACAGTATGGCTTTTTGCTTGAATGCTTGCTTAGCTAGTTGAATTCTCTCGTTGTGACTTCTTCTTTGTGATTTCTCATCCTCTTGATTTATAATGGTGATTGCTTGCAACTAGCCGTTGGAGTTGACTAGCCGTTGGGGCAATCTTTCCATAATAGCTTGATTCCTTGATTCCAGTCGCTTGATTGCTTCAATCTTGGGATCATGTCAATCTTCTAAGTAAGGTAAGTCTTCATTTAAATTGGAAGATGACTTTTGGAATCAGCCGAGTCCTGGACGAGTACATAGTCTTCTGATCTGCACTACTAGTCTTCTGACTACTCATCTGGCCTTGTGCTTCTGTCTTCTGATATCAGTCGAGTGGTACTCTTCTGATCTGGCAATTCTTTGTGCTGCTTTAAGGCCATCTTCAACTTGGACTCCATCAGATAAGAAGGTATACAAGCAACTTAACATATATGGTCTTCAAGGATCTTCTAGTCTTCATGTCTTCTACTCTTCTCATCTTGAGGATAGGCATGTAAGCCAGGGCTGTGCTGATCAGCAGATATCAGTTCAGTTGATCACACAAGACTAGTCTAAGCTGTTCTATATAAAGTCAGCTGATCGTATTACATTTATAAACTCTAAGTGTTTTGGCCATCAAAACTATTCTAACATCAAGTGGGGCTTAGGGTGAATTTATATCCCAACAGTAGATCTGTTCAAGAGGACTACAGAAAGACTCCCTCAAGTCTTCTGATAATCTAGAGACAATAGTCCGTTAGAACCACTGCTCTGATACCACTTGTTGGTCCCCGAACGAGTAGTGAATGGGATTAAAGTCTAGAAGGGAGGGGTGAATAGACTTTAAAACTTTTTCAAGAGAGTTGGAAACCTCTTCTGATCTCTATGTCAGCTGGACTACAAGTCTGCTGGTTCAGATGACTATAGTGATCTGATGAAGAGATTATATGCGGAAGTTTAGTAGGCCTTGTTTAGACTCGTTCTTTAGTTTATTTTGAAAGTACCAACTTAATTGTTTACTTAATGAAAAGCTCAGCTGATGCTGGTTTGAAGATTATAGTCTTAGATAAAGATGCTTTGAAAACACAGTATGCACTATATAATGAGATAAATAAACAATAAAGTAAAGTGCAGAATGTAAAAGACACCGGATTTATAGTGGTTCGGATATACGTTCCTACGTCCACTCTCACGTCCTAACGTGATGTTTAATCCCTTTAATTTACCAAAAATTACAAGGGCTTGTCCTTTATAGTCCCAAGAGTAGGACTTTGAGATCTGAGCAGTCCTTACTACTACGGTCTCCACAAGTGATTGGAAGCACTTGCACTTTACAGGGGTTCAAAAACTTAACCTTATGGTGGGGTTTTTGGGGTTTTTGAATATATCCAACTAATGGTTCAAACTTATAAAATGATTAACCACTACGCCTAAATCAAAGAATATACAATATGAATAGAATTCAGGTTCTTTGGTTGGATGGGAAATCACTTAAGAGCTAGAAGATGTTCTAAGGATTTCTGGGCTCTTGGAGAACTCTCAATGTGATATTGCTTTTGCTTGCTTGCTTGATTAGCTTTTGTGAATTCTCTCATTGTGATTTCGTATTTTGTGATTTATCATCCTCTTGTATTTATAGTGGTGATTGCTGCAACTAGCCGTTGGAGTTGACTAGCCGTTGGTGCAATCTTTCCATGTTGGCTTGATTCCTTGATTCCAGCCTCTTGATTGCTTCAATCCTGGGATCATGTCAATCTTCTAAGTAAGGTAAGTCTTCATTTGAATTGGAAGATGACTTTGGGAATCAGTCGAGTCCTGGGCGAGCACCTAGTCTTCTGATCTTCACTTATAGTCTTCTGACTACTCGTCTGGCCTTATGTCTTCTGTCTTCTGATATCAGTCGAGTAATACTCTTCTGATCTGGCAATTTTATGTGCTGCCTTAGACCATCTACAATCTTGGACTCCATCAGATAAGTAGGTATACAAGCACCTTACTTAATCTGGTCTTCAAAGATCTTCTAGTCTTCATGTCTTCTACTCTTCTCATCTTGAGGTTGTGCATGTAAGCCAGGGCTATGCTGATCAGCTGATATCAATACATCTGATCACACAAGACTATTCTAAGTTGTTCTATACGGAGTCAGCTGATCCTATTACATTTATAAACTCTAAGTGTTTTGGCCATCAAAACTATTCTAACATCAAGTGGGGCTTAGGGTGAATTCACATCCCAACAGTTTGCATCCCAAGCAAGGCTTGTGCTGATCCAGAATCCACTTGGATGGGTGCATCTGTTAAGAGATCATCTTCAAAGATTTGGTCAAGAGAAATAACTGCAAATTCAGAGAAATCAAATGGGTTAGTGAATAAACATTCATCACCCTCAGTTTCTTTTGCACAAGACTCTGATACATCAGCAGTCTTCTTTTCATTTTCAACTATTTCTTTTCTCCCTTCAATATTAATTTCCTCACATAAAGGAATAGGCCTCCTTTCATCAAGGGATTCTTGAAGTTCAGATTTGACTTCAAGAATAACCTGTCCTTCCTCACTTATACCACCCTCATTTTGTGGTACACTCACTATCTTAGTGATCACTACCTCTCTATCATCCAAACTCCCTGTTGTTTTTCCTCTATATTTTCCTTTTCAACTCCTTCACCTAAACCTGCATCATCTCCACCTCAAACAAGGTTCAAAGATGGCAGTTGTGGGGAGATCACAGTGCTTAAATCAGCAGCCACTGAGTCATCCTGAATGATTAAGGGCTGATCAATGTCCAACTCTCCTGACACTGAATAGGCCTTAACCAAACCAGCCTCTATAATTGGTACTAAAGGCTTAGATTTTTCAGTGCCTTTGAGATACCTCAAGATCCTCTTTGCAGCCTCAAGATGGCTTTTCTTAGGATTGGCTTGAAACCTTGCACAAACACCTACTGCAAAGGTGATGTCAGGTCTGCTGGCAGTGAGATAGAGGAGTGAACCAATGATTCCTCTATACTCAGTAGAGTTGGTTGGAACACCATTCTCATCAGGATCCATTTTCCAATTTGTGTTCATTGGGATCCTTACTGGCTTGCTAGTTGTACACCAAACTTTTTGATCATTTCTCTGGTGTACTTAGCTTGGTTGATGAAGATCCCTTCTTTATATTGCTTGACTTGAAGTCCCACAAAGAAGTTCATCAACCCCATCATGGACATCTCAAACTTGCTTTGCATAAGCTTTGAGAACTTCTCACACAACTTTTCATTGGGGGATCCAAAAATTATGTCATCCACATAAATTTGGACAAGCAAGATGTCCTCTCCTTCAGAGATTCTGAAGAGTGTTCTGTCTACAGTTCCCTTGATGAATCCATGATCCAAGAGGAATTGTGACAGAGTGTCATACCAAGCTCTAGGGGCTTGCTTGAGTCCATATAGAGCCTTCTTTTACTGATCTCTTCAGTAGAGTTGTCCTCTACTGAAGTTGAGTCATTTTGATCATAAAACTCAGGAAAGTTTAATGCAGGATCTAATTCAGGATCATAATCAGGGATGTTGTCCTCAAGACATTGGCATTTTCAACATTATTGGTTCCCCCTTGATTATTTGATCCATTAACTACCTCAGCAGGAACTGCTTCTTCATTGGTAGTTGTTACCTGAATGTGAACTGGGATTGGGTCATTCAGTTCACCATTTCCTTCAGTGGGGTTTGCCTCAGGAAGGTTGCCTTCAGGATTGTTGTCCATCCTTATGATTTCAGGTAAGTTGGCTTTGGCAACATCTAGGAATTCAGTGTCTTTGCCTTTTAGGCTCAGTCTGGTTGTCCTTTGTGTGATTTCTTCTGCCTCTAAGTCCTTGTTCCTGAACTCATGAGTAGATTCATCAAACACAACATGAGGTGTTTCCTCCACAATAAGGGTTTTCTTGTTGTAGACTCTGAAAGCTCTACTGATTTGAGAATATACAAGGAATACTCCCTCATCAGCTTTGCTATCAAAGGCTTTCAATTGTTCTTTCCCATTGTTGTGAATGAAACACTTGCAACCAAATATGTGAAAGTATGACACTTTAGGCATTCTTCCTTTCTAGAGTTCATAGGGGGTTTTGCCTTGCCCCTTAGTAATCAAACATCTATTTTGAGTATGGCATGCAGTGTTTATAGCTTCAGGCCAAAACCTCTTTGGTAGATTAGAATCAACAATTAAAGTTCTAGCAGCTTCTTTTAAGGTTCTATTTCTTCTTTCAGCAACTCCATTTTGTTGAGGAGTTCTAGCTGCTGAGGTTTCATGAGCTATTCCATTTGAAGTGCAATACTCATTGATGTATGAATTTATGAACTCAATGCCTTTATCAGATCTTATCTTGATAATGCTAAAGCTTTTCTCATTTGACAGTCTCTTTAAAAGTTCAGGCAGTTTGACTTGTGTTTCCTTCTTATTAAGGAGAAATACGACCCATGTGAACCTAGAGAAGTCATCTACTACCACCAATGTGTATTTTCTACCATTTATACTTGCAGGGGTAATTGGTCCAAATAAGTCCATATGTAAAAGTTCAAGTACCCTTTCAGTAGAGATGACTGGTTTTCCTTTGAATGAGGCTTTGATCTGTTTTCCTTCTTGGCATGGTTTACAGACATGCTCTTTAATGAAACCTCATTAGGTAGTCCTTTAACTAATGCATTTCTTGCAAGTTTGTTCATTGTTTTGAAGTTCAGGTGGTTTAGTCTTTTATGCCATAACCAACTTTGTTCATTTGAGCTCTTAGCAATGAAACATGCAGCATCAGTAGACTTGTCCCAGTCTGCAAAATACACATTCCCCTTCCTAGTTCCAGTAAATAGAATTAGTTAAGTTTTATCTTTGATTAAGCATTTTCCACTTGAAAACTCAACATTGAAATCTTTATCACAGAATTGACTGATACTTAGGAGGTTATACTTGAGACCAGCCACATAAGACACATTGGATACCTTGATGTTACCAATCATCAAGGTACCATAACCTTTTGTTGTTGCTTGTGAGCTGTCTCCAAATGTAACATTTGGGCCTTCTTTTTCAATGAAGTCAGTGAGGAGTTCCTTATTTCCAGTCATGTGCCTTGAGCATCCACTGTCAAGGTACCATGCTGACTTTTTGCTCATACTCCTCTTCTTGTGGCCCCTAGGTACCTGCAATTAAATAGGTTTAGGTACCCTTTGATTTTTGGGTCCTGAGAGGTTAGCTGTACCTTTAGGAATCCAAACTTGCCTAATAACCCTGATTGATTCAAGGTGGCTAAGTTGTTTTCCTCTAGCATCAACATACACTGTCTTTCCCTTAAATGCCTTTGGGAAAGTGTGTGTGAAAGTGTTGACTCTATAAGTTTCAGGAGAGTTGTCAAACCTCCTGAACTTATGAGTTCTTTGTGCTACTTGAGGAAATCTTTGAGGAAAGGCATTTTTGTGACCATTACCCTTTGGCATGAAGGGTTTTGGTTGTCTCATTTTATTCTGCCTTTGAGGATGGTTGTCCTTAGGTCTATTCAGCTGAGGCTTTCTCAGTAGAGTTGGCCTAGGCTGATTATACCTTGGATAACTCCTCTGAACATTGTTCAGGAGAGCTTCCCTACCATTGGGTCTACTCTGCTGACCAACATTCCTCTTGTGTTCAGGGAATTTGGCCTTTTCCTTAGGTTTGGGCCTAGTCTCCTGAAGCACTTGAGTTGGCAAATCATCCATTTTGCCCTTTCCTTTGTTCAGTGGCTGAATTGTTTCATTTTCAGCTTGTTGTGCCACTGATTTGACAATGATTCTCTTAGTGTTACTTGTAGAAGCAACACTAAGATAAGGTGAAGATTCAAATGGATCAAAACCTAATCCACTTCTTTGAGCCATAGGTCTTTGGTAACTCTGAATTTCCTCTATTGCCTTAGTGGATCTTCTCAGAGCAGACATCTTTAATTTCAGGCTCTCTTCACTTGTTTTTAGAATATCATACTCATGTGAGAGGTTTCCAAATTTAGCTTGAAGAATTTTCAGTTCAAAATCTTTTCTCTTCTGAGATAGGAGTTGATCATCAATCTCCTTTTGTTGGTCAACTATCCTGAGATTTGCTTCCTCAAGCTCTCTCAAGACTTGTTGATACAACTCAGTAGACTTGACATCAACAACTAACTCGGAATTTTTAGCAAACTCAATTGACAGTCTTTCATTTTCTCTCACACAATTGTCATGAAATTCTTGTAACATGGTGAAATCTTCCATCAACTTTCCAAGAGAAAGTTTCAAGTTGACTTCACTAGTGTTTTGTGAAATGAATGATGGTGAGCTAGAAGTAGAGGATACCTCATCATCCTCAATAGCAATGTTGCACACGTCATCATCATCATCACTGTTTGGGAACAGTCCATCAGAAGAGTTGAAGCTTTCAGCACTGTCAGATTCTTCACCAGCCATCATGGCTTTTCTGTTGGTGAATTTTCTGTCCCTTTTAGCTTGCCTTTCTCTTCTTTCTTTAGAGCTTAATTAAGGGCAGTCATACTGGAAGTGCCCTTTCTTCTTGCAATTATAGCACAGGTCTTCATCATCATCCTTCTTGGGTTCATCTCTTCTTCTTGATGATGAAGGTTCGGCTCTACTGGACCTTCTCCTATCAGAGTACTTGTCCTCTGATCTTTTCTCTTCAGGCTTCTTGACCTCAGCCTGAGCTTCAGGAGAGTTGTACCTTCTCCTGAATTTGTTGTCTTGGTTGAATTTCTTGTATCTACCAAACCTTGAATTCAGCTTTTCAAACCTTCTAGCCATCAAGGCTAGTTTCTCCTTCATTTCAGTCTTGGAGACTGGCTTTGATGATCTGGGAGTGGACTGCATTTCAGGTTCAGCAGTTTTGGCTTTGAATGCCACTCTCTTTGTAGGGATTGAAGGTTCCTCAACAGGGTTTCTTCTATTTAGATCAAACTCATAGGCTTTGAGTTCAGAGAAGATTTGTTGCATGGGCATGGTAGAGAGGTCTTTGGTGTTCTGCATCATAATAGCATAGACATCCCACTTTTGAGTGAGACTTCTCAAGATCTTCAATCCAACCTCTCTCTTGGAGTACACATTGCCCAATGAATTGATCTCATTCATCACATCAGTGAATCTTCCAGCAAATTTGTCAATGGACTCCTCAGACTCCATTGTGAATTGTTCAAACTTCTGCACAGCTACTTGGAGCTTGTTCTCCTAGATTTTTTCAGTACCCTCACACATTTCAGCAAGAGTATCCCAAATTTCTTTGGCAGTTGTGCAGTGGTAGACTCTACCCATGATTGCATCTAGAATTGTTTTGTAGAGGGTGTTCATGGTAAGATAATTCAAATTATCTTTTCTCTTCTCCTCAGAGGTGAAGTCATCTTCATCTTTGGGGATCACATCTCTTGTATCTGCTCTTTGAGCTTCAGTGACCCTGGGATTGACTTGAGTGAACACAAAAGGACCTTTTGTGATCACTCTCAACATGTCAGTGTGAAGAGATGCAAGATGAGCCCTCATTCTGATTTTCCAGAAATCATAGTTGTCTATTAAGAACATGGGCAATTTGTGATGTGAAATGTGATTGACTGGATTTGTGGCCATATTGTCCAATCCATGAACAGTAGGAGGTGGAACAGCAGCATTAATGTAGTTGACTGGATTTGTGGCCATAGCTGTTCCACCTCCTGCTGTTCAAGGATTTGACAACATGGCCACAACTCCAATCAACCACATCTCACATCACAAATTGCCCATGTTCTCAATAGACAACTATGATTTCTGGAAAATCAGGATGAGGGCTCATCTTGCATCTCTACACACTGATATGTTGAGAGTGATCACAAGAGGTCCTTTTGTGTTCACTTTTGTCAATCCCAAAGTCACTGAGGCTCAAAAGGCAGACACAAGAGAGGTGCTCCCCAAAGATGAAGATGACTGCACTGCTGATAAGAAGAGGAAAGATAATCTGAATTATCTTGCCATGAACACCCTCTACCAAACAATTCCAGATGCAATAATGGGTAGAGTTTACCACTGCACAACTGCCAAAGAAATTTGGGATACTCTTGCAGAAATGTGTGAGGGTGCTGAAAAGATCAAGGAGAAGAAGCTCCAAGTGGCAGTGCAGAAGTTTGAACAATTCACAATGGAGTCTGAGGAGTCCATTGACAAATTTGCTGGTAGATTCACTGATGTGATGAAAGAAATTAACTCCTTGGGCAAGGTGTACTCCAAGAGAGAAGTTGGACTGAAGATCTTGAGAAGTCTCACTCAAAAGTGGGATGTCTATGCTGTGATGATGCAAAATACCAAAGATCTCTCCACCATGCCCATGCAACAAATCTTCTCTGAACTCAAGGCTTATGAGTTCGATCAACAGAAGAAAGCCTGTTGAGGAACCTTCAATTCCCACAAAAGGAGTGGCATTCAAAGCCAAAACTGCTGAACCAGAAATGCAGTCCACTCCCAGATCATCAAAGTCAGTCTCCAAGTCTGAAATGAAGGAGGAACTAGCCTTAATGGCTAGGAGGTTTGACAAGTTAAACTCAAGGTTTGTTAAATACAAGAAATTCTACCAAGACAACAAATTCAGGAGAAGATACAACTCTCCTGAAGTTCAGGCTGAGGTCAAGAAGCCTGAAGAGAAAAGATCAGAGGACAAGTACTCTGACAGGAGAAGGTCCAGTAGAGCTGAACCTTCATCATCAAAAAGAAAAGAAGAACCAAAGAAGGATAATGATGAAGACTTGTCAAAAGAGACAAGAAAGTTCACCAATAGAAAAGCTATGATGGCTGGTGAAGAATCTGAAAATGCTGAGAGCTTCAACTCTTCTGATCGGCTGTTCTCCAACAGTGAAGATGATGATGATGTTTGCAACATGGCTCTTGAGGATGATGAGGTATCCTCTACTTCTAGCTCACCATCATTCATCTCACAAAACACTGGTGAGGTCAACTTGAAACTTTCCCTTGGAAAGTTGATGGAAGACTTCACTATGTTACAAGAATTTCATGACAATTGTGTGAGAGAAAATGAAAGATTGGCAATAGAACTTGCTAAAAACTCTGAGGTAGTTGTTGATGTCAAATCTACTGAGTTGTATCAACAAGTCTTGAGAGAGCTTGAGGAAGCAAATCTCAGGATAGTTGACCAACAAAAGGAGATTGATGATCAACTTCTCTCTCAAAAGAGAAAAGATTTTGAACTAAAAATTCTGAATGCCAAATTTGAAAACCTCTCACATGAGTATGACATTCTTAAAACAAGTGAAGAGAGCCTGAAACTAAAGATGTCTGCTCTGAAGAAATCCTCTAGAGCAAAAGAGGAAATTCAGAGTTATCAAAGACCTATGGCTCAAAGAAGTGGATTAGGTTTTGATCCATTTGAATCTTCACCTTGTCTTAGTGTTGCTTCCACAAGTAACACTAAGAAAATCTTTGTTAAGTCAGTGGCACAAACTAAAAATGAAGTGAATCAGCAACTGAACAAAGGAAAGGGCAAAATAGATGACTTGCCTACTCAAGTGCTTCAGGAGACAAGGCCAAAACCTAAGGAAATGGCCAAAGCTCCTGAACACAAGAGGAATGTTGGTCAGCAGAGTAGACCCAATGGAAGGGCAACTCTCCTGAACAATGTTCAGAGGAGTTATCCAAAGTATAATCAGCCTAGGCCAACTCTTCTGAGAAAGCCTCAGCTGACTAGACCTAAGGACAACTATCCTCAAAGGCAAAATAAAATGAGACAACCAAAACCCTTCATGCCAAAGGGTAATGGTAATAAAAAAGCCTTTCCACAAAGATTTCCTCAAGTAGCACATAAAACTCATAAGTTCAGGAGGTTTGACAACTCTCCTGAAACTTACAGAGTTAACACATTCACACATACTTTCCCAAAGGCATTTAAGGGAAAGACAGTGTATGTTGATGCTAGAGGAAGACAACTTAGTCACCTTGAATCCATCAGGGTTATTAGGCAAGTTTGGGTTCCTAAAGGTACAACTAACCTCTCAGGACCCAAAACTCAAAGGGTACCTAAACCTATCTAATTGCAGGTACCAATGGGCCACAAGAAGAGGAGCATGAGTAAAAAGTCAGCATGGTACCTTGACAGTGGATGCTCAAGGCACATGACTGGAAACAAGGAACTCCTCACTGATTTCATTGAAAAAGAAGGCCCAAATGTCACATTTGGAGACAGTTCACAAGCAACTACAAAAGGTTATGGTACTTTGATGATTGGTAATATCAAAGTATCCAATGTGTCTTATGTGGTTGGTCTCAAGTATAATCTCCTAAGTATCAGTCAATTCTGTGATAAAGATTTCAATGTTGAGTTTTCTAGTGGAAAATTCTTAATTAAAGATAAGACTCAACAAACTCTATTGACTGGAACTAGGAAAGGAAATGTGTATTTTGCAGACTGGGACAAGTCTACTGATGCTGCATGCTTCATTGCTAAGAGTTCTAGTGAACAAAGTTGGTTATGGCATAAAAGATTAAACCACTTGAACTTCAAAACAATGAACAAAATTGCTAGAAATGCATTAGTTAAAGGACTACCTAATGAGGTTTTCATTAAAGAGCATGTTTGCAAACCATGCCAAGAAGGAAAATAGATTAAAGCCTCATTTAAAGGAAAACCAGCCATCTCTACTGAAAGGGTACTTGAACTTCTACATATGGACCTATTTGGACCAATTACCCCTGCAAGTATAAATGGTAAAAAATACACATTGGTTGTAGTAGATGACTTCTCTAGGTTCACATGGGTGGTATTTCTCCTTAATAAGAAGGAAACACAAGTCAAACTGCCTGAACTCTTAAAGAGACTGTCAAATGAGAAGAGCCTTAGCATTATCAAGATAAGATCTGATAAAGGCACTGAGTTCATAAATTCATACATCAATGAGTATTGCACATCTAATGGAATAGCTCATGAAACCTCAGCAGCTAGAACTCCTCAACAAGATGGAGTTGCAGAAAGAAGGAATAGAACTTTAAAAGAAGCTGCTAGAACCTTAATTGCTGATTCTAACTTACCCAAGAGGTTTTGGGCTGAAGCTATAAACATTGCATGCCATACTCAAAATAGATGTTTGATTACTCAAAATAGATGTTTGCTGGAAAGGAAGAATGCCTAAAGTGTCATACTTTCACATCTTTGGTTGTAAGTGTTTCATACACAATAATGGGAAAGAGCAGTTGAAAGCCTTTGATAGCAAAGCTGATGAGGGAGTATTCCCTGGATATTCTCAAATCAGTAGAGCTTTCAGAGTCTACAACAAGAAAACCCTTATTGTGGAGGAAACACCTCATATTGTGTTTGATGAATCTATTCATGAGTTCAGGAATGAGAACTTAGAATCAGAAGAAATCACACAGAGGACAACCAGACTGAGCCTTAAGGACAAAGACACTGAATTCATAGATGTTGTCCAAGCCAAACTCCCTGAAAACTTCACATTGGACAACAATCCTGAAGGCAATTCTCCTGAGGAAAATCCCACTGAAGGAAATGGTGAACTGAATGATCAAATCCCAGTTCACATCCAGGTAACAACTACCAATGAAGAAGCAGTTACTGCGGAGGTAGTTAATGGGTAAAATAATCAAGGGGGAACTCAAAATGTTGAAAATGCCAATGTCCCCGACATTGAGGACAACACCCCTGAATATGATCCTGAATTAGATCCTGCATTCAATTATCCTGAATTTTATGATCAAAATGACTCAACTTCAGTAGAGGACAACTCTACTGAAGAGATCAGAAAAAGAAGGACCTGGTTGTCTGACCATCCTACTGATCTAATACGTGGTGACCCAAGTATAGGAGTCAAAACAAGGAGATTTCATGGTGAAAGTGCTCTTTTCTGTTGTTTCTTGTCAGAACAAGAACCAAGTGACATTGAGGAAGCACTTCAAGATGCCAATTGGATCACAGCCATGCAGGAAGAACTGAATCAATTCACCAGAAATGAAGTATGGGAGCTGGTGGATAGACCTTCACATCAAGATGTTATTGGAACAAAGTGGGTGTTCAAGAACAAGAAGAATGAGAATGATGTGATTGTCAGAAACAAAGCAAGATTTGTGGCAAAGGGCTATTGTCAACATGAAGGCATTGACTATGATGAGACATTTGCACCTGTGGCAAGGCTAGAAGCAATAAGGCTCTTTCTAGCCTATGCAGCCCACAAGAGGTTCAAAGTGTACCAAATGGATGTAAAAAGTGCCTTTTTGAATGGAGTCTTGAAAGAAGAAGTTTATGTGGAGCAACCACCTGGTTTTGAGGTTGGAAACCAAGTTTATAGATTGAAGAAAGCTCTATATGGACTCTGTTGGAACACGCCGACGAAGGCGGTCAGTCACCGGGATCGTTGTCGGATGCCAAACGTATAAAGGAATAAAAAACTAAACATTCATCTAAAACAAAGTTTAGATTCGTTACCCTTGGAGATCGAGGCGTTGATTCCAATCTACAGATCTTCTAGTCTGTCTCCCAACTTGGCTCGAACACCGGGTGGACGGCGTGCTATCAAACGTGGAGAAGGTGCCTCAATTTGATCTCCTTGAAACCCTAGCCGTTTTTCTCAATTTCGTGTGTGCTAGGGTTTCAAAACTGAATTAGGGCTCCTATTTATAATTTCCATAAGTTTCATGGGCCAGACTAGGGATCCATTAGAAGGTATAGGGCTTGGGCTTCTTACAGGCCCAAATACTCTTATGTTCAGCCCAGAACATATAATTTGGCCCGAGAACATTAATTCATTCCACTAGAGAATTAATGTTGCACTCCCGTCCTATCCCGAACCGAATCAGGGCTTCTATTAGACATTATAATTCCCCGTGTTTAAGATATCGCACGTTCATTAATTATTAAAGCTTCTGACTTCTTTAAACAATTAATTTCTATAATTCCTTGAGTAGTACCACTCAACCTTGTTGTCGTACGGATTAAATCCACCTGCAGGGTTTAATACGACAATCCTTTATGAGTTTCCTCAAGGGGACATCATCAGCCTGGATGTACAGGACACGGTGCCCTAATGCCAATAAGTAGACATTATGCGAGCGATGCCACTACCCAAAATACGGAGCGTGAAGAATCTACCAAGATTCTCACCTATGGTACATCAAAGTAGTGAACAAGCACCCCACACATCTAAATATCACACTTAGGGTTAAGAATCATAAAAGTCACCAAGACCTCTAGTTCTTCATAACAGTCAGAACAGAAGAACATGTCTTATCTGTGATCCATTCAATACGCCTCAGCGCACTAGTATAAACTAATGGCCAAGACAAACCACTAACAAGTTTATACTACAACTTAAACCAATAGTTTTGTCCATAACTATCTCAGTTGTGAATACTGTTTATATCTTACAAGGGACTGACAATGTGATCTTCTGTGTGACTACAAACCCACCACATCGTCTACAATGCAAGATAAGCAGACATATAAGTAATCACAAAGAATGCAATAATGTGAAAAACCATTTATTTCAGATAAAAGGAAATCGAATATACGTCACAAAAGCCCACTAAAAGTTTGCTTTACAGTATACACCAACAATCTCCCACTTATACTAAAGCTTAACTTTTAGTATACACATAAAGACATCAACATTTCTCCCACTTATACTCAAAGTCTAGCTTGTAATACATCGTAAATCAAGACCCTCTACATGTTTCTCAAAGACTTTTATTGCCAGCGTCTTTGTGAAAGGATCAGCCAAGTTATCCAACGACGCAATCATAGCTACATCCACGTCTCCTCGATTTACGATATCTCGTATAATGTGGTACTTTCGCTCTATGTGTTTACTTGCTATGTGGGCTCTAGGTTCTTTCGAGTTTGCCACTGCACCTGCGTTATCACAATAAACAGTGATACACATCGGCATACTCTGAGATACCCCTAATTCCAGAAACAAATTACGCAGCCAGACAGCCTCCTTTGCGGCCTCTGAGGTAGCTACGTACTCGGCTTCCATAGTGGAGCCCGCGATGCATTTCTGCTTCACACTTCTCCAAGATATGGCTGCGCCTCCCAGCATAAACACATAACCCGAGGTTGACTTCCGTTCATCTCGATCAGCTTGGAAATCTGAATCGGTATAACCCAAAGGAATCAAACTATTTGACTGGTATACTAGCATATAATCTCGAGTCTTTTTCAAGTACTTGAGAATATGCTTAACAGCAGTCCAGTGTCCTTGACCAGGGTTAGACTGATATCTTGCTACCATGCCGACTGCATAGCAAATATCAGGCCTCGTACACAACATCGCATACATAAGGCTTCCTACAGCCGAAGCATAAGGAACCTTAGCCATCTCCTCTATCTCCTTCTGTGTCTTAGGACACATATCTTTAGATAGAGGGACTCCATGTCTGAAAGGTAGTACACCCTTCTTGGAATTCTGCATGCCAAAACGAGCAATCACGGTATCAATGTAAGACGCTTGAGATAAACACAACATTCTTTTTTTTCGATCACGAGTGACCTTAATACCAAGAATGTACGATGCTTCTCCCATATCCTTCATTTGAAACTGTTCTGAAAGCCACACCTTTACGTCTGATAATACTTTCACATTGTTGCCAATAAGAAGAATATCATCTAAGTATATTACTAAGAATACCACTACGTCTCTGTCACTCTTCTTGTACACACAACTTTCATTTTGACATTGTTCAAATCCAAAAGATTTGATCACCTCATTAAAACAAATGTTCCAACACCTGGAAGCTTGTTTTAGCCCATAAAGAGACTTTTTCAGCTTCCAGACTAGATGGGCCTTTCTTCACATAACCCTCGGGTTGCTGCATATAGATGTCCTTATCCAAATTTCCATTAAGGAAAGCTGTCTTGACATCCATTTTCCAAATCTCATAGTTCATGTGATTAGCTATGGAGCATATCATACTGGATCGATTTTAGCATGGCTACTGGTGAGAAGGTCTCGTCATAGTCGATTCCTTCTTTCTGGGTAAAACCCTTTGCCACCAACCGTGCCTTAAAAGCAGTAATCTGCCCATCAGACCCTCTCTTACGTCTGTAGACCCACTTACACCCAACGACTTTCTTGTCGTGGGGAAGTTCACTTAGGTCATACACTTCCATAGCATCCATAGATTCAATTTCTAAATCCATGGACTTGTGCCAAGACTCTGCATCTTTGTCTTTGATTGCCTCTTTGTATGTCCAGGGGTCGTTATCATCATGTTCATCGCTTGGAATCAAGTTAATAGACTCTCCCACAAACATGAAACGATCAGGTTGGCGAACAACCCTCCCATTACGACGAGGCAATGTATACAAAGGTTCATCAGAGTCGCCACGTTGTGTAGTCTCTTGTGGTATTTCCTCTTGCACACTCGGTGTGCCATTGTCTCCTCTCAACTCATTTAGAATGATCTCAGTATTGGACTTATGCTCATTCATATAGTCTTCTTCTAAAAATCTGGCATTGGTACTCACCACCACCCTCTGATCATTATGACTATAGAATAACCACCTCTCGTTCCCTTAGGGTATCCTACAAACAACCGTACTTCAGTTCTAGGTGCCAACTTATCAGCTTCCTTGTTCAGCACATGTGCTGGACAACCCCAAATCCGAATGTGGTTTAGACTATGCTTTCACCCAGACCACAATTCAATCGGGGTTTTTGGAACCACTTTAGAAGGTACATAATTTAGAAGGTACGCTGCTGTTTCCAAGGCAACCCCAAAAAGAGGTAGGTAATGAAGCATAACTCATCATCGATCTCACCATATCTAATAGAGTCCTATTCCTTCTCTCAGCCACGCCATTCTGTTGCGGAGTACCAGGCGCGGAGAGCTGGGATCTAATCCCGTTCTCTAATAAGTATTGCCTAAATTCATTGCTAAGGTACTCGCCACCACGATCAGAACGCAGTGACTTGATACTCTTACCATAACGGTTCTCCACTTCTGCCTTAAACTCTTTGAACTTGCCAAAGCATTCAGACTTGTGGCGCATCAGGTAGATGTATCCATATCTTGAGTAATCATAGGCCCACACAAATCAGAGTGAATCAATTCCAACACATCATTAGCCCTATTACCCTTGGCCTTAAAAGGCCTCGAGGTCATCTTGCCTTCCAAACAGGATTCGCACTCTGAGAATGGTTCCACTTGGAAAGACTCCAAAAACCCATTACTTAGTAGTCTTTGAATCCTTCTTAGGTTGACATGACCCAATCTTAGATGCCAAAGGTATGTTTGATTCAACTTAGAAGGTCCTTTCTCTTATTTAATGATGATGATGAATGAGCTTCAGTCACAGTATGATATGCACACGTAATAGTATAAAGATTGTTTTCTAACGTGCCAGAACAAATTAAAGAGTCATATTTCATAATAACAACATTGTCATTAAAAATAACTGAGCATCCATCCAAACCTAACTTCGAAACAGAAATTAAATTTCTCCGAAAATTCGGCACGTATAAAACGTTCTTTAATACTAAAACAGAATTAGAAAAACATAAGCGCACGTCTCCCACTGCAACCACTGATACTATCGCAGCATTGCCCAAACTAATAGTAATCTCTCCCTCACTCAGTTCCCTTGTCTGCAGAAACCCCTGCAAGGTGTAACAAACATGGTCAGTGGCTCCTGTATCTACTACCCAAGAAAAGGCAGAACAAGCCGCAAAACATGTTTCAACAGCTAAAGCGAGAGACGTACCAGAGTTGTCCTTTTTCAGGAGAGGACAACCAGATTTCCAATGTCCCGTCTTGTTGCACTTGAAACATTTGCCCTTCGGCTTTTTCACGCCACCAGAAGGTGCTAGTTTCTTGCTCCCACTGCTTTCACCACCACCCTTTTTCTGTAAAGGCTTTTTTTTTTTCTTGCCATTAGACGAAGAAGGTCCAGCCTGAACAGTAACATTGGCTTGTGGTCGTTTACCCATGAGACCCTCCACCGCGACCAATTCCGTAAGAAGCTCGGTTAAAGTATAATCCTTCTTACTCATGATCGCGTTTACACGGAAGTTCTCAAAAGACTTTGGGAGCGAGTGTAGGATCATATCGATCTTGGTGTCATTATCGATTAACCCTCCGAGGACCTCAATCTCATTCAGATATTCCATCATCTTGAGACCGTGGTCCCTCACGGACGCTCCCTCTGGCATAGAGGTTGAAATGATCTTCCTCATAGCCTCAAAGCGGGCAGCCCTATCTTTCTCACCAAAAAGCTCTTTGAGGCTCAACATCATAGTTGCGGCAGTAGGCATAGTTTGATGCTGCTGTTGTAAAACATTTGACATCGAGGCCAAAATGTAACAACGAGCCATCTCATCAGCCTTGTGCCACTTCTTATGAGCCTCCCTTTGCTCTTCAGTAGATTCGGCTCCCAAAGGGGCAGGAGCAGGTGTATCGAGCACAAACTTGTACTCATCAGCAACTAGGACAATGTCCAAATTTCTTTTCCAATCCAAGTAATTTTGACCAATTAGCTTATTTTGATTTAAGATAACCATAAGTGGGTTGAATGTCACCATAATGTATCTGAAATAAATAAAATGCAAGCAATGAATCACATAAGTTTGAAGCATAAAACATTGGAAACCTTCAAAACCAATATTCAACACAACCTCCAACAGCCCAACAAACACATATGCAAGCCACGTTAGGGTGGTCGTTTACACATGTATTCATCGACCAGATATTCAGTCTTTAATTTCAATATCACGTCAACTTATCCTTATGACGAATGAAATTAACAGTCGAACTTTAACTGGCCATGTGAACTAGAACAGTGACCCCGTTGGGGGGTTATATTAAAATTCACATCTATGTGATGACCACAATTTAACAACAGTTATCTTGAATTATTCTTTACTGATGAACTTATGGATGACACATCCGTTAGGGAAGATCACACACTTCATCGAAAGATTAAAACAGTTTTATTATAAGTCTCAACTAGTAAGCTCGTGAATGTTGCATCCGTTAGGGGGAGACTCACGAGGTCCCACGAGCAACATACACCTTACTTAAAGACCAATTGTGGAGGCCTATGAATTAATTAAAAAAAATCAATTATTCCACTTAGTCATTTAAACTTTGAAGATTATTCACAGGCATAACAAATTAACTAAATAATACAAGCATGCCAATCATAACAAGATGCGATAAATAGAGGCAAAAATAAATAAATGCACATCTATCGCAACCCCTTGAAAAACCTATCAAAAAACAGCCTACAATAAGCTATTACAATGATAAAACAGTGGCGCGGACGGATGCCTCGCATCGACCTCTCACGCAATGCAAAAATCTCGAATACGCGTCCACCGACTAAAACTGGCAGAAAACTTCATCAAGACGTTTGAATTAGGTCCCGCCACCGGCTGTCCCAGCTTTGCTGGGATATGTGTAGATCTCGTCTAGACGTTTCCGAAAAGGTCTTACGGGCTGAAAACGGATACCCGAGTCAAACGTTGTGGCCAAAACAGTTTTTACCGTAAAAAAAACAGCTTTCACCGTCCAAAGCCATAACCCGAAAACTCGGATCGCCGTTTCCAGATCTTCCATCGACACCGCCCATTCTCACGATCAAATTTACAATAAAAACGAGCAAAACCCTACTACAGTGATCTATGAAAAAAATCTTATACTACCCACACTTATTATCTGGTGGGAAAAACAATTACAACATCACATAAGGGTTGCGATAGAATAAAAACCTTAAATAATAATTGATAGAAACGAATCCATACAAGAAACAAAATAAATTGAATCATACAATCATACGTTTCAAGCAGAGCCAACAATCCACGAATCCAGGCTCTGATACCAATTGTTGGAACACGCCGACGAAGGCGGTCAGTCACCGGGATCGTTGTCGGATGCCAAACGTATAAAGGAATAAAAAACTAAACATTCATCTAAAACAAAGTTTAGATTCGTTACCCTTGGAGATCGAGGCGTTGATTCCAATCTACAGATCTTCTAGTCTGTCTCCCAACTTCGCTCGAACACCGGGTGGACGGCGTGCTATCAAACGTGGAGAAGGTGCCTCAATTTCGTCTCCTTGAAACCCTAGCCGTTTTTCTCAATTTCGTGTGTGCTAGGGTTTCAAAACTGAATTAGGGCTCCTATTTATAATTTCCATAAGTTTCATGGGCCAGACTAGGGATCCATTAGAAGGTATAGGGCTTAGGCTTCTTACAGGCCCAAATACTCTTATGTTCAGCACAAAACATATAATTTAGCCCGAGAACATTAATTCATTCCACTAGAGAATTAATGTTGCACTCCCGTCCTATCCCGAACCGAATCAGGGCTTCTATTAGACATTATAATTCCCCGTGTTTAAGATATCGCACGTCCATTAATTATTAAAGCTTCTGACTTCTTTAAACAATTAATTTCTATAATTCCTTGAGTAGTACCACTCAACCTTGTTGTCGTACGGATTAAATCCACCTGCAGGGTTTAATACGACAATCCTTTATGAGTTTCCTCAAGGGGACATCATTAGCCTGGATGTACAGGACACGGTGCCCTAATGCCAATAAGTAGACATCATGCGAGCGATGTCACTACCCAAAATACGGAGCGTGAAGAATCTACCAAGATTCTCACCTATGGTACATCAAAGTAGTGAACAAGCACCCCACACATCTAAATATCACACTTAGGGTTAAGAATCATAAAAGTCACCAAGACCTCTAGTTCTTCATAACAGTCAGAACAGAAGAACATGTCTTATCTGTGATCCATTCAATACGCCTCAGCGCACTAGTATAAACTAATGGCCAAGACAAACCACTAACAAGTTTATACTACAACTTAAACCAATAGTTTTGTCCATAACTATCTCAGTTGTGAATACTGTTTATATCTTACAAGGGACTGACAATGTGATCTTCTGTGTGACTACAAACCCACCACATCGTCTACAATGCAAGATAAGCAGACATATAAGTAATCACAAAGAATGCAATAATGTGAAAAACCATTTATTTCAGATAAAAGGAAATCGAATATACGTCACAAAAGCCCACTAAAAGTTTGCTTTACAGTATACACCAACAGACTCAAGCAAGCCCCTAGGGCTTGGTATGATACTCTGTCACAATTCCTCTTGGATCATGGATTCACCAAGGGAACTGGGATCATGGAGAGGACATCTTGCTTGTCCAAATTTATGTGGATGACATAATATTTGGATCCCCCAATGAAAAGTTGTGTGAGAAATTCTCAAAGCTAATGCAAAGCAAGTTTGAGATGTCCATTATGGGGTTGATGAACTTCTTTTTGGGTCTACAAGTTAAGCATTCAAAAGAAGGGATCTTCATCAACCAAGCTAAGTACACCAGAGAAATGATTAAAAAGAGGATCTTGAGGTATCTCAAAGGCACTGAGAATCTAGGCCTTTGGTACCCTGCTGATGACAATATTGAGTTAACTGGCTACTCAGATGCTGATTATGGAGGTTGCAGAATTGATAGAAAGTCCACTTCAGGGACTTGTCAATTCTTAGGCAACAAGCTTATATCTTAGTTTTTGAAGAAGCAGAACACAGTGGCTACTTCCACCACTGAAGCTGAGTATGTTGCAGTTGGAAGTTGTTGTGCTCAAATCCTTTGGTTGAGACAACAACTCAGAGACTACAAAGTCAACTCTACTGAAGTGCCAATATTTTGTGATAACAATAGTGCAATTGCAATATCACAAAATCCTGTATTGCACACAAGATGCAAACATGTAGACATCAAGCATCACTTCATTAGAGATCATGTGGAGAAGAAGGACATAAAGTTGGTCAAGATCCACACAGATCATCAAAAAGCTGATATTCTAACAAAGCCACTTGCAGAGGCAAGATTTCTGGAGTTATCAACAGAGTTGGGATTACTTGATCCAGGGAAGTTGGACAAGTAAAATTCATTGAAGTTAATGGGAGTAAGGGGAACTAGAATGACTTTCAGCAGACTTGGTCAAGTCTACTGAAGCTCAGGAGAGATGACCTCAAATATTCAGGACACTTGTCCATTGAATCTCAGGACACTTATCCCAGTGGGGTCAGATAAGTTGTCTTGGCTATCAAACTATCTCCTTGGTTTGATAAGCACCTATTTTGAGTAATCATTGTCTACTTTAATATTTGTCCCAATTACAGATATCATCTTTATGGGATTTAATTTGTCCCCCACCCAAAAGGTCACTTTCCATGCATTAAATGCCAAGATTTAACTCTTGTTTGCATTACACTTTTCAAGCCATGATCCATCTCGAAAACTCCCCAACCATTAACTAATATTAAATAACTTCCACGTTTTGAATAAAACCAATAACTCACTGTTACATTGACCATTGGATCAAAACTGGCCAACTCCCCTGAAATTAATCCTGGCCGTCCAAGTGTGTTTTCCATTTTTGACAACCGTTGAAAACTCACAAAACTCACCAACTCATTGACAAACATTCTTTATAGAATATTCTCAAGCCTTAAGATCCCCCACAAACTCTTCTTCCCCAAGTATTCGAAACCCTAGCTCTTATCTTCTTCAAACTCTCTGAAAACTCTCTCAATTTCATTTCTGTAAACCTTCAATGGCTCCCAAAGTAAGACCAGAAATGATCATTGATTTCTCCAACAAGGCTCTAGACCTTGATTTTGGTTATTTGAGAAACAAAAACAACCTTCACTTTGAACCCATAGTATCATTTGCAAGTGAAGACCCTGAAATTACACCAACCTTGAGATGGTTGAGGAGGGCAGGCCTTCAGAAGTTCATGGAGGAAAGGCCAAGCTCTTGTTTGGAGAACTACATGGCAGAGTTCTTTGCCTTTCTCAAGTGGAGAGGTAAGCCAGAAGATGGTGAAGTCTCAACCAGACTTTCTTATGTGGCAGAAGGAGAGGAGGAAGAGAGATTTCACAGGGTGAAATTCTCTTCAGAAGATCTTGAAGGAGTTTTTGGATTGCCTTCCGAGGGAAGGAATCCAGAATTCTATGGTGCTGATCATGAAGATGAGATAGCACAAGAATGGCTTTTGGTCCCAGGTCCACTATCATCAACACAAAACAAGAAGACTCTCAAGCCAAAGTTTCTCAACCTCTTTGAGGTAGTTGCAAAGAGTCTCTTGAGCAACACTGGAAGCCTGGAGCAGGTCAACCATCCTAGAATCAGAATTATGGCTGCAGTTATTGATGCTAATGACAAGGGCATCAAGTTTGATTGGAGGACCTTCATCATGTCTGAGATGATGAAGGAAAAGGCTAAGTTTAAAGTGAAAGCCCACAATAAGGTTGTGCTAGAAGGGAAACTCAAGTATTGCACAAGGGCAAGCTTGTTGATTGAGAGATTTTCCCACTATTCTCTAATGCAAACCTTTGCAAAGCCCCTCCCTGCTCAAAAGATCATGTTTAGAAAACTCAGCAAGAAAACTGAGCAAAGGATGTTAGTCCTGAAAGGAGTATATATCAAGTGTATGGAGGGGGGGGGAATACACTTGTATGCAATTCTTTTTTACTTTTGATCAAACCAGAGCTCAGCAAGGTTGTCTTGGACAACTCTACTGAAGATGATTAACTCTTCTAAGATAATCAAACTACTAAGTACTATTGAGTACTTAGTTGAATAACTATCTAAAGGAGTTATATATGCGGAATAGTGGTTGGCCCTTTTAGTTTAGACTCCTTTAGTTTCTGAAATCACTTTGTCAATTCAATACAGTCCAGTTTTCAGGGAACTTGTCCAAATAGGTTTTGCACAGTCTTTGAATGTTTTAGCCTTTGAAAGATCAGTTTTGTGTGCAGTGTTGAATGTATGAAAGTTCTTGAAAAGCAAATCAACACAAGAGTTTATAGTGGTTCAGAGACTCAAGCTCCTACATCCACTTTCCCTGATTGAACAGGATAATTCCTTCACTCTTGGAATTAACTTGTTTTATAGTGCCAAGATGCACTTGATCAATAACACCACTCCTTGGTGAATTGATCCCTAGGATGTCTAGAGTCCTAGTACCCTCTTCTTAACTCAGAACTGAACTGTTCTTCTCTCAACAGTCAGCTCCTACCACTTCTACTACTACTACAACAACCTTCTCACTTTCTCACTTGAAAGGGGTAAGGGTTGAAGTAAGGATCCAACTAATGAGATATCCTTTACAATGAAGATCAGTGTATAAGGATAGGATATCTCTCTAAGCTTTGTATGGATATACAATTGGGTTCAGCTTATAAGAAGTGTATGAAGACTAAGATAGTCTTTGAAAGCTTTGAAAGTACTCTTGCTTGTAAGAACTTTAGGTTAGTTGAATTATGTTGAGGTTCAGTTCGTTGGATTGTGTTGAGGTTCAGTTCCTTGGATGCTTTCAAATGGTCTTCACACTTCTGTATTTATAGACAATTGAAGGATTTGCCCGTTGGAGAGGCAGCCTCAAAAGTCCATAAATGTCTTCTTTTGGTTCTTCAACCTTGAAGACATATTCTTGATAGTGACATGTCCTCATTTGGGAAATAAACGGCTGTATGAGCTTTATCTTCATTCTGCAACACTCTTCTCAATATCTGACTTTAAGATTCTCTTGATAAGACTTAGACATGGCTTCTGAAGGTTGCTCCAATGATAGGACAACATTCCTTATCAAAAGGACAACTCTCCTTATCACTATCAGCAGTCTTGCTTATCAGCAAGGTTGGCTTGCTCTTCTTCAGATGACTTGGCTCTTACCCTTTGCTTCACTTCAAAGTGATCTTAGCATGTTGAATTGTAGTTCTTTAGGGTGTGGTTATCTCTAACTCTTCAGCATAGTTGACTTCAAGCTTTCAGATCACTTGATCTTGATTAATTATGAAGAGACAACTCCTCTGGACAACTCTCCTGATCAGCATACTTGACCTTCAGCAGACTTGATCATAATTCCAGAATTTGAGCCTTGAGGGGACTTGTTCTTGATGACTTCAAAGCATGTGTTCCCCCTCAAATTGTGCATCTAATTAATTAAGAGCTGCCTAACATATTAGCTCCTCATCTAGCCTTATTCTATATGTTCTAACATACTTAGAACATAATCATTTTTGACTTAGGCATGTCTCAGGGGGTTTTGGTATTGAATCAAAACATATCTCATTTTATTCCCAACAATTTCCCCCTTTTTGATGATGACAAAACCTACACATTCTATGCAAAAGTGACTTAGCTACACCTATTACATTTATCTTCAAAAGACATGACTAAGGTCAATTATCCTGAAAAGCAATGTGTTAGTGTACTCACTGTTCATGTTGCACATAGGTTTCAAATATAGGCATAGAGAGATTTCTGTAATAATGTATCTTGATTCTGAGGTAGTTCAACTATCATTCATATAGAAATCATTACAAGCATGTTGATAGTTGAAAGTAATTTATCAGAGCAAGAATTCAAGACATCATTACAAATGATCATTTCATTACAACTATTCAGAGCATATACTAAACATAAGATCTAGGGTATCAGAGCAAATCAAATAAATGCTTAAGAGTATCTAGATCTTCAAGTTTTAGAGCATCTACTAGTATCAGAGCAAAACCAAAACACTTCAAGTATCAGAGCAGAATACTACTGGATATCAAGACAAATGCTTGTATTAGAGCATCCAGATTATATCAGAGCAAACAACATGTCAAGGCACACCACATCAGCAGGCTTGTCCAAATTTCAGCATATTTGACCAATTAAAAAAATATCTTCAGATAAGATAAGTTTTTATCCAAAAAGGGCAGAAGACTTAGCCATTTTCAGAGATCATCCTCAGGAGGTGGCACCATCCCATATTGTGCCCACACTCTTCTTTTCAAGGCCATGGCTTCTTGGTTTGTTCCCTTGGGTCCAAGAACCATCTTGTTCAGCTTGAGGATCTCAGTAAATTCCTTTAGGATCCTTGCCTGGTCAATCCATCCTTCAAGCTTTGGAGGCATGTATATGATTGGCTTGGGAGCTGTGAGTTCAAATCTTGCAATATCAGCAGCTGCAAGTAGTTCTTGATAAAGCTCTCTGTAATACTCTATCATGAACTCAGCAAAAGTGGAGTTGGCATCTTTTCCATTCCATCTGTCAATGACATAGTAGTCATAGACAAACTCCCTTTTGGCTTCCTCCCATGAGTCATTAAGCTGAATTGGCACCCATTTATCCAAGTGAGGATATTTGGTGTCCATTAGGATCAATAACTGTGGTTTCATCTTGTTGTAAGTTGCTCTCTTCCTTCTTGGCTTCTGAAAGTCTGCTCTTCTTTTATCTCTTGCTCTTTGTGCTTCATCCATCAGATCCATCTTTTCTTGGGCTCTCATCATGGCCAGTTTCTGTTGAGTTTCAGGGTCTTTTCCATACCCTTCATGAAACATCTTTGATAGATCATTTAGCACTACCACTTTCTTCTTCTTAGGTCCTGGTCCAAAGCCTTCTTCATACAGCTCTTCTACATCTTCAGAAGCTTTGGCACCTTCAGTGGACTTAGTCTAAGAGGACTTTTCTTTCTCAGAAGACTTGTCCTTTTCAGAAATTTTGGACATTTCAGCAGTCTTGTCTTCTTCAGCAGCTTTGGCCTTCTTTGAGATAGGCTCATCATCATCAATTCTGAATTCAGGTGGTAGATCAAGGTTGTTGGGAAAATCAGTAAATGTCTCAGCTTGTCTTTTCTTTCCTTTTGCCCTCTTGATCTTTCCTCTAGTTTGGACACCTTCAGCATCTTTGTCCAAACCAGACACTTCACCACCTGGCCTCTGCTGTAACCTCACTCTTTCCTCTTGAACTGAGGCCATTGAGTTTTTCAATGCAAGTGCTAACTGCTCCTCTTCATCCAAATCTTCTAAGTTCAGCACTGCTGGCTCTTTCCCTTTTCCCTCAGGAGCTTTGTCCTTCATCATCTCAGACATGATGAAGGTCCTCCAATCAAACGTGATGCCTTTGTCACTAGCATGAATAATTGCAGCCATAATTCTGATTCTTGGATGGCTGACTTGCTCCAAGCTTCCAGTATTGCTCAAGAGACTCTTAGCAACTACCTCAAAAAGGTTGAGAAATTTTGGCTTGAGAGTCTTCTTGTTTTGTGTTGAAGAGATGGGACCTGGAACCAAAAGCCATTCTTGTACTATCTCCTCTTCATGATCAGCACCATAAAATTCTGGATTCCTTCCTTCAGAAGGCAATCCAAAGGCTCCTTCAAGATCTTCTGAAGAGAATTTCACTCTATGAAATCTCTCTTCCTCCTCTCCTTCTGCCACATATGAAAGCCTTGTAGAAACTTCACCATCTTCAGGCTTACCTCTCCACTTGAGGAAAGAAAAGAACTCAGCCATGTAGCTTTCCAAGCAAGAACTTGGTGTTCCCTCCATAAACTTTTGCAATCCAGCTCTTCTCAACCATCTCAAGGTTGGTGTAATCTCAGGGTCTTCACTTTCAAATGATACTATGGGCTCAAAGTGAAGGCTGTTTTTGTTGCTCAAGTATCCAAAATCAAGGTCTAGAGCCTTGTTGGAGAAATCAATGATCAATTCTGGTCTAACTTTGGGAGCCATTGAGGGTTACAGAGATGAATTTGAGAGAGTTTTGAAGAAGATAAGAGCTAGGGTTTCGAATGCTTGGGGAAGAAGTGTTTGTGGGGGATCTTAAGGCTTGAGAATATTCTTAAAAGAATGATTGTCAATGAATTGGTGAGTTTTGTGAGTTTTCAACTGTTGTCAAAAATGGAAAACACACTTGGACGACCATGATTGATTTCAGGGGAGTTGGCCAGTTTTGATCCAATGGTCAAAAACCAATGTAACAGTGAGTTATTGGTTTTATTCAAAACGTGGAAGTTATTTAATATTAGTTAATGGTTGGGGAGTTTTCGAGATAGATCATGGCTTGAAAAGTGTAATGCAAACAAGAGTTAAATCTTGGCATTTAATGCATGGATAGTGACCTTTTGGGTGGGGGACAAATTAAATCCCACAGTGATGATATCTGTAATTTGGGACAGATATCAAAGTAGACAATGATTACCCAAAATAGGTGCTTATCAAACCAAGGAAATAGTTTGATAGCCAAGACAACTTATCTGACCCCGCTTGGACAAGTGTCCTGAAAAGATGTGGACAAGTGTCCTCAGATTCAATGGACAAGTGTCCTGAGTAATTGTGATCATCTCTTCTGAACTTCAGTAGACTTGTCCAAGTCTGCTGAAGACCAATTCAGTTACTTTACTCCCATTAACTTCAATGGGTTTTACTTGTCCAACTTCCCTGGATCAAGTAGTCCCAACTCTGCTGATAGCTCCAGAAATCTTGCCTCTGCAAGTGGCTTTGTTAGAATATCAGCTTTTTGATGATCTGTGTGGATCTTGACCAACTTTATGTCCTTTTTCTCCACATGATCTCTAATGAAGTGATGCTTGATGTCCACATGTTTGCATCTTGTGTGCAACACAGGATTTTGTGATATTGCAATTGCACTGTTTTTATCACAAAATATTGGCACTTCAGTAGAGTTGACTTTGTAGTCTCTTAGTTGTTGTCTCAACCAAAGGATTTGAGCACAACAACTTCCAGCTGCAACATATTCAACTTCAGTGGTGGAAGTAGCCAATGTGTTCTGCTTCTTGGAAAACCAAGATATAAGCTTGTTGCCTAAGAATTGATAAGTCCCTGAAGTGGACTTTCTATCAATTCTGCAACCTCCATAGTCAGCATCTGAGTAGCCAGTTAACTCAATATTGTCATGAGCAGGGTACCAAAGGCCTAGATTCTCAGTGCCTTTGAGATACCTTAAAATCCTCTTTGCAGCCTCAAGATGGCTTTTCTTAGGATTTCCTTGGAACCTTGCACAAACACCTACTGCAAAGGTGATGTCAGGCCTACTGGCAGTGAGATAAAGGAGTGAACCAATTATTCCTCTATACTCAGTAGAGTTGGTTGGAACACCACTCTCATCAGGATCCATCTTCCAATTTGTGTTCATTGGGATCCTTACTGGCTTGCTAGTAGCACACCCAAACTTCTTGATCATTTCTCTGGTGTACTTAGCTTGGTTGATGAAGATCCATTCTTTTGATTGCTTGACTTGAAGTCCCAAAAAGAAGTTCATCAACTCCATCATGGACATCTCAAACTTGCTTTGCATTAGCTTTGAGAACTTCTCACATAGCTTCTCATTGGGGGATCCAAATATTATGTCATCCACATAAATTTGGACAAGCAAGATGTCCTCTCCTTTAGAGATTCTGAAGAGAGTTCTTGTCACGCCCCAATTTTCATTAAAGAAATGTTACGAAATAAATGATAGTTTAAAAGTAAAAGGGCATGAACCAAAATTTATACTTAAAAAATAAGGCTTACAGTTTACTTTACATTAAAAAATAATTGACAATCAGCGGAAGCTAAAAAAAACAAATAAAAACTCAAAAGAATTTTTAGTATTGTCTAAGTATTTTTTATGAAAAGTTTAACAATGAAATGTACTAGCTCAATTGGTTTAATTAAATGATTGTCATCCACCGCTCCTCCTCGCAATCAGCTCCTCAATCTGAAATATTAAAATAGAGGGGTGAGCAAACCACAGCTCAGTGGGGACATGTTTGTCAAAACTAAAAACAACAAGTAATCAATTTGATAAATCACATTAAATATGTATAACTCAATATGTAATAGTTCAATGTCATCACCTCGTTTATAAAGGTCAGAAGACCTATCCTCGTTTATAAAGGTCAAATGACCTATCCTCGTTTATAAAGATCAAATGACCTATCCTCGTTTATAAAGATCAAATGACCTATCCTCGTACATCTTTGAGAACTTCTCACACAGCTTCTCATTGGGGGATCCAAAGATTATGTCATCCACATAAATTTGGACAAGCAAGATGTCCTCTCCTTTAGAGATTCTGAAGAGAGTTCTTGTCACGCCCCAATTTTCATTAAAGAAATTTTACGAAATAAATGATAGTTTAAAAGTAAAAGGGCATGAACCAAAATTTATACTTAAAAAATAAGGCTTACAGTTTACTTTACATTAAAAAATAATTGACAATCAGCGGAAGCTAAAAAAAACAAATAAAAACTCAAAAGAATTTTTAGTATTGTCTAAGTATTTTTTATGAAAAGTTTAACAATGAAATGTACTAGCTCAATTGGTTTAATTAAATGATTGTCATCCACCGCTCCTCCTCGCAATCAGCTCCTCAGTCTGAAATATTAAAATAGAGGGGTGAGCAAACCACAGCTCAGTGGGGACATGCTTGTCAAAACTAAAAACAACAAGTAATCAATTTGATAAATCACATTAAATATGTATAACTCAATATGAATTCTTAGCATGTTGAATTGTAGTTCTTTAGGGTGTGGCTATCTCTAACTCTTCAGCATAGTTGACTTCAAGCTTTCAGAGCACTTGATCTTGATTAATTATGAAGAGACAACTCCTCTGGACAACTCTCCTGATCAGCACACTTGACCTTCAGTAGACTTGATCATAATTCCAGAATTTAAGCCTTGAGGGGACTTGTTCTTGATGGAATTCAAAGCATGTGTTCCCCCTCAAATTGTGCATCTAATTAATTAAGAGTTGCCTAACATATTAGCTCCTCATCTAGCCTTATTCTATATGTTCTAACATACTTAGAACATAATCATTTTTGACTTAGGCATGTCTCAGGGGGTTTTGGTATTGAATCAAAACATATCTCATTTTATTACCAACAAAGGAGGATGCTACTGGCCAAACCTGCTGAAGAGAAGGTGGAGGTGAAACCCAAGTTGAAAAAGAGTATTAAGGCCAGAGTGGTGAAGACAAGGAAAGTGTCTCAAATCCCCTCAGAGGAAACTTCAGGAGCTTCAACTGAGATTGAAGAGGTTGCTGAAGAGGGAGTAAGTGTGCCTTCCGATCATTCAGAAGAGTTGAGACAGAAGTATAATGAGACTAGACAAAAGTCTAGACGTGATAAGAGGATCAGGGAAGTTGTCCCTGAGAAGGATGGTGAAGGTAGTGGGAGCAGTAGAGCCAGCAAGAGAAGGGCCAAGCCTACTGATAAAGTGTTGGAGCTTCAGGAGGAAAGGTCTCTCCAACTTGCTATAAGAGAGAGCAGAGCTGAAAGCAGGACCAAATCCAAGTCAAGGACCAACTCATCTGGTTCTGGAACTCCAGAATCCAAGGTCCCTGAAGGTCAACAAATAGAGGCCAACCTCCCTGAAATTCAGAACCCTGAGCCCAACTCCCCTGAAACCCACATAACCCCAACCAACCAACCAATCACCCCCATCAATCTTACAAAGAGATATTCTCCAGAGGGGAGTGTGCAAAGAAGTGGGATAGATGTGCTAGCAAATATAGCAGTAGATGAGACAAGATTACAGTCTCCCCTTGACTCATCTATGCTCAATTATTTAAAGCTTTTAGAAGCTGCACTTTTTGAACCAACTCCACTGAGCAAAGCTCCTTCAGATCCATTGCTCTCAAAAGCAACTGAAGTACCTTCAATTGCAACCAACCCTTCTGAAGCCAATATCCCTGAACTCAACCTTCCTGAAGCCACCTTAGGAGAACCCAGAGCCAACTCCCCTATAACCCAAAGTCCCCATTCTAGTGGAGATGAGGAGGAGTATAATTATGAAAGTATGCTCAGAGGAGGAGCCAAGGCTACTGTGGACAGTTTGTATCCACAACTTGCTGGATTTCCAAGAATCCAGAAAATGTTCCATGATTTGAGGATGCTTGTTGATGTGAAGGACAAAACCATTATGGAAATATCACAAGTCATCCAAGATAAGGGTGCAAACTGGTGGCAAGTGGAGGAGAGCAGATTGCTACACTTTGCTGGTGTGATGAAAACAAGATTCCTCACTGATGAGGAAGTGTTTGCCAAGTTGGTATATGATAAGATCAATGAGGAGAAAGAGAGAAAAGCTAAGGGCATCAAACACCCTGATAGCAGCTCCAATAATGATGATTCCCCTGATGATCCCTCAAACCCTTCAAAACCCAACCCTCCTGAAACCCCTCAAGCCAACCTCTCTGAAACCTTTCAACCCAAGTCTTCTGTATCAGGCAGACTTTCAAACCCCGCTAGAACCTATCATAGGAAAGGCTCTGTATCTTCAGAGGTGTTGACCAAGGGTGGTAACACAACCAAAGACACATCTACCAATGAAGGTTCTTCTGAACCCAAAGCACAGCCTAAAGATGTTGAGGTTCCTATCATAGAGGCTAGTTTGGTTAAGGCCTATTCAGTGTCAGAAGAGTTGGACACTGATCAGCCCTTAATCATTCAGGATGACTCAGTGGCTGCTGAAATAAGCACTGTGATCTCCCCACAACTGCCATCTCTGAACCTTGTTGAAGGTGGAGATGCTGCAAGATTAGGTGATGGAGTTGAAAAGGAGAATTTAGTGAAAAAACCAGAGGGAGAAGTAGATGAAAGAGAGGTTATAATCACTAAGATAGTGAGTGTACCACCAAATGAGGGTGATATAAGTGAGGAAGGGCAGGCTATTCTTGAAGTCAAATCTGAACTTCAAGAATCCCTTGATGAGAGGAGACCTGTTCCTTTAATTGAGGAAATTATTACTGAAGGAAGAAAAGAAGTAGTTGAAAATGAGAAGAAGACTGTTGATGTATCAGAGTCTTATGAAAAAGAAACTGAGGGTGATGAGTGTATGTTGGTCCCTGAGACGAGTGTAAGATCAGCTGACTTGATGTCTGCTGATTGTGTGGAAAATAAACTAACTCTTCAAAGTAACTAGTCCGCTGATTTCACTAGGGGCCTAGGACTAGTTAGTCGACTGATTAATTACTTATCGGAGTTAAGTGCGGAATTGTAGTGTGCCCATAAATATTACACTCAACATGAGTTTGCCTATGAAAACTAGAGGAAAGAGAGACGTCCTTATTGAAAACTAGAGGAAAGAGAGATGGAGAAGACAAAGTAGCAAGCAAGCAGAGCTTCTTCTCCACGGGGAAGTTCTACATGGAGAGTTTGTTACCAAAAGCTATTGTGTCTAAACAGAACATGAAGGTTAAGTCCATGGCCCTCTCTTCAGACTCCATTGAAGCCTCTTCCAATCTTCCTTCTCCTTCAAGAGAAGCGAAGAAATTCAAAAAGGACACATTTGATGCTACAACCCATCTGATGATGAGGAGCATCAGATGGTAAGGGCAACCTGAACCAGTGGGATATCATCCAGGCTGATCATCTACATATTGATTTGATGGTCCTACTTGATTCAGATAGAGCTGGAAGATCCATCAAACCAGGTTGGATCACCACTCACAATAAAGCTGGAAGATCCATCATCCAGGTTGGATCATCACAGCAACAACGAAGGATCCATCAAGCCAGGTTGGACCTTCAAAGCACAGAAGATTTACTCAGCAAATCTCAATCCTCCACTCAGCTGATCAGAAGACCAACTCAGCTGACCAGAAGACTTTCAAGGAAAATCAGCAGACCTCTTGAAGAAATCAGAAGACTTCACTCTGCTGACCAGATCACTTGATTTTAGAGTTTAATGACTATCTTTGATCATGTAATTCATTCTAGATTTATTCCTGAATGTAATTAAACAAATTGGCCTATATAAGGAATGCAATTCACTTATAAAAAACGGCCTTGATGATCAATTCTTGCCACAAAATTAGTCACAACGGCTATTTTTGGTAATGATGTCATTAATACTCAATTACCAAATTGCCAGCAAATCAACTGTTGCCACATGGCAAATTCAGCCGGCAAATTTAAAGAAAGGCCCGAAATCAAAGAAGGAAAATCTTGGGCTCTACTCCACAATTAAATCCAAATCTGACCTTTAGATCAAGAATTGTTGGAGTATATATGGCAATCATTGCTCTCATTACTCAATTGCTCTCAATACTCTCTCGTTCTGCAAATTTCTTTCAAGCTCTCAAAACCTAACACTCAAAGTATACTATGGCAATCATTGAAATTTACGACGAGAAGACCAAGAGCACTGGCACCTTGGATGCTGCAAAGTGGTCCAAGGAAGGGAAGATGTTCACAGAGAATGCTCTGTTTTTCAAGGGCAAACACAAAGCAGAAAACAAGGAGATCCTTCTTCGCTGCATCAACCTCAACCTGCGAGATTTTCTGGAAGCAGCACCCACCAATGTTTACGAACAATCCTTGCTGATATTCAAACAGCAGATATCCAAGATCATCAAGCTCAAACATCTACTGATCTTCAAGTAGAAACTGAACCAGACCAGCAGACCCAAAACCCTGCTGAGGAACAAATCACTGAAGATCAATCTCAACTTCCTACCCAACAAGAAGAAATCACTTCCCAAATCCCTGCTGATACTCACACAGCAGCGGAAAATGCCCCAGCTACCCAAACTCCTACCATCACTGTCCCTTCTGCTCCAGTTGACATGGCACTAGAAGACCTGGTTCAAGATGGCCCTTCTCAACCTCAGTTCAGAATGGTGCACTACCCCATGTGCCAAACAGAGAAGATAATGAGGATGAAGATAGCCAACCTGCTCAAGTCCACTACCCCTGGAGTTGATGAGAATTCAATCCAGTTTGAACAAGTGCTTAGGGTATGCACTTAGATTGAGCTCAGAAGAGATGATGTAGATGACCTTCTTGAGGTCATGGAAGGAATGGGAGGAAAGGAAAACTTCCTTGACTGGGAGATGGAGCAAAAGGAAGTTGCTCAAGTTCGATCCTTTGCTCAGCTGCTATCAGATGAGGCACTGACTGCAGTTTGCAACCGGATTTTAGGAATCCCCACTGCTGATGTCTCTATCCCAGAAGGCTCATCGGATCAGCAGACAGCTGAACAAGCAAAGTTGAAGGAATCAGCTGCACCAGCCTTGGTGGAAGACTCAGCTGCACCTGCAGAAGACTCAGCTGCACCTGCACCTGCACCTGCAGAAGACTCAGCTGCATCAGCTGACAAAGAAAAGATTGACAGAGAAGTAGTCAGAGTACCAGCTCACTTCAAACCTTCGGACAATCTGACTCACTTCATTGACGATCAAGAGGATGCAGGCAGACGAATCATGACCCATCTGACTAAGGCCACTACCTGCTACCTCAATGAGGAGTACCTATCAGCCGAAGAAAGAGGCAAAGCATTAATTGTTCATCCAAAGCCTCAAGGTACACCCTCTACTTCTACCCCATCTGTTGACCATACAGCAGACATCTGCTCCCAGGTCAAAGCTGTAATAGACTTGCACTTTGAGAAAGGTTTAGGCCTGCAGCTAGGAAGATATGTTGAGAAAGCTGCAAGGGAACAGAAGACTCGTCTTCATGACCAGATTCTTGACATTGAAGACAAGTTTGGTGAAGCACTTCATCAGCAGATAGGAGAATACTTGAGTACCTATCAGAAGTTGTCAGCTGACACCTCCAAAAGGTTTGCTGATCTTTACACTAATGAGATGCACCGCATGGAGACCACCTACACGTCCAGAATTGAAGAAGCTGAAGCAAGAGCCAAAGAAGGTCAAACCCTTCTTATGGCAGCTGCAGAGAAGAATGAGAAATTGCAGACTCAGCTGAAGGAGACAGCAGCCAAGTTGGAAGCACTTACAACTAGATTTGAAGCTGCCTCCTCCTCCAATTCACATGCTGAAGTTCTAGAGCACAGCATAACCCATCTGACCCAAGTTGCCAAGGTCAATGCCATGGCACTGAAACAAACTCTGACAGTGGAAATCATGAATTCCATGAAGCCTTTTGTGGCTGCACTTGCTGAAGCCAAAAAAGGGGAAGATGTGTTGATAAAGGCTCTAGAGAAGTCTACTGCCCAGCAAGCTGAACTGGTAGTAGCACAAGATGACTTGACTGAAATCTTGGGTGGTTTAAAGAGCAAAATCAAGAACAGGCAAGGCAAAGGCAAAGAAATTGCTCTAGAAGATACTCAAGCACCCACTCAAGCTCCTGCCAAGAGTCTACAGATCACTGCTCCTGTAGAACAAGTTCCTGAAAAGAGAATGACAAGGAAAAGAAAGGCAGATGAGCAAGCTCAGTCAGCTCAGACCAGCAAGAAATCAGCTCCAGCAGAGCCTACTGCAGAAGAGAAAGAGGCTCTAGAGTTGAAGAAAAAGAAATTGCTTGAAGCTCAAGAGCTTAAGCAAAAGAAGCTGAATGATGCGAAGGCAGTCAACGCCAAATTTGAAAGAAGAATTGCCAAACTCAGGAAAGCAATGAAGGACAAAGCACAAGAAGACAGTGTCCAGGTGTTTGATAGCAATTATGTGGATTACTTAGCCCTTCAAGATGAGCTACCAAGATTGTATCCCCTGAAGAAGAAGTGGCAAATTCAACACCACATAGTAAGGAAATTTGGCCCTCTCCCTTCTTATGAAGAAGAATTTCTTCAATTCTCCCAGTTCATGAACATTGAAGATCCAGAGTTCTGGGAAGAAATTGTCAAGACAGCCAAAGGACTTGACAACTGCAGAATCTTAACTCCTGAAGAACCCAAATGGGATGCACCCCTTCTGGATTCAGGAAGAGCCAACATGATAGAAATCAAGAAGATTCTGTACAAGATCTATGAAGAGGAGAATGTTACAGATGTTCAGCACATGGAAGAAGTTCGAGCTCGTCTGTACCTTGCCTACCGCGTTTGAAGATCAGAAGACCTGATGAAGACTACCTTAGAAGTTTGAAGAAACTATTACTTGTAATCTGTAAAAGCTCTATATATATTCAAGTTATAGCTCTTTTTGCTTTCAAGACAAACTCTCATTGTCTTCATCAAATGCTTCAGTCTTAGCATGTTATAAACTCTTATCTTATTTCATTAAGAGCATTTATCAAGTATAGTTTTGGCTTCATCAAAAAGGGGGAAATTGTTGGGATATAAATTCACCCTAAGCCCCACTTGATGTTAGAATAGTTTTGATGGCCAAAACACTTAGAGTTTATAAATGTAATAGGATCAGCTGACTTGTATAGAACAGCTTAGACTAGTCTTGTGTGATCAACTGTATTGATATCAGCTGATCCTATTACATTTATAAACTCTAAGTGTTTTGGCCATCAAAACTATTCTAACATTAAGTGGGGCTTAGGGTGAATTTATATCCCAGCAGTGTATTTTCACTAACCCCTTTTATTTGTCTGACATTGCAGGTATATCTCTTGACCAAATATTTGCAGATGATTTCTTGACAAATTCCCCCATCCATGTTGATTCTGGATCAGCACAAGCCTTACTTGGCTTGCAATCAACAAAGTTGGATTCCTTGGCTCATCAAGTCCAATCAGCTCATGCAGAAACTTCTGGAGCTTTGGATGAGCATGGAAGAACTTTAGCATCTGTAGAAATGAGGCTAACTGGCTCTGAAGATGTGGTGTTACCCACATTGGAAGCAAGAATTGAAGGAGTGGAATCTGGTCTTCAAACCATTTCCATTGAAGTTCACAAAGCCAAAGTCAGTATGGAGAACATCTCAAAGGAGGTCAAGAAGGATCAAAAGTTGCTAAGAGATAATCACAATACAAATGTTCAAGCTATCAGACTGACCATTAAGCAAGCTCTTGGCAAGAAGACTGCCTTGCAGAAGAAAAGAGCAGAGGAAAAAGGCTTGCTATGGTAAAAGCAGCTTCAGAGAAATTTTCCCAAGAGGTGATGGCCAACATTGCTAAAGGTGCAGTGGCCAACCTCACTGAGCTTCTAAAGGCCCAACTAGATGCATCTCTAAAAGCAACCATGGAGGAGGTTGTCCAACAAAAGATGAAGCCTGTTCTAGCTTTCCTTAGCTTGAGCAGTGATAGGATGCAAAATATACATGATCAGAATGTATATTTGTTGGAGGAGATGAAGTCTCTAACCCAGGCCCAGTCCTTAATGGCATCTACTATGAGTGAACTGAAGCCTACATGTTTTGATGAAGCCAAAAAGGGGGAAAGGGAAAGAGCAAGGGCAAAAGGTGCCTTGGTCATTGGAAGCCCAGTGAAAGGGAAGGACAAAGCTACTGAAGGAAAAGGGAAAGAGCCAGCAGTGCTAAACTTGTAAGAATTGGATGAAGAGGAGCAGTTAGCACTTGCTTTGAAGAATTCAATGGCCTCAGCTCAAGAGGAAAGATTTAGGCTACAACAGAGACTAGGAGGAGAGGTGTCTGGTTTGGACAAAGATGCTGAAGGTGTCCAAACTAGAGGAAAACTCAAGAAGGCCAAAGGTAAGAAAAGATCAGCTGGGACATTTACTGACTTTCCTAACAGCCTTGATTTGCCTCCTGAATTCAGAATTGATGATGATGAACCTATCTCCAAGAAGACCAAAGCTGCTGAAGAAGACAAGACTGCTAAAGTGTCCAAGATTGCTGAAAAGGACAAGTCTTCTGAGAAAGATAAGTCTACTGAGACTAAGTCCACTGATGGTGCCAAAGCTTCTGAAGATGTAGAGGAGTTGTATGAAGAAGGCTTTGGACCTGGACCTAAGAAGAAGAAAGTTGTGTTGCTAAATGATCCATCAAAGCTGTTTCATGAAGGGTATGACAAAGACCCTGAAACTCAACAGAAACTGGCCATGATGAGGGCCCAAGAGAAAATGGACTTGATGGATGAGGCAAATAGAGCAAGAGACAAAAGAAGAGCAGATTTCCAAAAGCCTAGAAGAAAGAGAGCAACTTACAACAAGATGAAGCCACAGCTACTAATTCCAATGGACACCAAATATCCTCACTTGGATAAATGGGTGCTAATTCAGCTGAATGACTCATGGGAGGAAGCTAAAAGGGATTTTGTCTATGACTTCTATGTCATTGACAGATGGAATGGAAAAGATGCCAACTCCACTTTTGTTGAGTTCATGATAGAGTATCACAGAGAGCTTTATCAACAACTACTTGCAGCTGCTGATATTGCAAGATTTGAACTCACTGCCCCCAAGTCAATCATATACATGCCTCCAAAGCTTAATGGATGGATTGATCAGTCAAAGATACTGAAGGAATTTACTGAGATCCTTAAGCTGAACAAGATGGTTCTTGGACCCAAGGGAACGAACCAAGAGGCCATGGAGCTGAAGAGAAGAGTGTGGGCACAATATGGGATGGTGCCACCTCCTGAGGATGATCTCTGAAATGGCTAAGTCTTCTGACCTTTTTATGAGTTAAAACTTATCTTACCTGAAGATATTTTTTTTGGTCATCCATGCTGAAGTTTTCGTCAAGACTGCTGATGTGGTGTGCTCTGACAAGTTGTTAAGCTCTGATATACCTTGGCTGCTCGGATATAAGTATTTGCTCTGATATCTGATGTTTTGCTCTGATACTTGGAGATCTAGATACTTTTAAGTACTTAGTTGCTTGCTCTGATACTCTAGATCGTATGTTTAGTGTATGCTCTTAAACTTTTTGTAATGTAATGATCAATTGTAATGTTGTCTTGAATTCATGCTCTGATATGTTATTCTCAACTATCAACATGCTTGTAATGATTTTCATATGAATGATAGTTGAACTAACTTTGAATCAAGAAACATTATTGCAGAAATCTCTCTATGCCTATCCTTGAAACCTACTTGCAACTTGAATGATAGTCAAGTCACTTTTGCATAGAATGTATAGGTTTTGGCATCATCAAAAAGGGGGAAATTGTTGGGAATAAAATGAGAACATGTTTTGATTCAATACCAAAACCCCCTGAGACATGCCTAAGTCAAGATGACTATGTTCTAAGAGTGTTAGAACATATAGAATTAGGCTAGATGAGGAGCTAATATGTTAGGTAGCTCTTAGTTGATTAGATGCACAATTTGAGGGAGAACATATGCTTTGAAGATCATCTTGAACAAGTCCCCTCAAGGCTCAAATTCTGGAACAAACACTAAGTCTCTTGAAGACCAACTATGCTGATCAGGAGAGTTGTCCAGAGGAGTTGTCTCAGCACAGTTAAACCAGATCAAGTGTTCTGAAGTCTTGAAGACAACCATGCTGAAGAATTAAAAGACAACTATACCCTAAAGATACTCAATGAATCATGCTAAGATCACTTTGAAGTGAAGCAAAGGGTAAGAGCCAAGTCATCTGAAATGAGCAAAGTGAACTATGCTAATAAGCAAGTCAGCTGATAGTGATAAGAAGAGTTGTCCATATGATAAGAAATGTTGTCCTATCATTGGAACAACCTTCAGAAGCCATGTCCAAGTCCTATCAAGAGAATCTTAAAGTCAGACATTGGGAAGAGTGCTGCAGAATTAAGATAAAGTCTTAACATCCGTTTATTTCCCAAATGAGGACATGTCACTATCAAGAATCTGTCTTCAAAGTTGAAGAACTAAAAGAAGACATTTATGGACATTTGAGGCTGCCTCTCCAACGGGCATATCCTTCATTTGTCTATAAATACAGAAGTGTGAAGACCATTTGAAAGTAATCCAACTGAACCTCAGCTAAGCACCTCAACCTGAACCTTGAGAATAATTTCAAAGTGCTTTCAAAAGCTTTCAAAGACTATCTTAGTCTTCATACACTTCTTCTAAGCTGATCCTATTGTATATCCATACACAAGCTTAGAGAGATATCCTAATTCTTATACACTGATCTTCATTGTAAAGGATATCTCATTAGTTGGAACCTTACATTAATCCTTAACCCTTTCAAGTGAGAAAGTGAGAAGGTTGTTGTAGTAGTAGAAGTGGTAGGAGCTGACTGTTGAGAGAAGAACAGTTCAGTTCTGAGTTGAGAAGAGGGTACTAGGACTCTAGACATCCTAGGGATCAATTCACCAAGGAGTGGTGTTATTGATCAAGTGCACCTTGGCACTATAAAACAAGTTAATTCCAAGAGTGAAAGAATTATCCTGTTAAATCAGGGAAAGTGGATGTAGGAGCTTGAGTCTCTGAACCACTATAAACTCTTGTGTCACTTTGCTTTTCAAGTACTTACATACATTCAATACTGCACACAAAACTGATCTTTCAAAGGACATACATTCAAAGACTGTGCAAAACCTGTTTGGACAAGTTCCCTGAAAATTGGACTGTATTGAATTGATTAAGTGATTTCAGAATTAAAGGAGTCTAAACTAAAAGGGCCAACCACTATTCCGCACATATAACTCCTTTAGATAGTTATTCAACTAAGTACTCAATAGTACTTAGTAGTTTGATTATCTTTAAAGAGTTAATCATTTTCAGCAGAGTTGTCCAAGACAACATTGCTGATAACTGGTTTGATCAAGTTTGAAAAAGAATTTGCATACAAGTGTATTCCCCCCCCCCCCCCATACACTTGTTGTATACTCCTTTCAGGACCAACAACTTCAAGGCATATGTTCCCCCTCAAATTGTGCATCTAATAATCTAAGTGCTGCCTAACATATCAGCTTCTCATCTAGCCTTATGCTATATGTTCTAACATTCTTAGAACATGATCATCCTTGACTTAGGCATGTCTCAGGGGGTTTTGGTATTAAATCAAAACACTTCTCATTTTATTCCCAACAATTTCCCCCATTTTGATGATGTCAAAACCTATACATTTTATGCAAAAGTGACTTGACTACACCTATTACATTTATCTTCAGAAGACATGACTAGAGTCAGTTTTCCTGAAAAAGAATGTGTTAGTGTACTCACCATTCATGTTGCAAATAGTATTCAAGGATAGGCATAGAGAGATTTCTGTAACAGTGTTTCTTTATTCAAAATAAGTTCAACTATCATTCATTTGAAATTCATTTTATTCCCAACAATCATTATCAGATTCATCACTCAAGGTAGCACTAAAATTCAGTTTTTGCTTCAGTCTGGTATTGGCACACTCATTTTCATAGTGTCCATAACCAGAACATGCATTGCATTGAACTGATTTTCTAAATTCAGGATCATACCTTGGTTTACCTTCACTCTTTGATGGTCTTGGTGTGAATTGACTCTTCCTCCTTTCTGGTTGTGGTATTGATGTGTTAATTTGGATCTTAGGCTGAATGTTTCCTTTAGATTTAAGCATAGACTTCTTAAGAAATTTATTAAAATGCTTTGTAAGAAGGGCAATGATGTCAGGATTGTTAAGGCATTCATCAAGCAATTCCTCATCCGAATCAACCTCAGTAATGATAGGCTGAATCTCAGATTTGTTTGATGTCTCTCCTTTAAAAACAACAACTTTCTTATCATCTTTAGTTTCATCAATTTGATTAGTGTTTATTTCATAGGTTCTAAGAATACTCACTAATTCATTTTGACTCAACTTATCAGTATCTTTTGCCTCTTCAATAGCACAATTTTTAGCATCAAATCTTTTAGGAACAGACCTTAATATCTTATGTACTACTCTAACATTATAAATAGGGTCACCAAGAGAATGTGATTCATTAATAATCTCACTTAACCTTTCGTTGTAGGATGAAATTGTTTCATCTTCCCTTATTCGGAGATTCTCAAACTTTGTCCCCAACATTCGAAACTTTGTCCTTCGAACACTATCGGAACCTTCACAATGCTCTTGTAACCTGTCCCATGCATCCTTAGAAGTAGAACAGTTAGATATAATTTTAAACATAGAGGTATCAACAGAGGTAAAAATAGCATTTAAGGCTTTAGAATTGTATCCTGTTGTTGTTATCTCATTGGCCGTCCAATCAACTTCTTTCTTGAGTTGAATTTCACCATCGGCATCTGCTGGATTCTTTAGTGCGTCCCGACCTGTAAGAACAGTCCTCCAAGCACGTTCATCAATTCATTTGATGTACATACGCATCTTAGGCTTCCAATAAGCATAATTTGAACCATCTAAAACGGGTGGCCTAAGTGCAGTAGATATGTGATGTGTTTCCATTGCTAACATAAACTAAAAACACACTTTAAACAAAGATCTAAACCTAGTGTCGTCAGATATCGGCTCTGATACCAACTGAAACTGTGCGTGGGGTAGTATCTTGTGTTTAAGTAAAAAATAGAACAATGTTACACTGAATGTTGTGACAATTAGTGTAGCATTAACTCTAACAGAATGTGAATAAGCAAACATAGTACACAACGGAATTCTAAAACACTAAAACACAATAAGAACACAATGGAATAATTTTTTAACATAGATTTTATTAATAAAAAAACCTATGCTATGCCTTACGGCGAAAATAATAACTTAGTTCCTAAGTTATACAAAATGTCGTGTGAAATGTCTCAGCAATTACTTCAACATTCCACAAACAGAAACTACAATCGAGGCAGGTGCCTGAATCCACAAATAGACTTAAGTGTAAGAACACTGTCTAAAGAACTAATCTGATCTATGATTCACTCTCACTCGATACAAGACTAGAACTAAGTACACTAGAAGGTGTGGTATCCCTCGCCGTACGTTAAACGATATAACTACTGACCATAACTCCGAACTAGGGTTGAACTCTCAAGAAGGTGTTACTCGAATAGTGCATAATTTGAAATGAAAGGCTTCAGCGGTATTTATAGAGCAATAGCCGAATTCTAGATCCTTCCATTATGAGATCCTATTTTTTAGGACCTCAACCTCCATGATCTTTCTAGATCCTTCTATCCATCTTCCAGATCGTTCTACAATGCTCCAAGGCCTTCTAGCACGTTCTCCAATATTCTGGAATCTTCTAGGTTCCAGACTCTTGTAGAAGCTTCTAGAATCGTTCCTGAATGTGAGAGCATTTAGTACAACATTTAATGTAACATTTCAGAATGACTTAGAATAAATCAAGGAAGGTCAAATTAAGATATTGTTGATAATGTTAAAGCATTTAAGAGTTAAAAACATCTACAGTTGGGATAGCTTTTGACACAGATCTGGTACAAGTGTGCTGAGACAAATTTGTTGGACAAACCTTCTGAACTTGTATGCTTCAGTAGACTAGGTCTTGATGATTCATTCAACTAATTTGTACTTCAGATAGATTGTTTCATAATCAATCTAACCATGATCAGCACAGTTGTCCATCAGCAGACTTAAGATAGTCTTGATTCTGAGCCTTGAGGGGATATGATCTATGTAGTCTTCTAAGTATGTGTTCCCCCTCAACCCTTGTATCTATCATTCTAAGAGCTGCCTAACATTCCAGCTTCTCAACTAGCCTTAAGTTATATGTTCTAACATTCTTAGAACATCATCATTCTAATCTTGGCATGTCTCAGGGGGTTTTGGTATCTTAATCAAAACCTCTCATTTTATTCCCAACAATTTCCCCCTTTTTGATGATGCCAAAACCTATACAATCTATGCAAAAGTGACTTGACAAAACTAATTACATTTATCTTCAGTAGATGTGACTTAGGTCAAATTTCCTGAAAAAGAATGTGTTAGTGTAATCATTGTTCTGAATGCATATAGGTTTAAGATTAGTCATGTTGAGATTATGTAATGCAGTTTCTTGATTCATAAACATGTTCAACTATCATTGATAAATTTATAGATCATTACAGGCATAATGATAGTCAAACAAACATATCAGAGCATGAATCAAGGAAATTAAAAATTGATCAGAGCAATACAACATCTAACATATAATCAGAGGAAATAAATAGTCATCAATGCATAAGACATATTTCAGCAGTCTTGAGCACATTCAGCATAGATGACCATATCTGTTGGTCCCTGAGACGAGTGTAAGATCAGCTGACTTGATGTCTGCTGATTGTGTGGAAAATAAACTAACTCTTCAAAGTAACTAGTCCGCTGATTTCACTAGGGGCCTAGGACTAGTTAGTCGACTGATTAATTACTTATCGGAGTTAAGTGCGGAATTGTAGTGTGCCCATAAATATTATACTCGTCTATTTAATAAATACAGTATGTAAAACAGTTTATGCACAAATATGTATGAAAAGACTTGAAATGTAAAGTACAGAAATGTAAATAACACATTAATTTATAGTGGTTCGGATATACGTTCCTACGTCCACTCTCACGTCCACACGTGATGTTTAATCCCTTTAATTTACCACAAATTACAAGGGCCTTGTCCTTTATAGTCCCAAGGGTAGGACTTTGAGATCTGAGCCAGTTCCCTTAACTGCTACGGTCTCCACAAGTGATTGTAAGAACTTGCACTTCCCCACAAGTGATTGTAAGCACTTGCACTTGAACTCCACAAGTGATTATAGAGCACTTGGACTCTTTACAGTGATAAACACTCAACTTGACTTCTAAGGTTTTATGGTAGAAGGTGGGTTTTGTGTATATGAACTAGGTGAGAATTTCCCATACAATCTGTTTTGGCCTCATGCTAGGATTGGGAAATTCTCTCTAAGCTATGGATATATATGAGTGGTTGCACTGGCTTAGATGGTATGAGTTCACTCACTGGGGATGAGGTGATGCGTGTTGAATCTTCATGAATGATCTTCTTGAGCTCTTCTTATTTCTGGAGTTTATGACCTTTGCTCGACCTTTGCATCTCACACCTCTTCACATCTCCCAATGATGTATGAGCTCATTTATATAGTGTTGATGTTTGAATGTTACCGTTGGATGATAGAAATTCAAATCTCCACTAATTCGGGAATTGCCAATCTCTTGATTTGATATGATTGAATATTACCATTGTCATGTAATTTCAATCATATCTTTGACTTTCCTTTCTTGTGCGTATCTTGTCAATCCTTGACTTCAACTCTGATTGGCCTTCCTTTAATTGAGTAAGAAGACTTCTACTCTGCTGGTAAGAAGACTTCACTCTGCTGGTAAGAAGACTTCTACTCTGCTGTCTTTACTCAGCTGTCTTTACACAGCTGCTGTTTCTTCTCAGCTGCTGTCTTTACTCTGCTGTCTTTACTCAGCTGGCTTTACACAGCTGCTGTTTCTTCTCAGCTGCTGTCTTTACTCTGTTGTCTTTACTCAGCTGGCTTTACACAACTGCTGTTTCTTCTCAGCTGTTGTCTTTACTCTGCTGTCTTTACTCAGCTGGTTGTAAGATGACTTCTACTCAGCTGATGTAAGACGACTTCTACTCAGCTGATGTAAGATGACTTCTGGTCTTGGTCTTCTCTTCTCTTCTTGAGCATTTGACAAGTCTTCTCTTCTAACCAGAGTCCTATCTATTACAAGATGTATAATAAAGTTGTCTATAAAATACAACTTATCCTATTACATGTTTGATTTGGTTTATCAAAACTAAACTAAGGATATTCATATCCCAACAATTTCCCCCTTTTTGATATAACCAAATCATCTGTTGGGATATAAATTCATCCTAAGCCCCACTTGATGTTAGAATAGTTTTGATGGCCAAAACACTTAGAGTTTATAAATGTAATAGGATCAACTGACTTGTATAGAACAGCTTAGACTAGTCTTGTGTGATCAACTGTATTGATATCAGCTGATCAGCACAGTCCTGGCTTACATGCCTATCCTCAAAATGAGAAGAGTAGAAGACATGAAGACTAGAAGATCCTTGAAGACCAGATAAGTTAAGGTGCTTGTATACCTACCTATCTGATGGAGTCCCAGATTGAAGATGGCCTAAAGCAGTTCAAAGAATTTCCAGATCAGAAGAGTGTTACTCGTTTGATATCAGAAGACAGAAGACCTAAGGCCAGAAGAGTAGTCAGAAGACTATAAGTACAGATCAGAAGACTATGTGCTCTTCCAGGACTCGGCTGATTCCCAAGTCATCTTGCAATTCAAACGAAGACCTACCTTATTTAGAAGATTTACATGATCCCAGGATTGAAGCAATCAAGCGGCTGGAATCAAGGAATCAAGCTATTATGGAAAGATTGCTCAAACGGCTAGTCAACTCCAACGGCTAGTTGCAACCAATCTCCATTATAAATACAAGAGGATGAGAAATCACAAACAAGAAGTCACAAGAGAGAATTCAACAAGCCAAGCAAGCAATCAAAGCTAAAGCCATACAGTTCTAAGAATTCTCATAAGAGCCAGAAACCATTAGATTATCTATAGCTCTTAAGTGATTTCTATCCAACCCTTAAGAACCTGAAACCTGTTCATATTGTATATCAATTGTTTTAGGCATAGTGGTTAAGCAAATTATAAGCTTGAACCATTAGTTGGATACACCTCAAAAACCCCAAACCCTCACCGAAAGGTTAAAGTTTTTGAACCCCTTAAAGTGCAAGTGCTTACAATCACTTGTGGAGACCGTAGCTGTTAGGACGACTCAGATCTCAAAGTCCTAACCTTGGGACTATAAAGGTCAAGACCCTTGTAATTTGTGGAAATTAAAGGGATTAAACATCACGTTAGGACGTGAGAGTGGACGTAGGAACGTATATCCGAACCACTATAAATCCGGTGTTATTTACTTTCTGCACTTTACATTTCTGCCTTTACATTCATTATTATATAGTGCATACTGTGATTTAAACACTCTTCAAAACAAGGCCATAACTTTCAAACCAGCATCAGTTGAGTATTTTTCATTAAGTAAAACAAGTTACAAGAACGAGTCTAAACCAGGGCCACCATAATTCTGCATATAACCTCCTCAGTCAGATCACTATAGTCATCTGGACAAGCAGACTTGCAGTCCAGTTGACATAGCAATCAGAAGAGGTTCCCAACTCTGTTTGAAAAAGTTTTAAAGTCTATTCACCCCTCCCCTCTAGACTTTAAACCCATTCACTACTCGTTCAGGGACCAACAAGTGGTATCAGAGCAGTGGTTCTAACGGACTACTGTCTCTAGATTATCAGAAGACTTGAGGGAGTCTTTCTGTAGTCCTCTTGAACAGATCTTTTTGGAAAACTTGTTTTTGAAAACTCATACAGCATGAGTGCTAACATGCGTAAGTTGCCTAAGTTTTCAGTTGAGGATTATGATTACTGGAAGATCAGGATGAGGAAGAATCTCACATTGGCACTGTGAGTCAGCCAGAGAGATGTGGGAGGCATTGGCACTCCTCTGTGAAGGAACTGAGCTGATCAAGGAAAGCAAATTGTCGACAGCAGTCAAGAAGTTTGAACACCTCAAGATGCATCCAGGAGAAACTATTGATCAGCTGGACAATAGATGTACAAAGATCGTAAATGAGATTGAATCTCCAGGCAAGAAGTATACAAATAGAGAGAAAAACTTGAAGATCTTGGACTCTTTACCCAAGAGATGGAAACTCAAGAAGACCATCATCAAAGATACTCAAGATATCAAGAAGTGGTCTACTCAAACTCTATCTCAGAACCTAAAAGCTCATGAATATGACCTTGACAGAGAAGAAAACTCAGGAAGTGATGAGTCAACTGCAGCCCCATCTACCTCCAAGACTGTAGCCTTCAAGGCAGCCAATACAAAAGCTGCAAGTACCTCATCTGGCAAGGCCTCTCTGAAAACAGAAGACTGTGAAGGATCAGACATGAGTCTGAAGGAACAAATGGCTCTTATGATCAAGAGATTCGAAAGGATGAACACTCTCAACAGCAAAAATATAGAAAATTCTATAGAAACTACAAAGATAGAAGAGCAAGTTCACCCTCCAGAGGTTCCAGAGAAAGAACACCAGAAAGACATCCTAGAAAGGATGTGGAGTCATCTGACAGCCGAGGATCTAGAAGAAGAGATGCCACTCCTCCAAGGAAAGGCAACTCAAATCAGAAACCTGGATCATGCTTCAACTGTCGCAAACCAGGACACTATGTCTATGAATGTCCTGAGCTGGATTTGGATGACAAAGAAGAAAGAAGGCCAAGAAGAACTTCAGACAAGAAAGCTATGGTGACTGAAGAATCTGAATATCAAAGTGATGAACTCCCTACATCACCAGACTGCCAAATCTTCTCAGATGATTCAGATGACCTAGCTATGATGGCCATAGGTGAAAATGAGGTAAACTCCTATACTACTACTTTCCATTCACCTATTTTTTCACAATCAGATGAGATAAACTCATCTGAAGGCGAATCAGAAGACACCTATTATCAATCTTTAAGAAAAGTAAAAGGTGATCTGGATATTGCCACTAGAGCTTTTATAGAAGTGGAAGAGGAGAATAAGGATCTAAGGAAAGAAATTGCTAAGTTGAAAAAGGTTAAGTTTGATAACACCCCTGAGCTGGCCACAATGAATGAAAGATTGACCAGAGAAGTGGAGCTTCTTAAGGAAGAAAATACCACAATAACTCAGTTGTATGAGGGGATGTTACAAACTCAAGCTTTAGAAACTAAGGAACTTCGTTCACTACAATCCAAATTCGATGACCTCTTCCAAGCACACAAGCTCTTAGAAAAGGAGAAGGAATGCCTAAATCAAAAGATATCAGAGTTCAATAAAGCCTCTACTACTATTGAAAGTATCTCTGAGTATTATAGATCAAATGGCAATAAGATGGGTTTTGGCTATGAACTCAACCCATCTACATCCTCTCCAGCTGGGGGTAGTACACCTAACAAGTGCACTACTCAGACACATGAAAAGGGTGAGTGTTCTAAACACAATGAACCGAATATGAACCAAAAGGCATCTGTACCAGCTAAGGCTAACTATCCCAAAACCAAAAATGGTAAAGGACAAGCTAACCCCAAGCCTGTACAGAGGAACAGCAAACAGCCTAGACCATCTCGGCTGAGACAGTCTCAGCTGTATGCTGCTCCAGCCAAGAAGAAGAAGTCTTCTTCAAACAAATTTGTTCTCTTTGCACCCCCTATCTCTTATGATATTGTGAGAACAGAAGAGTATGGTCCATATAATCGTGTGCATCGACCAGCTAATGCACCCAGGCCGAATGTAACTAGTCAAAAGATCATGTATGTACACTCCTATAAAGGGAAACCATTTGACTATTACTTAGCTGACACTAAGGACAAATCAGATCAGTCCAAGGTGCTGACTGGTAAGATTTGGTTCTGTGATGCCCGAGGGGAACAACTCAAGTGCTCAAGGTTGTTCAAACGACCAATGTATATGTGGGTTCCCAAGGGTAGTACTAACACCCAAGGACCCAAAACAAAATGGGTACCTAAGACTTAACTTTTCTTGCAGGAAAGGAGGGACCTATACAGAAGAGGAGGTCTAGCAGGAGAAACTTGGTACATAGATAGTGGATGCTCAACTCACATGACAGGAACCAAAGCCCTGCCGACCAACTACATAGAAAAGAAAGGTCCAAAAGTCTTCTTTGGTGATAACGCGCATGGTAACACAAAAGGATATGGCACCCTTAAAAATGGTGACATTGAGGTACATGATGTATCATATGTAGAAGGTCTTAAGTTTAATTTATTATCTGTTTCTCACTTTTGTGACACTGGTTACTCAGTCAAATTCTCTAAAGATGAGTGTCTCATAAGTGATAAGAGAACTAAACAAAACCTTCTAACAGGATCTAGAAAGGGAAGTATGTATCTTGCAAATTGGAACAGCTGTCCTAAGGATACATGTCTGCTTGTGAAGAGCCCTAAAGATGTCAGCTGGCTATGGCACAAACGTCTTAGTCATCTGAACTTTAAGACTATGAACAAGTTAGCAAGGGAATTCTTAGTTGATGGTCTGCCTAATGAACTCTACTGTAAAGATCAGGTGTGTGATGCATGTCAACAAGGAAAGCAAACAAAGGTCTCCTTCAAGACCAAGAAGACAGCATCAACCAGCAGAGTTCTTGAACTGCTTCACATGGATCTCTTTGGACCAATCACTCCAACCACTCTAACAGGGAGGAAGTACACTCTTATTGTTGTAGATGATTATTCCAAGTTTACTTGGGTTATCTTCTTATACAAGAAGAGTGAAACACAGCAGAAGCTCCCTGAACTATTGAAGAGGATCCAAGTAGAGAAAGGAGAACCAATTGTGAAAATTAGAAGTGACAAAGGCACTGAATTCATTAACTCTTATATTATTGCCTATTGTACTTCTAATGGTATTCAGCATGAGACAAGTGCAGCAAGAACACCACAACAGAATGGTGTAGCTGAAAGAAGAGTCAGAACACTCAAAGAAGCTGCCAGAACACTTCTTGCTGAATTCTCCACTCCCAAGAAGCTATGGGCAGAAGCCATCAACACAGCTTGTCACACTCAAAACAGGTCAGGTATTCATAAAATACATGAGAAAACCCCATATGAACTGTGGAAAGGAAGAAAACCTAGAGTATCTTACTTTCATATATTTGGTTGTAAGTGTTTCATTCACAACAATGGGAAGAGTAAGTTGAATGCTTTTGATGCCAAAGCAGATGAGGGGATATTTTTAGGATACTCCTCAACTAGCAAAGCATTTAGAGTACTCAACAAACGAACCCTTCTTGTGGAAGAAACGCCTCATGTTGTTTTTGATGAATCTTGTGAAAAGAATGCAGTAGAAACAAACTCAGCTGCAGATCAGATGAGACATCTAGTGATCAAGTCCAAACCAGATGAGTTCATTGAAGTCAATGAACCTTTCCCTGAAGAACCAGAGGAGGATAAGCCTCATAGACCTGTCACTAGATCTCAAACTCAAGAAGGACAAGCTGACCAGAATCAAGATGCACCAATCCCAAATGCCAGGGGGAATGATCTCTTTGACACTCAAGATACAGATGATGATCGACCTAACCAAGTCAACCCTCCTGATGGCACTAGATCAGATGAGAATCCAAGCTCATCCAATGCAGATACTCCTGTGAGGCATACATGGAGAAACAACCATCCATCAAACCTCATCTTAGGAGGAGCTGACTTAGGTGTCAAGACAAGAAGACAACTGAATCAGAACTCACAATCATCTATGTTCTGCTGGTGTGCTTTCCTGTCCAACATTGAACCAGCTGACATAGAAGAAGCAATGACAGATAGCAATTGGATCACTGCTATGCAAGAAGAACTAAACCAATTCGAAAGAAATGAAGTCTGGGAATTGGTAGATCGTCCTGAAAACCACAATGTAGTAGGAACAAAGTGGGTATTCAAGAACAAGAAGGACGAAAATGATGTGATAACTAGAAACAAGGCTAGGCTAGTTGCAAAAGGATACTCTCAATCTGAAGGGATTGACTATGATGAAACCTTTGCTCCAGTAGCCAGATTAGAAGCCATACGACTGTTTCTAGCTTATGCATCATATATGGGCTTCAAGGTATATCAAATGGATGTTAAGAGTGCTTTTCTAAATGGTATTCTGGTAGAAGAAGTATATGTAGAGCAGCCTCCAGGTTTTGAAAAAAGTGATCAAGTATATCGACTGAAGAAGGCTCTCTATGGTCTAAAACAAGCCCCTAGAGCTTGGTATGACACATTGTCACAATTCCTACTTGACAATGGATATACAAAAGGCAAAGTGGATAGAACTCTTTTCAGAATACAAGAAGGAGAAGACATCCTAATGGTGCAAATATATGCAGATGATATTATATTTGGATCACCCAATCAAGAGATGTGCAAGAAGTTCTCTGAACTTATGCAAGGAAAGTTTGAAATGAGCATGATGGGTGCGATGAATTATTTACTAGGACTTCAAGTTAAGCAGAGTTCAGAAGGGATCTTCATCAACCAGTCCAAGTATACCAAGAGCCTATTAGAAAGATTCAAAGCCCTACAAAGCAAGACTGCAAGGAATCCAATGATGACATCTTTCAAAATGGAACCAGATGAGTCTGGAAAGGCAGTTGATCAAGCTGAATATAGAGCACTGATTGGATCTCTACTATATCTTACAGCTAGCAGACCAGACATAACATTTGCTGTAGGAGTATGTGCTAGGTTTCAAGCAAACCCAAAGCAAAGTCATCTAGAAGCAACAAGGAAGATTCTCAAGTACCTAAAAGGAACAGTCAACCTAGGACTATGGTACCCTGCTGATAACAATCTAGAATTGAGTGGCTATTCTGACTCAGACTATGGAGGATGTAGAAATCGACATCTGGAACCTGTCAATTTCTAGGCAACAAGCTGATATCATGGTTCTCTAAGAAGCAAACCTCAGTTGCAACCTCCACCACTGAAGCAGAATACATGGCAGCTGGTAGTTGTTGTAGTCAGCTGCTCTGGCTAGTTCAACAACTCAAGGATTACAATGTAGAGGCAAGAGAAGTCCCTATTTATTGTGATAGCAGCAGTGCCATTGCCATCACTCAAAATCCAGTCCTCCACACAAGGTGCAAGCATGTCGACATTCGACACCACTTCATAAGAGACCACCTTGAAAAGAAGGACATCAAGATGGAGAAAATTCACACAGATATCCAAAGAGCAGACATCTTGACTAAGCCCCTAGCTGAAGAAAGGTTCAAAACCCTATGTTACAGCTTAGGACTCCTGGACCCAAGCACATGAAGAAGGAAAGATCAGCTGAAAACCTCAGCTGACCCAAGTGCAGCAGACTAGGAGGATCAGATTAGGTGAATAGACACCCTCATCTTCAGGTAAGTTCTTTCCCAATGAAGACAAATAAAGCTGAGGGAAAACTTAGAGTCATCTAATCAAGGGGGAATCAATGATACCTTAAGAATCCTTGATGAAATACTCTAAAATCTGCATTGCATATCATATATATATATATACAGCAGACTTGAACAAAGTTATTTGATTTCTCTACTATAAGCAATGTATACTATGTATAATAATAAACTATTCTTCATAAAATACTTTATTTATATACATACATACAGTATACTATTGAGTTATACTTGGTTGGATTAATACACCATCCTCACCGACTCAACAGTATGCATGCACTGTACGGATTTCAAATAACTCTTGCTCAAAAATTTATAATTTCTGCATTCCATAAGATAAAGTCTGAATATCTTTAAATGTGAACCCTTAGATCAAGAATCTCATTGTTGATCTTAAGAAGTAACTTTTCAGAAATTCAGACCTATCAACTCTATAGTTTTGTCATCTTTCACTCCACTACCTCATTTCTACCCCTATAAAAGGAGGAAGTTATGAGAACACCTAAGAACACAAATCACCAACTACAATTTTTGTTTCAGGTATGGAGAAGATTGAAAGAAAAGATGGAATGGAGATCATTCTTCAACCAAAGTCTTGGGTGAAGGAGATGAAGATTTGTCCAGAAGATGAAGATGATGCAGATCAGCATACTTGGTTTAACCAACATAAGTATGTCTATGAAAACTAGAGGAAAGAGAGAAGTCCTTATTGAAAACTAGAGGAAAGAGAGATGCAGAGGACAGAGTAGCAAACAAGCAGAGCTTCTTCTCCAGGGGGAAGTTCTACATGGAGAGCTTGTTATCAAAAGCTATTGTGTCTAAACAGAACATGAAGGCTGAGTCCATGGCCCTCTCTTCGACTCCATTGAAGCCTCTTCCAATCTTCCTTCTCTTTCAAGAGTAGCGAAGAGATTCAATTAGGACACATTTGATGCTACAACCCATATGATGATGAGGAACATCAGATGGTAAGGGCAACCTGAACCAGTGGGATACCATCCAGGCTGATATGCATATTGATTTGATGGTCCTACTTGATTCAGAGATAGAGCTGGAAGATCCATCAAACCAGGTTGGATCACCACTCACAATAAAGCTGGAAGATCCATCATCCAGGTTGGATCATCACAGCAACAATGAAGGATCCATCAAGCCAAGTTGGACCTTCAAAGCACAGAAGATTTACTCAGCAAATCTCAATCCTCCACTCAGCTGATCAGAAGACCAACTCAGCTGACCAGAAGACTTCCAAGAGAAATCAGCAGACCTTTTCAGAAAATCAGAAGACTTCACTCTGCTGATCAGATCATTTGATTTTAGAGTTCAATGACTATCTTTGATCATGTAATTCATTCTAGATTATTCCTGAATGTAATTAAGCAAATTGGCCTATATAAGGAATGCAATTCACTTATAAAAAACGGCCTTGATGATCAATTCTTGCCACAAAATTAGTCACAACGGCTATTTTTGGTAATGATGTCATTAATACTCAATTACCAAATTGCCAGCAAATCAACTGTTGCCACATGGCAAATTCAGCCGGCAAATTTAAAGGAAGGCCCAAAATCAAAGAAGGAAAATCTTGGGCTCTACTCCACAATTAAACCCAATTTTGACCGTTAGATCAAGAATTGTTGGAGTATATATACACACCCTTAAAACTCTTCCAAACCCTTTCGCTCACAATACCCTATTGCTCTCAATACTCTCTCGTTCTGCAAATTTCTTTCAAGCTCTCAAAACCTAAACACTTAAACTCTACTATGGCAATCATTGAAATTTACGACGAGAAGACCAAGAGCACTGGCACCTTGGATGCTGCAAAGTGGTCCAAGGAAGGGAAGATGTTCATAGAGAATGCTCTGTTTTTCAAAGGCAAACACACAGCTGCAAACAAGGAAATCCTTCTCCGTTGCATCAACCTCAACCTTCGAGATTTTCTGGAAGCAGCACCCACCAACGTTTATGAACAAAATGTGCTGGCTTTCTATGCAAACGCTGTGATGAAGGGATCGTATGTTGAAAGTGTCATGGGTGGACACAAGGTCAAGGTAACAAGGGAAATCCTTCAGGAACTGTTTGGTTTGTCAAGGGGGAAGATCAATATCTCCACCTACATCATGAATAAGGAGAAAGAGTACATGGAGATGTTCACTGATGGGAGAATCAAGGCTGCTGATGCCTCTGGACTCAAGAAATCCCAACTAGAACCTAAGTTCCAAACCCTGATGGATATAGCAGGCAAGATGTTGCTAGGTAACACATTCAGTCATGATGCTGTTACTACTCTAAAGGTTAGAGTTATGGCTGCAATCTGGGATCAGATTGATGGAGACTGGCAAGGGCTTTTCTTGGACAGAATTGCTCTTGAAGCCAAGAAGGTGACTTTGGACCTTCAATCAAGAGAATGGAAGGTGACCTCTACTGTCAGCTTTGTCAACAAGCTGAGTATCATTCTTCCAGAAGTACTCCCAAGAAAGTACAAGATGGGACCTCACAAGACCTTCCACATCTCCAAATATTATTTAAGGAAGGACGCTCTTGCTGAGGCAGCAAGGTTGAAAGAAGAGAGGAAGAAGCTGTTAGCTGAAGCATCTTCCAAAGATGTTATTGAAAAGGCAGAAGAGTCCACTCATAACTCTGCTGCTGAAGAAGAAGAGGAGCCATCGAAAAAAGAGGCTCAAAAGAAGGTTGCTGAAGAGGATGATGATGACAATCAGACCTTAGCACAAAGAAGATATCTGATCAGATCAGGGCTCATCTCCCCATCTGATTCAGATGTCACTCCCACTGCCTCTCCTTTGAAAAAGGCAGGTACTTCTAACCTCTCTCTCACTTTCACACCTTCTAAACTATCAAAGGGTCAGAAGAGAAAGAAGAACACTTCTTCTTTCACAAAGAAAGCCAAGAAATCCAGGCTCCCTACTCCAATGAGCATAGCCCCTATTTCATCCTTCAACCCTTCTGATGATACCAACCCATCTGAACCCTCACACACTGATGCCCAAATCCCTGTTGATACTCACACAGCAGAGGAACAAGCCCAGCCTAACCCTGCTGATGTTCAAACAGCAGGCAACCAACCTCAGACCACCTCCACACAACCTGCTGATGATCAAACTCAGATTATATCCACAATCCTTGCTGATATTCAAACAGCAAATGTCCAAGATCATCAAGCTCAAACACCTACTGATCTTCAAGAAGAAACTGAACCAGACCAGCAGACCCATAACCCTGCTGATGAACAAATTACTGAAGATCAATCCCAACCTCCTACCCAACAAGAAGAAATCACTTCCCAAATCCCTGCTGATACTCACACAGCAGAGGAAAATGCCCCAACTACCCAAACCCCTACCATCATTGTCCCTTCTGCTCCAGAAGACTTGGCACCAGAAGACCTGGTTCAACCTGGTCCTTCTCAACCTCAGTTCAGAATGGTGCACTACCCCATGTGCGAAACAGAAAATATAATGAGGATGAAGATAGCCAACCTGCTCAAGACCACCATCCCTGGAGTTGATGAGACTTCAATCCAGTTTGAACAAGTGCTTAGGGTATGCACTTGGATTGAGCTCAGAAGAGATGATGTAGATGACCTTCTTGAGGTCATGGAAGGAATGGGAGGAAAGGAAAACTTCCTCGACTGGGAGATGGAGCAAAAGGAAGTTTCTCAAGTTCAATCCTTTGCTCAGCTGCTATCAGATGAGGCACTAACTGCAGTCTGCAACCGGATCCTAGGAGTCTCCACTGCTGATGTCCCTATCCCAGTAGGTTCATCGGATCAGCAGACAGCTGAACAAGCAAAGATGAAGGAATCAGCTGCACCAGCCTTGGTGGAAGACTCATCTGCACCTGCAGAAGACTCAGCTGCATCAGCTGACAAAGAAGAGATTGCAAAAGAAGTAGTCAGATTACCAGCTCACTTCAGACCTTCAGACAATCTGACTCACTTCATTGACAATCAAGAGGATGCAGGCAGACGAATCATGACCCATCTGACTAAGGCCACTACCTGCTACCTCAATGAGGAGTACCTATCAGCCGAAGAGAGAGGCAAAGCAATAATTGTTCATCCAAAGCCTCAAGGTACACCCTCTACTTCTACCCCTTCTGTTGACCTTACAGCAGACATCTGCTCCCAGGTCAAAGCTGCAATAGACTTGCACTTTGAGAAAGGTTTAGGCCTGCAGCTAGGAAGATATGTTGAGAAAGCTGCAAGGGAACAGAAGACTCGTCTTCATGACCAGATTCTTGACGTTGAAGACAAGTTTGGTGAAGCACTTCATCAGCAGATAGGAGAATACTTGAGTACCTATCAGAAGTTGTCAGCTGACACCTCCAAAAGGTTTGCTGATCTTTACACTGATGAGATGCACCGCATGGAGACCACCTACACATCCAGAATTGAAGAAGCTGAAGCAAGAGCCAAAGAAGGTCAAGCCCTTCTTAAGGCAGCTGCAGAGGAGAATGAGAAATTGCAGACTCAGCTGAAGGAGACAGCAGCCAAGTTGGAAGCTCTTACAACTAGATTTGAAGCTGTCTCTTCCTCCAATTCACATGCTGAAGTTCTAGAGCACAGCATAACCCATCTGACCCAAGTTGCCAAGGTCAATGCCATGGCACTGAAACAAACTCTGAAAGTGGAAATCATGAATTCCATGAAGCCTTTTGCGGCTGCACTTGCTGAAGCCAAAAAGGGGGAAGATATGTTGATAAAGGCTCTAGAGAAGTCTACTGCCCAGCAAGCTGAACCGGTAGTAGCACAAGATGACTTGACTGAAACTCCTGAAGAACCCAAATGGGATGCACCCCTTCTGGATTCAGGAAGAGCCAACATGATAGAAATCAAGAAGATTCTGTACAAGATCTATGAAGAGGAGAATGTTACATATGTACAGCACATGGAAGAAGTTCGAGCTCGTCTGTACCTTGCCTACCGCATTTGAAGATCAGAAGACCTGATGAAGACTAGCTTAGAAGTTTAAAGAAACTATTACTTGTAATCTGTAAAAGTTCTATCTATATTCAAGTTCTAGTTCTTTTTGCTTACAAGACAAACTCTCATTGTCTTCATCAGATACTTCAAGTCTTAGCATGATATAAACTCTTATCTTAATTCATTAAGAGCACTTATCAAGTATAGTTTTGGCTTCATCAAAAAGGGGGAAATTGTTGGGATGTAAATTCATCCTAAGCCCCACTTGATGTTAGAATAGTTTTGATGGCCAAAACACTTAGAGTTTATAAATGTAATAGGATCAGCTGACTTGTATAGAACAGCTTAGACTAGTCTTGTGTGATCAACTGTATTGATATCAGCTGATCAGCACAGTCCTGGCTTACATGCCTATCCTCAAGATGAGAAGAGTAGAAGACATGAAGACTAGAAGATCCTTGAAGACCAGATAAGTTAAGGTGCTTGTATACCTACCTATCTGATGGAGTCCCAGATTGAAGATGGCCTAAAGCAGTTCAAAGAATTTCCAGATCAGAAGAGTGTTACTCGTCTGATATCAGAAGACAGAAGACCTAAGGCCAGAAGAGTAGTCAGAAGACTAGAAGTACAGATCAGAAGACTATGTGCTCTTCCAGGACTCGGCTGATTCCCAAGTCATCTTGCAATTCAAACGAAGACCTACCTTATTTAGAAGATTGACATGATCCCAGGATTGAAGCAATCAAGTGGCTGGAATCAAGGAATCAAGCTATTATGGAAAGATTGCTCAAACGGCTAGTCAACTCCAACGGCTAGTTGCAACCAATCTCCATTATAAATACAAGAGGATGAGAAATCACAAACAAGTAGTCACAAGAGAGAATTCAACAAGCCAAGCAAGCAATCAAAGCTAAAGCCATACAGTTCTAAGAATTCTCATAAGAGCCAGAAACCATTAGATTATCTATAACTCTTAAGTGATTTCTATCCAACCCTTAAGAACCTGAAACCTGTTCATATTGTATATCAATTGTTTTAGGCATAGTGGTTAAGCAAATTATAAGCTTGAACCATTAGTTGGATACACCTCAAAAACCCCAAACCCTCACCGAAAGGTTAAAGTTTTTGAACCCCTCAAAGTGCAAGTGCTTACAATCACTTGTGGAGACCGTAGTTGTTAGGACGGCTCAGATCTCAAAGTCCTAACCTTGGGACTATAAAGGTCAAGACCCTTGTAATTTGTGGAAATTAAAGGGATTAAACATCACGTTAGGACGTGAGAGTGGACGTAGGAACGTATATCCGAACCACTATAAATCCGGTGTTATTTACTTTCTGCACTTTACATTTCTGCCTTTACATTCATTATTATATAGTGCATACTGTGATTTCAACACTCTTCAAAACAAGGCCATAACTTTCAAACCAGCATCAGCTGAGTATTTTTCATTAAGTAAAACAAGTTACAAGAACGAGTCTAAACCAGGGCCACCATAATTCCGCATATAACCTCCTCAGTCAGATCACTATAGTCATCTGGACCAGCAGACTTGCAGTCCAGTTGACATAGCAATCAGAAGAGGTTCCCAACTCTGTTTGAAAAAGTTTTAAAGTCTATTCACCCCTCCCCTCTAGACTTTAAACCCATTCACTACTCGTTCAGGGACCAACATCATCTAACACTAACTGAAGCAATAAAGAACAGACAGTGCTAGGGTCCATATAATAGTGCAGAAGAGTAAAAACAAAAGGCTTTTGTATGATGACAATGAGAAGTTGTCATTAGATGAGATAACTAGATGTTATCTCCAAAAGCTAAAAAGATGAGTTTTATTAATATTGCACTTTACAAGCACGGACTCACCTAATCAGGTATTACAAAGGTCTTCTTATCTACTCTTCAGCTGATATGTTGCAAACCAGACGACTTCAATTAAGCTCTTCCTGCCTTCAGGTCTTCTAACAACTTGATCATCTTGATCTCCTCTTCTTGCTCATACGCGTGTAAATCCAGATAGGGCTAGAACTCAACTGAGCTGATGTTCCCCCTTAGTTGTTGACCTGTTCTTAACACACAATAATCCAAATACATGCAAGTATGATTTTTATGAAAACAAAATGCATGCAAAACAGTTTTTCAAAAATGGATTTATTCAGGTGACCATTGAAAACAGTAAAACGTGTTTTTGATGGCTCAAACGATGGAATTTGGCCACAAAGCATTACATGTCACTGCTAAGCAGTGAGTTCGATTCAAAACATAAATTCCACTTTAAAAAGTGTACTCACACGTTAAATTCTGAAAACAACAGAAAAAGTGCAGATTTTCGAAAATCAAAAAATCAAAGCAATGGTCTTTTGAACACACGGCTCTGATACCACTTGTTGGTCCCTGAGACGAGTGTAAGATCAGCTGACTTGATGTCTGCTGATTGTGTGGAAAATAAACTAACTCTTCAAAGTAACTAGTCCGTTGATTTCACTAGGGGCCTAGGACTAGTTAGTCGACTGATTAATTACTTATCGGAGTTAAGTGCGGAATTGTAGTGTGCCCATAAATATTATACTCGTCTATTTAATAAATTAATGTGTTATTTACATTTCTGCACTTTACATTTCAAGTCTTTTCATACATATTTGTGCATAAAATGTTTTACACACTGTATTTATTAAATAGACGAGTATAATATTTATGGGCACACTACAATTCCGCACTTAACTCCGATAAGTAATTAATCAGTCGACTAACTAGTCCTAGGCCCCTAATGAAATCAGCGGACTAGTTACTTTGAAGAGTTAGTTTATTTTCCACACAATCAGCAGACATCAAGTCAGCTGATCTTACACTCGTCTCAGGGACCAACAATATCAACCAAATAACAACCAAGATCAAGTAATCATCCACTTCAGCATTTGTGGCACACAAGGGTCAAGTAGACTTAGCCAGTTCAGAGGTTATCTTCAGGAGGTGGCACCATCCCATACTGTGCCCACACTCTTTTCTTCAGCTCCATGGCTTCTTGATTAGTTCCCTTTGGCCCAAGCACCATTCTGTTCCGCTTCAGAATTTCAAGGAATTCTTGGAGGATTCTTGATTGGTCTATGAAGCCTTCTTTCTTGGGAGGCATGTAGATGATTGGCTTAGGGGCATTAAGCTCAATTCTTGCAATGTCTGCAGCTGCAAGCAATTGTTGGTATAGCTCCCTGTGATAGTCAATCATGAATTGTGTGAAAGTGGAGTTGGCTTCTTCTTCATTCCATCTTCCAATGACATAGTAGTCATATACAAACTCCCTCTTTGCCTCTTCCCAGTTGTCATTCAGCTGGATTGGAACCCATTTATCAAAATGTGGATATTTGGTGTCCATTGGGATCGGCAGCTGAGGCTTCATCTTGTTGTAGGTAGCCTTTTTTCTTCTAGGCTTCTGGAAATCTGCTCTTCTTTTATCTCTTGCCCTGTTAGCTTCTTCCATCAAATCCATCTTCTCTTGGGCTCTCATCATAGCCAGCTTCTGTTGAGTTTCAGGATCTTTGCCTTATCCTTCTTCAAACAGCTTTGATGGATCCAATACTGGTATCTTCTTCTTTGGTTCAGGTCCAAAACCTTCTTTAAATAGAATTTCAACATTTTCTTTGATTTCAACATCTTTATGACCTTCAGCAGATTTAGTCTCAATGGTTTTGACAATCTCAGCAGTCTTGGACTTTTCAGCAGCTTTAGCCTTTTTGGAGGTAGGCTCTTCTTCTTCTATCCTGAAATCAAGAGGTAGATCAAGACTGTTAGGAAAATCTGTAAAAGTTTCAGCTTTCCTCTTGTTTCCTTTAGCCTTTTTTACTTGGCCTCTTGTGTGGACTCCTTCTGTGGACTTGTCCAATCCTGACACTTCTCCTCCAGGCCTCTGCTATAGTCTTGCTCTCTCTTCTTGAGCTGATGCCATTGAATTCTTCATTGTAATGGCCAGTTGCTCTTCTTCATCAAGCTCTTCCAAATTCAGCACTGCTTCTTCTTTGCCTTTGGATTCTGTCACTTTCTCCTTGCCTTTGCCTTCTCCAATGGTCAAGGCACCTTTTGCTCTTGCTCTTTCCTTTTCCCCCTTTTTGGCAGCATCAAAACACTGGGGCTTCAGCTCACTCATTGTAGTGGCCATAAGGGATTGGGCTAAGTTTAGTGACTTCATCTCCTCAAGTAGATAAACATTCTCATCATGAATGTTCTGCATCCTGTCACTGCTCAAGCTTATGAAAGCTAGAACAGGCTTCATTTTCTGCTCTACAACCTCTTCCATGGTTGTCTTGAGGGATGCATTAAGGATTAATTTCAGGGAATCAGTGAGATTGGCCACTGCAGATTTAGCAATCTTGGCCATCACTTCCTGAGTAAATTTTTCTGAGGAAGCTTTGACCATGGCTAGCCTCATTTCTTCTGCTCTCTTTTTCTGAAGTGCGGTCTTCTTTCCAAGGGCTTGCTTGACCACCAACTTTAGAGCCTTCACATTTTTATTGTGATTGTCCATCAACATTTTCTGATCTTCCCTGAGTTCCTTTGTGAATGTCTCCATGCTGCTTTTGGCTTTTTGAACTTCAGTGGAAATGGTTTGCAGACCAGATTCAACTCCACATATTCTAGCCTCAATGGTAGGCAACACCACCTCTTTAGAGCCTGTCAGCCTCATCTCAACTGATGCCAAAGTTCTACTTTGCTCATCCAGGGCTCCTGAAGTCTCACCATGGGCTGTTTCCACTTGATGGACTAGAGTGTCCAACTTTGCTGATTGCTCACCCAAGTGGGCTTGAGCTGAGTTTGAATCAATGTGGATTGGAGCATCTGTAAGAAGCTCATCAACAAAGATTTGATCAAATGTTACACCTGTAAGATCAGAAAAATCAAACTTGTCAGCAAATAACTCTTAACTCCCTCAATTTCTTTTCCATAAGACTCTGATACATCAGAAGTCTTCTTCTCATTTTCAACTCTTTGTTTTCTCCCTTCATCAAAAATTTCCTCACATTCAGGGTCAGGCCTCCTCTCATCAAGGGTTTCTTGAAGTTCAGATTTGACTTCAAGAATAACTTGCCCCTCCTCACTTAGTCCACCCTCATTTGGTGGTACACTCACTATCCTAGTGATTACAACATCTCTCTCATCTACTGCTCCCTCTGGTTTTTCCACTAAATTCTCCTTTTCAACTCCTTCACTTAGACCTGCAACATCTCCACCCTCAACAGGGTTCAAAGATGACAGTTGTTGGGAGATCACAGTGCTTATTTCAGCAGCCACTCAGTCATCCTGAATGATTAAGAGCTGGTCAGTGTCCAACTTTCCTGACACTGATGAGGCCTTAACCAAACCAGCTTCTAAGTGGGAAGCCTCAACATCTTTAAGTTGTGCCTTGGGTTCAGAAGAACCTTCATTGGCAGATGCATCTTTGGCTGTGTCACCAGCTTTGGTCAACACTTCTAATGAAATAAAACCCTTTCTATGAGAGGTCAAGTAGTGAACTGAGGGCTGTTTGGGACCAGGGGGTTGGGATTTGTGGGATCTGAGGGACTATCATGAGAATCATAATCATTAGAGCTACTTTCAGGGTGTTTGATCCCTTAGGCAAGTCTCTCATTTTCTTCAGCAATTTGGACTTCTACCAATTTTGCAAAGACTTCCACATCTGTCAGGAATCTTGTCTTCATCACTCCAGCAAAATGTAGCAGTTTGCTTTCTTCAATTTGCCACCAGTTTGCACCTTTATCTTGTATCACTTGTGTTGGTCCCTGAACGAGTAGTGAATGAGATTAAAGTCTAGAGGGGAGGGGTGAATAGACTTTAAAACTTTTTCAAACAGAGTTGAGAACCTCTTCTGATTGCTATGTCAACTGGACTGCAAGTCTGCTGGTCCAGATGACTATAGTGATCTGACTGAGGAGGTTATATGCGGAATTATGGTGGCCCTGGTTTAGACTCGTTCTTGTAATTCTTATGAAAGTGTTCAACTTGTTTTGCTTAATGAAAATACTCAGCTGATGCTGGTTTGAAAGTTATGGCCTTGTTTTGAAGAATGTTGAAATCACAGTATGCACTATATAATAATGTATGTAAAGACAGAAATGTAAAGTGCAGAAAGTAAATGACACCGGATTTATAGTGGTTCGGATATACGTTCCTACGTCCACTCTCACGTCCACACGTGATGTTTAATCCCTTTAATTTACCATAAATTACAAGGGTCTTGACCTTTATAGTCCCAAGGTTAGGACTTTGAGATCTGAGCAGTCCTAACAGCTACGGTCTCCACAAGTGATTGTAAGCACTTGCACTTTAAGGGGTTCAAAAAATTTAACCTTTCGGTGAGGGTTTGGGGTTTTTGAGGTGTATCCAACTAATGGTTCAAGCTTATAATTTGCTTAACCACTATGCCTAAAACAATTGATGTACAATATGAACAGGTTTCAGGATCTTAGGGGTTGGATAGAAATCACTTAAGAGCTATAGATAATCTAATGGTTTCTGGCTCTTTTGAGAATTCTTAGAATAGTATGGCTTTAGCTTTGATTGCTTGCTTGGCTTGTTGAATTCTCTCTCGTGACTTCTTGTTTGTGATTTCTCATCCTCTTGTATTTATAATGGAGATTGGTTGCAACTAGCCGTTGGAGTTGACTAGCCGTTTGAGCAATCTTTCCATAATAGCTTGATTCCTTGATTCCAGCCGCTTGATTGCTTCAATCCTAGGATCATGTCAATCTTCTAAATAAGGTAGGTCTTCGTTTGAATTGCAAGATGACTTAGGAATCAGCCGAGTCCTAGAAGAGCACATAGTCTTCTGATCTGTACTTCTAGTCTTCTGACTACTCTTCTGGCCTTAGGTCTTCTGTCTTCTGATATCAGTAGAGTAACACTCTTCTGATCTGGAAATTCTTTGTACTGCTTTAGGCCATCTTCAATCTGGGACTCCATCAGATAAGTAGGTATACAAGCACCTTAACTTATCTGGTCTTCAAGGATCTTCTAGTCTTCATGTCTTCTACTCTTCTCATCTTGAGGATAGGCATGTAAGCCAGGACTGTGCTGATCAGTTGATCACACAAGACTAGTCTAAGTTGTTCTATACAAGTCAGCTGATCCTATTACATTTATAAACTCTAAGTGTTTTGGCCATCAAAACTATTCTAACATCAAGTGGGGTTAAGGGTGAATTTATATCCCAACAATTTCCCCCTTTTTGATGAAGCCAAAACTATACTTGATAAATGTTCTTAATGAAATAAGGTAAGAGTTTATAACATGCTAAGACTGAAGTATCTGATGAAGACAATGAGAGTTTGTCTTGAAAGCAAAAAGAACTATAACTTGAATATATATAGAGCTTTTACAGATTACAAGTAATAGTTTCTTTAAACTTCTAAAGTAGTCTTCATCAGGTCTTCTGATCTTCAAACGCGGTAGGCAAGGTACAGACGAGCTCGAACTTCTTCCATGTGCTGTACATCTGTAACATTCTCCTCTTCATAGATCTTGTACATAATCTTCTTGATTTCTATCATGTTGGCTCTTCCTGAATCCAGAAGGGGTGCATCCCATTTGGGTTCTTCAGGAGTTAAGATTCTGCAGTTGTCAAGTCCTTCGGCTGTCTTGACAATTTCTTCCCAGAACTCTGGATCTTCAATGTTCATGAACTGGGAGAATTGAAGAAATTATTCTTCATAAGAAGGGAGAGGGCCAAATTTCCTTACTATGTGGTGTTGAATTTGCCACTTCTTCTTCAGGGGATACCATCTTGGTAGCTCATCTTGAAGGGCTAAGTAATCCACATAATTGCTATCAAACACCAGGACACTGTCTTCTTGTGCTTTGTCCTTCATTGCTTTCCTGAGTTTGGCAATTCTTCTTTCAAATTTGGCTTTGACTGCCTTCGCATCATTCAGCTTCTTTTGCTTAAGCTCTTGAGCTTCAAGCAATTTCTTTTTCTTCAACTCTAGAGCCTCTTTTTCTTCTGCAGTAGGCTCTCCTGGAGCTGATTTCTTGCTGGTCTGAGCTGACTGAGCTTGCTCATCTGCCTTTCTTTTCCTTGTCATTCTCTTTTCAGGAACTTGTTCTACAGGAGCAGTGATTTGTAGACTCTTGGCAGGAGCTTGAGTGGGTGCTTGAGTATCTTCTAGAACAATTTCTTTGCCTTTGCCTTGCCTGTTCTTGATTTTGCTCTTTAAACCACCCAAGGTTTCAGTCAAGTCATCTTGTGCTACTACCAGTTCAGCTTGATGGGCAGTAGACTTCTCTAGAGCCTTTATCAACACATCTTCCCCCTTTTTGGCTTCAGCAAGTGCAGCCGCAAAAGGCTTCATGGAATTCATGATTTCCACTTTCAGAGTTTGTTTCAGTGCCATGGCATTGACCTTGGCAACTTGGGTCAGATGGGTTATGCTGTGCTCTAGAACTTCAGCATGTGAATTGGAGGAGGAGGCAGCTTCAAATCTAGTCGTAAGTGCTTCCAAATTGGCTGCTGTCTCCTTCAGCTGAGTCTGCAATTTCTCATTCTCCTCTGCAGCTGCCTTAAGAAGGGCTTGACCTTCTTTGGCTCTTGCTTCAGCTTCTTCAATTCTGGACTTGTAGGTGGTCTCCATGCGGTGCATCTCATCAGTGTAAAGATCAGCAAACCTTTTGGAGGTGTCAGCTGACAACTTCTGATAGGTACTCAAGTATTCTCCTATCTGCTGATGAAGTGCTTCACCAAACTTATCTTCAACGTCAAGAATCTGGTCATGAAGACGAGTCTTCTGTTCCCTTGCAGCTTTCTCAACATATCTTCCTAGCTGCTGGCCTAAACCTTTCTCAAAGTGCAAGTCTATTGCAGCTTTGACCTGGGAGCAGATGTCTGCTGTATGGTCAACAGATGGGGTAGAAGTAGAGGGTGTACCTTGAGGCTTTGGATGAACAATTATTGCTTTGCCTCTTTCTTCGGCTGATAGGTACTCCTCATTGAGGTAGCAGGTAGTGGCCTTAGTCAGATGGGTCATGATTCATCTGCCTGCATCCTCTTGATCGTCAATGAAGTGAGTCAGATTGTCCGAAGGTCTGAAGTGAGCTGGTACTCTGACTACTTCTCTGTCAATCTTTTCTTTGTCAGCTGATTTCTTTGTCAGCTGATGCAGCTGAGTCTTCTGCAGGTGCAGGTGCAGCTGAGTCTTCTGCATGTGCAACTGAGTCTTCCACCAAGGCTGGTGCAGCTGATTCCTTCAACTTTGCTTGTTCAGCTGTCTGCTGATCCGATGAGCCTTCTGGGATAGAGACATCAGCAGTGGGGATTCCTAAAATCCGGTTGCAAACTGCAGTCAGTGCCTCATCTGATAGCAGCTGAGCAAAGGATCGAACTTGAGCAACTTCCTTTTGCTCCATCTCCCACCGAGGAAGTTTTCCTTTCCTCCCATTCCTTCTATGACCTCAAGAAGGTCATCTACATCTTCTTTTCTGAGCTTAATCCAAGTGCATACCCTAAGCACTTGTTCAAACTGGATTGAATTCTCATCAACTCCAGGGGTAGTGGACTTGAGCAGGTTGGCTATCTTCATCCTCATTATCTTCTCTGTTTGGCACACGGGGTAGTGCACCATTCTGAACTGAGGTTGAGAAGGGCCATCTTGAACCAGGTCTTCTGGTGCCATGTCTTCTGGAGCAGAAGGGACAGTGATGGTAGGACTTTGGGTAGCTGGGGCATTTTCCTCTGCTGTGTGAGTATCAGCAGGGATTTGGGAAGTGATTTCTTCTTGTTGGGTAGGAAGTTGAGATTGATCTTCAGTGATTTGTTCCTCAGCAGGGTTTTGGGTCTGCTGGTCTGGTCCAGTTTCTACTTGAAGATCAGTAGATGGTTGAGCTTGATGATCTTGGACATCTGCTGTTTGAATATCAACAAGGATTGTGGATATAATCTGAGTTTGATCATCAGTAGGGGGTGTGGAGGTGGTCTGAGTTTGGTTGTCTGCTGGTTGAGCATCAGCAGGGTTAGGCAATTGGGGTTCAATTGGTAGTTGTGGCTGAGTTTGTTCCTCTGCTGTGTGAGTATCAGCAGGGATTTGGATATCAGTGTTTAGTGGCTCAGATGGGTTGGACTCATCAGAAGGGTTGAAGGATGAAATAGGGGCTATGCTCATTGGAGTAGGGAGCCTGGATTTCTTGGTTTTCTTTGTGAAAGAAGAAGTGTTCTTCTTTCTCTTCTGACCCTTTGATAGCTTAGAAGGTGTGAAAGTGAGAGGGGGATTAGAAGTACCTGCCTTTTTCAAAGGAGAGGCAGTGGGAGTGGCATCAGAATCAGATGGGGAGATGAGCCCTGATCTGATCAGATATCTTCTTTGTGCTAAGGTCTGATTGTCATCATCATCATCCTCAGCAGCCTTCTTTTGAGCCTCTTCTTTGGATGGCTCCTCTTCTTCTTCAGCACCAGAGTCATGAGCAGACTCTTCTGCCTCTTCAACAACGTCTTTGGAAGATGCTTCAGCTAACAACTTCCTCCTCTCTTCTTTCAACCTTGCTGCCTCAGCAAGAGCTTCCTTCCTTAAGTAATATTTGGAGATGTGAAAGGTCTTATGAGGTCCCATCTTGTACTTTCTGGGGAGTATTTCTGGAAGGATGATATTCAGTTTGTTGACAAAGCTGACTGTTGATGTCACCTTCCATTCTCTTGACTGTAAGTCCAAGGTCACCTTCTTGGCCTCAAGAGCAATTCTATCCAGAAATAGTCCTTGCCAATCTCCATCAATCTGATCCCAGATTGCAGCCATAACTCGAACTTTCAGAGTGGTAACAGCATCATGGCTGAAGGTGTTACCAAGCAGCATCTTGCCTGCTATATCCATCAAAGTTTGGAACTTAGGTTCAAGTTGGGATTTCTTGAGCCCAGTGGCATCAATAGCCTTTATTCTTCCATCAGTAAACATCTCCATGTACTCTTTTTCTCTACCCATGATGTAGGTGGAGATATTCACATTCCCCCTTGACAAGCCAAACAATTCCTGAAGAATTTCACTTGTTACCTTGACCTTGTGTCCACCCATGACACTTTCGACATAAGATCCCTTCATCACAGCGTTTGCATAGAAAGCCAGCACATCTTGTTCGTAAACATTGGTGGGTGCTGCTTCCAGAAAATCTCGCAGGTTGAGGTTGATGCAGCGAAGAAGGATCTCCTTGTTTTCTGCTTTGTGTTTGCCCTTGACAAACAGAGCATTCTCTGTGAACATCTTCCCTTCCTTGGACCACTTTGCAGCATCCAAGGAGCCAGTGCTCTTGGTCTTCTCGTCGTAAATTTCAATGATTGCCATAGTATACTTTGAGTGTTAGGTTTTGAGAGCTTGAAAGAAATTTGCAGAACGAGAGAGTATTGAGAGCAATTGAGTAATGTGAGCGAAAGGGTTTGGAAGAGTTTTAAGGGTGTGTATATATACTCCAACGATTCTTGATCTAACGGTCAGATTTGGGTTTAATTGTGGAGTAGAGCCCAAGATTTTCCTTCTTTGATTTCGGGCCTTTCTTTAAATTTGCCGGCTGAATTTGCCATGTGGCAACAGTTGATTTGCTGGCAATTTGGTAATTGAGTATTAATGACATCATTACCAAAAATAGCCGTTGTGACTAATTTTTTGGCAAGAATTGATCATCAAGGCCGTTTTTTATAAGTGAATTGCATTCCTTATATAGGCCAATTTGTTTAATTACATTCAGGAATAAATCTAGAATGAATTACATGATCAAAGATAGTCATTAAACTCTAAAATCAAGTGATCTGGTCAGTAGAGTGAAGTCTTCTGATTTCTTCAAGAGGTCTGCTGATTTTCCTTGAAAGTCTTCTGGTCAGCTGAGTTGGTCTTCTGATCAGCTGAGTGGAGGATTGAGATTTGCTGAGTAAATCTTCTGTGCTTTGAAGGTCCAACCTGGCTTGATGGATCCTTCGTTGTTGCTGTGATGATCCAACCTGGATGATGGATCTTCCAGCTTTATTGTGAGTGGTGATCCAACCTGGTTTGATGGATCTTCCAGCTCTATCTCTGAATCAAGTAGGACCATCAAATCAATATGTAGATGATCAGCCTGGATGATATCCCACTGGTTCAGGTTGCCCTTACCATCTGATGTTCCTCATCATCAGATGGGTTGTAGCATCAAATGTGTCCTTTTTGAATTTCTTCGCTTCTCTTAGAGGAGAAGGAAGATTGGAAGAGGCTTCAATGGAGTCTGAAGAGAGGGCCATGGACTTAGCCTTCATGTTCTGTTTAGACACAATAGCTTTTGTTAACAAGCTCTCCATGTAGAACTTCCCCCTGGAGAAGAAGCTCTGCTTGCTTGCTACTTTGTCTTCTCCATATCTCTTTCCTCTAGTTTTCAATAAGGACGTCTCTCTTTCCTCTAGTTTTCATAGGCAAACTCATGTTGAGTAAGCCAAGTGTGCTGATCTGCATCATCTTCATCTTCTGGATAAAGCTTCATCTCCTTCACCCAAGACCTTGGTTGAAGGATGATCTCCATTCCATCTCTTCTTTCGATTGTCTCCATTCCTGAAACAGAAAATAATAGTTAGTGATTTGTGTTCTTAGGTGTTCTCATAACTTCCTCCTTTTATAGGGGTAGAAATGAGGTAGTGGAGTGAAAGATGACAAAACTATAGAGTTGATAGGTCTGAATTTCTGAAAAGTTACTTCTTAAGATCAACAATGAGATTCTTGATCTAAGGGTTCACATTAATCCAACCAAGTATAACTCAATAGTAGTATGTATGTATATAAATAAAGTATTTTATGAAGAATAGTTTATTATTATATATAGTATACACTGCTTAGAGTAAAGAAATCAAATAACTTTGTTCAAGTCTGCTGTATATATATATATATGTGATATGCAATGCAGATTTCAGAGTATTTCATCAAGGATTCTTAAGGTATCATTGATTCCCCCTTGATTAGATGACTCTAAGTTTTCCCTCAGCTTTATTTGTCTTCAATGGGAAAGAACTTACCTGAAGATGAGGGTGTCTATTCACCTCATCTGATCCTCCTAGTCTGCTGCACTGGGATCAGCTGAGGTTTTTAGCTGATCTTTCCTTCTTCATGTGCTTGGGTCCAGGAGTCCTAAGCTGTAACATAGGGTCTTGAACCTTTCTTCAACTAGGGGCTTAGTCAAGATGTGTGCTCTTTGGATATCTGTGTGAATTTTCTCCATCTTGATGTCCTTCTTTTCAAGGTGGTCTCTTATGAAGTGGTGTTGAATGTCGACATGCTTGCACCTTGTGTGGAGGACTGGATTTTGAGTGATGGCAATGGCACTGCTGCTATCACAATAAATAGGGACTTCTCTTGCCTCTACATTGTAATCCTTGAGTTGTTGAACTAGCCAGAGCAGCTGACTACAACAACTACCAGCTGCCATATATTCTGCTTCAGTGGTGGAGGTTGCAACTGAGGTTTGCTTCTTAGAGAACCATGATATCAGCTTGTTGCCTAGAAATTGACAGGTTCCAGATGTGGATTTCCTATCAATTCAACATCCTCCATAGTCTGAGTCAGAATAGCCACTCAATTCTAGATTGTCATCAGCAGGGTACCATAGTCCTATGTTGACTGTTCCTTTTAGGTACTTGAGAATCTTCCTTGCTGCTTCTAGATGACTTTGCTTTGGGTTTGCTTGAAACCTAGCACATACTCCTACAGCAAATGTTATGTCTGGTCTGCTAGCTGTAAGGTATAGTAGAGATCCAATCAGTGCTCTATATTCAGCTTGATCAACTGCCTCTCCAGACTCATCTGGTTCCATTTTGAAAGATGTCATCATTGGAATCCTTGCAGTCTTGCTTTGTAGAGCTTTGAATCTTTCTAATAGGCTCTTGGTATACTTGGATTGGTTGATGAAAATCCCTTCTGAACTCTGCTTGACTTGAAGTCCTAGGAAATAATTCATCTCACCCATCATGCTCATTTCAAACTTTCCTTGCATAAGTTCAGAGAACTTCTTGCACATCTCTTGATTGGGTGATCCAAATATAATATCATCTACATATATTTGTACCATTAGGATGTCTTCTCCTTCTTGTATTCTGAAAAGAGTTCTATCCACTTTGCCTTTTGTATATCCATTGTCAAGTAGGAATTGTGACAATGTGTCATACCAAGCTCTAGGGGCTTGTTTTAGACCATAGAGAGCCTTCTTCAGTCGATATACTTGATCACCTTTTTCAAATCCTGGAGGCTGCTCTACTGTCACATCCCGATTTTAGGGGCCTAGATGAAAACACCATATTTTAACTTTTTGAAGGCCAATTAAATAAATTGTTGTCTTATTTTGACTTTCAAAAGACCTTGAAATACTGAAGTAGATTAAATTTATGAATTATAAAAAGATGTGCAGCGGAAGTAATATTAAATAAGGACAATTTTGAAAACTTAACACCAATCACTCGAAAATAAATAAATTTACTTTAAAGGCAAATATAATTTTTAATACAATTAAAAGATTTGAATTTTTAGGGGCCTAGATGAAAACACCATATTTAGTTGGCCTTCAAAAGTAAAAATATGGTGTTTTCATCTAGGCCCCTAAAAATAATAATTACTTTCTAGACATCCACATTCACCGGCCCTCCACTGCAACTCCTTAAATCTGTAAAATGTTAAGTAGATTGGGGTGAGCAAAACAACTAGCTCAGTGGAATTAACTTTGTCACAGTTAAATATAACATATGAATAAAACCATCAACTCACAAACATTCATATTAAAATACTTATTTTTCATTGGCTATACCAATGATGCGCTGGCTATACCAACGATGCGCTGGCTGAACCAACGATGCACGGTTTCCCGCGAATAAAATACTTATTTTTCATTGGCTATACCAATGATGCGCTGGCTATACCAACGATGCGCTGGCTGAACCAACGATGCACGGTTTCCCGCGAAATAAAACATGCGTTAACGAATAACTTGTAAAGTCATAACATGCGTTAACGATTAGCTTGTAAAATTCATGTAGCAAGTAACAATATCATTCAAATGAACATTTAAAGGTGACAAATATATCCAATCAAATAGTAAGAAAATCCCACCTCGATTTTATGTCGTGGATGCAATGAAAATAACTTTATGCAATAACTTTAATCTTCTTGGAGTTCTTGGAGCCGACTTCCATGAGTCGAGAGTAAAATAAATAAATTTATAATTTTTGTGTGAAAATATTTGTATGTGCTTTGTAAATAGAATCCTCTATTTATAAGATTTTCTTTAAAGAAAAGTTAGGAAATCTTGATTTACAAAGTACCGTGTATAATGAAGAAGATAATGGAATTTCATTGAGAGATTTTTGGGATAAAAACTTATACAAATGACAATACGTATTCAATAAAAATGTTTATCTCCGAGAAAATATATGATAACCTAAAATAGTGGACTTAGATAACCGTATAGATTTTTAGTTTGTTTCAATATATTTATAATTTCAGTTATTCAAAATTTAAAATTAGAAAACATATCTTGACTCAAAATTCATATTCTCAATTACCAAATATAAAGATTAACGTGACATATATATATATATATATATATATATATATATATATATATATATATATATATAAAAGTTTATAAAAATTAAATAAAATACATATTAATATCCACAAAAAATCTATTTGTATTCATATATTTACACTATATATATATACCTACATACGTACACATATATAAAAAAAGCAACTCATTAATATATTATTATATATAGTGAATATTTTATTTAAACCCTCTCAATTAAGTAAATATTGTTTCAAGTAATATTCTATCTATCATAATATATATATATTTTTTTTTATATCTTATGCATTTTATAATACATGGTAAAATTATGGGGTGTTACATCTACATATACTTCTTCTACCAGAATACCATTTAGAAAAGCACATTTGACATCCATTTGATATACCTTGATGCCCATATATGATGCATAAGCTAGAAACAGTCGAATGGCTTCTAATCTGGCTACTGGAGCAAAAGTTTCATCATAGTCAATCCCTTCAGATTGTGAATATCCTTTTGCAACTAGCCTTGCCTTATTTCTATTTATCACATCATTTTCGTCCTTCTTGTTCTTGAATACCCACTTTGTTCCTACTACATTGTGGTTTTCAGGACGATCTACCAATTCCCAGACTTCATTTCTTTCGAATTGGTTTAGTTCTTCTTGCATAGCAGTGATCCAATTGCTATCTGTCATTGCTTCTTCTATGTCAACTAGTTCAATGTTGGATAGAAAAGCACACCAGCAGAACATAGATGATTGTGAGTTCTGATTCAGTTGTCTTCTGGTCTTGACACCTGAGTCAGCTCCTCCTAAGATGAGGTTTGATGGATGGTTGTTTCTCCATGTATGCCTCACAGGAGTATCTGCATTGGATGAGCTTGGATTCTCATCTGATCTAGTGCCATCAGGAGGATTGGCTTGATTAGGTCGATCATCATCTGTATCTTGTGTGTCAAAGAGATCATTCCCCCTGGCATTTGGGATTGGTGCATCTTGATTCTGGTCAGCTTGTCCTGCTTGAGTTTGAGATCTCGTGATAGGTCTATGAGGCTTATCTTCCTCTGGTTCTTCAGGAAAAGGATCATTTACTTCAATGAACTCATCTGGTTTGGGCTTGATCACTAGATGTCTCATCTGATCTGCAGCTGAGTTTGTTTCTACTGCATTCTTTTCACAAGATTCATCAAAAACATCATGAGGTGTTTCTTCCACAAGAAGGGTTCGTTTGTTGAGTACTCTAAATGCTTTGCTAGTAGAGGAGTATCCTAAGAATATCCCCTCATCTGCTTTGGCATCAAAAGCATTCAACTTACTCTTCCCATTGTTGTGAATGAAACACTTACAACCAAATATATGAAAGTAAGATACTCTAGGTTTTCTTCCTTTCCACAGTTCATATGGGGTTTTCTCATGAATTTTGTGAATACCTGACCTGTTTTGAGTGTGACAAGCTGTGTTGATGGCTTCTGCCCATAGCTTCTTAGGAGTGGAGAATTCAGCAAGGAGTGTTCTGGCAGCTTCCTTGAGTGTTCTGACTCTTCTTTCAGCTACACCATTCTGCTGTGGTGTTCTTGCTGCACTTGTCTCATGCTGAATACCATTAGAAGTACAATAGGCAATAATATAAGAGTTAATGAATTCAGTGCCTTTGTCACTTCTAATTTTCACAATTGGTTCTCCTTTCTCTACTTGGATCCTCTTCAATAGTTCAGGAAGCTTCTGCTGTGTTTCACTCTTCTTGTATAAGAAGATAACCCAAGTAAACTTGGAATAATCATCTACAACAATAGGAGTGTACTTCCTCCCTGTTAGAGTGGTTGGAGTGATTGGTCCAAAGAGATCCATGTGAAGCAATTCAAGAACTCTGCTGGTTGATGCTGTCTTCTTGGTCTTGAAGGAGACCTTTGTTTGCTTTCCTTGTTGACATGCAACACATACCTGATCTTTACAGTAGAGTTCATTAGGCAGACCATCAACTAAGGATTCCCTTGCTAACTTGTTCATAGTCTTAAAGTTCAGATGACTAAGACGTTTGTGCCATAGCCAGCTGACATCTTTAGGGCTCTTCACAAGCAGATATGTATCCTTAGGACAGCTGTTCCAATTTGCAAGATACATACTTCCCTTTCTAGATCCTGTTAGAAGGTTTTGTTTTGTTCTCTTATCACTTATGAGACACTCATCTTTAGAGAATTTGACTGAGTAACCAGTGTCACAAAAGTGAGAAACAGATAATAAATTAAACTTAAGACCTTCTACATATGATACATCATGTACCTCAATGTCACCATTTTTAAGGGTGCCATATCCTTTTGTGTTACCATGCGCGTTATCACCAAAGAAGACTTTTGGACCTTTCTTTTCTATGTAGTTGGTCGGCAGGGCTTTGGTTCCTGTCATGTGAGTTGAGCATCCACTATCTATGTACCAAGTTTCTCCTGCTAGACCTCCTCTTCTGTATATGTCCCTCCTTTCCTGCAAGAAAGGTTAAGTCTTAGGTACCCATTTTGTTTTGGGTCCTTGGGTGTTAGTACTACCCTTGGGAACCCACATATACATTGGTCGTTTGAACAACCTTGAACACTTGAGTTGTTTCCCTCGGGCATCACAGAACCAAATCTTACCAGTCAGCACCTTGGACTGATCTGATTTGTTCTTAGTGTCAGCTAAGTAATAGTCAAATGGTTTCCCTTTATAGGAGTGTACATACATGATCTTTTGACTAGTTACATTCGGCCTGGGTGCATTAGCTGGTCGATGCACACGATTATATGGACCATACTCTTCTGTTCTCACAATATCATAAGAGACAGGGGGTGCAAAGAGAACAGATTTGTTTGAAGAAGGCCTCTTCTTCTTGGCTGGAGCAGCATACAGCTGAGACTGTCTCAAACGAGATGGTCTAGGCTGTTTGTTGTTCCTCTGTACAGGCTTGGGGTTAGCTTGTCCTTTACCCCTTTTGGTTTTGGGATAGTTAGCCTTGGCTGGTACAGATGCCTTTTGGTTCATATTAGGTTCATTGTGTTTAAAACACTCACCCTTTTCATGTGTCTGAGTAGTGCACTTGTTAGGTGTACTACCCCCAGCTGGAGAGGATGTAGATGGATTAAGTTCATAGCCAAAACCCATCTTATTGCCATTTGATCTATAATACTCAGAGATACTTTCAATAGTAGTAGAAGCTTTATTGAACTCTGATATCTTTTGATTTAGGCATTCCTTCTCCTTTTCTAAGAGTTTGTGTGCTTGGAAGAGGTCATCAAACTTGGATTGTAGTGAACGAAGTTCCTTAGTTTCTAAAGCTTGAGTTTGTAACATCCCCTCATACAACTGAGTTATTGTGGTATTTTCTTCCTTAAGAAGCTCCACTTTTCTGGTCAATCTTTCATTCATTGTGACCAACTCAGGGGTGTTATCAAACTTAGTCTTTTTCAACTTAGTAATTTCTTTCCTTAGACCCTTGTTCTCCTCTTCCACTTCTATAAAAGCTCTAGTGGCAATATCCAGATCACCTTTTACCTTTCTTAAAGATTGATAATAGGTGTCTTCTGATTCGCCTTCAGATGAGTTTATCTCATCTGATTGTGAAAAAAATAGGTGAATGGAAAGTAGTAGTATAGGAGTTTACCTCATTTTCACCTATGGCCATCATAGCTAGGTCATCTGAATCATCTGAGAAGATTTGACAGTCTGGTGATGTAGGGAGTTCATCACTTTGATATTCAGATTCTTCAGTCACCATAGCTTTCTTGTCTGCATTTCTCCTTGGCCTTCTTTCTTCTTTGTCATCCAAATCCAGCTCAGGACATTCATAGACATAGTGTCCTGGTTTGCGACAATTAAAGCATGATCCAGATTTCTGATTTGAGTTGCCTTTCCTTGGAGGAGTGGCATCTCTTCTTCTGGATCCTCGGCTGTCAGATGACTCCACATCCTTTCTAGGATGTCTTTCTGGTGTTCTTTCTTTGGAACCTCTGGAGGGTGAACTTGCTCTTCTATCTTTGTAGTTTCTATAGAATTTTCTATATTTGCTGTTGAGAGTGTTCATCCTTTCGAATCTCTTGATCATAAGAGCCATTTGTTCCTTCAGACTCATGTCTGATCCTTCACAGTCTTCTGTTTTCAGAGAGGTCTTGCCAGATGAGGTACTTGCAGTTTTTGTACTGGCTGCCTTGAAGGCTACGGTCTTGGAGGTAGATGGGGTTGCAGTTGGCTCATCACTTCCTGAGTTTTCTTCTCTTTCCAAATCATATTCATGAGCTTTCAGGTTCTGAAATAGAGTTTGAGCAGACCACTTCTTGATATCTTGAGTATCGTTGATGATGGTCTTCTTGAGTCTCCATTTCTTGGTTAGAGAGTCTAAGATCTTTAGATTTTTCTCTCTATTTGTATATTTCTTGCCCAGAGATTCTATCTCATTGATGATCTTGGTAAATCTATTGTCTAGCTGATCAATAGACTCTTCTGGTTGCATCTTGAAGTGTTCGAACTTCTTGACTGCTGTAGACAACTTGGATTCCTTGATCAGCTCAGTTCCTTCATAGAGAAGTGCCAATGCCTCCCACATCTCTCTGGCTGACTCACAGTGGATTACCTTTGCAATGTACTCATTTGGAAGAGTTTGCATTATGTAATCTTGAGCAATGCTATCAAGATTTGATTGCTTCATCTCTTCTGGTGTGAGATCCTTCATGGGCTTGGGAACCAGTTCTCCAACTGGGACTTCTGGATCACCATTTGCAGTGTTGACTGTCATGATGGTGATTGGGCCTTCTGTGATTACTGACCACATCTTGTAGTGGACTGATGTGCGATTCTTCCTCATCCTGATCTTCCAGTAATCATAATCCTCTACTGAAAACTTAGGCAACTTTCGCATATTAGCACTCATGCTGTATGAGTTTTCAAAAATAAGTTTTCCAAAAAGATCTGTTCAAGAGGACTACAGAAAGACTCCCTCAAGTCTTCTGATAATCTAGAGACAGTAGTCCGTTAGAACCACTGCTCTGATACCACTTGTTGGTCCCTGAACGAGTAGTGAATGGGATTAAAGTCTAGAGGGGAGGGGTGAATAGACTTTAAAACTTTTTCAAACAGAGTTGAGAACCTCTTCTGATTGCTATGTCAACTGGACTGCAAGTCTGCTGGTCCAGATGACTATAGTGATCTGACTGAGGAGGTTATATGCGGAATTATGGTGGCCCTGGTTTAGACTCGTTCTTGTAATTCTTATGAAAGTGTTCAACTTGTTTTGCTTAATGAAAATACTCAGCTGATGCTGGTTTGAAAGTTATGGCCTTGTTTTGAAGAATGTTGAAATCACAGTATGCACTATATAATAATGTATGTAAAGACAGAAATGTAAAGTACAGAAAGTAAATGACACCGGATTTATAGTGGTTCGGATATACGTTCCTACGTCCACTCTAACGTCCACACGTGATGTTTAATCCCTTTAATTTACCACAAATTACAAGGGTCTTGACCTTTATAGTCCCAAGGTTAGGACTTTGAGATCTGAGCCGTCCTAACAGCTACGGTCTCCACAAGTGATTGTAAGCACTTGCACTTTAAGGGGTTCAAAAACTTTAACCTTTCGGTGAGGGTTTGGGGTTTTTGAGGTGTATCCAACTAATGGTTCAAGCTTATAATTTGCTTAACCACTATGCCTAAAACAATTGATGTACAATATGAACAGGTTTCAGGTTCTTAGGGGTTGGATAGAAATCACTTAAGAGCTATAGATAATCTAATGGTTTCTGGCTCTTTTGAGAATTCTTAGAATAGTATGGCTTTAGCTTTGATTGCTTGCTTGGCTTGTTGAATTCTCTCTTGTGACTTCTTGTTTGTGATTTCTCATCCTCTTGTATTTATAATGGAGATTGGTTGCAACTAGCCGTTGGAGTTGACTAGCCGTTTGAGCAATCTTTCCATAATAGCTTGATTCCTTGATTCTAGCCGCTTGATTGCTTCAATCCTGGGATCATGTCAATCTTCTAAATAAGGTAGGTCTTCGTTTGAATTGCAAGATGACTTAGGAATCAGCCGAGTCCTGGAAGAGCACATAGTCTTCTGATCTGTACTTCTAGTCTTCTGACTACTCTTCTGGCCTTAGGTCTTCTGTCTTCTGATATCAGTAGAGTAACACTCTTCTGATCTGGAAATTCTTTGTACTGCTTTAGGCCATCTTCAATCTGGGACTCCATCAGATAAGTAGGTATACAAGCACCTTAACTTATCTGGTCTTCAAGGATCTTCTAGTCTTCATGTCTTCTACTCTTCTCATCTTGAGGATAGGCATGTAAGCAAGTTGGGGGTACAAACTATCCACAGTAGCCCTTGCTCCACCTCTGAGCATACTCTCATAAGTATACTCCTCCTCATCTCCACTGGAGTGGGGAATTTGGGTTATAGGGGAGTTGGCTTGAGGGTTGGTTTCAGGAAGATTGGCTTCAGAAGGGTTGGGTGCAATAAAGGTTACTTCAGTTGCTTTTGAGAGCAATGGATCTGAAGTGGTTTTGCTCAGGGGAGTTGGCTCTAAGAGTGCAGCTTCTAAGACTCTTGAATAATTGAGCATGGATGAGTCTAGTGGAGAATGAAGTCTTGACTCATCTACTGCAAGATCAACTAGCACATCAATTGCCCCTCTTTGTGCAGCCCCTTCTGGAGAATATCTCTTAGTTAGGTTCAAGGGGGTGATGGGTTGGTTTTCTGGAGTCTTATGGATATCAGGGGAGTTGGGCTCTTGGTGTTGATTTTCAGGAGTTTTGGATTTGAGAGTGCCAGAACCAGAAGAATTAGTTCTAGACTTGGACTTGGTTCTACTTTCAGCTTTACTCTCTCTTAGAGCTACTTGCAAAGTCTTCTCCTCCTGAAGCTCCAACAGCTTTTCAGTAGGTTTGGCCCTTCTCTTGCTGACCCTGCTACTCCCACTCCCTTCTTTATCAGGAACAACTTCCCTGATCCTTTTCTCACCCTTTTTCTTCTTCACCAGCATAGGGAACTTTTCCCTTATCTCTTCTAAACTTGAAGGCACTTGAACTCCTTCTTCAGCAACTTTGTCCACTTCTGCTGAAGTTGCTGAATCTTCTTCTTCAATGATCTTGGACACCTTTTTTGTCCTTAGCACCCTTGCCTTGGTTCTGGTTTTCAACTTAGGTTTCCTCTCAACCTCTTCTTCAGCAGGTTTGGCCATCTGTTGTCTCCTCTGCTCAGATTTCTTGGAAAGTTTTCAGAACATAATCTTCTGAGCTGGTAGAGGTTTGGCAAAAGTCTGCATCTCTGAATAGTGAGAGAACCTTTCTATCAGAAGGCTTGCCCTTGTGCAGTATTTCAGCTTTCCTTCCAACACAACTTTACTGTGGGTTTTCACTTTGAACTTTGCTTTCTCCTTCATCATTTCATTCAAGATGAATTCTCTCCAATTGAATTTGATAACTTTATCACTTGCATCAATCACTGCAGCCATTACTCTGATTCTTGGAGCACTCACTTGTTCTAAGCTCCCAATGTTGCTTAGTGTTGGGATATGAATCCTAGACAAGTCCTAAATGATGAATAAAAGATGAAGTTTTGATAAGCCAAAAGTAGTATGAATATTTTCTAAGTGTTGACTAATCTAGTTGAGTTAAGTCATCTTGTACCAGACCAGTAGAGTTCACATAAGTTCACATGAAAAGATAAGTACAGTTTATAAGTACTTCATATGTGTTTACAGTATTTGTTTAAGTTTTTTACTGAGCTATTTAAATGTTGTATAGAGCTCATGATGTTTTATATGTAATAGATTAGTTTTATTGTATAGTTTATAAGTTGACTAAGCTTGTATTATGAAAGCTTAAAGTAATGTAATAGTCTTGATAGGTTTAGTATAGTCTACTGATTGAACAAGGAAGACCAGTCAAGAAGAGTTGAAGTCTACTACTCAAGACAGATGGACTACAAGACAAGTACATACAAGTCTACTCAAGACAAGTCAACGTGAAATTAGTTCGAAGCGCGTATAAAGATGAAGATAAAGAAGTTAGTTATGGAATAACTAATTCGTAACAGAAACGCGTGGATTGATAAGAAGATTCAGTTGAAGTTAGTTTTCAAGAAAAGTTGGTTACAACTAACTAAGTTCTTGATGTTTATAAATACTTCGTGATGGTGATCATTTGAAGACTACTGCAACTACGTATACTGAAATATCAAGCGTACTGAAGATATATTGAAGGTTACTCTCAGAGTTTGATTGAAGATTCAGAAAGAAGCCAGAAGAGAAGTGAAGAATTCAAAAGGCTACTACTGAAGATCAGAGAAGTGTTTAGTTTTTGTTGTTATTTTTTCAAGGTGCTAGATACTTGTAAAATTTCTAGTTAGATCATAGACATATCTGGAGGTATAGTCTGTTGAAGATCTAAGTCTTCTTCTTGGGACTTAAAAGACAGGAATATACACTTGTACTCGATTGGAAGAGTTTAGTGGAAACATCACAACTGGGTTTGTGAGAGTGGATGTAGACAAGTTGTCGAACCACTATAAATCTTTATGTGTTGTTTACTTTACTGTTTTAATTGTTTAATTGCTTAATTGTTTACACACATAACTGAACAAGACAAGTTGAGTATAGAACAGAGTTCTCGAATTAAGAAGTTGAGTATAATCTTGAATTGGGCTCATTGTTAATTTCGTATTCCGCATATTGTATTCTGATATTTCGATAGAATTTTGAAAAGTCTATTCACCCCCCTCTAGACATTTTCACTAGCTTACTCGTTATTAACTCAACTTTGGGGACCTACAAGTGGTATCAGAGCGGTAGTTTTCGAACTGCTGTTTCTTGATAACCGACTTAAGACTTAGGGTGAAGTCTTGTTCCTTGATTGTAGTTGCTTACGTACTCTTGATCAAATACTCTTGTTATATCTGTTTCGTGCTCCCTGTTCTTGACTTATTTGTTTTTCTTGATCATAACTCTACTTAGCACTTATTTCTTGAAAACATGTCTCTTGAGATCAGCGCTAACAAGTTACCCAAGTTCCAGGTTCAGGACTATGACTACTGGAAGCTGCGAATGGAAGCCATTTTCAGTTCCACGCACGACCTAATGATCTCTGTTATCACAGAAGGACCTATTGTTACTATGGTTCCTAATACTGCTGTTCTTGACCCAAGCAAACCAATTGGTACTCTCGTCAAGAAACCCAGGTCAGATCTAACCTCAGAAGAAATGCGTCAAAATAATTTGGATAGTTTGGCAAAGAATTACATTTTACACACTCTTCCTAACGAGTATCTGGGAAAAGTGTTAAAATGTAAGACTGCCAAAGAGATGTGGGACAGACTAGCTATTCTTTGTGAAGGGACTTCCCTAATCAAAGAAAGCAAACTCTCCACAGCTGTCCAAAGATTAGAATCATTTCAGATGAAAGCTGGCGAAACTATCGACCAGCTGGATACTCGTTTTACTAAGATCATGAATGATTTGGAAGTACTTGGTAAATCTTATACTGCTCGTGAGATCAATCTTAGGATTTTGAAGAGTCTTGATAGTCGTTGGAAAATGGTAAAGATGCTTGTTAAGAACACTCAAGATATTGATACATGGACTGCTGAAACCATGTTCCAAACTCTTAAAGCCCATGAGTTTGATTTAGACGAAGATGAACCACTAGCCAGTAGTGATAGAGAACATGCTGTATCTAAGAACGTTGCCTTTAAGTCTAGCTCTTCTAAGTCCTCTAAGGTAGACAGGTCCAAGTCTAGAACTAAGTCTGCCTCTGTGAAAGATGAGTTAGATACTGATCTTAGTCTGAAGGATCAGATGAGTCTCATGGTTAGAAAGTTTGATAGGCTCAACAAACGCTTCGAAAGATACAAGAAGTTCTATAGGGATCATAGAGCATCTACTTCTAAGAACTCGTCTGAGACCAGATGAGACCGAAACTCGTCCGAAAGGAGAGACGAAGTCTCGAAAAGTAACAGACGAGATAGAGAGTCTGACGATAGGAAGATTCAACGTTCTGATAGACGTGATAAACGTAGGGACAAATCTCCTATTAAAAAGGCTACTAATGATCTCTTGTGTTATAATTGTGAAAAGCCAGGTCACTACATATATGAATGTCCAGACCTGAGCACTGATGATCGTGAAGAACGCAAGGCACGAAGAGAAAGAAGATATAACCGTGGGAAAAAGGCTATGATGGCCAATGATGACTCTGATTCGGATTCAGACGAGTTGCCATCGTCCGTATCTAGCCACTCAACTGATCAAGATTACGACGAAGCATTCATAGTAGATGATGGCCTATGCTGCATGGCTAAAATCGACCAAGAGGTATCATCTGCTACATCTTTTCAATCGTGTAATGATTCAGAAACTGATGAAAGTGACACTGCTAGTAGTGAAGTAGGAAGTAGTCTTCAGCACTCGACTAGTGCAGTCGAAGACGACCTTCTACTTGCTAACCAAGCATTCATTGAAGTCAGTGATGAAAACATTGCATTAAAACAAGAAATCATTGATCTTAAGGAAGCTCAGTCAAAAGTAGATCCTAATATAACAGTCCTAAATAAACGCTTGACTGAAGAGTTGAGTAAACTCAAAGAAAAGTGTGCGTTGACAGACAGGTTATATCAAGACCTACTTAAGATACATGCAACTGAGAGAAATGAATTCAATGTTTTAAAGAACAAGTGCAACAGACTTGAAGAACGTAATAAGTTCTTAGAGACCGAGGTAGTTACACTTGATCTCAAACTTACTGACCTGGTTAACTCTTCAAAGATTAACCTTGAACTGTCAGATAGGTATAGAGATCCAGGTGACAAGACCGGTATAGGTGCTGAGTCATCTAGCTCGTCTACTCGAGTCATTAAGAACCCTACTACTATTAAAGCAAGACTTTTGCCAAATGATAAAGGAAAAGGACAAATGTTATACGATATTGGAACTCCTTCTAATGGTACTGTACCTAAACAAGCTCGAGTTAACATTCCGATTACCAAGGGAGGTAAAAAGAATGGTAACAGCAAGCCTGTTCCATCTAGAACTAATCTTCAAAGGACCACTAATCGTGGACGACCCAACCAGGTCAGATACGAGGACTGGTATCCTGAGGAGACGAGTACTAGACAGGTACAGACTAGACGACAAGAGTCTAGACCTCCATTTATAAGGCAGTCTCAACTCTACTCGTCTAGACCTAGACAGGTAGCTCCAAAATATCGTACACAAGCTGTCCTATATCCTCCACCTCTATCATACGATATTTTAAGTGAGGAAAGACCCAAACGCGTCTATAAACCGTATGGACCTAATGCTTTCAAACCCTACTCTAACTATCATAGACAAGTGCCTGCTCAAGTAGAGATTAAGTCGAAAGGCTATCTCCAAAGAGTAGACCCGAACTCGACTGATAGGCCAGAGAAGGACAACAAGGTCTTATTTTGCAACAAATATGGGCGAAAGCTTAAAAGATCGAACTTGTTCAAGACTCCAATGTATATCTGGATTCCTCTGAACATGACTAACCCCCAAGGACCCCTATAAACAAATGGGTACCTAAGTTATTGAATATCATCTATTGCAGGGTCGACTTGACCTGTATAAGAAGGGTGGCTCAGTAGGAGAAACCTGGTACATAGACAGTGGTTGTTCGCACCACATGACTGGTACCAAAGCTCTCTTGTCTAGCTACCATGAGCAAGAAGGACCAAAAGTGATATTTGGTGATAGCTCCACTGCTGTCACTAAAGGATTTGGTTACATCCGGAATGGAGACGTCGAAATACAAGATGTCTCATATGTTGAAGGTTTGAAATATAATCTACTCTCTGTTTCACAATTTTGTGATCGTGGTTACAAAGTGCAGTTCAAGAGCCGCAAATGCGAAATCATTGACAAAAGGACGCACACAGTTCTACTAGTCGGCGTAAGACAAGGTAGTGTGTACATAGTGAACTGGAACAGTTGTCCGAGGGACACCTGCCTACTTACTAAGAATCCTAAAGAACTTGGCTGGCTCTGGCATAGACGCCTCTGTCATCTAAACTTTAAGGTACTTAATAAGATAGCCAGAGATTACCTTGTAGAAGGTATTCCCAATGAAGTTTACTACAAATCACATGTATGCACGGCTTGTCAACAGGGTAAACAGGTTAAAGTTCCTACTCTCTCAACTAGTAGAGTTCTAGAACTCCTACATATGGATCTTCATGGACCAATAACTCCTCCAACCTTGAACGGTAGAAGGTACACACTTGTTGTTGTAGACGACTATTCTAAGTTTACTTGGGTAGTCTTTCTACACAAGAAGAGTGATACACAAACACTTCTGCCTAAACTGTTGAAGAAGTTACAAGTTGAGAAGAACCAGTCCATTGTCAAGATTCGAAGTGACAAAGGAACTGAGTTCATTAATTGCTATATCAAAGAATTTTGTGCTAATCGTGGTATCCAGCACCTTACTAGTGCAGCCAGGACACCACAACAGAACGGTGTAGCAGAAAGAAGGAATCGAACCCTTAAAGAAGCCTGTAGGACCATGTTAGCTGAGTTCAACACTCCTCAAAAGTTTTGGGCTGAAGCTATCAACACTGCATGCCATTCACAGAATAGAAGCGCGATCAACAAAGCTCTAGGCAAGACACCTTGTGAGGTTTGGAAAGGTAGAAAACCAAGAGTTTCATATTTTTATATATTTGGCTGTAAGTGTTTCATTCACAACAATGGAAAGAGCAAGTTGAATGCTTTCAATGCTAAAGCAGACGAGGGGATATTCTTAGGATACTCCTCGACTAGCAAAGCATTTAGAGTATTCAACTACTCAACTCTGTGTGTGGAAGAAACACCACATGTGGTTTTCGATGAATCTCAACAGGACTCGTCTGCCGACAAGATCAGTAAGAAGGTAACTGATCTATCGATCGAATCTGACAAAGATTCAGAGATATATGAATCCGTTCAAGCCTACAACCCATTCCTAAAAGCTCTCGACTCTGATGATAAGGAGAAAGTAAGTGCTCAAGGTAAGTCCTCTAGACCAGTTGACATGCCTGCTCTAGTTGACTCATCTACTCCTGGTAAATCTGTTGATGATACAAATGATGTTGACATGCATGATACTGTACATGATATAGATGATGATAGTATTCCTGTTAAGAATAGGAAAACATGGAAATCTGCGCATGATACTGAAAATATCATTGGTGACTCTACTATTGGTGTGAAGACTAGACGACAACTCTTTGAGTCGCAAGAACAGCCTAGTCCAACTATGTTTTGCTGGTGTTGTTTCCTCTCTGCTATTGAGCCTACCACTGTTAAAGAGGCATTGGCTGATAGTAATTGGATCATCGCTATGTAAGACGAGTTGAACCAGTTTGTTCGAAACGACGTCTGGGAACTTGTCGATAGGCCAAAACATCATAATGTAGTTGGCACTCGATGGATTTTCAAGAATAAGAAAGATGAGAATGATTTAGTCGTTAGAAATAAGGCTAGATTAGTCGCCCAAGGCTACTCACAAGCTGAAGGCATAGACTATGATGAAACATATGCTCCTGTTGCTAGACTAGAAGCCATTAGATTGTTCCTTGCATATGCTGCTCACATGAAGTTTACTGTATATCAAATGGATGTTAAAAGTGCATTTATTAACGGTATTCTTGCGGAAGAAGTGTATGTTGAACAACCTCCAGGTTTCGAAGTCAAAGGCAACCAGGTGTACAGATTAAAGAAGGCCTTATATGGACTAAAGCAAGCTCCAAGAGCATGGTATGACACTCTATCTCTCTTTCTATTGGAAAATGGTTTTACTAAGGGCAAGGTCGATCGAACCTTGTTCAGAAGACAAGAAGGGAAGGACATTTTACTCGTCCAAATTTACGTAGATGACATCATTTTTGGGTCACCTAACAAAAAGCTGAGTGAAAGTTTTTCAACACTCATGCAAAGTAAATTTGAGATGTCTATGATGGGTGAAATGAACTACTTTCTTGGACTTCAAGTAAAACAAACTCCAGAAGGTATTTTCATAAATCAGGCGAAGTATACTAGAAATCTTCTAGACAAGTATGGGATCAAAACATGTAAGTCCACTGGTGTACCAATGCAACCAACTTATAGAATGGATCCAGATGAGAACGGTAAATGTGCTGACCAATCCTATTATCGTGGCTTAATTGGTTCTTTACTGTATCTAACTGCTAGTAGACCTGACATTGCATTCTCTGTTGGTGTTTGTGCTCGATTCCAAGCTAATCCAAAAGAAAGTCACATGGAAACTACCAAAAGGATCTTGAAATATTTGAAAGGGACCATCAATCGTGGTATATGGTATCCTTCAAATGATGATCTATCCTTAAGTGGGTATTCAGACTCAGACTTTGGAGGCTGTAGAATAGATAGGAAATCTACTTCTGGTTCTTGTCAATTTCTAGGCACAAAACTCATATCTTGGTTTTCTAAAAAGCAGACTAGTGTTGCAACTTCAACTACCGAAGCCGAGTACATGGCTGCTGGTAGCTGTTGTAGTCAACTACTCTGGCTCATACAACAGTTACGTGATTACAATATACATGAATCAAATGTTCCTATTTTCTGTGATAGTAATAGTGCAATTGCCATTACACAAAATCCTGTTTTGCACACACGATGTAAGCATGTTGATGTGAAGCATCATTTCATACGTGATCATGTAGAAAAGAAGGATATTCGCATGGAAAAGATTCATACTGATTTTCAAAGAGCTGACATTTTTACAAAACCATTAGCTGAGGCACGATTTCGTGAGTTATGCATTAGTCTAGGGCTAATTGATTTAGACCCTACTTGCCTATAGCTATGCACTAACCAGTCAGGTACATCAAGAAGAAGAGACAAGATCACTAGACCAGAGCACTCGACCACTCACGCAATAGACAGGTATACAAGGCTAGACTAGATGACCAAACAACCCGATGAGGAAGCTGGTAAAGCTGAGGGTAATACTAAGGGAATAAACACTTAAGGGGGAATCTTTGATTTCTTAAATATCCTTATGTTGACTCTTATGTGTGTTAAAAGGTCATCTTGTTCGAAACCTTGATCATTGCTTTAGATTGATATTCATCTTATTTATCCTACTCTACCTGTACCTATGATTACACATTGAAAATGATGAGATAGGTACATACAGTCGTTCGACATTCAGAATAGACAGGCACAAGCGAAGGGGGAACTCGTCTTGTGTACTTGAGCCAACTCGTCTTGCGAAGCTTAAGTCTACTCGTCTGTTCTGGATGGACTCGAACAGACAAGCTAAGTGTTTCTCTTTATTGAAATATGTTAAATGTCTACTCAAACGGATTAAGGGTATTATAGTAATTAGATAATGCTAAATTTTGAAAACCCTAGAATTAGATTTATACACTCCCATTCTTAATGAGGTGTATACACCCAGTTCTTACTCTACTACACTAGGTCAGATGTGTACACTCCCTGTCCTAACTAAGAAGAGCCGGATTTCAAAACTTACAATATCAAATCACATAATATTCTCGATTCCGTAACCGAATTTCAAAGGTCTCGACCGTTGGATTAAACAATTCAATCTTGGCCGTTGGATCACTTTTCAGTTCTAACAAAATTCACCTTTCTCACAACTCGACTTACGTTTTCATAACTCTCCTACTCTAGCTCTCAAATTCGTGCAAAACCATAACCTCCCAAGTTCTTACTCTATTCACTCGATATGTCGATTATTTCTCTTTTCGATGTCAGAACTAACATACAAGCAAGGTTTGATCTCGGTAGGTATATTGCTGAAAACAAGGTGCATGTGGAACCCTCGTTGTTCTTCAAAGGGCTTCACACTGACGGAAATCAAGAAATCCTCGACAAGTGTTAACAGTGTGGATTGAAGCCATATCTGGAGGCTTTTCCTCAAATCGTCTTGGAAGAGGAGGTGTTGCTGTTCTATGCCAACGCCACAAGGCGAGGAGATAGGATCGAATCATTTATTGGAACGAGTCGAGTGGAACTCACTCGTGAGGTGTTATTCAGACACTTGAAGCTGCCCATCGGAACGATTGATGTGGAAAACTATGCCACCGGACAAGAGATGAGATATTTGAGCATCTTTTGTGGAAGGAAGATGAAGCTCAAGTCAGATGGCAAGGCTCCTGCCGTCAAGAAGGCCGAACTATTGGAGAAGTATCGTACGTTATTGGACATAGCAAGCAAGATGCTTCTATGTGCCACTGGTTCCTTTGACGCAGTCACTCAAGCTAAGACAAGGGTGATGGCTGCTATTTTTGATGGAATCACTGAAGGTAATTGGTTCAAGTTGATTGCTGACAGGATGATGTATTTCGAGAAGAGTGTTCGTGTTGATACCGACTCTAGTAGTTGGGTAGTATCACATACGGTTGGATATGGCAACAAGTTGAGTATTCTACTCCCCTTGTTACTACCAAACAAGTCGGACTGGAGCAATGGAAAGTCCTTCCATCCTCTTAAGTTCTATCTGAAGTCGGAAGCTCAAAGGAAGCAGGTCGCTGCAAGGTCAGCTGCCCCAAGGCGAGTTCAAATAGATGAGTCTCAAGCCCTACCATATGCCAACTCATCTAGCTCTTCAGAAGATGAGTCCGATGACAAGGAGTCAGAGACAGCTGCTATAGTTGAGTCCAGCTCAACTGACTCAGAGAAGACTCAGACAGAAGAGGAGTCGGAACAAGATAAGGAGCCGAGTGCTCAAGTTCCAGAGATGTACACTCTAGTAAGAATTGGTTCGCCCACTCAACCAGACGAGTCGAGTATTCAGGTTGGTACATCTTCTCAATTTTTGTCAATTCCTCCTCTCTCTCATTCTGCTATTCGAACCAAGGCTAGATCACATCGATCTAGGCCTAGACCTCAACCCTCAACCTCGCAAGTACTGGCGGCATTACCGCTTAGAGCCAGTCTACCCCAAAACACTCCCATAATAGATACAACTGATACTTCGACAGTTGTCACACCTGACCAAGCCACATTACAGCCCCCAGAAACCACCATCCAAACTCCTTCTTTACCTTCAACAGAAAATGTTGAACCCAACCCATCTACTTCAGGCAAGACGCCAGTTGCCACTGCAACAGCTGAGTTAGGGACCCCACCTACTCAGACCCCGTCTGAAGTTAGATTTGAATCCTTAGTTTATTACCCGATGTGTATGCGAGAGAAGAGAATTCGTGCTCGTGTATCCCGAAATCTGAAGAAGCAGCTCTCAACTCTCGACATCGACACTGCTTCAGAACAGTTTGAAAAGTTAGTGCGGATTTGCACTTGGTTTTCTCTGAAGAAATCTTCTACGGATGATCTTTTTGAAGTCATTCAAGGCATGGGCGGAATCTCCAACTTCATGGATTGGGAGATGGAACAGAAAGAAAATAGTGGAGTTAAGGATCACTCCGAACTATTCCCACGCAAGGCCCTGGTTGATCTAGTCAAAAGATTGTTGAGTATTCCAGATGGTGTTCTAGAAGATGAGTTCTCGTTCGATGTTGGAACTCAGACTGATCTGGTGGAAGACGAGGTCAAGCCAGACGTTGCTGATATTGCTGTTCAGACTTCAGAACCCATTTTGGAAATTGAAGGTGGTTCAGATGAAGAAGCTGAAACTTCAGAAAACATTGAGTCTTGTGAACTTGGTGAAGAAGATGATGAGTTCATGGATGCAGTTATGTTTACTGAAGATGAACTTATTGAGAAAGTTCAGGAAGATAATGTCATTAATGTTCAGTCGTCTCAAGCTTTCCCAGTCGCCTCGATAGATGAGTTGAAAGAAGATTTAAAGATTGTCATCAAGTCAACTATCGATGATTTTCTCAAGACTGAACTTAAGAAAACTCTTGTTGAACAGAACAGTGTCCTTGTGACAAGTTCAAAAGAGATGATCTTGAATGAAGTCAATCAGTTGGATAACGACTTCAGGCAAGAGATGTTTAAGCAGATCGAAGGATTTCTCCAGAATCAAGTTGAATACTCGGAGAAAAGCTCAGTTGATTTTGCTCGTATTCTAGCTACTGAATCCAAGAAGATGGAACGAGTCTATAGAGCCAAAATCGAAGTAGCTGATGTTCAAAGAAAGGAAGCCTATGACCAGTTAGCACAAGCGAAAGAGTTTATCAGTGCTATGACTGAGGAGAACAGGAAGTTACGTCTGACTGCAACCCATTTTAAGAATGAGTTGAACTTATCTACTCAGAAGCTGGAGTTGGTGGCAACCAAACTAGACAAGCTGAGTCAGGACGGTTCTCATGAAAGGCAGATTGAAAAAGCTACAAACCTAATGAAGCAAGCAATGTTCGAAGAGATGAATCAGTTTACTTCTCTATTCTCTCTCAAGGCAACTGATGAAGCCAAAAAGGGGGAAGAGACGAGTCAAATTGAAGTTATTGCTGAGAAAGCTAAGTCCAGTGCTGAACCTGAAATCAAGGAAGCTGCTGAAGCTATGCAAGATCTTAGAAGGCCTAAGAGAGGCAAAGGCAAGTTGGTTAAAACTGCAGATCTTGAGCAAGCTAAGGCTGAAGCAGTTGAGTTGAAAAAGAAGGAGAAGGGCAAAGCGGTTGCATCTCCTGAAGCTGAGGTTCAGACAAGGCAAGTATCAAAGAGAAAGTCTATTGTTATAGAAGAGCCTGAAGATGTGGAGACAACAACTAAAGTGAAAAAGCAGAAGGTTGTTGATCCAAGTGATGAAACTCACTATGCTAGCAAGAAGAAGATTGGAAAGCATATTGAGAATCTACAGAAGTTAAAGGTTGATGAAGATCAGATGGAAGACAAGTTCATTGATTATTTCATTGATAATGAGCATCGACCTGAATGGATCAAAGTGAAAAGGCAATGGGAACTTGATCACTGGATCATTCGGAAATATGGTGATGTTGAAGGATCAGATGAGCTATATTCTTTGTTTGACAGATTTATGGAAGGACAACACAGAATGTTATGGAATTTAATCTTAAGGATTTCTGCTGGAGCAAACTTTAACATTCTCGTTCCTAGCTTTCCAAGATGGAAGTGTCCTATGACAAGCTCAGGTAGAAGAGTTGATATGAATCAGATCAAGAAATTTGAAGAAGATCTACTTGAGAAAGAGAAGATTAGTTGATATGCATTTCAAGTTCCAAATCTTGAAGGAGGTACTATGTCAGATTAGTTGTTTTTTTTTTGAAGTTTTTTTTTGCTCTGATACTTAGTTGAATTTGATATTCGAAGTATGTGTAATATCTACTGATCTATTTTGAATGAATGAAAGATAAGTACTATTTGATGTTAAAGACAAGATAACTACTTAACTAGTCTACTTATGAGAAAAGATTCAAGTAGTTTTGGCTTCATCAAAAAGGGGGAAATTGTTGGGATATGAATCCTAGACAAGTCCTAAATGATGAATAAAAGATGAAGTTTTGATAAGCCAAAAGTAGTATGAATATTTTCTAAGTGTTGACTAATCTAGTTGAGTTAAGTCATCTTGTACCAGACCAGTAGAGTTCACATAAGTTCACATGAAAAGATAAGTACAGTTTATAAGTACTTCATATGTGTTTACAGTATTTGTTTAAGTTTGTTACTGAGCTATTTAAATGTTGTATAGAGCTCATGATGTTTTATATGTAATAGATTAGTTTTATTGTATAGTTTATAAGTTGACTAAGCTTGTATTATGAAAGCTTAAAGTAATGTAATAGTCTTGATAGGTTTAGTATAGTCTACTGATTGAACAAGGAAGACCAGTCAAGAAGAGTTGAAGTCTACTACTCAAGACAGATGGACTACAAGACAAGTACATACAAGTCTACTCAAGACAAGTCAACGTGAAGTTAGTTCGAAGCGCGTATAAAGATGAAGATAAAGAAGTTAGTTATGGAATAACTAATTCGTAACAGAAACGCGTGGATTGATAAGAAGATTCAGTTGAAGTTAGTTTTCAAGAAAAGTTGGTTACAACTAACTAAGTTCTTGATGTTTATAAATACTTCGTGATGGTGATCATTTGAAGACTACTGCAACTACGTATACTGAAATATCAAGCGTACTGAAGATATATTGAAGGTTACTCTCAGAGTTTGATTGAAGATTCAGAAAGAAGCCAGAAGAGAAGTGAAGAATTCAAAAGGCTACTACTGAAGATCAGAGAAGTGTTTAGTTTTTGTTGTTATTTTTTCAAGGTGCTAGATACTTGTAAAATTTCTAGTTAGATCATAGACATATCTGGAGGTATAGTCTGTTGAAGATCTAAGTCTTCTTCTTGGGACTTAAAAGACAGGAATATACACTTGTACTCGATTGGAAGAGTTTAGTGGAAACATCACAACTGGGTTTGTGAGAGTGGATGTAGACAAGTTGTCGAACCACTATAAATCTTTATGTGTTGTTTACTTTACTGTTTTAATTGTTTACACACATAACTGAACAAGACAAGTTGAGTATAGAACAAAGTTCTCGAATTAAGAAGTTGAGTATAATCTTGAATTGGGCTCATTGTTAATTTCGTATTCCGCATATTGTATTCTGATATTTCGATAGAATTTTGAAAAGTCTATTCACCCCCCTCTAGACATTTTCACTAGCTTACTCGTTATTAACTCAACTTTGGGGACCTACACTTAGAATGCTCTTTGTCACAACCTCAAAGAGATTGAGAAATTTAGTCTTGAGAGTCCTTTGGTGTTGGGTGGAGGATATGGGGCCTGGAACTAGTAACCATTCTTGAGCAATTTCCTCCTCATGGCCATTTCCATAGAATTCTGGATTCCTTCCTTCTGAAGGCAATCCAAAGGCTCCTTCCAAATCTTCACTGGTGAACTTAACTCTGTGGAATCTCTCCTTCTCTTCTCCTTCAGCAATATAGGACAACCTCGTTGTCACTTCACCATCTGCTGGTTTACCTCTCCATTTGAGAAAGACAAAGAATTTTGTAGGTCCCAAAGTTGAGTTTAATATTGAGTAAGCTAGTGAAAATGTCTAGAGGGGGGTGAATAGACTTTTCAAAATTCTTTCAATATATCAAAGTACAATGCGGAAATCAGAATTAATCAATGAGCCCAATTCTATTTTATACTCAACTTATATTCGCGAACTCTGTAAGAACACTCAATTAGTCTTGTTCAGATATGTAATTCAACTAATTAAACATTTAATCAACTAAACACAAATAAAACAGTAAAGTAAATAACACACAACGATTTTATAGTGGTTCGACAACTTGTCTACGTCCACTCTCACAAACCCAGTTGTGATATTCTTATTAACTCGTCTAATGGAGTAATGTGTGTGTTCATGTAGCTTTAAGTCCCAAGAAATAAGACTTAGATCTTCTCGATAACACTACCAAGTGTTTCTTCGATCTTACTAGTGATTTACAAGTAACTAGCAACTTGAAACAGTAAACTAAAATAAAACTTCTCTATTCAGTAGCAGTCTTCTTTGATCTTCACTTGTCTTGCAGACTTGCTTTCTGAACTTCAAACTCTGTGAGTAATTTTCTTCTTCGAATGCTTCAGTAATGCTTCAGTATGTAGAATTTCAGTAGTCTTTAATCGATCAATACCATGAGGTATTTATAAACTTCCAACCCTTCAAGAACTTTCAGTTGTAACCAACTTTTCTTGAAAACTAACTTCATAACCGATTCTTTATCCATCCACGCGTTTCTGTTAGTAATTAGTTATTTCTAACTAACTCTTCAATTCTTATCTTCACACGCGCTTGAATAACTAACTTCTTTCTTCTATTATGTTGACTTGTCTTGTCTTGTCTTCACGCACCTGTCTTGTGTAGACTTCTTCTCCTTCTTGTGCGGTCTCCTTCAGTAGTAGACTATTCTAATCCTAACAAGACTATTACATTTACTTTAAGCTTTATAACATAGCTTAGTCAACTTAGAATCTATACAATGATAATGACAATTACATATGAAAATCATGAGCTTCTATACAATGTTTAATATAGCTCAATAATAACCTAAACAATTAATACAAAGTACTTATAAAACGTACTTGTCTTGTTAAACACTTAAACTTTTCTTTTGAAACTTATCTTGAAAATACTTGTCTTGTGAACTCTACTGGTCTGTACAAAATGACTTCTTTAACTAGACTAGATCAGTCAATACTTAGAAAATATTCAATCCACTTTTGGCTTATCAAAAATTCATCTTATCTTTTCATCATTTAGGACTTGTTCTAGGATTCATATCCCAACAATTTCCCCTTTTTGATGAAGCCAAAACTACTTGAATCTTTTCTCAATAGTAGACTAGTTAAGTAGTTATCTTTCTTTAACATCAAAATAGTATTTATCTTTTCATTCATTCAGATAAGATCAGTAGATATTACACATACTTAATCAAAATCAAAAAACTAAGTATTAGAACAAACAAAAAACTAATCTGTTATGTTACCTCCTTCAAGATTAGGAACACAGAATGCATCGAGGTGTCTTCTGTGTATGATTCTAATATGCTCTTCATCATCAATCTTCTCCTTGTCTAGTAGCTCTTCCTCAAACTTCTTGATCTGGTTGAAGTCGACTCTCTTCTTTGAGCTAAGCATCGGAGTATTCCATTTCGGATAGACTGGTACAAGGATATTGTAATTCACAGCTGCAGATATCCTCATAATCAAGTTCCACAACATCCGATTTTGACCTTCCATGAATTTGTCAAATAAAGCATAACGTTCATCAGAATTCTCAGTATCACCAAATTTTCTGATTATCCAATGATCCAATTCCCATTGCAACTTGACTTTGAACCAATCTTCTCGATGTTCTTTGTCAATGAAGTTGTCAATGAATGCATCTTTCATTTGGTCTTCATTCGCTTTTAACTTTTGCAACCTTCGAATATGCTTTCCAATCTTCTTTTGACTAGCATAACGAGATTCATCATCAACATCAACAGCCTTCTGCTTTTTCACGATTGCAGTTGTCTCAGCTTCCTTAGGTTCTTCAATAGCAATATGCTTTCTTTTTGCTACTTGTCTTGCTTGAACCTCAACTTCAGAAGACGCAACACCTTTGCCCTTCTCTAATCTCTTCAGCTCTTCAGCTCTAGCTTGCTCAAGATCTGCCGTTTTTACTAACTTCCTTCTCTTAGGCCTCTTTAGATCTTGCATAGTTATTGCAGCTTCTTTCACTTCTGGTTCAGCAGACTTAGATTTTTCAGCTTCAGCTTCGACTCTACTCGTCTCTTCCCCCTTTTTGGCTTCATCATTCGTCTTGAGAGTGAAAAGAGAAGTAAAGTGACTCATCTGTTCAAGCATAGATTGCTTCATAAGATTAGTAGCTATCTCGATTTGCCTTTGGTGAGAACCATCTTGACTCAACTTGTCTAGTTTAGAAGCAACCAACTCCAACTTGTGAGTGGACAGGTTCAACTCATTCTTAAAATGTGTTGCAGTCAAGCGTAGCTTCCTGTCCTCTTCAGTCATAGCACTGATAATCTCCCTTGCTTGTGCTAACTGATCATAGGCTTCCTTCCTTTGCACATCTGCAATGTCAATCTTCACTCGATAAACTCTTTCCATCTTCCTAGATTCTTTGGCTAAGACACGAGCGAAGTCGACATAACTTTTCTCTGAATATTCAACTTGATTTTGTAGAAAAGCTTCTATCTGGTTGAACATCTCTTGTCTGAAATCATTATCCAACTGATTTACTTCATTCAGGATCATCTCTTTTGAACTAGTCACAAGAGTACTATTTTGTTCAACAAGAGTCTTCTTAAGTTCAGACTTGAGAAATTCATCAATAGACAACTTGATCACACCTTTCAGTTCTTTCTTCAACTCATCTATTGAAGCAGTTGGGATTGCTTGAGAAGATTGACCAACTTCCTCATGAATGGCCTCTACCATGGTCTCATCTTCTGGAAAAGATAGAACTTCCACCAACTTGTCTTCCAGATCAGTAGTCAAGACCAAGTCTTCTACTACTTCATCTTCCAGAATGACACTTCCACTTATGACTTTTAGATTCAATGGTGGACAATAAGGAACAATAGCCATCTTTGCTTCCTTCATCCTTCTTTATGCATCATCCAAGTCTTTCTTCACCATGGCATGCAACTTCTTCACATAGCCACAAATCTCGGCTAGAAATTACTTATCAGAATATCGATTGATAAAGCTATAATCTGACCTCGGACTGTCAGCATGTTCCACCTGGAATTTGAACACAATGCCTCTCAATTGATCTGAGACATTGTCAAGATCAATCGAAGGATCAGTAGACTTCACATCTTCTATTGGTTCAGCATCAACAATTAGCTCATCTTCCACAAGATCAGTCTCTGACACTTGAATACCAACATCGAACTTGAATTCTAAAGGCAGAATATCATCAGAAATATCCAGCATCCTCTTCACTAGAGCAGTTAGGGCATGAGCAGGGAACAACTCTGAGTGATCTTGAACACCACTGTTCTCCTTCTGTTCCATCTCCCAATCCTGAAAATTGGAGATTCCGCCCATTCCTATAATGACTTCGAACAAGTCTTCCGTCGGGGCCTTCTTCAATGCAACCCATGTGCATATCCTAAGAAGTTTCTCATATTGCTCTGTAGAAGTGTTTATCTCAATAGACGAGAGCCACTTCCTCAAATTGTTGCTAACTTTTGCTCGCAACCTCTTCTCCCTTAAACAAATCGGATAGTAGACGAGGGAATCAAATCTAATTTCAGAGGGGTTCTGAGCAAGTGGGGTCCTTGCTTCAGTTGTTGCAGTGGTAACTAATGTAGTTTCTGAAATAGACGGGTTGATGGGTTCAACATTTTCTGTTGAGGGTAAGGAAAGTATTTGGACTGTGGTTTCTGGGGGCTGTGATGTGGCTAGGTTGGGTTCGACAACTGTAGAAGTATCAGTTGTATCGAATATAGTAGTGTGTTGGGTTATGTTGGTTCTCAGTGGTTGGGTTATGTTGGTTCTCAGTGCAGGTCTGGCATGAGATCGATGTGATCTGGCCTTGGTTCGGACTGGAGGGAGAGAGAGAGGAATTGAAAGAGATTGAGAAGAAGAACTAACCCGTTGAGTCAACTCGTCTGGTGGTGGAATCGACTCTACTCTCATAAGTCGATATACTTCAGGAGCATCAGCACTTGTCTCCTTCTCTTTTTCAGAATCTTTGTCGGATTGAGTCTCCTCCGAGTCTTCTGCCGGCTCGAACGCAGTCTTCTCTGGCACATAGTCGACTAGTCTTCCACTAGTTCCGACTTCTGCTTCCTCTTCGGATTCTTCATTATCTGAGTCATCTTCCTCCGAACTAGACGAGGCGGCCTCAGGCATTGCATCAAGAGGATTAATGTAGACTTGCCTGGGGGCAGCAGGTCTCGCAGCAGCTTGCTTCCTCAATGCCTCCTTCTTCAAATAAAATTTCAAGGCATGGAACGGCTTGCCTTTACTCCATTCCGTCTTGTTCGGCAACAAGATGGGTAGTAGAATACTCAGCTTGTTTCCGAAACCAACCACATTGGACACCACCCAATTTGCCGTATCGGTGTCAACTCGAACACTTCTTTCAAAGTACATAAGACGATCAGTAAAAAGTTTGAACCAGTTACCTTCAGTGATTCTGTCATATATTGCAGCCATCACTCTTGCCTTTTGCAAAGTGACCGAATCATACGAACCAGTAACACATAGCAACATTTTGCTTGCTATGTCAAGGAGAGTTCTATATTTTTCAAGCAACTCCTTCTTCTTGACAGCTGGGAGTTTTCCATCAGGGTTCAACTTCAATTTCTTGCCACAAAATACACTGAGATATCTTACTTCTTGTCCAATGGCATAATTTTCCACATCAATCGAACCAATAGGCAGCTTCAAATGTTCGACCACAGCATCTCGAGTGATTTCCACTCGACTTCCACCAAAAAATGACTCAATTGAGTCGCTTCTTCTTGTTGCGTTGGCATAGAATTCCAACACCTCCTGCTCAAAGACGATTTCTGGAAAAGCCTCCAAATATGGTTTCAAACCACATCTGCTACACTTCATCAAAATCTCTTGATTGCCTTCTGTGTGTTTTCCCTTGAAAAACACGGATGGTTCCACATGCACCTTGCTTTCGGAGATGAACTTGCCAAGGTCAAACCTGGCCTGCATGTTAGTCCTTACATCGAAAAGAGGGATGATCGACATAGTGGATAGATAGAGTGAGAACAGAGAGTTAGGTTTCGCAAGAAATCGAGTGCTTTGTGAGTACGAGAGTTAAGAAACGTTTGAGTAGTAGAGTGTAACTGCTGGTTTTTGTTTGAAAACTAAATTTGAGAATCAATGGCCAAGATTGAACGAATTGATCCAACAGTGTGTCTTTTGAGTTTCAGTTACGGAATCGAGAATATTACGTGATTTTATATTGTAAAATTTGGAATCCGCCTTTCCTATTGGTTAGGACAGAGGAGTGAACTCATCCGACCTAGTGTAGTAGGGTTTGGCGCGAACTGGGTGTATACAACTCATTAAAATGGGAGTGTATAAATCCAATTCTAGGGTTTTCCAATTTTCGCATTAACAAATTACAATAATACCCTTAATTCGTTAAGTTTAAACACTTAGAATGTTTGAATCAAAAGAACACTTATCTTGTCTATTCGAGTCTATCCAGAACAGACGAGTAGACTCCTGCGCACAAGACGAGTTCCCCCTTTGACTGTGCTTGTCTATTCTGAATGTCGAATGACTTCATGTACCTATCTTGTCTTATGCAAGGTATGATTGTAGGTACAAGTAGAGTAGAATAATTAAGATGAATATCATTCTAAAGCAATGGTCAAGGTTCGAACAAGATGACTTTTAACAGACTTAAGAGTCAACATAAGGATATTTAAGAAATCATAGATTCCCCCTTAAATGTTTATTCCCTTAGTGTTACCCTCAGCTTTACCAGCTTCCTCATCGGGTTGTTTGGTCATCTCGTCTAGCCTTGTATACCTGTCTGTTGTGCGAGTAGACGAGTGCTCTGTTCCAGTGATCTTGTCTCCTTATTTCTTTGATGTACCTGTCTAGTTAGTACATAGCTATGGGCAAGTAAGGTCAAGATCAATTAGTCCTAGATTAATGCATAATTCACGAAAACGAGCCTCAGGTAATGGTTTTGTGAAAATATCAGCTCTTTGAAAATCAATATGAATCTTTTCCATGCGAATATCCTTCTTTTCTACATGGTCACGTATAAAATGATGCTTCACATCAACATGCTTACAACGTGTGTGGAAAATAGGATTTTGTGTAATGGCAATGGCACTATTACTATCATAGAAAATAGGAACATTTGATTAATATATATTGTAATCTCTAAGCTGTTGCATGAGCCAAAGTAGTTGACTACAGCAGCTACCAGCAGCCATGTACTCGGCCTCGGTAGTAGAGGTAGCCACACTAGTTTGGTTTTTCGAAAACCATGAAATGAGTTTTGTGCCTAAGAATTGACAAGAACCAGATGTAGATTTCCTATCTATTCTACAGCCACCAAAATCAGAATCTGAGTAGCCACTTAGAGATAGATCATCATTTGAAGGATACCATATACCACGATTGATGGTTCCTTTCAAATATTTCAATATCCGTTTAGTGGTTTCCATATGACTCTCTTTTGGATTAGCTTGAAAACGAGCACAAACGCCAACAGAGAATGCAATATCAGGTCTACTAGCAGTCAAGTACAGCAAAGAACCAATAAGACCACGATAATAAGTTTGATCAGCACATTTACCATGTTCGTCTGGATCCATCTTGTAAGTAGGTAGCATCGGTACGCCAGTAGACTTGCATGTCTTAATACCATATTTGTCTAGAAGATTTCTAGTATACATTGCTTGATTTATGAAAATCCCTTCAGGGGTCTGTTTTACTTGAAGACCAAGAAAGTAATTCATTTCACCCATCATAGACATCTCAAATTTACTTTGCATGAGTGTTGAGAAGCTTTCACTCAGCTTTTTTGTTAGGTGAACCAAAAATGATATCATCTATGTAAATTTGGACGAGTAAAATGTCTTTCCCTTCTTGTCTTCTGAACAAGGTTCTATCGACCTTGCCCTTAGTAAAACCATTTTCTAATAGAAAGAGAGAGAGAGTATCATACCATGCTCTTGGAGCTTGCTTTAGTCCGTATAAGGCTTTCTTTAATCTGTACACCTGGTTGCCTTTGACTTCGAAACCTGGGGGTTGTTCAACATACACTTCTTCCGCAAGAATACCGTTAAGAAATGCACTTTTAAAATCCATTTGATATACAGTAAACTTCATATAAGCAGCATATGCAAGGAACAATCGAATGGCTTCTAGTCTAGCAACAGGAGCATATGTTTCATCATAGTCTATGCCTTCAGCTTGTGAATAGCCTTGGGCTACTAGTCTAACCTTATTCCTAACGACTACATCATTCTCATCTTTCTTGTTTTTGAAAATCCATCGAGTGCCAACTACATTATGATGTTGTTGGAATAAAATGAGTTATATTTTGATTGAATACCAAAACCCCCTGAGACATGCCTAAGTCATGATTGAATATGTTCTAGAAATGATAGAACATATAGTATAAAGGCTAGATGAGGAGCTAATATGTTAGATAGCTCTTAGATGATTAGATGCACAAATTGAGGGGGAACACATGCTTAGAAGTTCATCTAAATCAAGTCCCCTCAAGGCTCAAACTCTGGATACAACACTAAGTCTTTTGAAGACTAACTATGCTGATCAGGAGAGTTGTCCAGAGGAGTTGTCTCAGCACAAGAAGTCAAGATCAAGTGCTCTGAAAGTTGAGGTCAACTATGCTGAAGAAATAGAGACAACCATACCCTAGAAAACTACAAATCAACATGCTAAGATCACCTTGAAGTGAAGCAAGGGTATGAGCCAAGTCATCTGAAGAAGAGCAAGTCAACCTTGCTGATAAGCAAGACTGCTGATAGTGATAAGGAGAGTTGTCCAAATGATGAGGAATGTTGTCCTATCAATGGAACAACCTTCAGAAGACATGTCCATATTCTTACAAGAGAATCTGAATGTCAGATATTGGGAAGAGTGCTGAAGAATGAAGACAAAGCTCTTACAGCCGTTTATTTCCCAAATGAGGACATGTCACTATCAAGATTCTGTCTTCAAAGTTGAAGAACTAAAAGAAGACATTTATGGACATTGGAGACTGCCTCTCAGTTCATCATCAACGGGCAAAACCTTCATTTGTCTATAAATACAGAAGTGTGAAGACCATTTGAAAGCACCCAACTTGAACCTCAACGAAGCACATCTAACCTCAAGTTCTTACAAGCTAGAGTGCTTTCAAAGCTTTCAAAGACTATCTTAGTCTTCATACACTTCTTCTAAGCTGTACTACATTGTATATCCATACACAAGCTTAGAGAGATATCCTATCCTTATACACTGATCTTCATTGTAAAGGATATCTCATTAGTTGGAACCTTACTTCAATCCTCATATCTTTCAAGAGTGAAAGTGAGAAGGTTGTAGTAGTAGAAGTGGTAGGAGCTGACTGTTGAGAGAAGAACTATAACACCCCTAAACACTTACTAGTAATATATACATATATTAGTAATATAGGTATATTTATATTTATATATATATACACGTATGTAAAAAAAAAAAAAAAATACTATACATATATTATTATTATTCATATATATATATGTTTAGTTCAAGATAATTATTAAACTAAGTTCAACGTACACACTATATATATATATATATGCATGTAATTAAATGTACAAGCCATATATCAATATATATATTTGGACACGCACGTAGAAGAAAAGAGATAACTATGAGTTACCATGTAAATATATGAATATTACTATTGATTAAATATACATACAACACGTAAGGTTAGCTACATGTTAAAAAAAAAAAAAAAACTCACTAGCCACCAACTTGCTAAAAATTAAATTATATCTACAACTTACATTCCTTTAGCTATGTATGTTAACATGGCTACTATCCTAGGCGTAATAATTAGGTAGGGTAGTGATGATGAATAATTTGCTATAAATAGCAAGTGGGTGAAATAAAGCAGGAAACGAAAAATTCAATTGAAAGAAAGGGGTAAGGCTCTAATCAAAGGCTTTAAAGTTTTTTTGTTCTTCTTCTTTTTCTCTTTATCATACTTTGATATTTTCTTCCTAGTCAAATATCGACGAAGTCCTACTGTCTACTCCACACACACTCATTCACCAAAATCGTAATTAAATTTTATTTAACTCCAACCATTTCCGACAAATGCCCACTAAATAAACTATTTTATTCTCTTATGTTGCATAGGATCTAATAATAAATGCACGTTGTAGGTTACAAGGCGCCGAAAAATCTTTAAGGTTTACACTTCAGAAGGTGGGGATTTTCTTCAACTCTTCATCGAGTTATAACGATCAAGTGTTATAATTGCTCTTATTAAATCTTACTATGTATTTAATTACAAGATTACGTCTGGCCTAGCCAGCACTCTCATGCTAAGTCTGGTCCAACCAACAAATTACAAGTTACGTCTGGCCCAGCCAGCACTCTCATGCTAAGTCTGGTCCAACCAGCAAATTACAAGTTACGTCTGGCCCAGCCAGCACTCTCATGCTAAGTCTGGTCCAACCAGCAAATTACAAGTTACGCCTGGCCCAGCCAGCATTCTCATGTTAAGACTGGTCCACCCAGCAAATTCAAGTTACGTCTGGCTTAGCCAGCATTTTCACGTTAAGTCTGGCACTGCCAGCACACTTACAAGTTCTACAAGCACATTATTTACACTTGTGAAATTTAGTTTGCGCAATTATGGAGTAACCCCCACTGAGTGATTTCATACTCACCCTTTATTTTAAATATTTTCAGTGCAGGAATTTGACAAGGAAGGGTAATCCAGGATGCAGTGGCCGAAGAAATAATGATATAATTAAAATAAACTACTACTACGTTATTTAAATTATCTAGCTATTTCGAGAAGACAATTTAAACTTTGTAATAGATATGTCGGGTCTAAGCCATGATCTAGATGTTTTCGAATTTATGCTTAATTAACATATTTCCGCTGCACCTCAATACATATTCATGATCAAGATAATTTATTATGCAAGAGCTAAACGATAATACATGATATGTCACTTATAGAAAAAAAAAAAAAAGAGAAAAAAAAAAAAAAAAATTTAGGTTGTCATTAATTTGTAATGTCTCATTTTAATTTTTTTTTTGTATAATTAAAATTGGGGCGTCACAGTGTGGTATCAGAGCGGGTCTGGTTCTGTAGACTTGCTCGGTTATTTGATATATATGTATATATATAATACATGTAATAATAATAAAAAAAAAAAAATATATATATATATATATATGTACAGAGTAACACACGTAAATGGACAAAAATATATATATATGTATATGTGGGCATACTAAATGTTTACAATAGTAAATTGTGAATGATGGTTAACTAGGAGTAGGCGTGTTTACTAAGAATAGGTATGTGTAATTTATAAACAATTAGGGGAAGCCTACTATATATATATACGTATACCTTACAAACACATCTGCTTATAAACCATAAGAGCAAAATACGACATAGTAGAAAGCAAAGAAAAAAAAAAAAAATATATATATATATATATATATATAAATATTTACAAGGCTGCACCTGCGATTATCCCTCCGCGACAATTCCTCTACGATTCAAGTAAGTGTATAAACTAGTACATTTTTCATCACCACTTACTAAATAATTTTTACAATTAAGTGAGAATCTTGTTGAATTAAGATCAAACTCACGTTTGAGAAAAACATTGGTATCTAGATGGATAACTACGAGGCTTACGTCAATGCCCGCCTACGTCGATGTGTGTTAACCGAACGAAATGAAAACGATGACGTAGGAGCTCACATCGGAGAAATGGCAGCCATCTGGAGGACTTCTCACCAAATGGGGGTTCCGTTTGATGGACAGGAAGCATGTTGGATGCTCATCAACACGTTGCCCGAAGTTTGGAGGTTTTACGCCTATAACCTTTACCTTAATTTAGCTGGCCAGCACGGTGAGGTGTGTTATCCATGCTTCTCGGCCGGTCTGTACTGGCAGTGGGTCAGTGAAGGGCACCCCGCGGAACCCGAACAATTCTATCTGGAACAAGTTCAAGCTGAAGTTGTGGAATCTCCTGAGATAGAGGAACCCATTGTAGTGGATCCTCAATACGAGGGGAGGGACCAACACCCCTTCACCGGACCATGTTGAAGCCCAAATAAGGGCATGGACCTATCATTTTGTATCAGTATTACCTAACAGCGTCCGTCCAGGATAACCCTGGATTTTCTTTTTGTCCTAGGCATAGGATGTACAATATAAATGCTTATATCCGCTGTCACCTTAGAGATAGGTCCCGTTTTGTTATGGAGTACGCATGCTTAAAAAAAAAAAAAAAAAAAAATCATATGTTATATATTTCAGTATTCGATAACCACCAGTGTAAAAAAAAAAAAAAAAAAAAAAGAGAGGGGTCATATGTTAAATAAATACGTATATATGATATTATACAATAATATACTAAGTTACTTTAGTTTCCCAACTTTACCTCAATATTTTAAAAATTGTAATAAGTTATAAAACAAAACCCCCTTTTGATGATTTAAATTGGTTGAATAGATCATGAGTCGTGGACGACCCCGCCGCACACAAATCCCCGTCCAAGAACCCTCCCTATCGAATGATGAAGGCTTGGGAAATGACCTCGCAACCGTCCTTCAAGGTCTTGCGCGACACTTCGCAACCGTGCCCACGCCGACCACACCACCTCTACCCACTCATCGCAACGAAATGAGCACTGTGGTGGAACAATTCCGACGCTACCGTCCACCTACTTTCAGCGGCAAGGAGAATCCTGCAGAAGCTGAAACCTGGTTGAGAGCACTTGAGAAAATATTTGCTCATATCGTATGCACTGACGAGCAAAAGGTTTCATGCGCTATCTTCCAATTGACAGATGAAGCAGACTACTGGTGGGAAGCCTATTGCCGAACAATGACGGTAACTCAAAGAACTACTATTAGCTGGGAAGACTTCAAGGAAGCAGTAATTCAAAATTACATGCCCCAATCCTTCCACGATCAAAAGGAAACGGAATTCATCCACCTCAAGCAAGGTGCCACGACTGTGCTTGAATATGAGCGAAAATTCAGCCAACTCAGTAGATATGCTCCTCATCTGGTGGACACCGAACAAAAAAAGGCTCGGCGCTTCGAGAAAAATCTACGACCTGAGATCAGCAGCATTTTAGCAGGGCAAGGGATGTTGACATATGCTGAAGCTTTTTCCAAAGCTCAGGAAATTGCCTCTCGGCTAAAGCTCGAGATTTCGGAAAAGAGAGTTGCTGAATTTCCAAATAAGAGAAAATTGGTAAATCCAAATCAAGGGAGGAACTACAACCACAATAAGAACATCCACAGGGAAGGAAACACAAGCCAAGCCACACAAAAAACCAAGCCAACGTGCCCCAAGTGTGGGAAAAACCACAACGGACAATGCTTGTACGGGTCGGGGTTGTGTTTCCACTGTAAGGAGCCGGGTCACGGACTGAGCAATTGCCCATTGCTCAGAGACAAGGGAAAACAATACGCGGGACCCGCTCGTGTCTTTGCAATGACGCATGAAGAGGCCACCGATGAACCAGGAATCATGGCAGGTATGTTGACCATTTCTGGTATACCTGCTTTAGTATTATTCGATACCGGGGCTACCCACTCTTTCATTTCCAGAAAGATGTTTGACAAAATAAGGAATAATAACACAAGAGTAGATAGAGATTTTCTTGAAGTAAGTATCCCGTCGGGAACAATTATCCAAACCAATCAACTATGCAAGAGCATAATGATTGGTTTTGGTAATAATAACTTAGTAGCCGACTTGCATGTCATCGACATGAAAGATTTCGATGTAATCTTGGGAATGGACTGGCTTACGACCAACCAAGCTATCATTACGTGCCACGAGAGGAAAGTCTCACTCAGCCACAACGAAACTGGGGACTACACATTCTATGGAGCTAGGGTGGGAGTGATACCTCGCATTTTGTCCGCAATAAAAACAATGAAGATACTAAGGAAAGGGAATTGCACGGCTCTCCTTGTGAACATCGTGCGATCCGAACCAGGTGATCGATCGATCGAAGAAGTGCCCATTGTACGAGAGTACAAGGATGTCTTCCCAGAAGACCTACCCGGCCTACCCCCAGAACGACAAGTGGAGTTCACTATCGACTTAGTGCCAGGAGCAGCACCAGTCTCAAAGGCACCATACAGAATGGCGCCAAAGGAACTACAAGAACTAAAAGTGCAACTACAAGAACTGCTGGATAAAGGTTTCATACGACCTAGCGTTTCGCCATGGGGAGCACCAGTACTGTTCGTGAAAAAGAAGGATGGTACATTTAGAATGTGCATCGATTATCGAGAATTGAATAAGCTCACCGTCAAAAATAAATATTCGCTACCAAGGATCGAAGACTTGTTCGATCAATTAAAGGGTGCCAGCGTGTTCTCAAAGATAGATTTGAGGTCTGGATATCACCAAGTGAAGATCAAGGAAGGCGACATCCCAAAGACGGCCTTCAGGACGCGTTATGGGCATTACGAATTCGTTGTAATGCCATTCGGACTCAGCAACGCGCCGGCGATTTTCATGGACCTAATGAATCGAGTATTTCACCCATATCTAGATAGGTTCGTGATCGTATTCATCGACGATATCCTTGTATACTCAAAGAACCAAGAACAACACGAGGAACACCTCAAAACCACTTTAGAGGTGCTGCGAAAAGAAAGACTCTACGCTAAATTCACAAAATGTGAATTTTGGCTAGATCAAGTCGTATTCCTCGGCCATATCGTCTCAGCTCGTGGTATTGAAGTCGACCCAACCAAAGTCGAAGCCATAAGCCAATGGAGATCCCCAACAAACGTGAATGAGGTACGGAGCTTTTTAGGATTGGCAGGATACTATCGAAGATTTATCGAGGGTTTTTCGAAAATTGCAAGGCCGTTAACACAACTAACGAGAAAAGAGGTGAAATTCCACTGGTCAGAAGGGTGCGAGGACAGCTTCCAAAAATTGAAGAGGAGACTAACCACCGCGCCTGTCCTAACCATTCCAGATGGTGCAGAAGGATTTGTTGTCTATAGCGACGCCTCAAAGCAAGGTTTAGGATGCGTACTAATGCAGAAGGGAAAGGTAGTCGCATATGCCTCAAGACAATTGAAGACTCATGAGAAGAATTACCCCACTCACGATCTGGAACTCGCCGCAGTGATCTATGCCTTAAAGATTTGGCGACATTACCTGTATGGTGGGAACTGTGAAATCTACACCGACCATAAAAGTTTGAAGTACTTCTTCGAACAAAAGGAACTAAACATGAGGCAAAGAAGATGGCTAGAGTTGGTGAAAGACTACGACTGCACAATACTCTACCATCCAGGAAAGGCGAACGTAGTTGCTGACGCATTGAGTCGGAAGGAGAGAAACAAATTAACTTGTATAACCAGCCAACTAAGGTTAGTTGATGAGTTCGCAAGAATGAAGATAGAGGTGATCTTACCACCAAATACAATCCAAGCGAGAGTAGCAACAATGGTGGTAAAGCCTACGCTAAAGGAAACGATCATGGGAGCTCAGAAAGGAGACAAGTTCCTTGAGAAAATAAAGAAAAAGGTTGAAAGTGAAAAAATACGAGGTTTTTCCCTAACCGGCGAGGGTACATTAGTCTACGAAGGAAGGCTTTGTGTACCAAAAGTTGAAGCTCTTAGAAGGGAAATTATGGAAGAAGCACATTGCACGCCATACACTGCTCACCCAGGAGGAACGAAGATGTATCGAGACCTAAGAAAATTATTCTGGTGGAGGAACATGAAAGGGGACATTGGAGCCTTTGTACAAAGATGCATGACATGTCAGCAGGTGAAAGCTGAACACCAAAGGCCGTCAGGATTGCTTAAGCCACTCGAGATTCCTGAGTGGAAGTGGGAGCACATAGCGATGGACTTCGTAGTGGGATTGCCAAGATCGTTTCGAGGAAATCAAGCCATATGGGTCATAATCGACCGCCTGACGAAATCGGCACACTTTCTACCCATAAAAATGACCTTCGGGTTAGATAAGTTGGCTCAAATGTACCTGGAGGAGATCGTTAGACTACATGGAGTGCCTGTCTCAATAGTGTCAGATAGAGACACACGATTTACATCGAAATTCTGGCAAAGCTTACAAGATGCAATGGGAACTAAGTTAAACTTCAGCACTGCGTTCCACCCTCAAACTGACGGACAGTCAGAGAGAACCATCCAAACATTGGAAGATATGTTGAGGGCATGTACTCTCGATTTTTATGGAAATTGGGAGAAATTTCTACCCTTGGTCGAATTCGCATATAACAATAGCTACCAGACAACTATTGGTATGGCACCCTACGAGGCGCTCTACGGTCGAAAATGCAGATCACCTTTATATTGGGACGACGTTGGAGAGAAGAAAATTTTGGGTCCCCAAATAGTCGAAGAAACTACTGGAGTAATCAAGAAAATCCGGGAAAGAATACGCGCGGCACAAGACAGACAAAAGTCGTACGCAGACAAACGGCGAAGGGATCTAGAATTTGAGGTTGGAGAGAAAGTATTCTTAAGAGTGTCACCAACAAAGGGCGTCATTCGCTTCGGAAAACGAGGAAAGCTGAGTCCAAGGTTTATCGGTCCATACGAGATACTTGAACGAGTAGGGGGGTTAGCATATAGACTAGCTCTACCGCCAGAGCTAGATAAAGTACACAACGTATTTCACGTGTCTATGCTACGCAAATATATACCCGATCCCAGTCATGTAGTTAATCAGGATGCGATAGAAATTGACAATGACATGACGTATGTAGAAACCCCCGTAGCTATCCTCGAAAGGAAAGTGCAAAGACTGCGAAATCGCGACATCGCATTAATTAAAGTACAATGGAGCCAACATGGTCAAGAGGAAGCGACATGGGAACGAGAAGATGAAATACTAGCTAAACACCCGAACCTCCCTGGTCAAGGTAAAATATAATTTCGAGGACGAAATTTTTCGTAGTGGGGCAGGATATAACACCCCTAAACACTTACTAGTAATATATACATATATTAGTAATATAGGTATATTTATATTTATATATATATACACGTATGTAAAAAAAAAAAAAAAAAAAATACTATACATATATTATTATTATTCATATATATATATGTTTAGTTCAAGATAATTATTAAACTAAGTTCAACGTACACACTATATATATATATATGCATGTAATTAAATGTACAAGCCATATATCAATATATATATTTGGACACGCACGTAGAAGAAAAGAGATAACTATGAGTTACCATGTAAATATATGAATATTACTATTGATTAAATATACATACAACACGTAAGGTTAGCTACATGTTAAAAAAAAAAAAAAAAAAAAAAACTCACTAGCCACCAACTTGCTAAAAATTAAATTATATCTACAACTTACATTCCTTTAGCTATGTATGTTAACATGGCTACTATCCTAGGCGTAATAATTAGGTAGGGTAGTGATGATGAATAATTTGCTATAAATAGCAAGTGGGTGAAATAAAGCAGGAAACGAAAAATTCAATTGAAAGAAAGGGGTAAGGCTCTAATCAAAGGCTTTAAAGTTTTTTTGTTCTTCTTCTTTTTCTCTTTATCATACTTTGATATTTTCTTCCTAGTCAAATATCGACGAAGTCCTACTGTCTACTCCACACACACTCATTCACCAAAATCGTAATTAAATTTTATTTAACTCCAACCATTTCCGACAAATGCCCACTAAATAAACTATTTTATTCTCTTATGTTGCATAGGATCTAATAATAAATGCACGTTGTAGGTTACAAGGCGCCGAAAAATCTTTAAGGTTTACACTTCAGAAGGTGGGGATTTTCTTCAACTCTTCATCGAGTTATAACGATCAAGTGTTATAATTGCTCTTATTAAATCTTACTATGTATTTAATTACAAGATTACGTCTGGCCTAGCCAGCACTCTCATGCTAAGTCTGGTCCAACCAACAAATTACAAGTTACGTCTGGCCCAGCCAGCACTCTCATGCTAAGTCTGGTCCAACCAGCAAATTACAAGTTACGTCTGGCCCAGCCAGCACTCTCATGCTAAGTCTGGTCCAACCAGCAAATTACAAGTTACGCCTGGCCCAGCCAGCATTCTCATGTTAAGACTGGTCCACCCAGCAAATTCAAGTTACGTCTGGCTTAGCCAGCATTTTCACGTTAAGTCTGGCACTGCCAGCACACTTACAAGTTCTACAAGCACATTATTTACACTTGTGAAATTTAGTTTGCGCAATTATGGAGTAACCCCCACTGAGTGATTTCATACTCACCCTTTATTTTAAATATTTTCAGTGCAGGAATTTGACAAGGAAGGGTAATCCAGGATGCAGTGGCCGAAGAAATAATGATATAATTAAAATAAACTACTACTACGTTATTTAAATTATCTAGCTATTTCGAGAAGACAATTTAAACTTTGTAATAGATATGTCGGGTCTAAGCCATGATCCAGATGTTTTCGAATTTATGCTTAATTAACATATTTCCGCTGCACCTCAATACATATTCATGATCAAGATAATTTATTATGCAAGAGCTAAACGATAATACATGATATGTCACTTATAGAAAAAAAAAAAAAAAAAGAGAAAAAAAAAAAATAAAAAAAATTTAGGTTGTCATTAATTTGTAATGTCTCATTTTAATTTTTTTTTTTTTGTATAATTAAAATTGGGGCGTCACAAGAACAGTTCAGTTCTGAGTTGAGAAGAGGGTACTAGGACTCTAGACATCCTAGGGATCAATTCACCAAGGAGTGGTGTTCTTGATCAAGTGCACCTTGGCACTATAAAATAAGTTAATTCCAAGAGTGAAGGAATTATCCTGTTAAATCAGGGAAAGTGGATGTAGGAGCTTGAGTCTCTGAACCACTATAACTTCTTGTGTTGATTTACTTTCAAGTACTTTCATACACTCAACACTGCACACAAACTGATCTTTCAAAGGACTAAACATTTTAAGACTGTGCAAAACTGATTTGGACAAGTTCCCTGAAACTGGACTGTATTGAATTGACTAAGTGATTTCAGAATCTAAAGGAGTCTAAACTAAAAGGGCCAACCATTATTCCGCACATATAACTCCCCTAGATAGTTATTCAACTAAGTACTCAATAGTACTTAGTAGTCTGATTATCTTAGAAGAGTTAATCATCTTCAGCAGAGTTGTCCAAGACAACCTTGCTGAGCTCTGGTTTGATCAAGTTAAGAGAAGAATTTGCATACAAGTGTATTCCCCCCCCCCATACACTTGTTATATACTCCTTTCAGGACCAACAAGTGGTATCAGAGCGGGGGTTCAAAGACCACTGCTTCTGAAAAGCCATCTTGGTTTTCAAAAATTCACATATTTGGTGTGGTCACTGAACTGATCTATCTGAAGTCCTTTGTATCTATTGTCTAACCTTCTCTTACAGGAAATGGCAAGAGGAAATAACAACAACCAGAACCAGCAGCAACAAAATCCTAATCAAAACATAAATGCTGCAGTTCCACCTCCTGCTGTTCAAGGATTGGACAATATGGCAACTAATCCAGTCAATCACATATCTCATCACAAATTGCCCATGTTCTCAATTGATAATTATGACATCTGGAAAATCAGAATGAGAGCTCATCTTGCATCTCTTCATACTGATATGTTGAGAGTGATCACAAGAGGTCCTTTTGTGTTCACATTTGTTAATCCCAGGGTCACAGAGGCTCAAAGGGCAGACACAAGAGATGTACTTCCTAAAGATGAAGATGACTTCACTGCTGATGAAAAGAGGAAGGATAATCTGAATTATCTAGCAATGAACACTCTCTATCAAACAATTCCAGATGCAGTCATGGGAAGGGTCTACCACTGCACAACTGCCAAAGAAATTTTGGATACTCTTGCTGAAATGTGTGAGCGTACTGAAAAGATCAAGGAGAATAAGCTCCAAGTTGCTGTGCAGAAATTTGAACAGTTTGCAATGGAGTCTAAGGAGTCCATTGATAAGTTTGCTGGTAGATTCACTGATGTGATGAATGAGATCAACTCATTGGGCAAGGTCTACACTAAGAGAGAAGTTGGATTGAAGATCTTAAGGAGTCTCACTCAAAAGTGGGATGTCTATGCTGTGATGATGCAAAATACCAAAGATCTTTCCACCATGCCCATGCAACAAATCTTCTCTGAACTCAAAGCATATGAGTTCGACCTCAATAGAAGAAAGCCTATTGAGGAACCTTCAAATCCTACTAAGGGAGTGGCATTCAAAGCCAAAGCTGCTGAACCAGAAATGCAGTCTACTCCAAGATCATCAAAGTCAGTCTCAAAGACTGAAATGAAGGAAGAACTAGCCTTGATGGCTAGAAGGTTTGAAAAGCTAAATTCAAGGTTTGGTAGATACAAGAAATTCTACCAGGACAACAAATTCAGGAGAAGGTACAACTCTCCTGAAGATCAGGCTGAAGCCAAAAAGCCTGAAGAAAAGAGATCAGAGGACAAGTACTCTGATTGGAGAAGGTCCAGTAGAGCTGAACCTTCATCATCAAAAAGAAGAGAAGAATCAAAGAAAGAAGATGATGAAGATCTGTGCTATAACTGCAAAAAGAAAGGGCACTTTCAGTATGATTGCCCTGAATTAAGCTCTAAGGAGAGAAGAGTGAGGCAAGTCAAAAGAGACAGAAAGTTCACCAATAGAAAGGCCATGATGGCTGGTGAAGAATCTGATAGTGCTGAAAGCTTCAACTCTTCAGATGGACTGTTCTCCAACAGTGATGATGATGATGATGTCTGCAACATGGCTCTTGAGGATGATGAGGTATCCTCTACTTCTAGTTTACCATCATTCATCTCACAAAACAATAGTGAGGTCAACTTGAAGCTTTCCCTTGGAAAGTTGATGGAAGATTTCACTATGCTACAAGAATTTCATGATAACTGTGTGAGAGAAAATGAAAGATTGGCTATTGAACTTGCCAAAAACTCTGAGACAGTTGTTGATGTCAAGTCTACTGAGTTGTATCAACAAGTCTTGAGAGAGCTTGAGGAAGCAAATCTCAGGATAGTTGACCAACAAAAGGAGATTGATGATCAACTTCTCTCTCAGAAGAGAAAAGATTTTGAACTTAAAATTCTCAATGCCAAGTTTGAAAACCTCTCACATGAATATGATATTCTTAAATCAAGTGAAGAGAGCCTGAAATTAAAGATGTCTGCTCTGAAGAAATCCTCTAGAGCAATAGAGGAAATTCAGAGTTATCAAAGACCTATGGCTCAAAGAAGTGGATTAGGTTTTGATCCATTTGAATCTTCACCTTGTTTTAGTGTTGCTTCTGTGAGTAACACTAAGAGAATCTTTGTTAAGTCAGTGGCACAAACTGAAAATGAAATAATTAAGCCACTGAACAAAGGAAAGGGCAAAATGGATGATCTGCCTAATCAAATGCTTCAGGAGAATAGGCCTAAACCTAAGGAAATGGTCAAAGCTCCTGAACATAAGATGAATGCTGGTCAGCAGAGTAGACCCAATGGTAGGGCAACTCTACTGAACAATGTTCAGAGGAAGTGTCCAAGGTATAATCAGCCTAGGCCAACTCTTCTGAGAAAGCCTCAGCTGAATAGACCTAAGGACAACTTTCCTCAAAGGCAGAATAAAATGAGACAACCAAAATCCTTCATGCCAAAGGGTAATGGTCATAAGAAAGCCTTTCCTCAAAGATTCCCTCAAGTTGCACAAAGAACTCAAAAGTTCAGGAGACTTGACAACTCTCCTGAAACTTATAGAGTTAACACATTCACACACACTTTCCCAAAGGCATTTAAGGGAAAGACAGTGTATTTAGATGCTAGAGGAAGACAACTTAGCCACCTTGAATCAATCAGGGTTATTAGGCAAGTTTGGGTTCCTAAAGGTACAGCTAACCTCTCAGGACCCAAAACTCAAAGGGTACCTAAACCAATCTAATTGCAGGTACCTATGGGCCACAAGAAGAGGAGCATGAGGAAAAAGTCAGCATGGTACCTTGACAGTGGGTGTTCAAGGCACATGACTGGAAACAAGGAACTCCTCACTGATTTTATTGAAAAAGAAGGCCCAAATGTCACTTTTGGAGACAGCTCACAAGCAACTACAAAAGGTTATGGTACTTTGATGATTGGTAACATCAAAGTATCCAATGTATCTTATGTGGCTGGTCTTAAATATAATCTCCTAAGTATCAGTCAATTCTGTGATAAAGATTTCAATGTTGAGTTTTCTAGTGGAAAATGCTTAATCAAAGATAAGGCTCAACAAATTCTATTGACTGGAACTAGGAAAGGGAATGTGTATTTTGCAGACTGGGACAAGTCCACTGATGCTGCATGCTTCATTGCTAAGAGTTCTAGTGAACAAAGTTGGTTATGGCATAAAAGATTAAACCACTTGAACTTCAAAACAATGAACAAAATTGCTAGAAATGCATTAGTTAAAGGACTACCTAATGAGGTTTTCATTAAAGAGCATGTTTGCAAACCATGCCAAGAAGGAAAAAAGATCAAAGCCCCATTTAAGGGAAAACCAGTCATCTCTACTGAAAGGGTACTTGAACTTCTACATATGGACCTATTTGGACCAATTACCCCTGCAAGCATAAATGGTAGAAAATACACATTGGTAGTAGTAGATGACTTCTCTAGGTTCACATGGGTAGTATTTCTCCTTAATAAGAAGGAAACTCAAGTCAAACTGCCTGAACTTCTAAAGAGATTGTCTAATGAGAAAAGCCTAAGCATTATCAAGATAAGATCTGATAAAGGCACTGAGTTCATTAATTCATACATCAATGAGTATTGCACATCTAATGGAATAGCTCATGAAACCTCATCAGCTAGAACTCCTCAACAAAATGGAGTTGCAGAGAGAAGAAATAGAACTTTAAAAGAGGCTGCTAGAACTTTAATTGCTGATTCTAATTTGCCTAAGAGGTTTTGGGCTGAAGCTATAAACACTGCATGCCATACTCAGAATAGATGTTTGATCACTAAGGGGCAAGGCAAAACCCCCTATGAACTCTGGAAAGGAAGATTGCCTAAAGTGTCATACTTTCACATCTTTGGTTGCAAGTGTTTTATTCACAATAATGGAAAAGATCAGCTGAAAGCCTTTGACAGCAAAGCTAGTGAAGGAGTATTTCTTGGATACTCTCAAATCAGTAGAGCTTTCAGAGTCTACAACAAGAAAACCCTTATTGTAGAGGAAACACCTCATGTTGTGTTTGATGAATCTATTCATGAGTTCAGGAATGAGAACTTGGAATCAGAAGAAATCACACAGAGGACAACCAGACTGAGCCTAAAAGACAAAGACACTGATTTCATAGAAGTTGTCCAAACCAACCTACCTGAAAATTTCACTTTGGACAACAACCCTGAAGGCAATTCTCCTGAGTGAAATCCCACTGAAAGGAATGGTGAACTGAATGATCCAATCCCAGTTCACATCCAGGTAACAACTACCAATGAAGAAGCAGTTCCTGCTGAGGTAGTTAATGGATTAAATAATCAAGGGGGAACTCAAAATGTTGAAAATGCCAATGTCCCTGACATTGAGGACAACACCCCTGATTATGATCCTGAATTAGATCCTGCATTAAACTTTCCTGAATTTTATGATCAAAATGACTCAACTTCAGTAGAGGACAACTCTACTGAAGAGATCAGAAAAAGAAGGACTTGGTTGTCTGACCATCCTACTGATCTAATACTTGGTGACCCAAGTATAGGCGTCAAAACTAAGAGATTTCATGGTGAAAGTGCTCTTTTCTGTTGTTTCTTGTCAGAGCAAGAACCAAGTGACATTGAGGAAGCACTTCAAGATGCCAATTGGATCACAGCCATGCAGGAAGAACTGAATCAATTCACCAGAAATGAAGTTTGGGAGCTGGTGGATAGACCTTCACATCAAGATGTTATTGGAACAAAGTGGGTGTTCAAGAACAAGAAGAATGAAAATGATGTGATTGTCAGAAACAAAGCAAGACTTGTGGCAAAGGGCTATTGCCAACATGAAGGCATTGACTATGATGAGACATTTGCACCTGTGGCAAGGCTAGAAGCAATAAGGCTCTTTCTAGCCTATGCAGCCCACAAGAGGTTCAAAGTATATCAAATGTATGTCAAGAGTGCCTTTCTGAATGGAGTCTTGAAAGAAGAAGTCTATGTGGAGCAACCACCAGGATTTGAGATTGGAAATCAAGTCTACAGACTGAAGAAGGCTCTATATGGACTCAAGCAAGCCCCTAGGGCTTGGTATGATACACTGTCACAATTTCTCTTGGATCATGGATTCACCAAGGGAACTGTGGACAGAACTCTCTTCAGAATATCTGAAGGAGAGGACATCTTGCTTGTCCAAATTTATGAGGATGACATAATTTTTGGATCTCCAAATGAAAAGTTGTGTGAGAAGTTCTCCAAGCTCATGCAAAGCAAGTTTGAGATGTCCATGATGGGGTTGATGAACTTCTTTTTGGGTCTACAAGTCAAACAATCAAAAGAAGGAATCTTCATCAACCAAGCTAAGTACACCAGAGAAATGATCAAGAAGTTTGGGTGTGCTACTAGCAAGCCAGTAAGGATCCCAATGAACACAAATTGGAAGATGGATCCTGATGAGAGTGGTGTGCCTACCAACTCTACTGAGTATAGAGGAATAATTGGTTCACTTCTCTATCTCACTGCCTGCAGACCTGACATCACCTTTGCAGTTGGTGTTTGTGCAAGATTTCAAGCAAATCCTAAGAAAAGCCATCTTGAGGCTGCAAAGAGAATCTTGAGGTATCTCAAAGGCACTGAGAATCTAGGCCTTTGGTATCCTGCTGATGACAACATTGAGTTAACTGGCTACTCAGATGCTGATTATGGAGGTTGCAGAATTGATAGAAAGTCCACTTCAGGGACTTGTCAATTCTTAGGCAACAAGCTCATATCTTGGTTCTCCAAGAAGCAAAACACAGTGGCTACTTCCACCACTGAAGTTGAATATGTTGCAGCTGGAAGTTGTTGTGCCCAGATCCTATGGTTGAGACAACAACTAAGAGACTACAGAGTCAACTCTACTGAAGTGCCCATATTTTGTGATAACAATAGTGCCATTGCTATTTCACAAAATCCTGTCTTGCATACAAGATGCAAACATGTGGACATCAAGCATCACTTCATTAGAGATCATGTGGACAAGAAGGATATAAAGTTGGTCAAGATCCACACAGATCATCAAAAAGCTGATATACTAACTAAGCCACTTGCAGAGGCAAGGTTTCTGGAGCTATCAGCAGAGTTGGGTTTACTTGATCCAGGGAAGTTGGACAAGTAAAACTCATTAAAGTTAATGGGAGTAAAAGAGTTGAATTGATATTCAGTAGACTTGGACAAGTCTACTGAAGTGCAGAAGAGATGATCACAATTACTCAGGACACTTGTCCATTGACATTCAGGACTCTTGTCCACATCTCTTCAGGACACTTGTCCTTGTAAGGTCAGATAAGTTGTCTTGGCTATCAAACTATTTTCTTGGTTTGATAAGCAACTATTTTGGGTAATCATTGTCTACCTTGATACCTGTCCCAATTACAGATATCATCTCTGTGGGATTTAATTTGTCCCCCACCCAAAAGGTCGCTTTCCATGCATTAAATGCCAAGATTTAACTCTTGTTTGCATTACACCTTTTCAAACCATGATCTATCTCGAAAACTCCCCAACCATTAACTAATATTAAATACCTTCCACGTTTTGAATAAAACCAACAAGTCACTGTTACATTGTTTTTTAACCATTGGATCAAAACTGGCCAACTCCCCTGAAATTCATCCTGGCCGTCCAAGTGTATCTTTCCATATTTGACAACAGTTGAAAATACACAAACCTCACCAACTCATTGACAAACATTCTTTTTAGAATATTCTCAAGTCTTAAGAACTCCCCACACACTCTTCTTCCCCAAGCATTCGAAACCCTAGCTCATTCTCTTCAAACTCTCTCAAAACTTTCTCAATTTCATCTCTGCAATTTTCAAATGGCTCCCAAAGTTAGACCAGAGATGATCATAGATTTTTCCAACAAGGCTCTTGACCTTGATTTTGGTTATTTGAGCAACAAGAACAACCTTCACTTTGAGCCCATAGTATCATTCACAAGTGAAGATCGTGAAATCACTCCAACCCTGAGATGGTTGAGAAGAGCAGGCCTTCAGAAGTTCATGGAGGAAAGGCCAAGCTCTTGTTTGGACAACTACATGGCTGAGTTCTTTGCCTTTCTCAAATGGAGAGGCAAACCAGAAGATGGTGAGATTTCCACCAGATTGTCCTATGTTGCTGAAGAAGAGGAGGAAGAGAGATTTCATAGAGTGAAACTCTCTTCAGAAGATCTTGAAGAAGCATTTGGATTTCCTTCTGAGGGAAGAAATCCAGAAGTTTATGGTACTGGCCATGAAGATGATATAGCTCAAGAGTGGCTATTAGTGCCAGGTCCTCTATCTTCAACACAAAACAAGAAGACCCTCAAGCCAGAATTTCTCAACCTCTTTGAAGTAGTTGCTAAGAGTCTCTTGAGCAATACTGGAAGCTTGGAGCAAGTCAGCCATCCTAGAATCAGAATCATGGCTGCAGTCATTGATGCCAGTGACAAGGGTATCAAATTTGATTGGAGGACCTTAATTATTTCTGAGATGATGAAGGAAAAGGCCAAGTTTAAAGTGAGAGTTCATAACAAGGTTGTGCTAGAAGGGAAACTCAAGTATTGCACCAGGGCAAGCTTGTTGATTGAGAAATTTTCCCATTATTCCCAAATGCAAACCTTTGCAAAGCCTCTCCCAGCTCAAAAGATTCTGTTCAGAAAGCTCAGCAAGAAAACTGAGCAAAGGAGGATGATAGTGGCCAAACCTGCTGAAGAAAAGGTGGAGGAGAAGCCTAAAATGAAGAAAAGGACAAAGGCCAGAATGGTGAAAACAAGGAAAATGTCTCAAATCCCCTCAGAGGAGAAATCAGATGCTTCAACTGAAATTGAAGAAGTTGCCGAAGAGGGAGTGAGTGTGCCTTCTGATCATTCAGAAGAGTTGAGACAGAAATACAATGAGACTAAACAAAAGTCTAAGGGTGATAAAAGGATCAGGGAGGTTGTCCCTGAGAAGGATGGTGAAGGAAGTGGGAGCAGTAGGGCTAGCAAGAGAAGGGCCAAGCCTACTGACAAAGTGTTGGAGCTCCAAGAGGCAAGGTCTCTACAACTTGCTCTTAGAGAGAGCAGAGCTGAAAGCAGGACCAAATCAAAGTCAAGGACCAACTCATCTGGTTCTGGTACTCCAGAATCCAAGGTCCCTGAAGGTCAACCAATAGAGGCCAACATCCCTGAAATTCAGAATCCTGAGCCCAACTCCCCTGAAACCCATATAACCCCAACCAATCAGCCTATCACCCCCATCAATCTTACAAAGAGATACTCTCCTGAAGGGAGTGTGCAAAGAAGTGGGATAGATGTGCTAGCAGATATAGCAGTTGATGAGACAAGATTAAACTCTCCCCTTAACTCATCTATGCTCAATTACTCAAAGCAATTAGAAGCTACACTTTTTGAGCCAACCCCCCTGAGTAAAGCCCCTTCAGATCCATTGCTCTCTAAAGCAACTGAAGCACCTTCCATTGCACCCAACCCTTCTGAAGCCACATTAGGAGAACCCAGAGCCAACTCCCCTATAACCCAAAGTCCCCATTCAAGTGGAGATGAGGAGGGGTATACTTATGAAAGTATGCTCAGAGGAGGAGCCATGGCTACTGTGGACAGTCTGTACCCACAGCTTGCTGAATTTCCAAGAATTCAGAAGACATTTCATGATCTAAGGATGCTTGTTGATGTAAAAGACAAGTCTATGATGGAGATATCACAAGTCATCCAAGATAAAGGTGCAAACTGGTGGCAAGTGGAGGAGAACAGATTGCTACACTTTGCTGGAGTTTCAAAGACAAGATTTCTCATTGATGAGGAAGTATTTGCAAAGCTGGTAGCTGATAAGATTAATGAGGAGAGGGAAAGGAAAGTTAAAGGCATCAAACACCCTGAAAGTAGCTCTAATGATGATGATTCCCCTGATGATCCCTCAAACCCCTCAAAACCCAACCCTCCTGAAACCCCTCAAACCAATCTCCCCAAGCCTTCTGTATCTGAAAGATTATCCAATCCTCCTAAAACCTATCATAGGAAAGGCTCTGTATCTTCAGAGGTGTTGACCAAGGGTGGTAACACAACCAAAGACACATCTGCCAATGCAGGTTCTTCTGAACCCAAGGCACAGCCTAAAGATGTGGAGGTTCCTATTTTAGAGGCTGGTTTGGTTAAGGCCTATTCAGTGTCAGATGAGTTGGACACTGATCAGCCCTTAATCATTCAGGATGACTCAGTAGCTGTTGATATAAGCACTGTGATCTCCCCACAACTGCCATCTTTGAACCTTGTTGAAGGTGGAGATGCTGCAGGTCTAGGTGAAGGAGTTGAAAAGGAGATGATAGTTGAAAAACCAGAGGGAGTAGTAGATGAAAGAGATGTGGTGATCACTAGGATAGTGAGTGTACCACCAAATGAGGGTGATATAAGTGAGGAAGGGCAGGTTATTCTTGAAGTCAAATCTGAACTTCAGGAATCCCTTGATGAGAGGAGGCCTGTACCTTTAAGTGAGGAAATCATTAATGAAGGGAGAAAAGAAATAGTTGAAAATGAGGAGAAGACTGCTGATGTATCAGAGTCTTATGAAAAAGAAATTGAGGGAGGCAATTGTGTGTTTACTGACTCTTTTGATTTGTCTGATATTGCAGGTATAACCTTTGATCAATTTTTTGCAGATGAACTCTTAACAGATGCACCCATTCAAGTTGATAGTGGATCAGCACAAGCCTTGCTTGGGATGCAATCAGAGAAGTTGGATTCATTGGCTCACCAAGTCCAATCAGCTCATGCAGAAACTTCTGGAGCCTTGGATGAGCATGGAAGAACTTTGGCATCTGTGGAAATGAGGCTAACTGGCTCAGAGGATGTGGTGCTACCTACCTTGGAGGCAAGGATCAGTGGAGTTGAAACTGGTCTGCAAACCATCTCCACTGAAGTTATCAAAGCTAAAAACACCATGAGGTCAGTTTCAAAGGATGTAAAGAAAGAGCAATCTTTGCTAAGAATCAACCACAATAGGAATGTGAAGACATTGAGGTCAGTGGTGAAGAAAGCTCTTGGAAGAAAGACTGCCCTGCAAAGACAAAGAGCTGGAGAGCAAAGGCTAGCTATGGTGAAAGCAGCCTCGGAAAAATTTTCCCAAGAGGTATTGGCCAACATTGCTGAAGGTGCAGTGGCCAACCTCACTGAGCTTCTTAAGGCCCAACTAGATGCTTCTCTAAAGACAACCATGGAGGAGGTTGTCCAACAGAAAATGAAGCCTGTTCTAGCTTTCCTTAGCTTGAGCAGTGATAGGATGCAAAATATACATGATGAGAATGTATATCTGTTGGAGGAAATGAAGTCTCTAACCCAAGCCCAGTCCTTATTGGCATCTACTATGAGTGAACTGAAGCCAGAATGTTTTGATGCTGCCAAAAAGGGGGAAAGGGAAAGAGCAAGGGCAAAAGGTGTCTTAGTAATTGGAAGCCCAGTTAAAGGGGGAAAAGGTAAAGACAAAGCCCCTGAAGGAAAGGGAAAGATCAAGGGCAAAAGGTGCCTTAGTAATTGGAAGCCCAGTTAAAGGGGGAAAAGGTAAAGACAAAGCCCCTGAAGGAAAGGGAAAAGAGCCGGCAGTGCTGAATTTGGATGATTTGGATGAAGAGGAGCAATTGGCACTTGCCTTGAAAAACTCTATGGCCTCAGCTCAAGAGGAAAGAGTAAGGCTACAACAAAGACCAGGTGGTGAAGTGTCTGGTTTGGACAAAGATGTTGAAGGTGTCCAAACTAGAGGAAAGATCAAGAGGGCAAAAGGAAAGAAGAGACAAGTTGAGAAATTCACTGACTTTCCCAACAACCTTGATCTTCCACCTGAATTCAGAGTTGTTGATGATGAGCCTATCTCAAAGAAGGCCAAAACTGCTGAAGAGCCCAAGAATGCTGAAATATCCAAGACTGCTGAAAAAGACAAGTCTTCTGAAAAAGACAAGTCTACTGAGACTAAGTCCACTGAAGGTGCCAAAGCTTCTGAAGATGTAGAGGAGCTGTATGAAGAAGGCTTTGGACCAGGTCCCAAAAAGAAGAAAGTGGTGGTGTTAAATGATCCATCAAAACTGTTTCATGAAGGGTATGGCAAAGACCCTGAAACACAACATAAATTGGCCATGATGAGGGCCCAAGAGAAGATGGACTTGATGGATGAAGCACAAAGAGCAAGAGACAAGAGAAGAGCAGACTTCCAGAAGCCAAGAAGGAAGAGAGCAACATATAACAAAATGAAGCCACAACTACTAATCCCAATGGACACCAAATATCCTCACTTGGATAAATGGGTACCAATCCAGCTGAATGACTCATGGGAGGAAGCAAAAAGGGAGTATGTCTATGATCAGTATGTCATTGACAGATGGAATGGAAGAGATGTCAACTCCACTTTTGCTGAGTTCATGATAGAGTACTACAGAGAACTTTATCAACAATTGCTTGCAGCTGCTGACATTGCAAGATTTGAACTCAAAGCTCCCAAGCCAATCATTTACATGCCTCCAAAGCTTGAAGGATGTATTGATCAAGCAAGGATTCTGAGAGAATTCACTGAGATCCTCAAGCTGAACAAGATGGTTCTTGGTCCTAAGGGAACAAACCAAGAAGCCATGGCCTTGAAAAGAAGAGTGTGGGCACAATATGGGATGGTGCCACCTCCTGAGGATGATCTTTGAAATGGCTAAGTCTTCTGACCTTTCTTGATTGATCAACTATGCTGAAATATGGTCAAGAGTGCTGATGTGGTGTGCTGTGAAAATCTGTTTGCTCTGATATGCTCTGGATTGCTCTGATATAAGCATTGTGCTCTGATACTAAAAATCATGTATATGCTTCAAATTGTGATAGTGAAATGCTCTGATATATTTAGTGTTAATGATTCATGCTCTGATATGTTAATTTCAACTATCAACATGCTTGTAATGATTTTCAAATGAATGATAGTTGAACTTATTTTGAATCAAGAAACACTCATCTCTCAATGCCTATCTATGAAACCTATGTGCAACATGAATGGTGAATACACTAACACATTGCTTTTCAGGATAATTGACCTTAGTCATGTCTTCTGAATATTAATGTAATAGGTATAGCTAAGTCACTTTTGCATAAGTCGTAAAGGTTTTGGCATCATCAAAAAGGGGGAAATTGTTGGGAATAAAATGAGTTATGTTTTGATTGAATACCAAAACCCCCTGAGACATGCCTAAGTCATGATTGAATATGTTCTAGAAATGATAGAACATATAGTATAAAGGCTAGATGAGGAGCTAATATGTTAGGTAGCTCTTAGATGATTAGATGCACAAATTGAGGGGGAACACATGCTTAGAAGTTCATCTAAATCAAGTCCCCTCAAGGCTCAAACTCTGGATACAACACTAAGTCTTTTGAAGACTAACTATGCTGATCAGGAGAGTTGTCCAGAGGAGTTGTCTCAGCACAAGAAGTCAAGATTAAGTGCTCTGAAAGTTGAGATCAACTATGCTGAAGAAATAGAGACAACCATACCCTACAAAACTACAAATCAACATGCTAAGATCACCTTGAAGTGAAGCAAGGGTATGAGCCAAGTCATCTGAAGAAGAGCAAGCCAACCTTGCTGATAAGCAAGACTGCTGATAGTGATAAGGAGAGTTGTCCAAATGATGAGGAATGTTGTCCTATCAATGGAACAACCTTCAGAAGACATGTCCATATTCTTACAAGAGAATCTGAATGTCAGATATTGGGAAGAGTGCTAAAGAATGAAGACAAAGCTCTTACAGCCGTTTATTTCCCAAATGAGGACATGACACTATCAAGATCCTGTCTTCAAAGTTGAAGAACTAAAAGAAGACATTTATGGACATTGGAGACTGCCTCTCCAACGGGCAAAACCTTCATTTGTCTATAAAATACAGAAGTGTGAAGACCATTTGAAAGCATCCAACTTGAACCTCAACCAAGCACATCTAACCTCAAGTTCTTACAAGCTAGAGTGCTTTCAAAGCTTTCAAAGACTATCTTAGTCTTCATACACTTCTTCTAAGTTGTACTACATTGTATATCCATACACAAGCTTAGAGAGATATTCTATCCTTATACACTGATCTTCATTGTAAAGGATATCTCATTAGTTGGAACCTTACTTCAATCCTCATATCTTTCAAGAGTGAAAGTGAGAAGGTTGTAGTAGTAGAAGTGGTAGGAGCTGACTGTTGAGAGAAGAACAGTTCAGTTCTGAGTTGAGAAGAGGGTACTAGGACTTTAGACATCCTAGGGATCAATTCACCAAGGAGTGGTGTTCTTGATCAAGTGCACCTTGGCACTATAAAACAAGTTAATTCCAAGAGTGAAGGAATTATCCTGTTAAATCAGGGAAAGTGGATGTAGGAGCTTGAGTCTCTGAACTACTATAACTTCTTGTGTTGATTTACTTTCAAGTACTTTCATACACTCAACACTGCACACAAACTGATATTTCAAAGGACTAAACATTTTAAGACTGTGCAAAACTGATTTGGACAAGTTCCCTGAAACTTGACTGTATTGAATTGACTAAGTGATTTCAGAATCTAAAGGAGTCTAAACTAAAAGGGTCAACCATTATTCCGCACATATAACTCCCCTAGATAGTTATTCAACTAAGTACTCAATAGTACTTAGTAGTCTGATTATCTTAGAAGAGTTAATCATCTTCAGCAGAGTTGTCCAAGACAACCTTGCTGAGCTCTGGTTTGATCAAGTTAAGAGAAGAATTTGCATACAAGTGTATCCCCCCCCCCCCCATACACTTGTTATATACTCCTTTCAGGACCAACAGATGTTCCGGCCTATCGACAAGTTCCCAGACGTCGTTTCGAACAAACTGGTTCAACTCGTCTTGCATAGCGATGATCCAATTACTATCAGCCAATGCCTCTTTAACAGTGGTAGGCTCAATAGAAGAAAGGAAACAACACCAGCAAAACATAGTTGGACTAGGCTGTTCTTGCGACTCAAAGAGTTGTCGTCTAGTCTTTACACCAATAGTAGAGTCACCAATAATATTTTCAGCATCATGCGCAGATTTCCATGTTTTTCTATTCTTAATAGGAATACTATCATCATCTACATCATGTACAGCATCATGCATGTCAACATCATTTGTATCAGCAGTTTTAACAGGAGTAGACGAGTCAACTAGAGCAGGCATGTCAGCTGGTCTAGAAGACTTACCTTGAGCACTTACCTTCTCTTCGTCATCAGACTCGAGAGCTTTTAAGAATGGGTTGTAGGCTTGAACGGATTCATATACCTCTGATTCTTTGTCAGATTCGATCGATAGATCAGTCACTTTCTCACTGATCTTGTCGGCAGACGAGTCCTGTCGAGATTCATCGAAAACCACATGTGGTGTTTCTTCCACACAAAGAGTTGAGTAGTTGAATACTCTAAATGCTTTGCTAGTTGAGGAGTATCCTAAGAATATCCCCTCGTCTGCTTTGGCATCGAAAGCATTCAACTTGCTCTTTCCATTGTTATGGATGAAACACTTACAACCAAATATATGGAAATATGAAATTCTGGGTTTTCTACATTTCCAAACCTCATAGGGTGTCTTGCCTAGCGCTTTATTGATCGCACTTCTGTTCTGTGAGTGGCATGCAGTGTTGATGGCTTCTGCCCAAAACTTTTGAGCAGTTTTGTATTCGGCTAGCATGGTTCTACAGGCTTCTTTGAGAGTTCGATTCCTTCTTTCGGCTACTCCGTTCTGTTGTGGTGTCCTAGCTGCACTAGTAAGGTGTTGGATACCACGTTTAGCACAAAAATCTTGGATATAACAATTAATGAACTCAGTTCCCTTGTCACTTCGAATCTTGACAATGGACTGGTTCTTCTCAACTTGTAACTTCTTCAACAGATCAGGTAGGAGAGTTTGTGTATCACTCTTCTTGTGTAGGAAGACTACCCAAGTAAACTTAGAATAGTCGTCTACGACAACAAGTGTGTACCTTCTACCATTCAAGGTTGGAGGAGTTATCGGACCATGAAGATCCATATGTAGTAGTTCTAAGACTCTACTAGTTGAGAGAGTAGGAATTGACTTAAATGAACCTTTTACCTGTTTACCTTTTTGACAAGCATTGCATACATGTGATTTGTAATGAACTTCGTTGGGAATACCTTCCACTAGGTAATCTCTTGCTATCTTATTAATTACCTTAAAGTTCATGTGGCAGAGGCGTCTATGCCAAAGCCAGCCAAGCTCTTTAGGGTTCTTAGTAAGTAGACAAGTGTCCCTTGGACAGCTATTCCAATTCACTATGTATACACTACCTTGTCTTACGCCGACTAGTAGGACTGTGTGCGTCCTTTTGTCAATAATCTCACATTTGCGGCTTTTAAACTGCACCTTGTATCCACGGTCACAAAACTGAGAAACAGAAAGTAAATTATATTTCAAACCTTCCACGTATGAGACATCTTGAATCTCTACGTCTCCATTCCTGATGTAACCAAATCCTTTAGTGACAACAGTGGAGCTATCACCAAATATCACTTTTGGTCCTTCCTGCACATGGTAACTCGAAAAGGGAGCCTTAATACCAGTCATGTGGTGCGAACAACCACTATCAATGTACCAAGTTTCTCCTACTGAGCCACCCTTCTTATACAAGTCAAGTCGACCCTGCAATGAAGATATTCAATAATTTAGGTACCCATTTTGTTTATTGGGGTCCTGGGGGGTTAGTCGAGTTCAAAGGGATCCAAATATACATTGGAGTCTTGAACAAGTTCGATCTCTTAAGCTTCCTGCCATACTTGTTACAAAATAAGACCTTGTTGTCCTTATCTGGCCTATCATTCAACTTTTGGGTCTACTCGTTTCAGATAGCCTTTCGACTTGATCTCTACTTGAGCAGGCGCTGGTCTATTATAGTCAGAATAGGGCTTATACGCATTAGGTCCATACGGTTTATAGACTCGTTTAGGTCTTTCCTCACTTATAATATCATATGACAAAGGTGGAGGATATAGGACAGGTTGACTACGATATTTTGGAGCAACCTGTCTAGGCCTAGACGAGTAGAGCTGAGACCGCCTTATAAAAGGAGGTCTAGGCTCTTGTCGCCTAGTTTGTACCTGTCTAGTACTTGTCTCCTCAGGATACCAATCCTCGTATCTGACCTGGTTGGGTCGTCCACGATTAGTGCTCCTTTTTTTACTAGTTCTAAACGGGACAGGCTTGTTGTTAACATTCTTTTTACCTCCCTTGGTAGTCGGAATGTTAACTCGAGTCTGTTTAGGTACAGTGCCTTCAGATGGAGTTCCAATATCGTATATCATTGGTCCTTTTCCTTTATCATTAGAACTTGAAACGAAAGCAGTAGGGTTCTTAATGACTCGAGTAGACGAGCTAGGTGAATCTGCACCTATACCAGTCTTGTCAACTGGAGCCTTATACCTATCTGACAATTCAAGGTTAATCTTAGAAGAGTTAACCAGGTCAGTAAGTTTAAGGTCTAGAGTGACAACCTCAGTCTCTAAGAACTTATTGCGTTCTTCAAGTCTATTGCACTTGTTTTTTAAAACATTGAATTAATTTCTCTCAGTTGCATGTGTCTTAAGTAGGTCTTGATATAACCTGTCTGTCAATGCACACTTTTCTTTGAGTTGTCTTAACTCTTCAGCCAAGCGTTCATTTAGGACTGTTACATTAGGATCTACTTTGGACTGAGCTTCCTTAAGATCAATGATTTCTTGTTTTAAGGCGATGTTCTCATCACTGACTTCAATGAATGCCTGATTAGCAAGTAGGAGGTCGTCTTCAACAGCACTAGTAGAGTGATGAAGACTACTCCCTACTTCACTACTGGCAGTATCACTTTCATCAGAATCCGATTCATCACATGATTGAAAAGAAATAGCAGATGATACCTCTTGGTCGATTTTAGCCATGCAGCATAGACCATCATCTACTATGAAAGCTTCATCGTGATCTCGATCAGACGGGTAGCTAGATGAGGACGATGGCAACTCGTCTGAATCTGAATCAGAGTCATTATTGGCCATCATCGCCTTCTTGCCACGGTTGTATCTTCTTTCCCTTCGTGCTTTGCGTTCTTCTCGTTCGTCAGTGCTTAGGTCTGGACATTTATAAATGTAGTGACCTGACTTTTCACAGTTATAGCACAGAAGATCATTAATACCCTTTTTAATAGGAGATTTATCCCTTCGCTTATCACGTCTATCAGAACGCTGAATCTTCCTATCATCAGACTCTCTGTCTCGTCTATTACCTTTCGAAACTTCGTCTCTCCTTTCGGATGAGTTTCGGTCTCGTCTGGTCTCAGACGAGTTTTTAGAAGTAGACGCTCTATGATCTCTATAGAACTTCTTATATCTACCGAAACGTTTATTCAGCCTATCGAAGTTTCTAACCATGAGGTACACCTGATCCTTCAGACTAAGATCAGTATCTAACTCATCTTTCACAGAAGCAGACCTAGTCTTAGACTTCGACCTGTCTACCTTAGAGGACTTAGACGAACTAGACTTAAAGGCAACGTTCTTCGATACAGCATGTTCTCTGTCACTACTTGCTATGGGTTCATCTTCGTCTAAATCAAACTCATGAGCTTTTAGAGTTTGAAACATGGTCTCTACAGTACACAAGTCTATGTTTTGGGTATTCTTAACAAGCATCTTTACCATTTTCCATCGACTATCAAGGCTTTTAAGAATCCTAAGATTAATCTCACGAGTATATGATTTACCAAGGACTTCCAAGTCATTCATGATCTTAGTAAAACGAGTATCCAGCTGGTCGATAGTTTCACCAGCTTTCATTTTAAATGATTCAAATCTTTGGACAGCAGTGGAGAGTTTGCTTTCTTTGATCAGGGTAGTTCCCTCACAAATAATAGCTAATCTGTCCCACATCTCTTTGGCAGTTTTACATTTTAACACTTTTCCTAGATACTCGTTAGGAAGAGTGTGTAAGATGTAATTCTTCGCCAAGCTATCCAAATTATTTTGCCTCATTTCTTCTGAGGTTAGATCTGACCTGGGTTTCTTGACGAGAGTACCAACTGGTTTGTCTTTGTCGAGGGCAACAGTATTTGGGATCATTGTCACGATCGGACCCTCGGTGACAACAGAGATCATTAGGTCGTGCGTGGAGCTAAAATTCGCCTCCATCTGCAGCTTCCAATAGTCGTAGTCCTGAACCTGGAACTTAGGCAACTTGTTAGCACTGATTTCTAACGACATGATTCAAGAAGACTAGTATGGCTCAGTATAGTATCAAGAAAAGGATAAATTCAATAGCAGTGATCAAGAACAAGTAAGAGCACGTACAAACACGGACCAAGACTTCACCCTAAGTCTTAAGTCGGTTATCAAGAAACAGCAGTTCGTAAACTACTGCTCTGATACCACTTGTAGGTCCCAAAGTTGAGTTTAATATTGAGTAAGCTAGTGAAAATGTCTAGAGGGGGTGAATAGACTTTTCAAAATTCTTTCAATATATCAAAGTACAATGCGGAAATCAGAATTAATCAATGAGCCCAATTCTAGTTTATACTCAACTTATATTCGCGAACTCTGTAAGAACACTCAACTAGTCTTGTTCAGATATGTAATTCAACTAATTAAACAGTTAATCAACTAAACACAAACAAAACAGTAAAGTAAACAACACACAACGATTTTATAGTGGTTCGACAACTTGTCTACGTCCACTCACACAAACCCAGTTGTGATATTCTTATTAACTCGTCTAATGGAGTAATGTGTGTGTTCTTGTAGCTTTAAGTCCCAAGAAATAAGACTTAGATCTTCTCGATAACACTACCAAGTGTTTCTTCGATCTTACTAGTGATTTACAAGTAACTAGCAACTTGAAACAGTAAACTAAAATAAAAATTTTCTATTCAGTAGCAGTCTTCTTTGATCTTCACTTGTCTTGCACACTTGCTTTCTGAACTTCAAACTCTCTGAGTAATTTTCTTCTTCGAATGCTTCAGTATGTAGAATTTCAGTAGTCTTTAATCGATCAATACCATGAGGTATTTATAAACTTCCAACCCTTCAAGAACTTTCAGTTGTAACCAACTTTTCTTGAAAACTAACTTCATAACCGATTCTTTATCCATCCACGCGTTTCTGTTAGTAATTAGTTATTTCTAACTAACTCTTCAATTCTTATCTTCACACGCGCTTGAATAACTAACTTCTTTCTTCTATTATGTTGACTTGTCTTGTCTTGTCTTCATGCACCTGTCTTGTGTAGACTTCTTCTCCTTCTTGTGCGGTCTTCTTCAGTAATAGACTATTCTAATCCTAACAAGACTATTACATTTATTTTAAGCTTTATAACATAGCTTAGTCAACTTAGAATCTATACAATGATAATGACAATTACATATGAAAATCATGAGCTTCTATACAATGTTTAATATAGCTCAATAATAACCTAAACAATTAATACAAAGTACTTATAAAACGTACTTGTCTTGTTAAACACTTAAACTTTTCTTTTGAAACTTATATTGACAATACTTGTCTTGTGAACTCTACTGGTCTGTACAAAATGACTTCTTTAACTAGACTAGATCAGTCAATACTTAGAAAATATTCAATCCACTTTTGGCTTATCAAAACTTCATCTTATCTTTTCATCATTTAGGACTTGTTCTAGGATTCATATCCCATCAAATTCTGCCATGTAGCTCTCCAAACAAGAACTGGGCTTTTCTTGCAAGAACTTCTGTAAACCAGCTCTTCTCAACCATCTCAAGGTTGGAGTGATTTCAGGATCTTCACTCTCAAAAGAGACTATTGGCTAAAAAACAAGGTTATTCTTGTTGCTCAGATAAGAGAAATCAAGGTCAAGATCCTTGTTTGAGAAGTCTACTACCATTTCTGGTCTTACTTTGGGTGCCATGGATAGAACTGTAAGAGTTTTGAGAGTGTCTGAGAAAGATGAAATTAGGGTTTCAAGAGTATTTTGAGTGCGTGGGGAAGAAATGGGATTGTGGGCTTCTTAATACTTGTGTATATTCTAAAAGGAATCTATGTCATTGAGTAGGTAAGTCTTAAGGCAATTCAAGGGTTTACAAATGAGGAAATCAAGTTTGAATGGCTAAGATCAATTTCAGAGGGGTTGGCCAGACTTGATCCAACGGTTATTAACCAATGGAACAGTGAAAAACTGTTTTTATTCAAAAACGTGGGAAGGAGTTAATTTTTGATAAATGGTTGGGGGTTTTCAAGATAGATAGTGGATTGAAATGTTTAATGCAAACAAGAGTTAAATCTTGGCATTTAATGCATTGAAAGTGACTTTTTGGGTAGGAGACAAATTAAATCTTGTAAAGGTGATGGTTTTAAGAAGAATGGGACAGCCATCGAAATAGGCAATGATTACCCAAAATAGGTGCTTATCAAACCTAGATTTGGTTTGATAGCCGAGACAACTTATCTGGCCCCACATGGACAAGTGTCCTGAAATGTTGTGGACAAGTGTCCTGAACTCTTATGCACAAGTGTCGTGAATATCCTTGGACAAGTGTCCTGCTCAACTTCTCTGAAGGAGTTGAGGCCATCTTTTCTGAGTTTCAGTAGACTTGACCAAGTCTGCTGATGATCACTTTCAGTTCCCCCTTAATTGATTAACTCCTTTGAGCTTACTTGTCCATCTTCCCTGGATCAAGAAGTCCCAATTCTGCTGATAATTCCATGAATCTTGCTTCAGCAAGTGGCTTTGTCAAGATATCAGCTTTTTTTATGATCTGTGTGGATCTTCACCAATTTAATGTCCTTCTTCTCCACATGATCTCTAATGAAGTGATGCTTGATGTCCACATGTTTACATCTGGTGTGCAATAATGGATTTTGAGAGATTGCAATTTCACTGTTGTTGTCACAGAAGATTGGCACTTTAGTAGAGTTGACATTATAATCTCTTAGTTGTTGTCTCAACCAAAGGATCTGAGCACAAAAACTTCCAGCTGCAACATACTCAGCTTCAGTGGTGGAGGTAGCCACAGTATTCTGCTTCTTTGAGAACCAAGATATAAGCTTGTTTCCCAAGAATTGACAAGTCCCTGAGGTGGACTTTCTATCAATTCTGCAGCCTCCATAGTCAGCATCTGAGTAGCCAGTTAACTCAATGTTGTCATCAGCAGGGTACCAAAGGCCTAGATTTTTAGTGCCTTATAAATACCTCAAGATCCTCTTAGCAGCCTCTAGCTGGCACTTTTTAGGATTGACTTGAAACCTTGCACAAACACCTACTGCAAAGGTGATGTCAGGTCTGCTGGCAGTGAGATAGAGGAGTGAACCAATGATTCCTCTATACTCAGTAGAGTTGGTTGGAACACCACTCTCATCAGGATCCATCTTCCAATTAGTGTTCATAGGGATCCTTACTGGCTTGCTGGTAGCACACCCAAATATTTTGATCATTTCTCTGGTGTACTTAGCTTGATTGATGAAAATTCCTTCTTTTGATTGCTTAACTTGAAGTCCCAAGAAGAAGTTCATCATCCCCATTATGGACATCTCAAAATTGCTTTGCATGAGCTTTGAGAACTTTTCATAGAGCTTCTCATTGGGGGATCCAAATATGATGTCATCAACATATATTTGGACAAGCAAGATGTCATCCCCTTCAAAAATCCGGAACAGAGTTCTGTCCACAGTTCCCTTGACAAATCCATGATCCAAGAGGGATTGTGGCAGTGTATCATACCAAGCTCTTGGAGCTTGCTTGAGTCCATATAGAGCTTTCTTCAATCTGTAGACTTGGTTTCCAATCTCAAAACCAAGTGGTTGCTCAACATAGACCTCTTCTTTTAGAACTCCATTCAAGAAGGTACTTTTCACATCCATTTGATAGACTTTGAACCTTTTGTGGGCAGCATAGGCTAAGAACAACCTTATTGCTTCAAGCCTTGCCACTGGTGCAAAAGTCTCATCATAGTCAATTCCTTTTGATTGACAATAACCCTTGGCCACCAATCTGGCCTTGTTTCTGACTATCACATTATTCTCATTCTTCTTGTTCTTGAACACCCACTTGGTTCCAATAACATCTTGATGTGATGGTCTGTCAACCAGCTCCCAAACATCATTTCTGGTGAATTGATTCAGCTCCTCTTGCATTGTTGTGATCCAATTTGCATCTTGGAGTGCTTCCTCAATGTCACTTGGTTCCTGTTCTGATAGGAAGCAACAAAACAAAGCACTTTCACCATGAAACCTTCTAGTTTTGACTCTTATACTTGGATCACCAAGTATCAGATCAGTAGGATGGTCAGATAACCAAGTCCTTCTTTTTCTGATCCCTTCAGTAGAGTTGTCCTCTACTAAGGTTGAGTCACTTGGATCATAAAATTCAGGAGAATTTAATGCAGGATCTAATTCAGGATCATAATCAAGGGTGTTGTCCTCAATGTCAGGGACATTGGCATTTTCAACATTGTTGTTTCCCCCTTGATTATTTGATCCATTAACTACCTCAACAGGAACTGCTTCTTCATTGGTAGTTGTTACCTGATTATGAACTGGGATTGGTTCATTCAGTTCATCATTGCTTTCAGTGGGGTTTGCTTCAGGTAGATTGCCTCCAGGAGTGTTGTCTAGTCTAGTGATTTTAGGAGGATTGGCCTGGACAACATCTATGAACATAGTATCCTTCTCGTTTAAGCTCAGTCTAGTTGTCCTTTGTGTGATTTCATCAGTATCTAGGTTCTTGTTCCTGTTCTCAAAAGTAGATTCATCAAACACAAAATGGGGTGTTTCTTCCACAATTAGGGATTTACAATTGTAGACTTTGAAAGCTCTACTGATTTGGGAATATCCAAGAAATATCCCCTCATCAGCTTTGCTATCAAATGCTTTCAGCTGTTCTTTCCCATTGTTGTGAATGAAACACTTGCAACCAAAAATATGGAAATAAGATACTTTTGGCAATCTTCCTTTCCAGAGTTCATAAGGGGTTTTGCCTTGCCCCTTAGTTATCAAACATCTATTTTGAGTATAGCATGATGTGTTTATAGCTTCAGCCCAAAACCTCTTGGGTAGGTTTGAATCACCAATAAAGTTCAAGCAGCTTCTTTTAAGGTTCTATTTCTTCTTTCTACAACCCCATTCTGCTTAGGGGTTCTAGCTGCTGAAGTTTCATGGGCTATACCATTTTGTATGCAATACTCATTGATGTAAGAGTTAATGAACTCTGTGCCTTTATCTGATCTTATCTTGATTATGTTAAGGCTTTTCTCATTTGACAGTCTCTTTACAAGTTCAGGGAGTTTGACTTGTGTTTCCTTCTTACTAAGGAGAAATACTACCCATGTGAACCTAGAGAAGTCATCTACTACAACCAATGTGTATTTTCTACCATTTATGCTTGCAGGGGTAATTGGTCCAAATAAGTCCATATGCAAGAGTTCAAGTACCCTTTCAGTAGAGATGACTGGTTTTCCCTTGAATGAAGCTTTAATTTGTTTTCCTTCTTGGCATGCTTTGGAAACATGCTCTTTAATGAACATTTCATTAGGTAGTCCTTTTACTAATGCATTCCTAGCAAGTTGTTCATTGATTTAAAGTTCAGATGGTTTAGCCTTTTATGCCATAACCAACTTTGTTCATTTGAGCTCTTAGCAATGAAACATGCAGCATCAGTAGACTTGTCCCAGTCAGCAAAATACACATTTCCTCTCCTAGTTCTAGTCAGCAGGGTTTGTTGAGTTTTATCTTTGATTAAGCATTTTCCACTTGAAAACTCAACACTATATCCTTTGTCACAAAACTGACTTATGCTTAGGAGGTTATATTTGAGACCAGCCACATAAGACACATTGGATACCTTGATATTACCAATTATCAAGGTACCATAACCTTTTTTTTTTTTGAATTTACATTAAATACCCATCCCTTTTCCCTTCCCCATTACTCGAACATAGGATCTAAGGCCTAGGTAGTGGTTCTCTAACCACTTGAGCTATCCCACTTTGTCAAGGTACCATAACCTTTTGTTGTTGCTTGTGAGCTGTCTCCAAATGTGACATTTGGGCCTTCTTTTTCAGTAAACTCAGTGAGGAGGTTCTTGTTTCCAGTCATGTGCCTTGAACATCCACTGTCAAGGTACCATGCTCACTTTTTGCTTATGCTCCTCAACTTCTTGTGGCCCATTGGTACCTCATCATCCTCTATGGCCATGTTGCACACATCATCATCATCATCACTGTTTGAGAACAATCCATCAGAAGAGTTGAAGCTCTCAGCGCTATCAGATTCATCACCAGCCATCATAGCCTTTCTATTAGTGAATTTTCTATCTCTCTTAGCTTGCCTCTCTCTTCTCTCCTTTGAGCTGAGTTCAGGGCAGTCATACTGGAAGTGCCCTTTCTTCTTGCAGTTATAACACAGGTCTTCATCATCATCTTTTATTGGTTCATCTTTCCTTCTGGATGATGAAGGTTCAGCTCTGCTGGACTTTCTCCTGTCAGAGTATTTGTCCTCTGATTTTCTTTCTTCAGGCCTTTTGTCCTCAGCCTTGGCTTCAGGAGAGTTGTACCTTCTCCTGACCTTGTTGTCTTGGTATAATTTCTTGTATCTACCAAACCTTGATTAAGCTTGTCAAACCTTCTAGCCATGAGGGCTAGTTCTTCCTTCATTTCAGCCTTGGAGACTGACTTTGATAATCTAGGAGTGGACTGCATTTCAGGCTCAGCAGCTTTGGCTTTGAATGCCACTCCTTTGGTAGGTAATGAAGGTTCCTCAACAGGTTTTCTTCTGTTGAGATCAAACTCATAAGCCTTGAGTTCAGAGAAGATTTGTTGCATGGGCATGGTAGAGAGGTCCTTAGTATTCTGCATCATTACTCAATATACATCCCACTTTTGAGTGAGACTTCTCAAGATTTTTAGACCAACTTATCTCTTGTAGTACACCTTGCCCAGTGAGTTGATTTCATTCATCACATCTGTGAATCTACCAGCAAATTTGTCTATGGGCTCCTCAGGCACCATTGTGAATTGCTCGAACTTCTGCACAGCCACTTGGAGCTTATTCTCCATGATCTTTTCTGTACCCTCACACATTTCTGCAAGAGTATCCCATATTTCATTGGCAGTTGTGCAGTGGTAGACTCTTCCCATGATTGCATCTGGAATAGTTTGGTAGAGGGTGTTCATTGCTAGATAATTCAAACTATCCTTCCTTTTCTCCTCAGAGGTGAAGTCATCTTCATCCTTGGGGATCTCCTCTCTTATATCAGCTCTTTGAGCTTCAGTTATTCTGGGATTAATTTGAGTGAACATATAGGGTCCTCTTGTAATCACTCTCAGCATATCAGTGTGAAGTGATGCAAGATGAGCTCTCATTCTAATTCTCCAGAAGTCATAGTTCTCAATTGAGAACATGGGCAGCTTGTGATGTGAGATGTGGTTGACTGGATTAGTAGCCATATTGTTGATTCCTTGAACAACATCATGAGGAACAGCATTGTTGTTGGCCATATCTCTGATAGAAAGAGTTAGTCAACAAATAATAAGATTTCAGATAAATCAGTTCAATGACAACACCAAAAATGTATCTTTGAAAATCAATATGGATTTTCAGAAGCAGTGGTCTTTGAACCCCTGCTCTGATACCACTTGTTGGTCCTGAAAGGAGTATATAACAAGTGTATGGGGGGATACACTTGTATGCAAATCTTTTTCAAACATTAAACCAAACTGGTCTAGCAAGGTTATCTTGGACAACTCTACTGATATGATTAACTCTTTATAAATAATCAAACTACTAAGTACTATTGAGTACTTAGTTGGATAACTATCTAAGGGAGTTATATGTGCGGAATTAGTGGTTGGCCCTTTAGTTTAAACTCCTTTTAAGTTCTAAAATCTCCTTAACAGTTTACACAGTCTATCAGGGAACTTGTCCAAATCTTGTTTTGCACAATCTTAAGTATGTATCTTTGAAAGGTCAGTTTATGTGTTGTGTTGTATGAATGTAAGTACTTGAAAGTAAATCAACACAAGAGTTTATAGTGGTTCAGAGACTCAAGCTCCTACATCCACTTTCCCTGATTTAACAGGATAATTCCTTCACTCTTGGAATTACTTGTTTTATAGTGCCAAGGTGCACTTGATCAACAACACGGTTCCTTGGTGTCTTGATCCCTAGGATATCAGAGTCCTAGTACTCTCTTCTCAACTCAGAATTAACTGTTCTTCTCTCAACAGTTAATCCCTACCACTTCTACTACAACAACCTTCTATCTCTCTTTTGGAAAGGTATAAGGGTTGATGTTGGTTCCAACTAGTTTGAGATATCCTTTACAATGAGCTCTGTGTAAAAGGATATGATATCTCTCTAAGCTTTGTATGGATATACAATAGGGTTCAGCTTAGAAGAAGTGTTTAGAGACTAAGAATGTCTCTTTTGAAAGTTTGAAGGCACTTATGAACTTTGTAGCTTCAGATTAATTGCTTGTAGTTGGATTCTAGTTGGTCCTTTCAAATGGTCTCCACACTTCTGTATTTATAGACAAAATTGAGGATTTTTCCGTTGGAAAGACATCCTCAATTGTCTATAAGTGTCTTCCTTGAACTCTGCAACTGGAAGACATTTTCTTGATAGTGACATGTCCTTTGATTGGGAAATAAACGATTGTAACCACTTTGTCTTGACTTTGCAGCACTCTTCCCAATGTCTGACTTCAAGATTCACTTGATCAAACATGGACATTAGTTCTGATGGTTAGTCATATGATAAGGACAACATTCCTTATCACTTGGACAATTCTGCTTATCAAAATCAGCAGAGTTTGCTTATCAACAATGTTGGCTCTAGCTCTTCAGATGACTTGGCTCTTTCCCTTTGCTTGAACACTTTATGCATGAATCTCAGGCATGCATTACTTTGATTCAGGGTTCTGACCTTATCAGCACAGTTGGGATAGCTTTTGACACAGATCTGGTACAAGTGTGCTGAGACAAATTTGTTGGACAAACCTTCTGAACTTGTATGCTTCAGTAGACTAGGTCTTGATGATTCATTCAACTCATTTGTACTTCAGATAGGTTGTTCCATAATCAATCTAACCATGATCAGCACAGTTGTCCATCAGCAGACTTAAGATAGTCTTGATTCTGAGCCTTGAGGGGATATGATCTATGTAGTCTTCTAAGTATGTGTTCCCCCTCAACTTGTGCATCTATCATTCTAAGAGCTGCCTAACATTCCAGCTTCTCAACTAGCCTTAAGCTATATGTTCTAACATTCTTAGAACATCATCATTCTAATCTTGGCATCTCTCAGGGGGTTTTGGTATCTTAATCAAAACTTCTCATTTTATTCCTAACAGTACTTGTTTTTAGACAGTATTTTTTATAAAGTTTTTATCCTTTGTTACTGATAATTTTTGTTTTCAGCAAAACGTGCAACATTGTTTACTGAATCGTGTGACTTACTATAAGTAAACAGTGCAATACAAAATTATTACTATAAAACATAATTCACTTTTAACTTAAAAGTGTAACATTATATTACAAAAAAGTATAAAACCTTATAACTGAAAAGTGCAAGATTATATTTAGTAGAAAATGTTGCTCATATATTTTTCTTAGTTATTAATGTTACACATTTTTATTAGGTACTACTTACAATTTTATTATTATTAATGTTACACCTTTATTAATTCGTACTTGTACTCTTTTAATCAAGAAATATAAGTGCTAAAAAAAATTTAAAAATTATTTATATTACACCTTTACAGTTGCACTTTTAATATTATTCATGTTACACCTTTGTCAATTAGTACTTTCACTTTTATAATATAGAAAAATATGTGCTAATTTATTTATTAATGTTAAGGGAAGTAGTGCCACTGGGCCACAAGCTATTCTTTTTATTACTTCTGCTTTGACTAATATATAACCACTTATTGGACTCGAGTGCACAACATGTACTCGAGTCCACACTAGACCTACCCTAAAAATATTGTAGCAAACGAACAAATACAAAAAATAGAACAATTGAAATGAGAAAAGAAGAAACAATCTATAGATGACAATGAAATGAAAATTAGTAGAAATGACTGTTATATAGAAGTGAATGAGGTTGGAAATTTGGTTTCATTTAAATTTTGAATATTTAAAAGTAAAGTTCTGTTTCATTTAAATTTTAATATTCAAAAGGTGAGATTAAAAAATGTAAGGTTAAGACTAATGATTAAGATTAATAAAAAAAATTAATAAATGTGAAATTAATAAGAAAAAAAATATTTTGAAATAGGGTGATTTGAGAAGATTTCCCAATTAAAAAGGATAGTTTACACTGTTTAAAACTTTCGAAAACCAAGCACAATGTATATTTTAATTTAAAATAAAATCCTAAAGGTCATATATATATATATATGACTTAGTATATATATATATATATATGATTTAGTATCCAAACTTAATTTTTTTTTTACAGATATACATAATTGTTTTCAGAATAGATAGGCAAATATTTATATTATTCACAACGTATTTTCCGGTCTCAAGAATTTAACTCGGATTAATTTGATTAAATGACGTGGCCGAAAACTGAGGGCCCATCCCTCAGCAATTTTTTAATTTTGAATCCCTTGCCCCTCACAATTTTTTTCCCTCAATAATTTCCCTCGCGATATGGGGCAAATTTTGTAGTAATTTAGGGGTAATTCAACACTTAAATTTCGATCACGTCTATTTAGAACTCGATCAACAAACACCACTTTTACACTCCCCCTCCCCGTGGGATCGACTCGTACTTACCACGCTATGATATACACCATACACTTACGGTTGAGTATTTTAGTGTTGTAAAATACGTAAACACCATGTTTGATATCTAAGATTAAAGGTAAATTAACTTCATCTCAACCCTTATAAATTGTTTGATAGCTAAGATTAATGGTATATTATGCTTCAAAATATGTAAAATTTAGATATCATTATAATCTCAGTTTAATCTGTCATACCTATCAAACATGGTCTCAAAGTATTATTCAAAGACGGATTTCTTTAGAGATGGTTACTTTGAGAAAAGAAGTAGTGAATGAAAAAGAATCACAAATATATTTTTCTTATAAAGAAGGATCACCAACATTTTGTAAAAATGAGTCGATTAATTGTCCAACACCCTTAAACATAATTTTATAGCTCAATAATATTTTAAAACAAACTTGAACTATTGTGCGTTCGACTCGACCCGACTCATTTGCAGACTTACTAATAAGAATACAGATTAAAACATGCATCTACTTATTTCCCTATAGACATACACATGCATATAGATTATAAATAGTAAATACACAGAATGATAGAAGTCTTCTGAAGGACTCAACTGTTAGGAGTATCAACTGGTGGAGTCAGGCAAGCTAACTCAGGTCGGATCAGATGAGGTGGAGGTTTTCAATCAGATGATAAGGTGTTGCTTAGAATCAACTGAGAAGAGAAGATTAGAAGAGGTCATATCAGATCAGTAGAATTCTGTTTGTAGAGTTAGTCTTTTGACTAAGTGTTGCGATATCACAAGAGTAATCAGAAGATGGAGTTCTATTTTAAGTTAATTAGTTGAATACGTGGATTGTACATAATTTTAAATAACAAAAAAGATTGATTGAGATTTGTTTAAATAAATGTGTTGATTTTGGAATTTTTCAGTTTAATTTTCATAGTAAATTGAATTGGATTAGGAAACAAATTGAGTTTAAATAGTCTGGACTAAAAGCTTAACAATCAAATTAATTATCAAGAACAAAAAAAATAGAAAAAAGAAGGATATATAAAATATACTCCCCGCTTCCATACTAAATGTCTCATTATTCTATCACTCTTACATTTTTTACTTTTTTGTCTCTCTATATTATTACCTGACTATGGAGCACTTAGCTTGAGATGGAGTGCGTATTTTCAATAGAAAAAAAAAATTGTAGAAATTTATATATGGGTAGTTTAGATAAAAACGTGGTAAAAATAGCTTAAACACGATAAATCTATTTAATGAAGATGTAAGATCAACAACAAGTAATATAAAATGGAAGAAGTATTTTTCAAGTTATTTTAAATAAATTTAATGAGATTTTAAAAAAAAATTAACATAAAAAAGTGCAAAATTTATGTAAAAAGTGCAAATGACATAACAGAGTAGTATATATGTACCTGATCACCAGAGAAAATGGCCCAAGCCAAGGGCTTATCGAACACAACATTTCCTCTGATCATACTCACAACACACCTAAACAATTGCCCATCGAATTGTCTTTTTTGTTGAATTGTATTTGTGGTCTGATTGAAGACGTCGAATCAGAGGGGATAATTAACTGTCATTCTTCTCGATCAGATTTACGACTCGCTTGGTTCGAATGATGGGTTAATGAATGCATGTGAGGGAACAATAATAAAAAGTGAGGATAAAGGTTGTAAACCTTGAGAGAAAAGGCACAAAATGTGAAATAACGATCTCTGTCCTCCACTAGATGAGTCACTTTATCCAAATTCATCATACCTTGTACAAAGAGCCAACGTTACATCTATGGTAAAGTTCTATTGATCTCATTGTCGAACATTTTAGTGGTGGAGAGATTAGAGTTTGGCCAAGGTTATGGTGATTGAAAATCATGATTTCATTGTTGAGTGTATACACATGTCCTTAATTTGTTTGAGTGTTTAACAGAAACACTTAATCTTGTGAGTAGAGAACTTGAACATTTGGATATTATCTTGTCCATCACAATTTATTGTGTGCTTTAGTGTGTCTTTGGCAAACGAATGTGATATTCAATAATGAGCTTGTGATCATCTTTGAGAAGGCATATTGAGGAAGAGAACTCACCACATTTCACTTTGCATGTGTGATTTTCATTGAGCATTCTATTGCAATCATTCCACCCTCATGTTTTAATTTTAAGTTTGGGGGAATTTGATTCGGGTGGAATTTGCATGACTTTAATGTACATTTGAAACTTATATTTCTTATAATTTCATTATTTTATTGATCAATTGTTGATGCTTTGATATAATTGGGAGATAGGTAGTGTTTTGTCATTTTTGCAAGAAAAATGAGGATTTCAGGAGCAAAAAATATACACATATCTCCTTGAGCTGAAAAGAGAATTGCAGAATAGGACTCGTCTCAAAAAATGGAGTGGAATGAAAAAAGGAATCGAGTCAATCGGAGTTCGAAAGCTCGAGATATGAAGAAACGAAGAAAAAGCTGAAAAATTGGCCGAGTGAAACGACCCGGACATGGCCGGTTCATGCCCAAACTCGCCCAACTCGGCCTAGTTGACTCGTTTTCAGGGGTTTTTGTGTATTTTCTCCATTTTTGAAGGATCTAATTGCAACACACACACCCAAACCATACCCCAAGACTATATATACCCACATTTCAGATTTTTGGTTATTCTTCACCCACCCACAAGACAAACCCACACACTTACACACACTTGGAGGTGTTCTTCATCTATTTCTTCATCGTTTGGAGCTAGAGTTAAACCAAAAGCTTTGAAATTCTATTTTTCATCATCTTTTAGACTAACCTTTCTCTTTCCTTTATCTTTTATTTTTGTCATTTAATTTTGTAATGGTTAGTTTATGTTGGTATTTGGCTAGCTAGAACCATTTTGGTTCTACGGGCTATGTTAACATTTTGATGTCTATTTCAATTTGAATGCTTAATTTTCATTGCAAGGAATGTTGTTAATGACCATGATAATATGTTTTATTTATTATTAATTGGAATTGAATTGAAAAATCTTTTTCATTAATCGTACTTCAGCATTCAACCCAATTTATTTTGAGCTCGAGAGAGGATCAACTATTGGGAGGGTATTAGATGATCGTAGAAATCTTTTTTTTATTTATTTATTATACATGCTAGGTAGATATACTAGTTTGGATAATATTTCTCTTGGATTAATTGGATCGAAATAATTTTTAATTCATTATTTAGTGATCAACCCTACAGGAATAAACACAACACCACTTAAATAGGTTTTTAATTATAAATTGACCCCTTAGTGTGACATATGTCTTGAAACCTATTCTCTCTTAATTGAGTTTCATCCGTATTTTCCATATTTTTGTGATTTGTATAAGTTGTTTGATCGATTTTACTTATTGCTCTTTTATTGTTTACTTGTGACAATTTGGTAGGCAATTTAGGGGTAATTCAACACTTAGAGGGGTGTATTCAATTGGGATTCTATTGGATTTTTTTGAACTTTAAAAAGTAGATGGATTTATAAAATCCATAGAGTGCATGTAGAGTTTGACTGACTTTTTTTTATTGATTTATATGGATTTTCATCGACTTGATAGGATTGTGAAATTTTTTTTTTTATGGATTTACATACATTTTCATAAACTCCAATATTGAAAGGAAGAGGTTTTATTTATTTTTTATTTTTTTTAATGTGAAGTGTTTTTTTTAAAATTAATATTATATATATATATATATATATATATATAATATTTTACCAATAAAAAAAAGTATATATATATATATATATATTATATAGAGTTTATATATTAAATCGGGGCGGGGCGGATACTTGCGGGTCGAACATAAGACCCAAATCCGACCCATACTCAATATGGGGCGAATCCAATTTGACCCAAAGCTCGCGGGGTGGGTACCCGCGGGTCGGGTCAATACTGTCATCCCTACTTTTGATCTTTCGTCTTCATAGTTCTCTGAGAGAATCAGTTGAAATCTCTACTTTTTAGAAGAGATTTTGGATAGTGAAATTTATTTATATTTTTGAAGGTGAATCCAACAAAATACATAGAGTATTAAAATCCATAGACTGTTGAATACCTAAAGATTTTTAAAGACTTTTTAAAATTCGTATTGAATACCTTAGAATTTTTAAAGACTTTTGAAAATCCGAATTGAATACCCCCAGACTTTGAAAGTCCAAAAAAATCCTACAGAATCCAAAACCAATACACCCCCCTTAAATTCCGATCACATCTATTTAGAATTCGATCAATAAATGCCACTTTTACACTCTCCCTCCCCGTGGGATCGACTCGTATTTACCACGCTACGATATACACCATACACTTGTGGTTGAGTATTTTAGTATTGTAAAATACGTAAACACCATGTTTGATATCTAAGATTAAAGATAAATTAATTTTATCTCAATCCTTATAAATTGTTCGATAGCTAAAATTAATGGTATATTATGGCTTTAAAATATGTAAAGTTTAGATATTATTATAATCTCAGCTTAATTCAATCCGTCTTACCTACTCCCTCCACTTTTAAATAAGTGTCATTCTAACAATTTTCAACAAATTAAGATATATAATCATGGACCATTTTACCCTTCATTAATGATAACTAATTTTAATATTAAATTTATGTTTAGTAATGAATGTGGCCAATATTGTAGGTGATATTCATGTATATAATAATTAAGGTTTATCCATAATTTATGTTATAGTACTATATTCAAAAGGGAAAAAGCTTAAATCAAGGTAAAAAAAAATGGAGAGAGTATAATGTATAAGGATAAAATTGTCAAAATTCAAGAAAAATGTGTAGAATGACACTTATTTTAAAAATATTAAAAAAGGCAAAGTGACACTTAATTAAAAACGGAGGAGTATCAAACATGGCCTTAGAGTATTATTCAAAGACAGATTTCTTTAGAGATGGTTACTTTGACAAAAGAAGTAGTGAATGATAAAGAATCACAAATATATTTTTCTTATAAAGCAGGATCACAAACATTTAGGAAAAATGAGTCGATTAATTGTCCAACACGCTTAAACATAATTTCATAGCTCAATAATATTTTAAAACAAAGTTGAATTATTGTGCGTTCGACTCGACTCGACCCGACCCATTTGCAGACTTACTAATAAGAATACAAAACATGCATCTACTTATTTCCCTATAGACATACACATGCATATAGATTATAAATAGTAAATACAGAGAATGATAAACTACTAATGGACACAAGCATTTCATACTGCCAATAAAATGATAAACCAATCCAATGCTGGTTTCACCTCTCAAGCAGAAGAGGTGAAAGAATAGGGACATGGGGGCACCCCAACTTCAACACTTCCTTCAAGCATTTGACAAGCTTTCTTCATCGTTGGCCTTAACGACGCATCTTCCTGAATGCACCAAATCCCGACCTTCACGAATCTCTCCACCATTTTAATCTCACTCGATGCCTCTTCGTCCGTCCAAACCAAACTATCCACCTTTCCTTCACAAAAGCAGTCCCAAACCCAGTCCGTCAGAATCGGATTCTCACCATCTTCGAGTTCAAAATCCATCACGCTTCTCCTACATGTGATGATCTCCAACAACACAACTCCAAAACTATAAACATCAACTTTCACAGTGATCTGCTTGTTCCTAAACCATTCAGGCGCAACGTACCCTTTTGTTCCCCTTATATTCGTCAATGTCTTGCTCTGGTTCATCATCAACAGCTTGGCCAACCCGAAATCAGAAATCCTAGCATTGTGGTATTCGTCAAGAAGTATGTTGTGAGGCTTTATGTCACAGTGAATGATTTGTGTGCTACAATCTTCATGCAAGTATGTTATCCCCCTAGCAACCCCTAAAGCAATTTGAGTCCTCTGCTTCCAGCTTGGCTTAGAATCACCGAACAGAAACCCTGCTAGTGTTCCGTTGCTCATGTACTCGTACACCAATAAACGTTGAGGCCCCTCATCACAGAACCCAACGAGGCGCACCAAGTTCTTGTGGTGCGTTTGGCCTATCGAGTTTACTTCATTTCTGAATTCTTTTTCGGAATCATCAGCCGCTTGACTCAGCTTCTTCACTGCAACTGTGCTGTTAGAGTTAGAGCCCACTATTACCCCTTTGTATACAATCCCAAATGCACCTTTTCCCAATTCTTCTTGGAACCCATTGGTTGCTTGAACAAGCTCTTTGTAACTAAAGCAGCGTAGATTAGATCCGGAGGTGTCATGAACAGCATTCGCAATCGGGAGTTTTTTGTTGTATACGAGGAAAACCACAAGCAAAGCAGCAGTAATGAAGATGAAGTTGATGAAAGCTGAGCTACCTAAAAGAAGTGATAAAACAAGAACCAATGTTTTGTGGTCCCTTTTGGGTCTACTTGGAGTAGGAAGGAGTGGATTTATGAAAGGAATGTCAGCCTTTCTGAACTTGAGAAAAGCCGTGGCGTTTAGAGTGTTGTCAACTCTGCCATTAGAGAGTGGGAGCTTCTTCTTCCAACAGCTATCACTTCTGTAGATTGCAACAGCACAGAGACAATCATTCAAGCATTCGCTGCGACAAACTTGCTCTGAACTAGGAATTATTTGCTCGTAATCACTCAACGGCCAATCGGTATCAAAGACCTCCAAAAGGTCGTATTCACCTTCGTTCTCGCCTCGAATACAACTCTGCACAGAGTTGGGCTTACAATCGCCATACGGGTTATTCTGATCATCCAAGGAAAAACCAATCGGGCATTGGCAAACGGGCCTCCGATTCTCGAGTCGACAGACGTTGTTATACCCACATGCCCCGCTGCCCGTTACTCCAGTGATGCCGGAACAGATGTTACGAGGCCAAGAATCAGCAGAAGTCCAACGCTGATTGGTTCCTGCAGGATTATTCCTGGGATGATAATAAAGTGCGAAAACCCCATCGAAATCAAGAGACGCTCTGTAATAATTCTCTGAAGCTGGAGGAATCGAACTAGAACTAAGAATCTGCTGTTGCCCATCACTTCTTTCAAAATAAATCAAAGCCCTGTCACTGAAAACCACCCGAATCGCGTCAGAAATTAAGTTTCCGGTGTTGTAATACTCAGCGTCGAAATCCCTATTCGAGGGCACACTTTTGGTGTTGAATACGATATTGCCGTCACTTCTCACGGTGGCGTAGAATCTGCCCAGAGAAAAATTGGTGTCTGTTTTGCGGGAAATTAGGGATTGGCTAATCTCAAGGGTTTGAGTGGGCAAAATTGTATCAGAGGGATTCCGAAAACTCTCCCACACCACAGACGAATCTGCGGCGAAGAGAAGGAGATTTCCGGTATCATTCAAAGATCCATAAGCTACTTGATCAGTAACCTGAGTATTGTAGATTAGCTCCCGCCCAGGATTTCGGAGAAAAAGGCCATTTCTATCGAGCGACAGAGTGGAGCCACGTGGTACGGGATCGATGCCTCTTGCATACCAAACTATGGTTTTATCGGGGATTTTATCAAACCATACGGAAAGGAGGAAAAGATGGGGGTTATCTTTAAGCTGTTGGAAGCCGAATGCGAAATCTCCGGAAGGAGAACGCCATGGATTGGAGTTTTGTGCAGCAGTGAGAGAGGCTCCCACAGTAATATTTGGGTTAGTTTGAGCCCAGGAAGAAGGTGAGAAGAAGAAGGCAAGTGCTGTGAAGATGAGGATCAAAGCTGGAGCCATTGTAGATTCACCAAGGTCTGCAACATAAATTGACGAGGAGAAAATAAAATGAAATGAAATTATGGTGTTGTGTCATCACTGTCATGTGTGGTTCTTGTTCAAGTCAACACGACTTTATATTTAACCCACTTTTCACCTTATTTCTTCTATTTCGGAGTAAAATGAGCTTTTGGTCCTACCATCCACGGACACTCATGATTTTGGTCCCAACGCTTTTAATTTTAGTCCCGAAAGTGAAAAATTTGACACATTGAGTCCCAAAGTTAGTCAACCTTTAGTTGATCTTAGTCAATCGTTAGTCAAACTTGACACCCCCGTTCGATGAGTACACACCCTAAAAAAGTACAAAAATACCCTTATTCACCATAAAGCCCTAATTCATTCATTAACACCCCAAATTTACTCATCTTCTTCCTTCCTCGCGTCCATCCTCCACCAGCCAGGCCGCCACGTCGACGCGCCGCTTCCCCCGCACGATACGGGGCCACGCCGCCTCCCCCACTCGATACGCCGTCTCTTCGTTCGCCGCCTCCCCCACACTATTCGCCTCTCCGTTCGCCGCCTCCCCCAAGCCTCGCCGCCGCTCGCTCACTTTTGTTTTATTTTTATAATTGAGGTATAATTGTTAAAATTTAAAAATAAATGGTTTTTTATTAAATAAATCATATTTTATGGAGTATGGGATATATATAGTAATTGGAGTCTGTATAGTAAAATCGAGAATTGTTTAGCTGCGGCTTTAATTTATTGATACGTGTAATATTAGAAAGGGTGGGGCTAATAACACTCCCATAAAATGTTATACACACCTTAAATTTAAATGTTAAACACACCCCATTAAAATTTAAAATTCAATTTTTATTACTATACACACCCCCAATTATTTCATATTTAACCTTCAACCCTCATAAATAATAAAAATTACCTAAATCTTTAAAAACATATAAAATTTAAAATTTAATTAACAGAAAAAAAAATCAATAATACAATAAAATTACGTGTAAACATTGAAAATATTTTTAAAAAATCAGCTAAATTTTAAAAATCATTTAAAAATGGAACAATCAATTAAAAAATTTAAGAAAATGAAAAAAATAAGGGAAAATGTCAAACCCAAGTTTACCTCTTTTTCAAATTTGGTCATCCACATTTAATCACTGTCAAAATTGATCACTTAGTTCTTATTTTCTATCAATTTTGACGCTGTTGTTCCGTCATTAAATAACGGAGAAAAGATTTTGAGCCGCTAATTCTTTTTTGGCACCATTGACACCTATTTTAATTCATAAAAAAAAAAAAAAACTAAGGAAGTCATTACCACTTTTTGTATTAAGAGGGAATGAGTTTTAGGTTTAACATAATGACAAATACTAAATGTGTAGGTAGAAAAGAGAAATGTGAGTGGTATGTGTGGGTATCTCCAATGCATAATAACAAATCATGACAGATTAAAGCTTACCATCCATAACACACAAAATTCAAAATTCTCTCGGATTTACAAGAATGAAAGTATTAAGTCAAATTGGGTAGGGAAGCATTATGTGAAGAAGTTAAAAAATAATCTCAAGTTAAAAGCAAATGAGTTTAGAGTTGAGGTATACACCAAACTGAAAGTCAATAAAGTCAATATCTCAATGCAACAAGTATATAGAAGGAAGAAGACATTGGAGCTAATAGAGGGTACAGTGGTAAAATCGGGGATTATTGTGAAGAGTTGTTAATGATTAATCCTGGTCATCTGAGTGTTGAAATTGAGGGCGAAGGTAGTGCATCTCAATTTCAGAGGTTGTATATATGTTTCGAGGCCTGCAAACAAGATTTTAAAACTTGTAGAAAGATTATTGGGTTTATGTTTGTTTTCTGAAAGGGTGGTCAGTTTTTAACTACAGTTGGATAGATCACAACAACAATTTGTTCCCGCATATGCAGTAGTGGAGAGTGAAATCAGAGATACTTGGGAGTGGTTTTTAACATTAATAGATAATGATATTGGGTTAGAAAATCATGCTTCGACTTTCATGAGTGACAAACAAAAAAAGGGTTGATCCAACATTTAAGAATTTATTTCCTAACTCAGATAACAAATTTTGTGTACAACAAAAAAGATGATTTTTCAGAGCTTGCAGGTAAGAAAGAAGACATTGTGGGCAGAGAGCGACTAGAATTGAAAGCTAGAATGGAAGCTTGCTTGTAAGGAGAAATCCTTCCCAGTGGTCCATGCTTTTCCAAAGTATGGTGAGACAAGTGAATAGAGATGCTGCTAAAAAATGGGATGATGCAATATGTCAACTACAAAAAAAAATATATATATGAAAGGAAGCCGCTGAATTAAAATAGATGTCAAAAAAGAATTACGAGCTCAAAACATTTTCTCCGTTACTCAATGACGACGGCATCAAAATTGATAGAATATAATAATTGAATTACCAATTTTGATAGTGATTAAAATGTGGAAGACCAAATCTGAAAAGTGGTAAAGTTGAGTGATCAAAAATGATATTTTTCCAAAAATAAAATAAAATTAAATCTAAAATATAAATCAAATAAAAAAAATAAGGATTAAGGATTATTTTTTTAAAATTAAATAAAATAATAAAGAAAAATCAACTCAATATTAAATTAAAAAATAAAATCTTTAAAAATAAAATAAAGCTAAATAAAATTTAAAAATTTCAACTAAATTTTAAAAAATAATTAAATCAATTATATTTATAATATTTATAATTAATTTAATTAATTTTTAAGATTTAGGTGATTTTTTATTTTTTAGATTTTATTTATCATTATTCGAATTCTTAATTAAAAAAAATTAATTTATTAAAAATTTTATGAATTTATTTATTTTTAATTGATTTTTAAATTTTTTATTTGAATAATTTATTTTTTTATTTTTTAAAAATATTTAATTTTTTCAGATTATTTTTAAAAAATATTTGATTTATTTAAATTAATTATTTTTTAAGATTTTTTCAATTTATTTAAAAAAATTATCTTTAATTTGTATAAAGATTACTTAGTCATTTTACAATTAACTATTTTTATTTTTAAAATGATGGGGGTGTGTATAACATGATGATTTTGGGTGTTAGTAGCGGTAGCCTATTAAAAAAATATATTATTTCTTAATAATAGATATAACACGTATTAAAAATTCAGTAAAATTAAATAATAAATGAAACAAAAAAACAAAATTAATTGATCTACTTTTTCTCCAAGGAGCCCACAATTATTTTTTAACCCACAATTATTTTTTGTTTATGAAGAAATAGTACCTATGGAAAAGAAAAGTCTTGGACGGAGACCTCATATTTTGTCATCCATTTCCGCCAGGGTTCCAACATTGACCTCAGGTCAACGCAGCTCATACACGTTTCTTTGATTGTGCACCAACAATTACGTTACAAATATTATTTCTAGAAAATAATTAACAATATTCAGAAATAATAATTAATAATTTTTATTCACAAGAAGACAATTCGTGGTTCATACCCGCAAGAATATTCAAATTGAGTTCATAGATTTCCACAGGTCAATTTATGGGCTACTAAAATATTTTTATCTTTGAAACCATCATTAACGTTAGCGGTAGAGCTGTTAAATGAATCGAGCTGCTCGTGAGCTCGGCTCGACTCGTTCGTTAAATGAGTCAATCTCGAGCTCGTTAAATACTCGATTTATTAACGAGCTGGCTCGAGCTCGATTTATTAGGTTCGATATCTATTTTTTTTTCTTTTAATTTCATTAGGTTCGTTAGACTCTTTAACGAATCGAACCGAGCTCGTTTCTTAGTTCGTCAATGTTATCGAGTCGAACTCGAACTTCAAATATTCGACTCGAATAATAGCTCTATTTAATGGTAGTGCATGAGCAATTAAAGAGAAATTATCTAATTTTCAGACATCTTTTTTGGAAATGGTCAATGTAATTGAATAGGAGGACCATTGTAACTATAAATCTAGGTAAATTTGTCAATGATGAAAATGATTTATTTAATATTATATAAATGACTGGTTACGGAGAGACTTTCATTTTTGTAGTTTAGTTCGACAATTAATTGCACTAAAGCCCTTCCTGGTTCCAACTTGTGGTTTGAAATCCACAAAACCCTTCTGATTATCAAATAAATCAAAAGTTCCCAATTCTCTTTTTAAAAAAATACCAATTTAAGTGTGAATCGGCCGAGTCATTTAAGTGGGTAAGAAAATAAACTATCTCTATCAGATAACTTGGTCAATTTTAAAGAAGCGCGCGGAACTTGGTGTATAAGAAAATAGCAAAATAAACTAGGAGTCTAAAACTGGTTAGTCTGCTGATAGAGAAGTGTGCGGAATTGTAGTGTGTCAATTTTAAAGATTATACTCGTCTACTGCTGTTGGGATATTTTATATCCCTAGTTTAGTTTTGATAAACCAAATTAATCAAACATGCAATAGGATAAGTGTTGGTCCCAAAACGAGTATGGTGATAGTGTAGAGGGGGTGAATAGATTGCCTAGATGTTTAAAACTTTTTCGTGTTCAGATCAGATGAGACGATCAAATGAGTTATATACTCAGTCGTCCGAATGCAAATAAGATGTTCTGATCTACAGAGTGCAGAAGTTTAATATAACAGATTAAGATAACAACCTTACTGGCTGCTGAATTTAGCTGGTCAGTTTGAGAGCTATCTCAAAAGCTATAGGTGCGGAAATGTGTAGGCCCTAAATGTTTAGACTCGTGGGTTGATATGAAAACTTCTTTTAAAGAATGACTTTAAAAACAATGTATGCTATCAGCTGATATGATATCTGCTGATTTGGAAAACTTATACTTAGTGGATTTTGACTCTTTTATAAATCAATGTTTTTTATCAAATATAAGCAATATGAATACAGAATAGTAAATAAAGCAATAAGAACACAAGTATTTATAGTGGTTTTGATCTCAATATCCTACGTCCACTCTCTCTAATAAGATAGATAAATTCACTATTTTGCTGCTTTATAGTCCCAAGAGAAGATTTGTGATTAAGAACCTCAACTTCTATCTGAGGCTACAGATCTACTTGTTGGTTAGGTAACAAGTAACCTTTACAAATGGTTTCTAAACTGGAAATGTAAAGAGTATGTTTATAACCAAATCAGTGTGCTAAAAAACAACACTGTTAATCTAAGCACTAAGAATAGGATTTTTCGAACGGCTTAGGATCGGAAACTTAGAGCACTAAGGATATAAATCTTTGCAAACTCTAAAGAACTCGACACTTATAATATTTTTGGGTAGGCTGTTCTTGATATCAGCTATATACGAGAGTTCTTGCATGTAAGGTTTCCGGTACCTTGTTCCAAAGAACAAGTGTTGTATTTATAGAGATATTTGAGCTTCAAACTAGCCGTTGGTGAGAAACTAGCCATTGCAGCAAATCTTCTATTTGTAGGTAGAGATCTTCATGAGCAGATGAGATATTTGAGTTCAGGTACGATGTTACCAAAAACGGTAACTTGCATTAAATGCATGTACGGCTCTGCAGAAAGGTCTCTGTGTCCTGGTCCAAGTCAACTCTTATAGACTTGTTATCGAAACATCATTGGTCCACATCATCAGAGTCGTTGAACTTTGTTGATGTTGGAATAGGTGTTGTATTTAAAGATCCAACATTTCAGTCAAATGTTGTACTAAATGTGCCAACACCTAAGACAACATCAGAATTTTCCCTTTCTCCTTTTACTAACTCTAACTTAACTTGTGTTTCTTAGTGATGTCCCAAATGTAGGTAGAAGACGTGGGCAACACCCAGGTCAGGCAGTTGCACGGGATTGAGTGGTTACTAAGCACCATTGGTCAAAGTCCTACAAATATGGAGTGTGAAGGGAAGTTACAAAAACTACCTTGATCCAATGGCTGAGATGATCAAGGGAGTTGCAAGGCAGTTCGTATTCATGGCTATAAATAGAGATCACTGCCTGCATTATAAGACACAACAAGAGAGAAAGCTAAACAAGATTACTATCTATGGAATGCGCAACACTTCTAGTTAGGAAAATAATTTGTTCCTTCTTGTAGATTAGTGCACACTTATAAACCCGAATATTTGTGTACCTAATCATAGTCTCTATACTAGAATTTATGTTAGATCTATAAGGGAGATAGTTGCATACATTCTAGTATTATTTTCAAACTCATTCGAGTTGCAGTTGTTCAAAACCTTACGAGGTTGTTGATTTGTTTCATTGAATATTATAATTAATATAGGTGATTCGTGTAGATTAATTTTTAATCTACACAAATTTTGAAATACTTCTTTGCAAAGTGTTGATTTAATTTCCGCTGCTCAATTGTTGTCTGGACTGTGCCAACACTACAGACAACACCTCTGATTTCGCACGCACGCACACTTTCAGTTGGTATCAGAGCCAACTACTTGATACACTAAGTAGAGATTCTGATTAGAGTGTGTGTTTATTTGCAATGGAGTATCCACTTTCACCCGCACTAAAACCTCCGATTCTAGATGGCACGAATTATGCCTTCTGGAAACCGAAAATGAGAATGTACGTCAAATCCATTGATGAACGAGCATGGAGGAGTGTTCTTGCTGGTTGGACTCAACCAAGAACAGTTGCGGATGAGGACAACGAAGCCCAGATCAAGAGAGAGCTCGACTGGACTAATGATGAAATCACAACCGCAAGTTACAATTCAAAGGCGTTGAATGCAATCTTCACCTCAACTGATGCCTCGATGTTCAAAATTATTTCAAGCTGCATTTCCTCAAAAGATGCATGGGATCGATTACAAGAACATTGTGAAGGATCGGAGAGTGTACGAAAAACCAGACTTCGTATGCTTGGAACCAAGTTCGAAAATTTGAGGATGAAAGAAGATGAAACCATTTCATCTTACAATGAAAAGTTGACCGAGATTTCAAATGAAGCTCATTCTCTTGGTGATCCAATATCCAACACAAGGTTAGTACATAAAATTCTTAGACCAGTTCCTAAACGTTTTGAACCTAAGATATGTGCTATAGAAGAAGCTAAGGATACAGATGTTTTAAGCCAAAACGAATTGATTGGTATTTTAAAAACCTATGAAATGAACATATCTGAAAAATCTGATCATGATAAGAAAGTACTTGTTTTCAAAGGTGATGCCACATCTTCTGCATCATCAGGTTCTGGAAAATCACCTTATGTTACTGAAATTGATTATGATGAAGAGAACATTGATGAATATCTTAATGATCCTGACTACATGGCTTTTATGACTAGACAGTTTAAGACATTCATGAAGAATAAGAAATTCAAAGATAATATTCAACCTAAAGTCCAGATTACTAATAATCAACAATTGCCTGTTAGGAAGAACACTTTTAATCCTTCCAGACAATTAGAAAGAGTAACTAGGTTCAGACCTGACCAAGACTATAGGAAGAATGTTAAATGTGATGCATGTTCTGGATATGGTCATTATGCTAATGAATGTGCTACACTATTCTCAAAAAGAAACTTAATTTCAGTGTTACTTTAAGTGATGAATCTGATGTTGAGCATGATCCTGAAAAAGACATTGAAAAAGCCTTCTCTGCTAGAATTATGTATGATGATACTCTTGATGATGATCTGGATGATTACTACGATGTGAGGACAAATGAGTCATCATTTGGGAAATCACTGAGTAATAATACTCCAGAATTTAATTGTTTCACAAGTGTTGTTACAGAGGCAGGTACACCAAGTAAAGCAAGTCTATCCAGAAGAGATATTGATACTTTAGATTTGTCTAACACTGTTCTTAAATTAGAAAGTCTTTTAACTAAGAAGGATAAAGAAATTTCTAATCTAAAAGATACACTAGAAGTATCTATACTTGATTTCAGAAAATATTCTTATGAAAATCCTTTGACTAATGAAGAACAACATATTATATATTCTGAAACTGAAAAATTAAATCGTATTATTAAATCATTTACATTTGAAAATGATGATTTATGAAATTCAGTTTTAAAACTTGAGAGTGTTCTGACCAAGAAAGATTGTGAGATTGAAAAATTTGAAGAAAAGATGAAGGAAGTGTCTTTAAGCTTCAATAAATTCTCTGAAGGAAAAGCAAAACTGGATGAATCACTGCTGATCAACAATACAAGGAAAGCAGGTATTGGTTATAAAGGTAAAACAGTTCTTAGTTCTCAAAGTAATGTGCCTACTGTTTTTGTCAAAGCTGAACTTGAAACTAATGCTAATGTTTCCACAAAAACTCTTGTCAATGTGAAAGAACTCGTGTGTAACTATTGCTTTAAAAAGGGTCACAAAGCTCATTACTGTTTAAAAAGACAAAAGGATTTGAATGCTACTGGATTGTCTAAAATGACACCACACACAAAGCAACATTCACAAAAAACAGAATGGATTTCTAAAAATACTATCTGCAATGTTGTTCATATGTCTTTGAAAGCATGTGTTCCTGGTTTATGGTACTTTGACAGTGGTTGCTCAAAACACATGACAGGTCAAATTGATTATTTGTCTGATTACAAAGCTTATAATGGTGGTAATGTTACCTATGGAGGTGGATCAAAAGGAAAGATCATTGGTAAAGGAACCTTAAATGTTCCTGGATTTCCTAGATTACCAAATGTTTTACATGTTGATGAACTACTTGCCAACCTTATTAGTATAAGCCAGTTATGTGATGATGACTTGCATGTGAAGTTTGACAAAAATTCATGCTATGTGCTAGATGAAAATTCTGATTGCATCATGATGGGTAATAGATCTGCTGATAACTGTTATTTAATTGAGTCTAAAGTCAGTTGTAATAGTGTGAACAATGATGAAACTACATTATGGCATCATAGACTTGGGCATGTTAATTATAGACAAATTGGTAGATTAATTAGACTTAAAGCTGTTACAGGTTTACCAATGCTGAAATTTTCAGACAAACATATCTGTGGACCATGTCAGAAAGGGAAACAGGTAAGAGCAACTCACAAACTATTAGGTCACTGTTCTACAAAACATTGTTTTGAATTGCTTCATATGGATCTTAAGGGTCCTATGGAAACTGAGAGTATAGGTGGAAAAAGGTATTCTTTTGTCATTGTTGATGATTATTCTAGATTCACATGGATAGAATTTTTAAAAGAAAAATCAGAAACTTTTTCTGTCTTCAAAACTCTATGCAAAAGATTCAAGACTGTCTATAATTCCAAAGTTTGTAGAATTAGATCAGACCATGGAAGAGAGTTTTGTTGGTCCATGAACGAGTAGTGAATGAGTTTAAAGTCTAGAGGGGAGGGGTGAATATACTTTAAAACTTTTTCAAAAGAGTTAGGAACCTCTTCTGATTTCTATGTCAACTGGACTACAAGTATGCTGGTCCAGATGACTATAGTAATCTGATGAAGAGATTATATGCGGAAATTTGGTAGGCCTTGTTTAGACTCGTTCTTTAGTTTCTTTTGAAAACACCAACACTTGTTTATTTAATGAAAGCCTCAGCTGATGCTGGTTTGAAGATTATGGCCTGATTTGAAGATAATTGAAAACACAGTATGCACTATATAAAATATATGGAAAGACAATAAAATAAAGTGCAGAAAGGTAAATGACACCAGAGTTATAGTGGTTCGGATATACGTTCCTACGTCCACTCTCACGTCCTAACGTGATGTTTAATCCCTTTAATTTACCAAAAATTACAAGGGCTTGTCCTTTATAGTCCCAAGGGTAGGACTTTGAGATCTGAGCAGTCCTAACTGCTACGGTCTCCATAAGTGATTGTAAGCATTTGCACTTTGCAGGGGTTCAAAAACGTTAACCTTTCGGTGGGGGTTTGGGGTTTTTGAATGTTTCCAACTAATGGTTCAAGATTATAATATGCTTAACCACTATGCCTAAATCAATGGATATACAATAAGAGTAGGATTCAGGTTCTTTTTGGTTGGATAGAAATCACTTAAGAGCTAGAGGTGTTCTAATGGTTTCTGGGCTCTTTGAGAACTCTTAATACAATATAGCTTTATGCTTGTTTGCTTGTTTAGCTTGTGGAGTTCTCTCGTTGTGACTTCGTGTCTTGTGATTTCTCATCCTCTTGTATTTATAGTGGTGATTGGTGCAACTAGCCGTTGGAGTTGACTAGCCGTTGGGGCAATCTTTCCATATTGGCTTGATTCCTTGATTCCAGCCGCTTGATTGCTTCAATCCTGGGATCATGTCAATCTTCTTGTTGGTCCCTGAACGAGTAGTGAATGGGATTAAAGTCTAGAGGGGAGGGGTGAATAGACTTTAAAACTTTTTTCAAGAGAGTTGGGAACCTCTCCGGATTGCTATGTCAACTGGACTACAAGTCTGCTGGTCCAGATGACTATAGTGATCTGAATGAAGAGATTATATGCGGAATTATGGTAGGCCTTGTTTAGACTCGTTCTTTAGTTCCTTTTGAAAACACCAATACTTGTTTGTTTAGTGAAAACCTCAGCTGATGCTGGTTTTAAGATTATGGCCTTGTTTTGAAGACAGTTGAAAGCACAGTATGCACTATATAAGATAAATGAAATGACAGAATTGTAAAGTGCAGAAAGTAAATAACACCAGGTTTATAGTGGTTCGGATATACGATCCTACGTCCACTCTCACGTCCTAACGTGATGTTTAATCCCTTTAATTTACCAAAAATTACAAGGGGCTTGACCTTTATAGTCCCAAGGATAGGACTTTGAGATCTGAGCCGTCCTAACAGCTACGGTCTCCACAAGTGATTGTAAGCACTTGCACTTTGAGGGCTTCAAAAACTTTAACCTTTCGGTGAGGGTTTGGGGTTTTTGAATGTTTCCAAGTAATGGTTCAAACTTATAATTTGCTTAACCACTATGTCTAAAACAATGGATATACAATATGAACAGGTTTCAGGTTCTTATGGGTTGGATAGAAATCACTTAAGAGCTACAAATATTCTAATGGTTTCTGGCTCTTGGAGAACTCTTAGAACAGTATGGCTTTTTTGCTTGATTGCTTGCTTAGCTAGTTGAATTCTCCCGGTGTGACTTCGTACTTGTGATTTCTCATCCTCTTGTATTTATAATGGTGATTGCTGCAACTAGCCGTTGGAGTTGACTAGCCGTTGGGGCAATCTTTCCATATTGGCTTGATTCCTTGATTCCAGCCGCTTGATTGCTTCAATCCTGGGATCATGTCAATCTTCTAAATAAGGTAGGTCTTCATTTGAATTGCAAGATGACTTTGGAATCAGCCGAGTCCTGGACGGGTACATAGTCTTCTGATCTGCTCTACTAGTCTTCTGACTACTCGTCTGGTCGAGGTCTTCTGTCTTCTGATATCAATCGAGTAACACTCTTCTGATCTGGCAAATCTTTTATGCACTCTTAGATTATCTTCAATCTTGGACTCCATCAGATAAGTAGGCATACAAACACCTTACTTATCTGGTCTTCAAGGATCTTCTAGTCTTCATGTCTTCTACTCTTCTCATCTTGAGGATAGGCATGTAAGCCAGGACTGTGCTAATCAGCTGATATCAATATAGTTGATCACACAAGACTAATCTAAGCTGTTTCTATACAAGTCAGCTGATCCTATTACATTTATAAACTCTAAGTGTTTTGGCCATCAAAACTATTCTAACATCAAGTGGGGCTTAGGGTGAATTTATATCCCAACAATTTCCCCCTTTTTGATGAAGCCAAAACTATACTTGATAAGTGCTCTTAATGAAATAAGATAAGAGTTTATAAAATTCTTAATACTGAAGTGTCTGATGAAGACAATGAGAGTTTGTCTTGTAAGCAAAAAGAACTAGAACTTGAATATATATAGAGCTTTTACATATTACAAGTAATAGTTTCTTTAAACTTCTAATGTAGTCTTCATCAGTTCTTCTGATCTTCAGATGCGGAAAGCAAGGTACAGGCGAGCTCGAACTTCTTCCATGTGTTGAATGTCTGTAACATTTTCTTCTTCGTAGATCGTCTCCAGAATCCTTTTTACTTCTATCATGTCAGTTCTTCCGGAGCCCAGGGTGGGTGCTTCCCATTTGGGTTCTTCAGGAGTTAGGATTCTGCAGTTGTCGAGTCCTTTGGCCATCTTGACAATCTCTGTCCAGAACACTTGATCTTCAATTTCCATGAACTGGGAGAATTGGAGGAATTCTTCTTCATATGTCGAGAGGGGACCAAATTTCCTTACTATGTGGTGTTGGATTTGCCATTTCTTCTTCAGAGGATACCACCTTGGTAACTCATCTCGGAGTGCCAACATATCCACATATGAGCTGTCAAACACTTCAACATTTTCTTCCATTGCTTTGTCTTTGAGTGCTTTCCTGAGTTTGGCCATCTTCCTATCAAATTTGGCCTTGAGTGTCTTCGCATCATTTAGCTTCTTTTGCTTAAGCTCTTGAGCTTCAAGCAACTTCCTTTTCTTCAGCTCTAAAGCCTCTTTCTCTTCTGCAGTAGGCTCTGCTGGAGCTGACTTCTTGCTTGACTGAGCTTGCTCATCTGCCTTTCTTTTCCTTGTCATCCTCTTCTCAGGTACTTGTTCTACAGAGGCAGAGATCTGTAGACTCTTGGCAGGAGCTTGAGCAGGGGCTTGGGTGTCTTCTTGAGCAATTTCTTTGCCTTTGCCTTGTCTGTTCTTGATTTTGCTTTTTAAACCACCAAAGGTTTCATTCGGCTCATCTTGAGATACTACCATTACAGCTTGCTGTGCAGTAGACTTCTCCAGAGCTCTTATCAACATATCTTCCCCCTTTTTGGCTTCAGCAAGTGCAGCCGCAAAAGGCTTCATGGCATTCAGAATTTCCACTTTCAGAGTCTGTTTCAGGGCCATGGCATTAACCTTGCTGACAGTAGTTATGTGAGAGATACTGTGCTCCATGACATGAGCAAGAGAATTGGTGGAGGAGGCAGCTTCGAGCTTTTCTGAAAGTGTTTCCAATTTGGATGCTGTCTCCTTCAGCCGAGTATGCAGTTTCTCATTCTCCTTTGCAGCTGATTTAAGAAGAGTTTGACTTTCAGTGGCTCTTGCTTCAGCATCTTTAATCCTTGACTCGTAGGTGGTCTCCATGCGGTGCACCTCTTTAGTATAAAGATCAGCAAACATCTTGAAGGAATCAGATGCCTTCTTCTGAATGGTACTCAAGTACTCTTCTATCTGATGATGAAGTGCCTCACCAAACTTGTCTTCAATGTCAATAATCTGGTCATGAAGACGAGTCTTCTGCTCCTTTGCAGCTTTCTCAACATATCTTCCAAGCTGCAGGCCTAAGCCTTTCTCAAAGTGCAAGTCTATTGCAGCTTTGACCTGGGAGCAGATGTCTGCTGTATGATCAACAGATTGGGTGGAGGTGGAGGCAGTACCTTGAGGTTTGGGATGAACTATCAATGCTTTGCCTCTTTCTTCAGCTGAAAGATAGTCTTCATTAAGGAAGCTGGTAGTGGTCTTAACCAGATGGGACATGATCCTTTCTCTCTTGTTAATGAAGTGAGTCAGGTTATCTAAAGGCATGGAGTGAGCTGGAACTGTGATTATTTCCTTTTCAAGTTCCACTTTGTAAGCTGGTTCAGCTGAGTCTTCCACCAAGGCTGGTGCAGCTGAGTCTCTTACCAAAGCTGGTACAGCTGAGTCATCCACCTTTACTTTCTCAGTTATCTGCTGATCTGATGATTCTTCTGGTACAGAGATATCATCAGTGGGGATTCCTAGAATCCTGTTGCATATTGCGGTCAGGGCCTCTGCTGGCAGCAGCTGAGTGAATGATTGAACCTGAGCAACTTCCTTTTGCTCCATCTCCCAGTCGAGGAAATTAGCCTTTCCTCCAATTCCTTCCATGACCTCAAGAAGGTCATCTACATCATCTCTTCGGAGCTCTATCCAAGTACAGACTCTTGGTACTATCTCAAATTGAACTGATTCCTCATCAATATCAGGAATAGTAGATTTGAGTAGATTGGCTATCTTCATCCTCATTATCTTCTCCCTTGTGCACATAGGATAGTGCACCATGCTGAACTGAGGCTGAGAGGGGCCTGCTTGATCCAAGTCTGCTAGAGCCAAGTCTTCTTGTGCAGATGGGGCATTGAGGATAGGGGAGTGAGTAGATGGGGTAGTTTCCTCTGCTGTGTGAGTATCAGCAGGGATTTGGGAAGTGATATCTTCAGGTTGGGTAGGAGGTTGGGATTGATCTGCAGAGGGATGTTCATCAGCAGGGTTTTGAGTCTGCTGATCTGGTTCTTTTTCTACTTGAAGGTCAGTAGATGGTTGGGCTTGATGATCTTGGTCATCTGCTGTTTGAATGTCAGCAGGGGATGAGGATGTGATCTGAGTTTGATCATCAGCAGGGGGTGTAGAGGTAGTCAGAGTTTGGTCATCTGCTGTTTGTTCATCAGCAGGGGTAGGCAGTTGTGTCTCAAGAGTTGTTTGAGGCTGGGCTTGTTCCTCTGCTGTGTGAGTATCAGCAGGGATTTGGGTATCAGTGTTTGAAGGTTCAGATGGGTTGGACTCTTCAGAAGGGTTGAAGGATGAAATAGGGGCTATGCTCATGGGAGTAGGAAGCCGAGATTTCTTGGACTTCTTTGTGAAAGAAGAAGCTTTCTTCTTTCTCTTCTGAACCTTTGACAGTTTAGAAGGTGTGATAGTGAGAGAGGGATTAGAAGTACCTGTCTTCTTCAAAGGAGAGGCAGTGGGGGTGGCATCTGAATCAGATGGGGAGATGAGCCCTGATCTGATCAGAGTTCTTCTTTGTGCTAAGGTCTGATTGTCATCATCATCATCCTCAGCAGCCTTCTTTTGAGCCTCTTCTTTGGAAGGCTCTTCTTCTTCTTCAGCAGAGTCATGAACAGACTCATCTGCCTCCTCAACAACATCCTTAGAGGATGCTTCAGCCAACATCTTCCTCTTCTCTTCTTTCAGCCTTGCTGCCTCAATAAGAGCTTCCTTTCTCAAATAATATTTGGAGGTGTGGAAGGTCTTATGAGGGCCCAACTTGTACTTCCTTGGGAGTACCTCTGGAAGGATAATACTCAGCTTGTTGACAAAGTTGACAGTTGATGTCACCTTCCATTCTCTTGACTGGAGGTCCAATGTAACCTTCTTGGCTTCAAGAGCAATCCTATCCAAAAATAGCCCTTGCCAATCTCCATCAATCTGATCCCAGATTGCATCCATAACTCTAACCTTCAAAGTGGTAACAACATCATGACTAAAAGTGTTACCAAGCAACATCTTGCCTGCTATATCCATCAGTGTTTGAAACTTTGGGTCAAGTTGGGACTTCTTAAGTCCAGAGGCATTAGCAGCCTTGACTCTTCCACCAGTAAACATCTCCATATATTCTTTCTCTCTTCCCATGATGTAGTTAGAGATGTTTATCTTCCCCTTTGACAAGCCAAACAATTCCTGAAGGATTTCTCTTGTGACTTTTACTTTATGTCCACCTATGACACTTTCAACATGAGATCCCTTCATCACAGCGTTTGAGTAGAAAATCAGCACGTCTTGTTCATAGACGTTTATTGGTGCTGCTTCCAGAAATTCACTAAGGTTGAGGTTGATGCAGCGAAGAAGAATCTCCTTGTTTGTAGGTGTATGTTTGCCCTTGAAAAACAGAGCATTCTCAGTGAAAATCTTCCCTTCCCTAGACCACTTGGTTGCATCTAGGGTGCCAGTGCTCTTGGTCTTCTCGTCGTAAATTTCAATGATTGCCATCGTGGTGTTTGAGTGTTAGGTTTGGAATGCTTAAGAAAGTATTCAAGACGAGAGAGATTGAGAGCGATTTGAGATTTGTGAGCGAAAGGGTTTGAGGAATGGTTTAAGGGTTGTATATATACTCCAACAATTCTTGAGATGTGATCGATCCAACGGTCAGATTGGATTTTAATGTGGAGTAGTACCCAAGATTTCCTTCTTTGATTTCAGGCCTTCCTTTAAATTTGCCGCCTGAATTTGCCATGTGGCATTTGATGATTTGCTGGCAATATGGTAATCAAGTACTAATGACATCATTACCAAAAAAAAATAGTCGTTGTGACTAAATTTGTGGCAAGAATTGATCATCAAGGCCGTTTTCTATAAGTGAACTACATTCCTTATATAGGCCAATTTCTTTAATTACATTCAGAAGCGAATCTAGAATGAATTACATGATCAAAGATGTGCATTATGTTCTGAAATGAAGTGATCTGATCAACAGAGTGAGGTCTTCTGATTTCTTCAAAAAGTCTGCTGATTTTCTTGGAAGTCTTCTGGTCAGCTAAGTCGGTCTTCTGATCACCTGAGTAGAGGATTGAGGTTTGCTGAGTAAATCTTCTGTGCGTGATGATCCAACCTGGTTTGATGGATCCTTCAATGCGCCTGTGATGATCCAACCTGGTTTGATGGATCTTTCAGCTCTACCTCTTGACCATGTGGGACCATCAAATCAATATGTAGATGATCAGCCTAGATGATATCCCACTGGTTCAGGTTGCCTCACCATCGGATGTTCCTCATCATCAGATGGGTTGTAGCATCTAATGTGTCATTGTTGAATTTCTTCGCCTCTCTTGAAAGAGGGAGAAGGTTGGAAGGGGCTTCAAAGGAGTTTGAAGAGAAGGACATGGACTTGGTCTCCTTGATTTATTTTGACACAGTAGCCTTTGGTAACAAGCTCTCCATATAGAACTTCCCCCTGGAGAAGAAGCTCTGCTTGTTTGCTACTTTGTCCTCTGCATCTCTCCTTCTTTAATTTTCAACAAGAACGTCTCTCCTTCCTTCATTTTTCAGGAACATACTTATGTTGGATAAACCAAGTATGCTGATTTGCATCATCTCCATCTTCTGGACAAATCTTCATCTCCTTCACCCAAGACCTTGGTTGAGAGATGATCTCCATTCCATCTCTTCTTTCGATTGTCTCCATACCTGAAACAAGAATAATAGTTAGTGATTTGTGTTCTTAGGTGTTCTCATAACTTCCTCCTTTTATAGGGGTAGAAATGAGGCAGTGGCGTGAAAGAGGACAAAACTATAGAGTTGATAGGTCTGAATTTCTGAAAAGCTATTTCTTAAGATCAACAATGAGATTCTTGATCTAAGGGTTCACATTTAAAGAGATTCAGACTCTATCTAATGGAATTCAGAAATTATAAATTTTGAGCAAGAGTTATTTGAAATCCGTACAGTGTATGCATACTGTTGAGTCGTTGAGGAAGGTGTATTAATCCAACCAAGTGTAACTCAATAGTATACTGTATGTATGTATATAAATAAAGTATTTTATGAAGAATAGTTTATTATTATACATAGATATACATTGCTTTGAGTATAGAAATCAAGTAACTTTGTTCAAGTCTTCTGAATATATATATGCAATGCAGATTGTAGAGTATTTCATCAAGGATTCTTAAGGTATCATGGATTCCCCCTTGATTAAATGACTCTAAGTTTTCCCTCAGCTTTATTTGTCTTCATTGGGAATGTACTTACCTGAGGATGAGGGTGTCTATTCACCTCATCTGATCCTCCTAGTCTGCTGCGATTGTATCAGCTGAGGTCTTCAGCTGATCTTTGCTCTTCATGTGCTTGGATCCAGGAGTCCTAAGCTGTTGCATAGGGTCTTGAATCTTTCTTCAGCTAGGGGCTTAGTCAAGATGTCTGCTCTTTGAATATCTGTGTGAATTTTCTCCATCTTGATGTCCTTCTTTTCAAGGTGGTCTCTTATGAAATGGTGTCGTATGTCGACATGTTTGCACCTTGTGTGGAGGACTGGATTTTGAGTGATGGAAATGGCACTGCTGCTATCACAATAGATAGGGACTTCTCTTGCCTCTACATTGTAATCCTTGAGTTGTTGAACTAGCCAGAGCAGCTGACTACAACAACTTCCAGCTGCCATATATTCTGCTTCAGTGGTGGAGGTTGCAACTGAAGTTTGCTTCTTTGAGAACCATGATATCAACTTGTTGCCTAAGAAGTGACAGGTTCTAGATGTGGATTTCCTATCAATTCTACATCCACCATAGTCTAAGTCAGAATAACCACTCAATTCTAGGTTGTCATCAGCAGGGTACCATAGTCCTAAGTTGACTGATCCTTTTAGGTACTTTAGCATTTTCCTTGCTGCTTCTAGATGACTCTGCTTTGGGTTTGCTTGAAACCTAGCACATACTCCTACAGCAAATGTTATGTCTGGTCTGCTGGCTGTAAGGTATAGTAGAGATCCAATCAGTGCTCTATATTCAGCTTGATCAACTGCCTTTCCAGACTCATCTGGTTCCATTTTGAAAGATGTCATCATTGGAATCCTTGCAGTCTTGCTTTGTAGAGCTTTGAATCTTTCTAATAGGCTTTTGGTATACTTGGACTGGTTGATGAAGATCCATTCTGGACTCTGCTTGACTTGGAGTCCTAGGAAGTAATTCATTTCACCCATCATGCTCATTTCAAACTTTCCTTGCATAAGTTTAGAGAACTTCTTGCACATTTCTTGATTGGGTGATCCAAATATAATATCATCTACATATATTTGCACCATTAGAATGTCTTCTCCTTCTTGTATTCTGAAGAGTGTTCTATCAACTTTGCCTTTTGTATACCCATTGTCAAGTAGGAATTGTGACAATGTGTCATACCAAGCTCTAGGGGCTTGCTTTAGACCATAGAGAGCCTTCTTCAGTCGATATACTTGATCTCCTTTTTCAAACCCTGGAGGCTGCTCTACATACACTTCTTCTACCAGAATACCATTTAGAAAAGCACTTTTAACATCCATTTGGTATACTTTAAAGCCCATATATGATGCATAGTCTAGAAACAGTCGAATGGCTTCTAATCTGGCTACTGGAGCAAAGGTTTCATCATAGTCAATTCCTTCAGAGTGTGAGTAACCTTTTGCAACTAGCCTTGCTTTGTTTCTAGTTATTACATCATTTTCGTCCTTCTTATTCTTGAATACCCACTTTGTTCCTACTACATTGTGGTTTTCAGGACGATCTACCAATTTCCATACTTCATTTCTTTCGAATTGGTTTAGTTCTTCTTGCATAGCAGTGATCCAATTGCTATCTGTCATTGCTTCTTCTATGTCAGCTGGTTCAATGTTGGACAAAAAAGCACACCAGCAGAACATAGATGATTGGGAATTCTGATTCAGTTGTCTTCTGGTCTTGACACCTGAGTCTGCTCCTCCTAAGATGAGGTTTGATGGATGATTATTTCTCCATGTATGCCTCACAGGTGTGTTTGCATTAGATGAGCTTGGATTCTCATCTGTTCTTGTGCCATCAGGAGGGTTGACTTGATTTGGTCGATAATCATCTGTATCTTGTGTGTCAAAGAGATCATTCCCCCTTGCATTTGGGATTGGTGCATCTTGATTCTGGTCAGCTTGATCAACTTGGGTTTGAGATCTAGTGACAGGTCTATGAGGCTTATCCTCCTCTGGTTCTTCAGGGAAAGGTTGATTGACTTCAATGAACTCATCTGGTCTGGACTTGATTAATAGCTGTCTCATCTGTTCTACAGCTGAGTCTGTTTGTACTGCACTCTTTTCACAAGATTCATTAAAAACAACATGAGGTGTTTCTTCCACAAGAAGGGTTCGTTTGTTGAGTACTCTAAATGCTTTGCTAGTAGAGGAGTATCCTAAGAATATTCCCTCATCTGCTTTGGCATCAAAAGCATTCAACTTACTCTTCCCATTGTTGTGAATGAAACACTTACAACCAAAGATATGAAAGTAAGATACTCTAGGTTTCCTTCCTTTCCACAGTTCATATGGGGTTTTCTCATGAATTTTGTGAATACCTGACCTATTTTGAGTGTGACAAGCTGTGTTGATGGCTTCTGCCCATAGCTTCTTAGGAGTGGAGAATTCAGCAAGGAGTGTTCTTGCAGCTTCTTTGAGTGTTCTGACTCTTCTTTCAGCTACACCATTCCGCTGTGGTGTTCTTGCTGCACTTGTCTCATGCTGAATACCATTAGAAGTACAATAGGCAATAATATAAGAATTAATAAATTCAGTGCCCTTGTCACTTCTAATTTTCACAATTGGTTCTCCTTTCTCTACTTGGATCCTCTTCAGTAGTTCAGGGAGCTTCTGCTGAGTTTCACTCTTCTTGTATAGGAAGATAACCCAAGTAAACTTGGAATAATCATCTACAACAATAAGAGTGTACTTCCTTCCTGTTAGTGTTGTTGGAGTGATTGGTCCAAAGAACTCTGCTGGTTGATGCTGTCTTCTTGGTCTTGAAGGAGACCTTTGTTTGCTTTCCTTGTTGACATGCATCACATACCTGATCTTTACAGTAGAGTTCATTAGGCAGACCATCAACTAAGGATTCCCTTGCTAACTTGTTCATAGTCTTAAAGTTCAGATGACTAAGGCGTTTGTGCCATAGCCAGTTGACATCTTTAGGGCTCTTCACAAGCAGACATGTATCCTTAGGACAGCTGTTCCAATTTGCAAGATACACACTTCCCTTTCTAGATCCTGTTAGAAGATTTTATTTTGTTCTTTTATCACTTATGAGACACTCATCTTTAGAGAATTTTACTGAGTAACCAGTGTCACAAAAATGAGAAACAGATAATAAATTAAACTTTAAACCTTCTACATATGATACATCATGTACCTCAATGTCACCATTTTTAAGGGTGCCATATCCTTTTGTGTTACCGTGCGCGTTATCACCAAAGAAGACTTTTTTACCTTTCTTCTCTATGTAGTTGGTCAGCAGGGCTTTGGTTCCTGTCATGTGAGTTGAGCATCCACTATCTATGTACCATGTTTCTCCTGCTAGACCTCCTCTTCTATATAGGTCTCTCCTTTCCTGCAAGAAAGGTTAAGTCTTAGGTACCCATTTTGTCTTGGGTCCTTGGGTGTTAGTACTACCCTTGGGAACCCACATGTACATTGGTCGTTTGAACAACCTTGAGCACTTGAGTTGTTTCCCTCGGGCATCACAGAACCAAATCTTACCAGTTAACACCTTGGACTGGTCTGATTTGTTGCTTGTGTCAGCTAAGTAGTAGTCAAATGGTTTCCCTTTATAGGAGTGTACATACATGATCTTTTGACTAGTTACATTCGGCCTGGGTGCATTAGCTGGACGATGCACACGATTATATGGACCATACTCCTCTGTTCTCACAATATCATAAGAGACAGGGGGTGCAAAGAGAACAGATTTGTTTGAAGAAGATTTCTTCTTCTTGGCTGGAGCAGCATACAGCTGAGACTGTCTCAAATGAGATGGTCTAGGCTGTTTGTTATTCCTCTGTACAGGCTTGGGGTTAACTTGTCTTTTACCATTTTTGGTGTTAGGATAGTTAACCTTAGCTGGTACAGATGCCTTTTGGTTCATATTAGGTTCATTGTGTTTAGAACACTCACCTTTTTCACGTGTCAGAGTAGTGCACTTGTTAGGTGTACTACCCCCAGCTGGAGAGGATGTTGATGGATTAAGTTCATAGCCAAAACCCATCTTATTGCCATTTGATCTATAATATTCAGAGATACTTTCAATAGTAGTAGATGCTTTATTGAACTCTGATATCTTTTGATTTAGGCATTCCTTCTCCTTTTCTAAGAGCTTGTGTGCTTGGAAGAGGTCATCGAACTTGGATTGTAGTGAACGAAATTCCTTAGTTTCTAAAGCTTGAGTTTCTAACATCCCCTCATACAACTGAGTTATTGTGGTATTTTCTTCCTTAAGAAGTTCCACTTCTTTGGTCAATATTTCATTCATTGTGACCAACTCAGGGGTGTTATCAAACTTAGTCTTTTTCAACTTAGCAATTTCGTTCCTTAGATCCTTGTTCTCCTCTTCCACTTCTATAAAAGCTCTAGTGGCAATATCCAGATCACCTTTTACCTTTCTTAAAGATTGATAATAGGTGTATTCTGATTCGCCTTCAGATGAGTTTATCTCATCTGTTTGTGAAAAAATAGGTGAATGGAAAGTTGTAGTGTAGGAATTTACCTCATTTTCACCTATGGCCATCATAGCTAGATCATCTGAATCATCTGAGAAGATTTGATAGTCTGGTGATGTAGGGAGTTCATCACTTTGATATTCAGATTCTTCAGTCACCATTGCTTGCTTGTCTGAATTTCTTCTGTCTCTTCTTGGCCTTCTTTCTTCTTTGTCATCTAGGTTCAGCTCAGGGCATTCATAGACATAATGTCCTGGTTTGCGACAATTGAAGCATGATCCAGGTTTCTGATTTGAGTTGCCTTTCCTTGGAGGAGTGACATCTCTTCTTCTAGATCCTCGGCTGTCAGATGACTCCACATCCTTTCTAGGATTTCTTTCTGGTGTTCTTTCTCTGGATCTTCTGGAGGGTGAACTAGCTCTTCTGTCTTTATAATTCCTGTAGAATTTTCTATATTTGCTGTTGAGAGTGTTCATCCTTTCGAATCTTTTGATCATAAGGGCCATTTGCTCCTTCAGACTCATGTCTGATCCTTCAAAGTCTTCTGTTTTCAGTGAGGTCTTGCCAGATGAGGTACTTGTGGCTTTTGTATTGGCTGCCTTGAAGGCTACAGTCTTGGAGGTAGATGGGGTTGCAGTTGGCTCATCACTTCCTGAGTTTTCTTCTCTTTCAAGATCATATTCATGAGCTTTTAGGTTCTGAAATAGAGTTTGTGCAGACCACTTCTTGATATCTTGAGTATCTTTGATGATGGTCTTCTTGAGTCTCCATTTCTTGGTTAGAGAGTCTAAGATCTTTAGATTTTTCTCTCTATTTGTGTATTTCTTGCCCAGAGATTCTATCTCATTGATGATCTTGGTAAATCTATTGTCTAGCTGATCAATAGACTCTTCTGGTTGCATCTTGAAGTGTTCGAACTTCTTGACTGCTGTTGATAATTTGCTTTCCTTGATCAGCTCAGTTCCTTCACAGAGAAGTGCCAAAGCATCCCACATATCTCTTGCTGACTCACAGTGGATTACTTTTGCAATGTACTCATTTGGAAGAGTTTGCATGATGTAATCTTGAGCAATGCTATCAAGATTTGATTGCTTCATCTCTTCAGGTGTGAGGTCCTTCATTGGCTTGGGAACCAGTTCTCCAACTGGAACTTCTGGATCACCATTTGCAGTGTTGACTGTCATGATTACTGACCACATCTTGTAGTGGACTGATGTGAGATTCTTCCTCATCCTAATCTTCCAGTAATCATAATACTCCACTGAAAACTTAGGCAACTTACGCATGTTAGCACTCGTGCTGTATGAGTTTTCAAAAACAAGTTTTTCAAAAGAATAGATCTGTTCAAGAGGACTACAGAAGGACACCCTCAAGTCTTCTGATAATCTAGAGACAGTAGTCCGTTAGAACCTCTGCTCTGATACCACTTGTTGGTCCCTGAACGAGTAGTGAATGGGATTAAAGTCTAGAGGGGAGGGGTGAATAGACTTTAAAACTTTTTTCAAGAGAGTTGGGAACCTCTTCGGATTGCTATGTCAACTGGACTACAAGTCTGCTGGTCCAGATGACTATAGTGATCTGAATGAAGAGATTATATGCGGAATTATGGTAGGCCTTGTTTAGACTCGTTCTTTAGTTCCTTTTGAAAACACCAATACTTGTTTGTTTAGTGAAAACCTCAGCTGATGCTGGTTTTAAGATTATGCCCTTGTTTTGAAGACAGTTGAAAGCACAGTATGCACTATATAAGATAAATAAAATGACAGAATTGTAAAGTGCAGAAAGTAAATAACACCAGGTTTATAGTGCTCTAGGGGTTTTTGAATGTTTCCAACTAATGGTTCAAACTTATAATTTGCTTAACCACTATTCCTAAAACAATGGATATACAATATGAACAGGTTTCAGGTTCTTATGGGTTGGATAGAAATCACTTAAGAGCTACAAATATTCTAATGGTTTCTGGCTCTTGGAGAACTCTTAGAACAATATGGATTTTTTGCTTGATTGCTTGCTTAGCTAGTTGAATTCTCTCGTTGTGACTTCGTACTTGTGATTTCTCATCCTCTTGTATTTATAATGGTGATTGTTGCAACTAGCCGTTGGAGTTGACTAGCCGTTGGGGCAATCTTTCCATATTGGCTTGATTCCTTGATTCCAGCCGCTTGATTGCTTCAATCCTGGGATCATGTCAATCTTCTAAATAAGGTAGGTCTTTATTTGAATTGCAAGATGACTTTGGAATCAGCCGAGTCCTGGACAGGTACATAGTCTTCTGATCTGCTCTACTAGTCTTCTGACTACTCGTCTGGTCGAGGTCTTCTGTCTTCTGATATCAGTCGAGTAACACTCTTCTGATCTAGCAAATCTTTTATGCACTCTTAGATTATCTTCAATATTGGACTCCATCAGATAAGTAGGCATACAAGCACCTTACTTATCTGTTCTTCAAGGATCTTCTAGTCTTCATGTCTTCTACTCTTCTCATCTTTAGGATAGGCATGTAAGCCAGGACTGTGCTAATCAGCTGATATCAATACAGTTGATCACACAAGACTAATCTAAGTTGTTTCTATACAAGTCAGCTGATCCTATTACATTTATAAACTCTAAGTGTTTTGGCCATGAAAACTATTCTAACATTAAGTGGGGCTTAGGGTGAATTTATATCCCAACACTTCTAATTAAGGTAGGTCTTCATTTGAATTGCAAGATGACTTTTGGGAATCAGCCGAGTCCTGGACGAGTACATAGTCTTCTGATCTTCACTCATAGTCTTCTGACTACTCGTCTGGCCTTATGTCTTCTGTCTTCTGATATCAGTCGAGTAGCACTCTTCTGATCTTGCAATTCCTTGTGCTGCTTTAAGGCCATCTTCTACTTGGACTCCATCAGATAAGTAGGTATACAAGCACCTTACTTATCTGGTCTTCAAGGATCTTCTAGTCTTCATGTCTTCTACTCTTCTCATCTTGAGGATGGGCATGTAAGCCAGGACTGTGCTGATCAGCTGATATCAATACAGTTGATCACACAAGACTAGTCTAAGCTGTTCTATACAAGGTCAGCTGATCCTATTACATTTATAAACTCTAAGTGTTTTGGCCATCAAAACTATTCTAACATCAAGTGGGGCTTAGGGTGAATTTATATCCTAACAATTTCCCCCTTTTTGATGAAGCCAAAACTATACTTGATAAATGCCCTTTTTGGCCACCTTCCTATCAAATTTGGCCTTGAGTGCCTTCGCATCATTGAGTTTCTTTTGCTTAAGTTCTTGAGCTTCAAGCAACTTTCTTTTCTTCAGCTCTAAAGCCTCTTTCTCTTCTGCAGTAGGCTCTGCTGAAGCTGACTTCTCACTTGACTGAGCTTGCTCATCTGCCTTTCTTTTCCTTGTCATCCTCTTCTCAAGAACTTGTTCTACAGGGGCAGTGAGCTTTAGGCTCTTGACTGGTCCTTGGGTTTCTTCTTGAGCAGCCTCTTTACCTTTTCTGCTTTTGATTTTGCTTTTCAAACCTCCCAAGGTTTCAGTCAAGTCATCTTGTGCTACTACCAGTTCAGCTTGCTGAGCAGTAGACTTCTCCAGAGCTTTTATCAATACATCTTCCCCCTTTTTGGCTTCAGCAAGTGCAGCTGCAAAAGGCTTCATGGCATTTAGAATTTCTACTTGTAGAGTCTTTTTGAGTGCCATGGCATTGACCTTGCCAACTTGGGTCAGATGAGTGATGCTGTGCTCTAGGACTTCAGCATGAGAGTTGGAGGAAGAGACAGCTTCTAGCTTAGCTGTAAGTGCTTCCAATTTGGCTGCTGTCTCCTTCAGCTGAGTCTGCAGTTTGTCATTCTCCTCTGCAGCTGATTTAAGAAGAGCTTGACCTTCAGTGGCTCTTGCTTCAGCATCCTCAATTCTTATCTTGTAAGTGGTCTCCATGCGGGTAATCTCATTAGTGTAGAGATCAGCAAACATGTTGGAGGAGTTAGATGCGTTCTTCTGAATGGTGTTCAAGTACTCACCTATCTGTTGATGAAGTGCCTCACCAAACTTATCTTCAATGTCAACAATCTGGTCGTGAAGACGAGTCCTCTTCTCCTTAACAACTTTCTCAACATATCTTCCAAGCTGTAGGCCTAAACCTTTCTCAAAGTGCAATTCTATTGCAGCTTTGACCTGTGAGCAGATGTCTGCTGTATAGTCAACAGATGGGGTAGTGGTTGAGGTAGAACCTTAAGGTTTTGGATGAACTATCAGTGCTTTGCCTCTTTCTTCAGATGATAGATAGTCTTCATTGAGGAAGCAGGTAGTGGCCTTAGCCAGCTGGGTCATGATCCTTCTTCCTTTATCCTCTTATTGATCAATGAAGTGAGCCAGATTTTCTAAAGGCTTGAAGTGTGCTGGTACTTTGACTACTTCTCTTTCAATTTCCACTTTGTCAGCTGGTTCAGCTGAGTCTTCTGCAAGGACTGTTGTAGCTGAGTCTTCCACCAAGGCTGGTGCAGCTGAGTCTTCTACCAAGGCTGGTGCAGTTGAGTCATCTACCAAGGCTTTATCAGCTGTCTGCTGATCTGATGAGCCTTCTGGAACAGAGATATCATCAGTGGGGATTCCTAGAATCCTGTTGCATACTGCGGTCAGGGCCTCTGCTGGCAGCAGCTGAGCGAATGATTGAACCTGAGCAACTTCCTTTTGCTCTATCTCCCAGTTGAGGAAATTAGCCTTTCCTCCCATTCCTTCCATGACTTCAAGAAGGTCATCCACACCATCTCTTCGGAGTTCAATCCAAGTACATATCCTTAGTACTTGTTCAAACTGAGTTGACTCCTCATCAATAGCAGGAATAGTAGACTTGAGTAGGTTGTCTATCTTCATCCTCATTATCTTTTCCCTTGTGCACATTGGATAGTGCACCATGCTGAATTGAGACTGAGGGTGAGAAGAACCTGCTTGAGCCAGGTCTGCTGGTGCCAAGTCTTCTTATGCAGATGGGGCAGTGAGGATAGGAGATTGAGTATCAGCAGGGATTTGGGAAGTAATATTTTCAGGGTGAGTAGGTGCTTGATCTTCAGTGGGATGGACATCAGCAGAGGTTTGGGTCTACTGGGCTGGTTCTATTTCTACTTGAAGATCAGTAGATGGTTGGGCTTGATGATCTTGGTCATCTGCTGTTTGAGTATCAGCAGGGGATGGAGAAGTGATTTGAGTTTGATCATCAGCAGGGGGTGTAGAGGTGATCTGAGTTTGGTCATCTGCTGTTTGTACATCAGCAGGGGTAGGCAATTGGGGCTCAAATGTTGTTTGAGGCTGGGCTTGTTCCTCTGCTGTGTGAGTATCAGCAGGGATTTGGGTATCAGTGTTTGAAGGTTCAGATGGGTTGGCATCTTCAGTAGGGTTAAAGGATGAAATAGGGGCTATGCTCATGGGAGTAGGGAGCTTGGATTTCTTTGACTTCTTGGTGAAAGAAGAAGTGTTCTTCTTTCTCTTCTGACCCTTGGATAACTTAGAAGGAGTGATAGTGAGGGAGGGATTAGAAATACCTGCCTTCTTCAAAGGAGAGGCTGTTGGAGTGACATCTGAATTAGATGGGGAGATGAGCCCAGATCTGATCAGAATTCTTCTTTGTGCTAAGGTTTGATTGTCATCATCATCATCCTCAGCAGTCTTCTGATGAGCCTCTTCTTTGGAGGGCCCCTCTTCTTCTTCAGCAGAGTCATGAACAGACTCTTCTGCTTCCTCAACAACATCTTTAGAAGATGCTTCAACTAACATCTTCTTCTTTTCTTCCTTCAATCTTGCTGCTTCAGCAATAGCTTCCTTCCTCAAGAAGTATTTGGAGATGTGATACTTCTTAGTAGGACTCATCTTGTACTTCTTTGGGAGTATTTCTGGAAGAATGATACTCAGCTTGTTGACAAAGCTGACAGTAGATGTTACCTTCCATTCCTTAGATTGTAAACCTTCTTGGCTTCAAGAGCAATTCTATCCAAAATTAGTCCTTGCCAATCTCCATCAATCTGATCCCAGATTGCAGCCATAACTCTAACCTTTAGAGTGGTAACAACATCATGGCTGAATGTGTTACCTAGCAGCATCTTACCTGCTATGTCCATCAGTGTCTGAAACTTGTGATCAAGTTGAGACTTCTTAAGTCCAGAGGCATTAGCAGCTTTGACTCTTCCACTAGTAAACATCTCCATATATTCCTTTTCTCTTCCCATAATGTAGGTAGAGATGTTTATCTTCCCCCTTGATAAGCCGAACAATTCCTGAAGAATTTCTCTTGTGATTTTAACTTTGTGTCCACCAATGACACTTTCAACATGAGATCCTTACATCACAGCGTTCGAGTAGAAAATCAGCACATCTTGTTCATAAACATTGGCAGGTGCTGCTTGCAGAAATTCTCTGAGATTGAGGTTGAGACAACGAAGAAGTATCTCCTTGTTCTCAGCTGTGTGAATGCCCTTAAAATATAGAGCATTCTCCGTGAAAATCTTCCCTTCCTTAGACCACTTCGCAGCATCTAGAGTGCCTGTGATCTTGGTCTTCTCATCAAAGATTTCAATGATTCCCATTCTGAGATTTGAGTGTTAGGTTTAGAAAAAAAAACTTGAAAGAGATTTGCAAAACGAGAGTGATTGAGAGCTTATGAGTTTTGTGAGCGAAAGGGTTTGAGGAATGGTTTAAGGGTTTGTATATATACTCCAGCAAATCTTGAAGAATGTACAATCCAACGGTCAGATTTGATTTAATGTGGAGTAGAACCCAAGATTTCCTTCTTTAATTTCGGCCCATTCCTTTAATTTTGCCGGCTGAATTTGCCATGTGTCAATTGATGATTCGTTGGCAAAACAGTAATTGAGTACTAATGACATCATTACCAAAGATAGCCGTTGTGACTAAATTTTAGCAAAAATTGATCATCAAGGCCGTTTTCTATAAGTAAATTGCATTCCTTATATAGGCTAATTTCCTTAATTACATTCAGAAACAAATCTAGAATGAATTACATGATCAAAGATGGTCATTATGCTCTGAAATAAAGTGATCTGATCAGCAGAGTGAGGTCTTCTGATTTCTTCAAAGAGTGTGCTGAATTTTCTGGGAGGTCTTCTGATCAGCTGAGTTGGTCTTCTGATCAGCTGAGTAGAGGTTTGAGGTTTGCTGAGTAAATTTTCTGTGCGTGATGATCCAACCTGGTTTGATGGATCCTTCAGTTCGTCTGTGATGATCCAACCTGGTTTGATGGATCTTTCAGCTCTTCCTCTTAACCATGTGGGACCATCAAATCAATATGTAGATGGTTTGGCCTAGATGGTATCCCACTGGTTCGGGTTGCCCTTACCATCGGATGTTCCTCACCATCAGATGGGTTGTAGCATCAAATGTGTTCTAATTGAATTTCTTCGCCTCTCTTGAAAGAGAGAGAAGATTGGAAGGTGCTTCAATGGAGCGTGAAGAGAAAGGCAGGAACTTGGTCTTCCTGATATGGTTTGACATAGTAGCCTTTGGTAACAAGCTCTCCATGTAGAACTTCCCCTGGAGAAGAAGATCTGCTTGTTTGCTACTTTGCCCTCTACATCTCTCCTTCCTTTATTTTTCAACTAGAACGTCTCTCCTTCCTTTATTTTTCAGGAACATACTTATGTTGGATAAACCAAGTATGCTGATCTGCTTCATCTCCATCTTCTGGACAGATCTTCATCTCCTTCACCCAAGACTTTGGTTGTGGGATGATGTCCATGCCATCTCTTCTTTCGATTCTCTCCATACCTGAAACAAGAATGATAGTTAGTGATTTGTGTTCTTAGATGTTCCCATAACTTCCTCCCTTTATAGGGGTAGAAATGAGGTGGTGGAGTAAAAGATGACAAGACTAGAGAGTTGATAGGTCTGAATTTCTAAAAAGCTACTCCCTCCGTCCCATAGGAATTTGTACACTTTCCATATATGGATGTCCCATACCAATTTGCACACTCCATAAAAGGAAATATCTTCACAACCCTCACCCTTGAAATATACTCATATTTACCCATATGCCATTACTTTTCCACACTCAATCTACTTTTTACTTTACTTTATTCATAAAAGTTTACAAAACTACCCCTCAAAACATCAATCATTACACCTTTTCTTACACATTTCATAAAATGTGTGCCACTACAAGGGTGCAAGTTCCTCCGGGACGGAAGGAGTACTTCTTAAGATCAACAATGAGATTCTTGATCTAAGGGTTCATATTTAAAGATATTCAGACTTTATCTTGAGGAATGCAGAAATTATAGATTTTGAACAAGAGTTATTTGAAATCCGTACAGTGCTTGCATACTGTTGACTCGGTGAGGATGGTGTATTAATCCAACCAAGTATAACTCAATAGTATACTGTATGTATGTATAATGATAAAGTATTTTATGAAGAATAGTTTATTATTATACATATGTATACATTGCTTAAGTACAGATACCAATTAACTTTGTTCAACTCTTCTGTGTATATATATATATATATATGTTATGCAATGCAGATTGTAGAGTAATTTATCAAGGATTCTTAAGGTATCATGTATTCCCCCTTGATTAAATGACTCTATATTTTCCCTCAGCTTTATTTGTCTTCATTGGGAAAGAACTTACCTGAAGATGAGGGTGTCTATTCACCTCATCTGATTTTCCTAGTCTGCTGCAATTGTATCAGCTGAGGTCTTCAGCTGATCTTTGCTCTTCATGTGCTTGGATCCAAAAGTCCTAAGCTGTAGCATAGGGTCTTGAACCTTTCTTCAGCTAGGGGCTTAGTCAAGATGTCTGCTCTTTGGATATCTGTGTGAATTTTCTCCATCTTGATGTCCTTCTTTCCAAGGTGGTCTCTTATGAAATGGTGTCGAATGTCGACATGCTTGCACCTTGTGTGGAGGACTGGATTTTGAGTGATGGCAATGGCACTGCTGCTGTCACAGTAGATAGGGACTTCTCTTGCCTCTACATTGTAATCCTTGAGTTGTTGAACTAGCCAGAGCAGCTGACTACAAAACTTCCAGCTGCCATGTATTCTGCCTCAGTGGTGGAGGTTGCAACTAAAGTTTGCTTCTTTGAGAACCATGAAATTAAGTTGTTGCCTAGGAATTGACAGGTTCCAGATGTGGATTTCCAATCTATTCTGCATCCACCATAGTCTGAGTCAGAGTATCCACTCAATTCTAAATTCTCATCAGCAGGGTACCATAATCCTAAGTTGACTGTTCCTTTTAGGTACTTGAGAATCTTCCTTGCTGCTTCTAGATGACTTTGCTTTGGGTTTGCTTGAAACCTAGCATATACTCCTACAGCAAATGTTATGTCTGGTCTGCTGGCTGTAAGGTATAGTAGAGATCCAATAAGTGCTCTATATTTAGATTGATCAACTTCCTTTCCAGACTCATCTGGTTCCATTTTGAAAGATGTCATCATTGGAATTCTTGCAGTCTTGCTTTGTAGAGCTTTGAATCTTTCTAATAGGCTTTTGGTATACTTGGACTGATTGATGAAGATCCCTTCTGGACTCTGCTTGACTTGGAGTCCTAGAAAGTAATTCATCTCACCCATCATGCTCATTTCGAATTTTCCTTGCATAAGCTCAGAGAACTTCTTGCACATATCTTGATTGGGTGATCCAAATATAATGTCATCTACATATATTTGCACCATTAGAATGTCTTCTCCTTCTTGTATTCTGAAAAGTGTTCTGTCAACTTTGCCTTTTTTGTAACCATTGTCAAGTAGGAATTGTGACAATGTGTCATACCAAACTCTAGGGGCTTGCTTTAGACCATAGAGAGCCTTCTTCAGACGATATACTTGATCTCTTTTTTCAAATCCTGGAGGCTGCTCTACATACACTTCTTCTACCAGAATACCATTTAGAAAAGCACTCTTGACATCCATTTGGTATACTTTGAAGCCCATATATGATACATAAGCTAGAAACAGTCGAATGGCTTCTAATCTGGCTACTGGAGCAAAGGTTTCATCATAGTCAATCCCTTCAGATTGTGAGTATCCTTTTGCAACTAGCCTTGCTTTATTTCTAGTTATTACATCATTTTCGTCCTTCTTATTCTTGAATACCCACTTTGTTTCTACTACATTGTGGTTTTCAGGACGATCTACCAATACCCATACTTCATTTCTTTCTAATTGGTTTAGTTCTTCTTGCATAGCAGTGATCCAATTGCTATCAGTCATTGCTTCTTCTATGTCAGCTGGTTCAATGTTGGACAGGAAGGCACACCAGCAGAACATAGATGATTGGGGGTTCTGATTCAGTTGTCATCTGGTCTTGACAGCTGAGTCTGCTCCTCCTAAGATGAGGTTTGATGGATGATTGTTTCTCCATGTATGCCTCACAGGTGTGTCTGCATTAGATGAGCTTGGATTCTTATTTGTTCTAGTGCCATCAGGAGGGTTGACTTGATTTGGTCGATCATCATCTGTATCTTGAGAGTCAAAGAGATCATTCCCCCTTGCATTTGGGATTGTTGCATCTTGATTCTGGTCAGCTTGCGCAGCTTGGGTTTGAGATCTAGTGACTGGTCTGTGTAGATTATCCTCCTCTGCTTCTTCAGGGAATGGTTCATTGACTTCAATAAACTCATCTGGTCTAGAATTGATCACTAGTTTCCTCATCTGATCTGCAGCTGAGTCTGTTTCTACTGCACTCTTTTCACAAGATTCATTAAAAATAACATGAGGTGTTTCTTCCACAAGAAGGGTTCGTTTGTTGAGTACTTTAAATGCTTTGCTAGTAGAGGAGTATCCCAAGAATATCCCCTCATCTGCTTTAGCATCAAAAACATTCAACTTACTCTTCCCATTGTTGTGAATGAAACACTTACAACCAAATATATGAAAGTAAGATACTCTAGGTTTCCTTCCTTTCCACAGTTCATATGGGGTTTTCTCATGAATTTTGTGAATATCTGACCTATTTTGAGTGTGACAAGCTGTGTTGATAGCTTCTGCCCATAGCTTCTTAGGAGTGGAGAATTCAGCAAGGAGTGTTCTTGCAGCTTCTTTGAGTGTTCTGACCCTTCTTTCAGCTACACCATTCTGTTGTGGTATTCTTGATGCACTTGTCTCATGCTGAATACCATTAGAAGTACAATAGGCAATAATATAAGAGTTAATAAATTCAGTGCCTTTGTCACTTCTAATTTTCACAATAGGTTCTCCTTTCTCTACTTGGATTCTCTTCAATAGTTCAGGGAGCTTTTGCTGGGTTTCACTCTTCTTGTATAAGAAGATAACCAAAGTAAACTTGGAGTAGTCATCTACAACAATAAGAGTGTACTTCCTCCCTGTTAGTGTGGTTGGAGTGATTGGTCCAAAGAGATCCATGTGAAGCAGTTCAAAAACTCTGCTAGTTGATGCTGTCTTCTTGGTCTTGAAAGAGACCTTTGTTTGCTTTCCTTGTTGACATGCATCACATACCTGATCTTTACAGTAGAGTTCATTAGGCAGACCATCAACTAAGGATTCCCTTGCTAACTTGTTCATAGTCTTAAAATTCAGATGACTAAGGCGTTTGTGCCATAGCTAGCTGATATCTTTAGGGCTTTTCACAAGCAGACATGTATTCTTAGGACAGCTGTTCCAATTTGCAAGATACATACTTCGCTTTCTAGATCCTGTTAGAAGATTTTGTTTTGTTCTTTTATCACTTATGAGACACTCATCTTTAGAGAATTTTACTGAGTAACCAGTGTCACAAAAATGAGAAACAGATAATAAATTAAATTTTAAACCTTCTACATATGATACATCATGTACCTCAATGTCACCATTTTTAAGGGTGCCATATCCTTTTGTGTTACCGTGCGTGTTATCACCAAAGAAGACTTTTGGACCTTTCTTTTCTATGTAGTTGGTCAGCAGGGCTTTGGTTCCTGTCATGTGAGTTGAGCATCTACTATCTATATACGATGTTTCTCTTGCTAGACCTCCTCTTTTGTATAGGTCCCTCCTTTCCTGCAAGAAAGGTTAAGTCTTAGGTACCCATTTTGTCTTGGGTCCTTTGGTGTTAGTACTACCCTTGGGAACCCACATATACATTGGTCGTTTGAACAACCTTGAACACTTGAGTTGTTTCCCTCGGGCATCACAAAACCAAATCTTACCAGTTGACACCTTGGGCTGGTCTGATTTGTTACTTGTGTCAGCTAAGTAATAGTCAAATGGTTTCTTGTTATAGGAGTGTATGTGAATTATCTTTTGACTAGTTACATTCGGCCTGAGTGCATTAGCTGGACGATGTACACGATTATATGGACCATAATCCTCTGTTCTCACAATATCATAAGATATAGGAGGTGTAAAGAGAACAGATTTGTGTGAAGAAGACTTCTTCTTCTTGGCTGGAGCAGCATACAGCTGAGACTGTCTCAAACGAGATGGTCTAGGCTGTTTGTTGTTCCTCTGTACAGGCTTGGGGTTAACTTGTCTTTTACCATTTTTGGTGTTGGGATAGTTAGCCTTGGCTGGTACAGATGCTTTTTGGTTCATATTAGGTTCATTGTGTTTAGAACACTCACCTTTTTCATGTGACTGAGTAGTGCACTTGTTAGATGTACTACCCCCAGCTGGAGAGGATGATGATGGGTTAAATTCATAACCAAAACCCATCTTATTGCCATTAGATCTATAATATTCAGAGATACTTTCAATAGTAGAAGATGCTTTATTAAACTCTGAAATCTTTTGATTTAGGCATTCCTTCTCCTTTTCTAAGAGCTTGTGCGCTTGGAAGAGATCATCGAACTTAGATTGTAATGAACGAAATTCCTTGGTTTCTAAGGCTTGAGTTTCTAACATCTCCTCATACAACTGAGTTATGGTGGTATTTTTTTCCTTAAGAAGTTCCACTTCTTTGGTCAATCTTTCATTCATTGTGACCAACTCAGGGGTGTTATCAAACTTAGTCTTTTTCAACCTAGCAATTTCTTTCCTTAAATCCTTGTTCTCCTCTTCCACTTCTATAAAAGATCTAGTGGCAATATCCAGATCACCTTTTACCTTTCTTAAAGATTGATAATAGGTATCTTCTGATTCGCCTTCAGATGAGTTTATCTCATCTGTGTGTGAAAAAATAGGTGAATGGAAAGTAGTAGTATAGGAATTTACCTCATTTTCACCTATGGCCATCATAGCTAGGTCATCTGAATCATCTGAGAAGATTTGACAGTCTGGTGATGTAGGAAGTTAATCCCTTTGATATTCAGATTCTTCAGTCACCATGGCTTGTTTGTCTGAATTTCTTCTGTCTCTTCTTGGCTTTCTTTCTTCTTTGTCATCTAAATTCAGCTCTGGACATTCATAGACATAATGTCCTGGTTTGTGACAATTGAAGCATGATCCAGGCTTTTGATTTAAATTGCCTTTTCTTGGAGGAGTGGCATCTCTTCTTCTAGAACCTCGGCTGTCAGATGACTCCACATCCTTTCTAGGATATTTTTCTGGTGTTCTTTCTCTTGATCCTCTAGAAGATGAACCAGCTCTCCTATCTTTATAATTCCTGTAGAATTTTCTATATTTGCTGTTGAGAGTGTTCATTCTTTCGAATCTCTTGATCATAAGGGCCATTTCTTCTTTCAGGCTCATGTCTGATCCTTCAAAGTCTTCTGTTTTCAGTGAGGTCTTGCTAGATGAGGTACTTGCAGCTTTTGTATTGGCTGCCTTGAAGGCCACAGTCTTGGAGGTAGATGGAGTTGCAGTTGGCTCATCACTTCCTGAGTTTTCTTCTCTTTCAAGATCATATTCATGAGCTTTTAGATTCTGAAATAGAGTTTGGGCAGACCATTTCTTGATATCCTGAGTATCCTTGATGATGGTCTTCTTGAGTCTCCATTTCTTGGTTAGAGAGTCTAAGATCTTCAAGTTCTTCACTCTATTTGTGTATTTCTTGCCTAGAGATTCAATCTCATTTATGATCTTGGTAAATCTATTGTCTAGCTGATCAATAGACTCTTCTGGTTGCATCTTGAAGTGTTCGAACTTCTTAACTGCTGTTGACAATTTGCTCTCCTTGATCAGCTCAGTTCCTTCACAGAGAAGTGCCAATGCATCCCACATGTCTTTAGCTGACTCATAGTGGATTACTTTTGCAATGTACTCATTTGGAAGAGTTTGCATGATGTAATCTTGAGCAATGCTGTCAAGATTTGACTACTTCATCTCTTCTGGTGTGATGTGCCAAAAATTGCACGGTCGGATTATATATCCTCGGGATCAGATATCCAAATTCCCGAGTGCTTAGACCTGATTTGGGTACACTGCTTCCGCTGGAATGATCCTCCAGGGACCTGCAAAAGACTCACCGTAGGGGGCTCCGGTGCGGACGCTCCGACGCTCAAGTCAGTATAAGAATCTTCGTATATCACAAGGACTTTAAAGTCCTTGATTTATCAAATCAAGCTTTCAAAGGATCTCGCAATGTATAATAATAGGAAATATATTCAGTCTTGTAAGAGTAAAAAGTCTAACCTGGAAATCTTCTTGGATTTACCTCTTTATAGAGAATCTCCTCTTAAGGGGAGGTTACAGCTTCCTTATATTTCGGAGCTACCTTTGGACCCAGCCTTGCTGTGTTGACAAGGTCACCACTTCTCCTCTACTTCCGGAAAGACCGGGGCCACTCCCCCTAGTGGACTCCTTCCACTAAAATGAAGGAGGGAAGAATCTTTCTTTGGTCAGTCTTAGTCCGATTCATGTGGAGATCTCCTATATTCTCGGTTTACCAATTCATATCAAGATCAGGTCCTCCAGATAAGTCTCTCCGGGAGGACCTCCAGGAGCTCCCTCCGGAGGGACTTCCAGAAGGGGTTCTTTATCCAGAGCCCCTTCCATAATCCCATATCTTCTCTTTTATCTTATCCTTTATACACGTGTCGACTTCTTATTGAACGACATTTTTAGGCCGCATCATCTACTCCCCCCTACTCTCGTAAAAGGAGTATATCTTTTGTGAGAGTAGAAAATTCAAGTGACTCTAGCACAAAGGCGTTTCTGGAGAGACGTGTATTATTCTTGCTTTGGAGAGGAATTTCAAAAATGCTCTCCTCCGGAAATTTTTCCCGCCCCCAGTTCTGAAGACGTTTCGATTTCTGCGCTTGGGTCCCACACAGTCGCAATTCTCTCTCTCTTGCTAGTTTCTCGAGGAGAAGCCTCGATCCTAACCCCCTTATTGGTCTTGTAGGTTGCACCATTATCGTCTCTTGGTTACATAACCTTCAAAGAATTTTCTCAAGAAATTCAGGGAACCTCTCACCCTTTCAAGGGATCACCTCTAGTTTCAGGTGGCTCGAAGAGGTTTTCCTTGACTTCCAGACTTATATTTATCCTTTCTTTCGTTTTTTAAACAGGGTCTCGGCAAATGACTTTGGCTTGCAGAATTTTTGTTTTCTAAGTAACCATCTTGGGTCTTGGTTATGGGGAGATGCTCCCCAGCTCTCTTTGGCCTCTGGGCCTCCAAGTGTCTCTCACTTTCGTTTAAAAGATTTTGATTCATAAAATATTTCTTTTCATTGAGTAACCCTTTTGGGTCTTAAGTATGGTGAGGGGCTCTCTGTAGCTCCTCGGCCTCTAGGCCTCTGAGTGTCTCTCACTCTCATTCTTAAAAGATTTTGATTCATAAAATCCTCTCATTTCATTGATTAACCCTTTTGGGTCTCAAATATGGTGAGGGCTCTCTGGAGCTCCTCGGCCTCTAGGCCTCTGAGTGTTTCTCACTCTTATACTAAAAAGATTTTAATTAATAAAATCTTCTCATTTCATTGATTAACCCTCTTGGGTCTCAAGTAAGGTGAGGGCTCTCTGGAGCACCTCGGCCTCTAGGCTTCCGAGTGTTTCTCACTCTTATTCTTAAAAGATTTTTATTCATAAAATCTTCTCATTTCAGTAACCCACTTGGGTCTCGAGTAAGATGAGGGCTCTCTGGAGCACCTCGGCCTCTAGGCCTCAGAGTGTTTCTCATTCTTATTCTTAAAAGATTTTAATTCATAAAATCTTCTCATTTTAGTAACCCACTTGGGTCTCGAGTATGATGAGGGCTCTCTGGAGCACCTCGGCCTCTAGGCCTCTGAGTGTTTCTCACTCTTATTCTTAAAAGATTTTAATTCATAAAATCTTCTCATTTCAGTAACCCACTTGGGTCTCGAGTAAGATGAGGGCTCTCTGGAGCACCTCGGCCTCTAGGCCTCTGAGTGTTTCTCAACATTATTCTTAAAAGATTTTAATTCATAAAATCTTCTCATTTCAGTAACCCACTTGGGTCTCGAGTAAGATGAGGGCTCTCTGGAGCACCTCGGCCTCTAGGCCTCTGAGTGTTTCTCACTCTTATTCTTAAAAGATTTTAATTCATAAAATCTTCTCATTTCAGTAACCCACTTGGGTCTCAAACATGGTGAGGGCTCTCTGGAGCTCCTCGGCCTCTAGGCCTCTGAGTGTTTCTCACTCTCAATTCAAGGTGTTGATCATATCAAGACCTTTCAAGTTCAAGTAATCCGCTTGGATTTAGAGTAGGGTGAGAAACACGTTCTTAACCATGCCTAAATTCTCAATCATTCTCTCGATTCAATCACGAAATTCTCCTAAGTAATCACCTTAGCATTTCTTAAATCAATCATTTCTGAAGCCTTAGCAAATGCTCATATGCTTCGAGGTTTTATGCTCTAAACAACTACGTCCAGGTAACTCATATCATATCACAAAGTAAAATCTAAAGTAAAAAAGTAAAATATACACTTTTCACTTACGAGGCTCCATATCAGCATCTCGGAGGTAGTAGGCCTAGACCCTTCATCACCCCCTTTAAGCATCGAAGTGTAAGACATTTGCAAGGTCCGTCATCATGCTCGTCTCCGAATGTCGCATCTCAGCACCCTAGATGATCTTACTCACCTAATAGATCGACTCTTGGGTATATCCTTCTTTACAGTAGCCTTGTAGCCCTCGTGACTACCTGCTCATCCTTCATGAGTTTCTTTTGAATATCAAATTTCAGCACCCTAGGGAGGGTTTGGTCAGTTTCAGCAGCTGGGCTCGGTGGAGCTTCAACTCCTCAAATGTTTTCTGATATTATTCATCCCACTTGAATCTGGATCATTTGCATAAGATCCTCTTTGTAGTTCTTCTCGTGTTCAGTTCTCGACCCCGAATACTCATCTTTCTTCCATAATTATTTGGATCATGCTCCGTCGAGCTCCTCCACATTCTTAATTATCCTGGACTCATCTGGCTCACATCAGTCACATCATCACCTCTAGGTTCCGGACCTCGGGGTCCTGGATACTCGCCTCATCTCTCCTTATCTGGATCTTGGACCTCGAGGTCCTAGATACTCGTTTCATCTTTTCCTTAATTCTATAGCGTTACTCAGCCACTTCAAGCGTTGGATCTTGAAAAAAGGTCTGTCATCACTCTCATCTTCTCGAAGTCGGGGCCTCAAACCCCATAACTCAGCTTCTGGGCAGCCATCATCCAAATCTCAGTCTCGAACTCTGTCCCCTCCAGTTTTTGGAACGTAGAAATCTGATCTCCAGTGTTTCGCATGGTGAAGTTGGCTTCATAGCCAGTCAGGTAGCACCCATCTTCGTCTCAACGTCTTACCCCAATATTCATCTCTGGAGTTGCACATATCTCTCGTACATCTTCATTTCACATGGTCTTTTCTTGAATCTCCAACCTCTCAACGTTGTTTGGCTTCGCTCTTTCTTCGGTAATCTTGCTCTCTAGAGCTCCTCTAGTACTTCTAGGTTCTCCAGCTCCTTCTCATGAGCTCATTATTCGTCATAGACCAGGTAAACTGACTCATACCAGCAACATTATTAGATCTAAATTTCGTCATAAGCCTCAATTATATAATTTAAATATGAAATAATTAAAGAATGCAAATCAAGTCTCTTTTGATCTCAAACCTGAAACCTGTACCCACTCCAGGACCTCCAATCTTGACAAGATGATTAATCTCTCTAATCCCAAATCTCAGAAGAGGATCATTTTCTTTGATCCTCGAACCTCTTACGTCCTCGCGAGCTCTGAAATTCTTCCCGGATCTCAACTCAAGAATATCAACTGAGGGGGTCGGCTTTTATAATTAAAAACAATTATAAAATTACTCCTGAAGGTAGTGAATTGCATTATGTTCTATAACCTCTTGCGTCCTCCTTCTTGGTCTTCCTGTCCTCAAGTTCTCTCCTCTTCTGCCCTCGAGGGCCTCGGTCAACTACGTAAACAAATTCTCTCAGATGTCCAACTTGAATCATTCTCTCAATTTCATCCTCCAAATGGTAATATCGATTGTTGTCGTGTATTCATTGTGGAGTCTCCAAAATCGGTCCGACTTGGGCTTTTGAGGACCTCGGTTCCTCGAATAAGGGAATTTCAGATCTGGATGATCTCCAGCAACCTCCAAGACTTCTGTAGGTTCCAATCTCAGTTGGGTATATTTCTAAAACCTCCCTCGAGGCCCAGATCGGGATCCTCCCGCAGCATTGCGGTTTCCTGTTCCTCCGGAGTTTCGGGGAGCTTCTGGGCTAGACCTCCTTGCTGTAGATTCTCTCTTCCTCTCTCCACTAGCTGGTTTCACCTCCAGCCTCAACTTATCCCTAAATTTGAACTTTCAAATTGTTCAGGGGCCTGCATGCTAATAGTACATGCACTCACGTCCATTCTGCATTTTGCATTCCATTCTCAGAATTTGTTATGCACAGTGACATGTGGCACTAAATCGTTGGCTAATTTGGAATAATTCTGTCCTTCACGCTAACGGCCTCGTACTGGGTAAAGTGTCTAGTCATTCATCGTCTTTGACCATAAGTATGCCAAGTCCAAGGTATATGAATATCCAAATTCATCATACTAGAATTTTGTCATACTTGTCTTCATGAATCCTTGTCACTTCCTTCATAACACTTCAGCTCCTTGTCTTCAATGATACTTGTCTTCATGTGATTTGTGCTTTCAAGTCATTTGTCATAGATTCAAAGAATAATCTATCTAAGAAAAATTAAAGCTCTCTAACATATATGAGCTTTTCTAACCTGGAAATCTAGACTTGGCAAATCATCATACTTGAGGTTTTACTTAGGGTTTTGGTATCAAATCAAAATCAAATTTTCTATTATTAATATTTCATCGGTAGTTCCGATGGATACCGACGGAAATTAATTTTGGTAAAAAAAAATTTCCATCGGTAACGCCGTCGGTAGTACCGACGGACTACCGACAAAATTAATTTGTTTTTTAATTATTTTTTATTTAGTTTACCGACGGAATATACAACCGGTTAGAAAACAGGTCATTGATATTACCGACGGTTAGTATTCCGTCGGAAGCGCCGACTTTTTATTTACGTCGGCGATATGTCGGTACTACCGACGGAATAAAAAATTACGTCGGTAATCCTTACCGACGAGGTTAGCACCGATGGAATTTTTCAGTCGGTATATCCGTCGGTAACCACGGTTCCCGACCGAAATTCCGTCGATATTTCCGTCGGAAAAATGCGTGTTTTTGTAGTGATGTCGTTGATATGATTATCATAATGGAGAAGATTCGAGATAAGCTGATAGTCAAAGAAGTGAAAAAGAGAGTGTACCAAGATTATGGCGAATATTGAAGACATTCCACTCCAACCTGTTAAGTACTTATCTTGTATTTGTAATCTGATTTCCTTATGCTCTGATTAATACAAGTATTTACTTTTTTAGCTTCAGAAAACAACTCATTGTCTTTTTTAGAAGCCATTTGCACTCTATATTTACTTAAAAGTTTTTACTCTTATACTAAATATTCAGTTCTGATACATTATTGTATCTTTCTGTTTCATAGTAGATTAACTCTGATAAAATATTTTTAAGTAATATACTCTATACTATCGCTTTGATACTAAGAGTAATTGTTTTTTTTTTAACTCTAATTGAGGTCTTAGCTTTGATACATCTTTGTACAGTGCTCTGATACATAATTTTGCATTGCTCTGATACATGTTTTATGTATTAGACTAGATGCTCTGATTCTTTATTTTTCTAACCTTTGATGATTTCAAATTATTAGCTAACTGATCTGATAACTTAGCTTAATTAGTTTTGGCTTCATCAAAAAAGGGAAAATTGTTGGGATATTCATCCAACCCCTAATCTAATTGCAATATATAAGTTTAGTTTTGATGGCAAAAAATAGATCACTAGAGTACATGTTAGATCGATAATTTGTAATTTAGAATTAAGTAACCTATGTTATTTTATAAAGCTTAGAGGTATTGAATTTGTCTAAGTCTAGTATGAGGAATCAGTTGTATGTATATCAGTTGATTACTCATCTGTTTAAACGCGCACTCTGCTCAAGGCTTAAAGAGAAGATGACTAAAGACTAGAAGACATCAAGAGTTCATTAGTGAAATCAGATCTAAAGGTTGGTGTATACCTTATAGACTGAAAGTAATTATATGATAATCTGCATTCAAGTTTCAGAAGACTATTCAACAAATTTGAGCTCGTTTGATCTTGTCGAAGAAAGCCTTAAAGTATATTCAAAGTCAAGCTCATTTGAAGATTCAGATGACAGTTAGTATTTATGGATGAAGCACGTAGAAGAAGTGTTAGTTCATTATAGATGCATTGAAGGCTACAATATCAGAAGACAAAGACAATGTCGGACTAGTTCTGAATTGCTCAATCAAAAGACAAAACAGAAGTTTGAAAGTGCGCGTGCGTGCAAAATCAGAGGTGTTGTCTGTAGTGTTGGCACAGTCCAGACAACAATTGAGCAGCGGAAATTAAATCAACACTTTGCAAAGAAGTATTTCAAAATTTGTGTAGATTAAAAATTAATCTACACGAATCACCTATATTAATTATAATATTCAGTGAAACAAATCAACAACCTCGTAAGGTTTTGAACAACTACAACTCGAATGAGTTTGAAAATAATACTAGAATGTATGTAACTGTCTCCCTTATAGATCTAACATAAATTCTAGTATAGAGACTATGATTAGGTACACAAATATTCGGGTTTATAAGTGTGCACTAATCTACAAGAAGGAACAAATTATTTTCCTAACTAGAAGTGTTGCGCATTCCATAGATAGTAATCTTGTTTAGCTTTCTCTCTTGTTGTGTCTTATAATGCAGGCAGTGATCTCTATATATAGCCATGAATACGAACTGCCTTGCAACTCCCTTGATCATCTCAGCCATTGGATCAAGGTAGTTTTTGTAACTTCCCTTCACACTCCATATTTGTAGGACTTTGACCAATGGTGCTTAGTAACCACTCAATACCGTGCAACTGCCTGACCTGGGTGTTGCCCACGTCTTCTACCTACATTTGGGACATCACTATGCAACACAAGTTAAGTTAGAGTTAGTAAAAGGAGAAAGGGCAAATTCTGATGTTGTCTTAGGTGTTGGCACATTTTGTACAACATTTGACTGAAATGTTGGATCTTTAAATACAACACCTATTCCAACATCAACAATCTCCCCCAATTTGGCCTTTCTACATCAACACCCCTGATGTTCACAACAATCAGAGTCTTGATTAAGAAAAACAATACACATGATATTTCAAAGAAGAACCAATTTCAGTATTTAGCCAAATTTTAGCACATCATCTAAGTCAAAAATAGAACTGTACTTAGATTTAAAAAACAGCAAAACAGAAACATGAAGGCAATGTATGTGGGACAGGAAATTAAAAAAACATAAGTACAGGCTTTACAGAGTGAGGAAATAAATGAAAGCAGTAAAGGGCAGGATTGGGCTGATTGTATCAGCTGCATCTTCAGAGTCTGCACGAACTCCCCCATACTCTAAACTCCCCCATTCTTCAAGCCTTCAATCCACATTGAGATCTCCATAGAGATCCTCAATGTCTTGTGCATCTGCATCTGCATCAACTCCGTTGTTGGTAGCCTCTTGCATTTCATCATTGTTTGGATCAGGGACAGCATTTAGACCTTCTTCTTGAACTGGAACTGGAACTGCTTCAGAGTTGTGAGCATCAACATCACTTACTCCCCCTGTTGAGGTAGAAAGGAGTCCTTCCCAGAACTGTTTTTGTATTAGCAAGTCCTCAACTGTGCTCTGGAGATTTGTTATGGTGCCTTGCAGAATATCAACCTGTCTTAAAATGAAATGAGATGATAAATAAACAGAGGCAACACAACCTGAAGATGGTTGTGCTGTGGAGGTTGAGGGCACATCTGAGGCAACACTTCTGGAGGCTGAGGCCTTTGGTATTGGCAGATCCACAATTCTTTCCCCACCACGAAGCCGAAGCTGTGGTGAAATTGTGAAGCTCGGAACATACCCACAAATAACTTCAGTTTCCAATCTCTGAAACTCCTTTTCGGCTAGCAATTTATAAATCAAACAAAGATATGGAAGTAGGCCTCTACCAGACATGTTGCAAGTGAAGTTCATCATGTTCTGAAATATAACTTGTCCTGAATTGAATTGTTTGAGGTGTCCTATCTTATAGAGTAGGACAGCCTGTTCCAAAGTAAGAGTTGTGTTGTTTGTAGACGGAATCCAATTACAACACACAATCTTATGCAACACTGAATACAGACTAGTCAAACGAGAAGCAAGCAATTTAGGCACACAATGTGTAATTCTTCCACCAGTAAGTACACTTATCATCATATCAAAATCAGAAACAACTGGATCCTCCATGATTCTAGTTTTCAACATCATATTGATTTTTCTAGGAGTAATGATAATCTCAAGACCTCTAAAAGGTACACATCCATACCTCCTAGAATTTGTATCCCCTGTCTTTTCACTAACATTGGCATAGAATTCATGTACCCAATCAACCACATAAGGAACTGCAAACATTAACGCATCCAATAATGACCTCTCCCTAAACCAATCCATTAAATTTGCTTCCTCAAAACCAGAAATTTTTAAAATCCGTTCACTGAGTATGATCTTATTTCGAATTGTTTTATATTGTGCACTCTTGTTATCATTGTACTCAACAACATCTTCATCACTAAAGTCTATATCAGAAGAAATTTGTACCTCTTCCTCATGAGTAGAGGAGTGTGAACTGGAGTCGGAAGATGAAGGCGAGTCTGAGCCATCGGATGGTGCCACCGGAGGGGCAACATCTCGAGCTTTTCGGGGCTTTTTGTGTACTGCCCGAGTCTTGGAGATTTCTTCATCTGCATGTTCGACTGTGACGGCTTCAGTGAAGTTGTCAATGATATCATTGACATCTTCAGGCTCTCCCTCAGATTCTGAGTTCGATACGACTATCGGTTGTGATTTTCCTCCGTCTGTTCTGGGTTTCTTCTTTCCGGTGTAGTCTACCCTTTTTCCCAGAGTCCTGTAGGAGACGTGGCGACCACCGGGCCATTTTCTAGCAATTGGAACAGGGGCTTTTGCCTTCTTTGCTGTGAACTTCCTCTTTTGTCGTAATCGAGCAAGCTTCTTTGCCAAAAACTCCTCATCAGACGAAGAGACATCTTTCATTTGCGCATCATCACTCTCCACCGCCGGTAAGTTACCTTGGAACATGGCATTGTCAAGAATTTCTCCCTCCAAGATAATTGTTGGGGATGCGGTCTTTCGGGCTAGGGCATCGTATGCCTTCTTCAGCTTCTCGAAAGAAGTTCCAAGAGGAAAGGACTTTTGGAAGGTGGATGATTTTGGGGATGAGTGATCAATCGGAGAGGCATTTACAGGTTCTGGGAGTTTTGCATTTGCCATTTCGCTTCGAATGTCGAGTGGGTTGTATATCACCAGTGGTAGAGCAGAAGTTTCGGGTTCGAACGGGACATCCATGGTTCCCACGACGAAGGTCGGTGAGCCTGGTGCTGGAGAATCGAGAATTTCAGTGATAATTGCCATTTTAGAAGAGTGATTTTTGAGTGTTTGAGTGGAAATCGCAGGACAGTTGAGTAAGGGCTTGAGTGATTTTGAATTTTGCGTGGAGAGTAAGATTGTTGAATGGAGTTGATGATTACTGCCTGCAAAAAGTGAGTAATTAGTTTGATAAGACCTTTCAAATTATGGGATAAGAGATAAAAATGCAAGTAATTCAAATTCCAGTATACCAAATTGTGGAAAACACGTATGTAAATAAAAATCTGATCTAAGTTTGAGAGTATAAAATTCACCATGCATACGAGATCAATTTATAGAGGATTTCAGGCGGGAGTTGATACACGATTTCATAAAAAAAACTGAAACGAAGAGAGTGGAAGAAAACTTCTCTCCATTAAATAGGTCGTGTGTTGTGGAGAATAATTACTGAAAAATAGAGTAAATAAATGAAAGGGTTAAATAATAATTGAACAAATAAAATAAATAGATTCAGATAAGTATTTACAGATAATAAAAATAATAATTATCAGAAATTAATTAATTCTACAAATAATCGAAATCATAAGTCTGAGTCAGGTGTTGAAGAGATTGTTGGCATTTTGTACATCTCAACACAGTTTTTTCATGAATTTGCTTCATATGTGTTGCACTTTTAATTTTTATCACATTTTCACATTGATCCATCTTTTCAAAAGAGTGCATCGTAGCAGCGAACTCCGTGCCCCATAGTTACTCAATGGATTTGTGATTAATTTGATGCAATATATATCACCTTTAGAAGAGAAAACATCGTAGTAGTGAGCTCCGTGTCCATAGTTACTCAGTGATTTTCAAAGCATCTAATTTGTGATTTCCTTTGCATTTGAGAGATTGTACAAGCTTTTCTCATATTCCACATGACTCAATTTAAGACTTCTAGACTAAGATTATAGAGAATTATGTTAAATCCGACACTTACGAAATTTATATAAAGAAATAATTAAATGAACTACTCTGGTGTTGTCCCAAATGCTGCCGCATTTGGTACAACACTTTTGATACAGTGTTCACATATTGCATAAACCAAGAGATTTCCTTAGAGAGGAGAATCTCTTATCATCTAAAGTTTTGGTAAATATATCAGCAAGTTGTTTTTTCTGTAGAGATGTATTCTAACTTGACCACCACTTTTTCTACCAGATCTCTTATGAAATGATGCCTTATACTAATATACTTAGTCAAAGAATGTTGCACTGGATTCTTTGATATATTTATGGCACTAGTGTTATCACAATAAACAGTTAGAGTATCACAAGGTAAACCATAATCACAAAACATTTTTTGTAACCATAGCAATTATGTACAGCAACTCCCTGCTGCAATATACTCAGATTCAGCTGTGGATTGTTATACACAATTCTGTTTTCTGCTATGCCAAGATATGAGATTATTTCCCATGTAAAAGCAGTCACCACTGGTGCTCTTTCTATCATCAGCATCTCCTGCCCAGTCAGCATCACTATAGCCAATTAAGGAACAATTTGTGTCCTTGCTGTACCAAAACCTAAGTCACAAGTTCCTGCAACATATCTAATAATTCTTTTTACAGCATGCATGTGAGATTCTTTAGGATCAGACTGATATCTAGCACATAAACAAACACTAAACATGATATCAGGCCTACTAGAGCTCAAATAAAGAAGACTGCCTATCATTGATTTGTATAATGTTGGGTCAACATTCTGGCCAACATTATCTTTACACAGTTTCTGAGTTGATCCCATAGGAGTTTTCATGTGTTTACAATTCTCTAAACCAAACTTTTTCACAAGACTTTTAGCATATTTACTTTGTGAAATAAAAATACCATCATTTTGTTGTTTAATCTGCAGTCCTAAGAAATAGTTTAAATCACCAACCATGGACATTTCAAAAGTAGATGTCATTTCATTCACAAATAATTTGAGCATATCATCACAAGTAGAACCAAATACTATATCATCAACATAAATTTGAGCAATCATAATATCATTTTTCTCATGTTTAATGAATAGTGTTCTATCAGCTTCTCCTCTAGTGAAACCAAATTCAATCAGAAAATCAGTTAATCTTTCATACCATGCTCTAGGTGCTTGTTTCAAGCCATATAGAGCCTTTTTTAATTTGAACACATAATCAGGAAATTCTGGATTTTCAAAGCCTTTTGGTTGTTCAACATAAGCTTCTTCCATTAGGATTCCATTTAGAAAAGGTGCTTTAACATCCATTTGGTATAGTTTTATATTGATAAAGCATGCAATAGCAAGTAAAAGTCTAATGGATTCTATTCTAGCAACTGGAGCAAATGTTTCATCAAAATCTACTCCCTCTACTTGTGTATATCCTTGAGCAACAAGTCTTGCTTTGTTTCTGATAATATTGCCTATTTCATCCGTTTTGTTTTTGAAAATCCATTTAGTACCAATAACATTTGTGTGATCTGGTCTAGGTACTAAAGTCCATACATCATTCCTAACAAACTGATTCAATTCTTCATGCATAGCTTCTATCCAATGTTCATCATTTAAAGCCTCTTTTACTGTTTTTGGTTCAATTGCAGAATGATAACACTCATGATTTACCTTATTACACACAGATGACATACAAATAGATCTTACCACATCTTTTGAATTCATACCCAACCTCCTTCTGGTCTGAATTCCAGTAGATTTTTCACCTATTATTAGCTCCTGTGGATGATTCTTTTGGACTCTCCTTGAAGGAGTTTTATGCAGACTGTACAGATTCTCTGGATTTTCTGTAACTTCAGCAGATGTGTCTGTGTGTGTTCCCTCATTCTGTTCATCATCTTGGATCTGATCTGTTCTATCAGTAAGTATTGGACTTTCAGTAAGGTCTGAGACATCCTCTTCAATACTGTTTCTTGTAATACTTATGTTATCATCAAAAACCACATTTACAGATTCTTGAACAGTATTTGTTCTGAGATTATAAATCCTATAGGCTTTACTGTTTCTTGAATAACCAAGAAAAAAGCCTTTGTCACTTTTAGAGTCAAATTTATGCAATTGTTCTCTATCATTTAGGATGTAGCAAACACGGCCAAATACATGAAAATTCTTAAGATTAGGCTTTCTATTATTCAGTATTTCATAAGGAGTACTATTAGAATCTGTTCTAATCAAGACTCTATTAGAAATATGACAAGCTGTATTTAGAGCTTCAACCCAAAACCTTTTAGCCAAATTTGTTGAACATAGCATAACTCTAGCCATCTCTTGAAGAGTTCTATTTTTCCTTTCTGCTATCCCATTCTGTTGAGGAGTTTTAGGTGATGAAAACTCATGTAATATGCCTTTAGACTCACAAAACTCCTGTAATATGCCTTGAGAAGTCAGCTCCAGCAGAGCCTACTGCAGAAGAGAAAGAGGCTTTAGAGCTGAAGAAAAGAAAGTTGCTTGAAGCTCAAGAACTTAAGCAAAAGAAACTCAATGATGCGAAGGCACTCAAGGCCAAATTTGATAGAAAGGTGGCCAAACTCAGGAAAGCACTCAAGGACAAAGCAAAGGAAGACAATGTCCTGGTATTTGATAGCACTTATGTGGATTATTTAGCCCTTCAAGATGAGCTACCAAGATGGTATCCCCTGAAGAAGAAGTGGCAAATTCAACACCACATAGTAAGGAAATTTGGCCCTCTCCCTACTTATGAAGATGAATTCTTCCAGTTCAATCAGTTCATGAACTTTGAAGATCAAGAGTTCTGGAAAGAAATAGTCAAGACAGCCAAAGAACTTGACAACTGCAGAATCCTAACCCCTGAAGAACCCAAATGGGATGCACCCACTCTGGGCTCCGGAAGAACAAACATGATTGAAGTCAAAAGTATTCTGGAGAAGATCTACCTTGAAGAGAATGTTACAGACCCTCAACACATGGAAGATGTTCGAGCTCGTCTGTACCTTGCCTTCCGCATCTGAAGATCAGAAGACCTGATGAAGACTACTTTAGAAGTTTAAAGAGACTATCACTTGTAATCTGTAAAAGCTCCATATATATTCAAGTTCTAGCTCTTTTTGCTTACAAGACAAACTCTCATTGTCTTCCTCAGATACTTCAGTTTTAAGATTTTTATAAACTCTTATCTTATTTCATTAAGAGCATTTATCAAGTATAGTTTTGGCTTCATCAAAAAGGGGGAAATTGTTGGGATATAAATTCACCCTAAGCCCCACTTGATGTTAGAATAGTTTTGATGGCCAAAACACTTAGAGTTTATAAATGTAATAGGATCAGCTGACCTTGTATAGAACAGCTTAGATTAGTCTTGTGTGATCAACTGTATTGATATCAGCTGATCAGCACAGTCCTGGCTTACATGCCCATCCTCAAGATGAGAAGAGTAGAAGACATGAAGACTAGAAGATCCTTGAAGACCAGATAAGTAAGGTGTTTGTATACCTACTTATCTGATGGAGTCCAAGTAGAAGATGGTCTTAAAGCAGCACAAGGAATTGCCAGATCAGAAGAGTGCTACTCGACTGATATCAGAAGACAGAAGACATAAGGCCAGACGAGTAGTCAGAAGAGTATGAGTGAAGATCAGAAGACTATGTACTCGTCCAGGACTCGGCTGATTCCCAAAAGTCATCTTGCAATTCAAATGAAGACCTACCTTAATTAGAAGATTGACATGATCCCAGGATTGAAGCAATCAAGCGGCTGGAATCAAGGAATCAAGCCAATATGGAAAGATTGCCCCAACGGCTAGTCAACTCCAACGGCTAGTTGCAGCAATCACCACTATAAATACAAGAGGATGAGAAATCACAAGACACGAAGTCACAACGAGAGAACTCCACAAGCTAAACAAGCAAGCAAGCATAAAGCCATATTGTATTAAGAGTTCTCAAAGAGCCCAGAAACCATTAGAACACCTCTAGCTCTTAAGTGATTTCTATCCAACCAAAAAGAACCTGAATCCTACTCTTATTGTATATCCATTGATTTAGGCATAGTGGTTAAGCATATTATAAGCTTGAACCATTAGTTGGAAACATTCAAAAACCCTAAACCCCCACCGAAAGGTTAAAGTTTTTGAACCCCTGCAAAGTGCAAGTGCTTACAATCACTTGTGGAGACTGTAGCAGTTAGGACTGCTCAGATCTCAAAGTCCTACCCTTGGGACTATAAAGGACAAGCCCTTGTAATTTTTGGTAAATTAAAGGGATTAAACATCACGTTAGGACGTGAGAGTGGACGTAGGAACGTATATCCGAACCACTATAAATCTGGTGTCATTTACCTTTCTGCACTTTATTTTATTGTCTTTCCATATATTTTATATAGTGCATACTGTGTTTTCAACTATCTTCTAATCAGGCCATAATCTTCAAAGCAGCATCAGCTGAGGCTTTCATTAAATAAACAAGTGTTGGTGTTTTCAAAAGAAACTAAAGAACGAGTCTAAACAAGGCTTACCAAATTTCCGCATATAATCTCTTCATCAGATTACTATAGTCATCTGGACCAGCAGACTTGTAGTCCAGTTGACATAGAAATCAGAAAAGGTTCCTAACTCTCTTGAAAAAGTTTTAAAGTCTATTCACCCCTCCCCTCTAGACTTTAAACGCATTCACTACTCGTTCAGGGACTAACAAGTGGTATCATAGCAGTGGTTCTAACGGACTACTGTCTCTAGATTATCAGAAGACTTGAGGGAGTCTTTCTGTAGTCCTCTTGAACAGATCTATCTTTTGAAAACTTGCTTTTGAAAACTCATACAGCATGAGTGCTAACATGCGTAAGTTGCCTAAGTTTTCAGTGGAGGATTATGATTACTGGAAGATAAGGATGAGGAAGAATCTCACATCAGTTCACTACAAGATGTGGTCAGTGATCACAGAAGGCCCAATCACAATCATGACAGTCAACACTGCAAATGGTGATCCAGAAGTTCCAGTTGGAGAACTTGTCCCCAAGTCAATGAAGGACATCACACCATGATGCGGCCTAAAAATGTCGTTCAATAAGAAGTTGACACGTGTATAAAGGATAAGATAAAAGAGAAGATATGGGATTATGGAAGGGGCTCTGGATAAAGAATCCCTTCTGGAAGTCCCTCCGGAGGGAGCTCCTGGAGGTCCTCTCGGAGAGACTTATCTGGAGGACCTGATCTTGATATGAATTGGTAAACCGAGAATATAGGAGATCTCCACATGAATCGGACTAAGACTGACCAAAGAAAGATTCTTCACTCCTTCATTTTAGTGGAAGGAGTCCACTAGGGGGAGTGGCCCCGGTCTTTCCGGAAGTAGAGGAGAAGTGGTGACCTTGTCAACACAGCAAGGCTGGGTCCAAAGGTAGCTCCGAAATATAAGGAAGCTGTAACCTCCCCTTAAGAGGAGATTCTCTATAAAGAGGTAAATCCAAGAAGATTTCCAGGTTAGACTTTTTACTCTTACAAGACTGAATATATTTCCTATTATTATACATTGCGAGATCCTTTGAAAGCTTGATTTGATAAATCAAGGATTTTGAAGTCCTTGTGATATACGAAGATTCTTATACTGACTTGAGCGTCGGAGCGTCCGCACCGGAGCCCCCTACGGTGTGTCTTTTGCAGGTCCCTGGAGGATCATTCCAGCGGAAGCAGTGTACCCAAATCAGGTCTAAGCACTCGGGAATTTGGATATCTGATCCCGAGGATATATAATCCGACCGTGCAATTTTTGGCACATCAACTGGCGCCGTCTGTGGGATCGATTTAAAAGATTTTCTCACGAATTTCTATCTGTTCGAGTGATGGAATTGGAGATGGACCATTGCTTGGTAAATTCTACGGGCAGTCCTTTGCCTAGATTTGACACAGGTTCTTCCTTAAGTTTTCTTATATATGCTGCAAATAATTTTACATGTTGGAATATAATTGCTTAATGATGCAAAGAAGCCAGATGCAATAAATGATTAATATGGACCATTGAGTGAGATTTGAGAGCAGAATTCTCAATTGTGATATCTGATGTCATTATTAATGTCTTGATTGAGAAAGAATTGAAGGTTATATTAATGTCTTGATTTAAATGTCCATAATCAATATAGTTCTGCTAGCAGTGTGAACTTGTTCGTTTGCGAAAATTCCTTTATTGTGGAAAATGTTCATTTCTGGAATTGAAAAATAAAACAAGAAATCAAACAAGGTAGAAAGCTATTAGCATCTTGCTAAGCCCCGAGTGGAAATTAATGGTGATTGTGTTGATTATGATGGGAGTAAGGTAAATTTGAAATATCTTAGGATGATATTATTAAACATATCCTAATATATGTTAAAATGAGAGATGAATGCTAGTGATGAGATTGTGTTATTTTAATGTTAATGTCTTGATTGAAATTTCCTCTCACCCTGATTTCTCTAACATCCAAACATTGGATTTCCGCTAGTGATGAGATTTAAACTGAAATAACAATTATGAGAATTAAAATGATTGGTATTGATAACTTGTCCTTGGCTCAAAGTCTAAGGGGATATGACATTATGTATGGACTGTGCTGATCGGGTTGATTTTGCTCTAAATAATATTTGATTGATAAAACTTCACTCCAGTGATGTATTATTATCATGGAATTATGAGTATAAGGATTGTCGAACATATATGTGGAGTGTGCAATTGCCTGCTCCGAGACTCCAGGAAGAGGCTCGAGACACCCCTATCTCTACAGGGGGTGATATTATTAGCACGTCTGGAGCCCTCGGGAGTGGACCTGGCAAGGAGATATCTCCAGGCACTGCAGAGGACGACAACATTCGTGCCCCTCCACGAGCAGCAGAGTATTTAGGGCCTCGAGGTCCAAAATCTAAACATGGGAGTACGAGGCAAAGATATGATAAGTGCATCGGTGCTACAGGTTAGTACAGGTGTTTGATAGAGCCTAAAGTATTAGATCTTATATAGTAATTTGATATTGCTATGAGCATATTTTAATGATATTGACATATATGACACGAACTTATTTTTTCCATTGAACTAAGCATGATTCTCCTAAGCTTACATGATTGATACTCTAGAAACAATCTTAGAATTAAGAATTACTTGAAATCGTAGAAGCAGGGGTAAACAATTCACATGTTGAATCTTATGATTACTTTATGTGGTAGAATTAATGATTAGACGCTGATGATGATTATGATTTTGCACACGATTAACATGTTTCCATATTCTAGATATAATTTCATATTACAGACCGAGCCTATCCAAGTTCTGGAGGACCTCTGGGTAGGTTCAGAAGATTTCAGATTATAGATTAAGTCTACCCAAGTTCTGGAGGACCTCTGGGTAGGTTCAGAAGATTTCAGATTATAGATTAAGTCTACCCAAGTTCTGGAGGACCTCTGGATAGGTTCAGAAGATTTCAGATTATAGATTAAGTCTACCCAAGTTCTGGAGGACCTCTGGGTAGGTTCAGAAGATTTCAGATTATAGATTAAGTCTACCCACGTTCTGGAGGACCTCTGGGTAGGTTCAGAAGATTTCAGATTATAGATTAAGTCTACCCAAGTTCTGGAGGACCTCTGGGTAGGTTTAGAAGATTGCAGATTATAGATTAAGTCTATCCAAGTTCTGGAGGATCTCTGGATAGGTTCAGAAGATTTCAGATTATAGGTTGATTCTATCCAAGTCATGGAGGATTTCGGGATAAGCTCGGAAATGGAAAGTGAAGATTGAGCCTATTTAGGCCCCTGAGATCAAGGCCAATAGCCCTAAACAGACAAAACGATAAGTCTGAAAACTAGAGTGGGTGAGAGGATGATTGATTACCTGAAGCGGGTAGAGAACTTAAGAATCTTTAGAGCTGAAAAGTATCTCACCCTCGAAGAGGTGAGGCATGGCCAAAGTGTCTGATCAAGTTGTGGCCAACCTCACTGATCAACTTCATGTTAGGGTTATACTGGCAAGTATGCTTTTAGTGCTACTTATGTATACAAACTGATTTTTGCACTTATTAATGAGAATAAATTTTTGTCACTGGTTGCTTTAAATATAATGAATGGTAATTATTTATTGCATAAACGTTCAGATGTACTTTACATTGTAGACAATGTGGTGTGTAGAAGATCACAGAAGATCACATTGTCAGTTCCTTGTATATAAGTACAATTGATTCACAACTTAGATGGAATTGAACAATCCATTGGTAGAAGTTGAGGTGTAAGGCTCAGATTGGTTTGTCTTGACCAAGAGATTACACTAGTGCATTTTGATGTGCTGAATAGGACCTACAGAGAGGTAATTCTTCTAGACTGGCTTAAGGAATGAAGAATTAGACCTCAGTGGTTGTTGATTTCTTAATCTCTGTCACTTAAATGGAATTGTCTGTAGTTAAGAAGTATTGCTTTGATTTATTATGGGTAAAGAATCAATGTGATTCAATACTTTATATTTTGGGCAATATTATTAATTATAGGACAGATTGCCAAAATTAATACAGAGAATCGTGTCTTGGAGTGTCAAGTTGATTATGTCCCCTTGGTGGGCTCAGAAGGTTTATCATATCAAATCTGATCAGTGGAATTTATTTCCGGTATGATAATAATGTTGAGCTGTCCTTACTCTAAGGAATAAAAGATATTAATTAATTAAAGCATTCAGTAGCTTAAATTAATTGATGGACATTGAATCTTAAACACGGGAAATAATAACCGGGAGCCATATTTCGTAATATGGGTTAGGATGGATAGTGCAATATTAATTCTATAGTGGAATGAATTAATATTAATGAGCTGGAAAAATATTGTGGCTCAATATTGATTTCTGGGCCCATTGGGAGGTCCAATCCTAATTCTCCTAAAGGCCCCTCAAGTAGCCCAATAAAAGTCCATTAACTAAGGTAATTAAAAAGATAAGAATTAATCTTGTTGCAAGAAAGAGAGGAAAGTAGCGCTTATTTTGGGGAGAGAATATTATGGAGAAAGATATGGAAATAATATAATATCTCTTGGAGAATAAAATATTTCTAGATCTCCAATATTTTCTAATAAATAAATTTGCTATTCTCTCTTATAAATAGAGTAAAAACCGCCACTCTTAATTTTAAGAGTTGAGAAAAAAAAAAAAATCGAGAAAAGAGAGATCTGTAATTTTCGAAATTACAGTGTGTGCAACAAGAGAAAATTAATTCTTCCTTGAGAGTTATTAGTTCGTGAGATCTCCCACCGGATCAACGGGCTAGGACTTAGGGAATACTCGAGAAGGCAATTGGGTTGAAGTTGTTATTCTTCTCAACGGTATCTCTCCGATTCAAAGGTAAACACGTAATCCCTTAGTTCCGCATGTTTAGGGATTTAATTATTTACCGTACATTCATTACATGAATTAGTTGATTTAATTTGTTTAAATTATAAAATTAGATTTATGATAATTCATATTTAAATTACGTCTCAAATAGATCCTGGTAATTTTAAAGGATTCCCGGGAGTCTCGAAAGATCCCTAGGCATCTCAAAAGATTCTCGGGAGTCTCAAAAAGACGTCTCAAATAGATCCTTGTAATTTTAAAGGGAGTCTCAAAGGATCCCTAGCGTGACGGTCCATAACCCACAAGTGTCAATAATTCCCCACAAAGGAGATGGGGAATGTGGTCCCATAATATTCCCACAAAGGAGTTGGGGACCACAAGAATTGGGGACCACATTGTTGGGGGACTATTATTGGGTATTGGGATTATAACCAACACTTCAGGCCAAACTTGATCAATCACTGAAAGCCACATTGGATGCCATTGTTTCCCAAAAGATGAAGCCTGTTCACACTTTCTTGAGCATGGCAGATGATAAAATGCAAAACATTCATGATGAGAATGTTTATCTACTGCAGGAATTGAAGTCCCTCACTCAGGCCCACTCACAACTCTCGGTCTCTATGAGTGAACTAAAGCCCCAGTGTTTTGATAATGCCAAAAAGGGGGAAAGAGAGAGAGCAAGGGCAAAGGGAACCTTGGTGATTGGTGAACCTAAGGGAAAGGAGAAAGTCCCTAAGATTGAGGAGGAGGCAGTAGAAGACATTGGGAAAGGCAAAGGCCCAATGAATATTGACAATTTGACTGAGGAAGAGCAGATTCAAATAGCTGTCAAGGAGTCCATGATGTCAGCTATGGAAAGTCAGGCAAGAAAGCTTCAAAGGCCAGGTGGTGAGTCAGCAGGACTTGAACCTAAAGAGAAGGCTGCTGAAGTAAGGGGGAAGGTGACAAGGTCATCTGAAAGAAAGAGGAAGGAGCTGCAAGCCTTCAATGATTTCCCAACCAGCCTGACTTTGCCATCAGAATTTCAGTCTGATGAATCTACTCCAGTAAGGCAATCAAAGAGATTGAAGAAAGCAGCCAAGCTGCCTGCCATTGAAGAAGAAGAAGTTGAAGAAGAAGTACAGAACAGAATGCCTGAAGTTGGTGTGCCCAAACTTGCTGATGATCCCTCTAAATTGTTTGAAGAAGGTTTTGGAAAAGATCCAGAAACTCAGGAGAAGCTAGCTCTTCAGAGAGCTAAAGAGAGGATGGAGCAATTGGTTGAGGCCAACAAGGCAAGGGATGAAAGAAGGGCAAATTTCAAAGCCCCAAGAAGGAGAGCTTCATACAGAAGACTCAAACCTCAAATGCTGCAAAGATGGGACACTCAGTACCCTCACCATGATAAGTGGGTTCCAATCTCACTGAATGATGCATGGGAGGAGGCCAAGAGAAGTTTTGTATATGACTTTTATGTCATTGGGAAGTGGCTTGGAGAGAGTGTGGATGAAGTCTTTGTCCAGTTTATGTTTGAGAACCACAGGGACCTCTACCAAAAGTTGTTTGCAGCAGCTGATATGGCAAGAGTGGAGTTCAAGGCCCCTGGTCCAATTCTGTACATACCTCCTAAGTTCAATGGGAACTTGATTGATGAGGGAAAGATTCTGGAGGAGTTCATCAACATCATGAAGATGGAGAAGATGAAGATAGGCCCTAGAGGCTCCAACAAGGATGTTTGGGAGCTGAAGAAAAGGGTCTGGGCTCAATATGGCATTGCTCCCCAAGATGATGGAACTCTCTGATGGATAAGTTTATCTCTTCCCTATCTTTGTTTTATGATTGTTGTTAATTGTTGTTATTCTGTTATCCTGTATCAGTTAGTGTGTCCTTTTAAATTTTCTGATCTGTAATGCTCCATGATATATAAAAGGACCAATGATTTTCTATCAAGAGATAACAACTCATTATCTCAACTAACCTGACATAACACATATACTTGATTTATTGTGCTAACAGTTTCTTTCAGGAAAGTTGACAAGTTCATTCATCCTGAAGGTAATATTTAGTATAAGTCAAGGTCCCTTTGTAATAGGTTTTGGCATCATCAAAAAGGGGGAAATTGTTGGGAATAAAATGATTTTGATCTAGATACCAAAACCCCTGATTGATGATGTACAGATTAGTTGAGATATGCTCAAGTTATTGTTCAGGCAAGTTGTCCCAGAACACTTGAGTATGTAGAATGCTTAAGTTAAAAATCTCAGAAATGTTGTGAGATTCAGGATAGTTGTCCAATGCTGAATGTTAGACAGCTTGATAGGTATTAAGTCTTGAGGCCAAAGTTGCTGAAGCATCAGGACAACTGACCAAGTGGACAACTAAGCTGAAGAGATCAAGAACACTAAAGTTGTGCTCATAAATGCAAAAGATCAAGACAGTTGAAGTACAAATGATCAAGAGAATTGAATGACAAAAGCTTACAGAAGACACATTCAATGAAGCATTTATTGCCAATCATGCCTGAACCAAACATTGAAGACTTAGAGCATTAAAGAGTGAAGCATTGAATGAATGTTGGAACATTCTAAAACAGCAGCAAGAATGTTCAGGGAGCTTGTCCCATCTGACCGTTGGTTGAGTGTAGATTCTGCCACAAATCAACCTTGGGAAGTGTGCTTATTTGGAAACTGTCACAAGTCATCTCAGCCGCATTTTTCAGAAGTCAACACATTCATTCAAGCAACCATTGAAGAGCCTTTTTACACAGTGGATAAAAGGAAGTCAAGCTTCTTAGCCGTTTCAATGGTGCTGCAAATAGACATGTTTGAATTGCTATCTCTCCAACGGATAGTTGTTCAAATATGCCTATATATACAGAAGTGATCAAAGGGATTCATCATCCAACTACAAGCTATCAAACTATTATCAAGCTTTCAAAGGAAACCAAGCTATTCTCAAGAATCCCAAGTTTCCTGAATCACTTCAAACTAGCTAAGCCATTCTTTGTAAACATCCTAGCTTAACATTGAGATATCCTAAGCCTTTACACTGTTCTTATTGTAAAGGATATCTCTTCTAGTTGGAACCAAACCTCAAACCTTATCTCATTTAGTGAAGAGAGTGTTTGTTGTAGAAGTGAGGAGTTAAGGACTGTTAGAGTGAAACACAGTCTTAACTCAGTGAGATTGAGCACTAGGACTCAGATTATCCTAGGGATCAAAACACTAAGAGAGTGTTGTTGATCAGTGCACTTTGGCACTATAAAACAAGCTAATTCCATTGTGAAGGAATTATCCTATTCAATCAGGGAAAGTGGATGTAGGAGCTTGAGTCTCTGAACCACTATAAACTTGTGTGTCTCTTACTTACTGCATTCTTTATTGCATTCATATTCAAACAATTTTCAAAGAACAAACTCTAGTAAGTGAGAAAATTTGTTTTGGACAAAGTCCCTGATAACTGTCTTTTCAGAAATTAACTTGGAGTATTTCTTTAAGTCAAAGGCCAACCACATTCCGCACTTAGCAACTCTTTTAGATATCTAGCCAACTGATCATTCAATAGTAATCAGTAGGACAAGTATCTATCAAAGTTCACACTCAGGCCAGTTGTGAGACAACCTGCCTGATAAGTCCAGTTTTGTTAAAAATAAGAGAAGTTTGCATACACAAGTGCATTCCCCCCCCCCCCCCCATACACTTGTGTTATACTCCACCAAGGACCAACAGGGTATACTTGAGATATGCTCTTTAAAAGCATTTCTCATTTTCCAATTTGCAATATTAAGCTTACTCTCGGGTCATAAATTTGATGTTGTGATATATGATGCTGATAATGTTGAATCAAACGAATACTTTATGAATCTCTTGATTTCTTAGTTTTTCTTTCGAATACAAATGCAAAATTAGGTAAATATGTTTATGTTGAGACAAAAGTTTTTGATCTCTAATGACTACTTTACTTATAGCTCTTACAGGGGCTAGCTTCGTTTTTTTTTTTCATACTGAAGCCAATTTCTCCATACTATTTAAGGAACAGCTGGCTATTGTGGCTCACACTTAGAATATAATACGTTTGATGGGAGTGGCATTAAGAGGCTGTTGTATAAAAAAAATTGAGTTGAAAAAGGTTAGTGACACTCTTTTAAGATAATCATCACTTCATCAGTAGTAGATAGTTTATTTGATAATTCTAGAGGCAAGCTTCATTTTAATATGAATCTAAATTCTATTAAAATAATCATCTATAATATTGTCATATATGAGATTTTGAGCATGATGAAGCTGATATTAAAAGATATGAAAATATAAAGTGGAATTAACCATAATGCGTTCAAGCTTGACAAATATTCATAGGAAGAAATTCAAAGGGCCGTGGTTGACTGCTGGAGTGCTTGAGGCACTTAAAACCAAGTGGGAGACATGCATGATTTCATAATAACAAGAACATATAAGGTAATGCATGCTATTTCTATTTTTGAGCATTTAAGATGATTGGTACGTATAGTTATGTTAATTAAGTGACTTTTGTATATAAATTTTAATTTACTTAGAATTATCAATTTTTTGTTTAATTTTTAGGGAAGGAAGCCCAATAGAAATGCTACTATTTTTGAGCTTTTTTAAAGCTCAAATACAATAAAAAAACTGGTGAATGACAAAATTCTAGAGTTGAGAGAGTTTACGTAGGTAGTTTTAAAATAAGAGATGAGTTTTTTGGAACTATATATTATTATATATGTATATGGAGTTTCTTTTGTATTTTATATTTACAAAATCTAATATATTGTACTTGTTGAAAGCTGCATTGGAATTAGGATAAAAATTTGCAAGCTATTAAATTGTCTGAAGGTGTAGCTGGAGATGAGTTTGACGATTCTACAATCTTTTATGAGGCTAATGAAGGGAATGGTAAGAGAGGCTGAACTTATGGTTTTGAATCAAAAGCAGCTTTATTTAAATCTTCAAGTTCAAGATGATCTAATAAGAGGAGTAAGAGTAGTAGCACCAACCTGGCCAATTCAGAAGTTCAAGTCTTAAGATTTCGTTTAACTGCCGTTGAGAGTGAATTAGCCTCCGTTCACAGGCTTCTTTAGAAGATGATAAACAACACATCATTCAACACTACACATCGGTGTGCCTTCTTGTGATGCTGAGAACATAAATGGTGGTGATTTTTAGGAGTTAATTTTATGTTATTATATTAGTTTTAGTTTATTTTTGTTCGTGATGTGAATTGGAAGGATGATCAACACTTAGTTTATGATTACGATGTTTACAACTTATTATTTTTGTTATGACATTAATTATTTTAGATTGTATTTGATTTTCAAGTTATTATATATATATATTTTAAATTGATTATATATTTGAATTAAAATGTTATATTGTGTGATTTTAATATTACTTTTTAATATATCAATAAAAATAAAATATATTTTAAAATAAATTTCAACAAAAAAAATTGTTGAAATTTATATTGGACAAATTTCCACAATTAGATATTCCATCGGTATATGTTCATTGGAATTTTTAATCCAACGACTAGAATAATGTCGTTGGAATTGACATTGGAATTTGATCTGAATAAATTTCCAACAATTTAAGTTCCAATGGTTAATATTTGTTGGAAAAATTCCAACAGAAAATCACCATTGGAATTGACGATAAAATTTGTGATGGAAAATTTTCAATAGCTAGATATTCCAGCGGTACATGTCCGTTGGAATAAAAATTCCCGCGGATTTTTTGTTGTTGGAATTACTGTAGGAATTCAAATTTATAATTTTCAACAATTAAAATTCCAATGGTCGAAATTCGTTGGATTAAATCCAACGGAAAATTGCCGTTGGATTATTCGATGGAATTTATGTTGGAAAAAAAATTCAATAAGTGAAAATTCCAACGTTCAACATCCGTTGGAATGTACCGTTGGAATTTTTTTCCGCTGGAATTTTTATTGGAATTTTGCAATTCCAACGCCCACTTTTCCAACGGTCGTATTTTCGTTGGAATATCCGTTGGAATCACTGATTCCAACGGAAAAAATGCAAAAATCCGTTGGAATTTTATTGTTGGAATTTCACTGTTTTCTTGTAGTGTTGTATGCATGAATACGAAATTCTTATTTCTGAATTATTAAGTACTATTTAAATTTATATACGCATATTTATAATTTCAGTAAAATTGTTTAAAATAATTTAAATATTTAATCAATAATCATTTCAAAATATGCAACAAGATCTAATTTTATTTCTTTCCAATTTCGATGTCTATTCTATAATTAACGTGATTTCTCAAGTTATTAAAGACTAGATCTATTCATCTTTTTTCATGTGTGTAATTTACAGAGCAAGCAAAAAATAGTGATGGATAACAATCATAACATGTTTACGGTAGAAGACATACCTGATGAATTATGGTTTTCTCACTTCAACTACAATGATCAACATTTAACCTCCTTGTCGTCGATGGTCCGCAGCTCGTCGAAATTGGAATTCGACCGCTTCCTGGAAGAAGCACTGGAATGGGCAGATCAAGAAAACGACGATGATGTTGAAATTATAGAGAGTCAGCAGCCAGAGATGGCGCCTGTTACAGCGGGGGTGGGGGGGGGGGCACATCCAATGAATTCGGACGTTGAAATTATAGAGAGTCAACAGCCAGAGATAGCGCCCATTTCAGTTGGGGGACCACATCCGATGGATTCGGACGAGCATCAGGCATTTCTAAGAAGAAGATTCGATTTGGCTTGCAAAGTTATGGCTTTGATCATGGTAAATCTTTTACTCCACCGTCACATTTAAAATTTCACATAACTTAAAAAATTCATAACTGAGTTGTGTTTTACTTGTGATTAGAAAGCTAACAGCAACGCTATCGTATCATCAGCACAGGCAGCCATTTCATCACTGAACAAAGGTAATTTTTTGATTCTATGAAATATTTTTATTGTTGTGAACAATGCTCTTTATATACGTATTATTAATTATATTCATTAAAAAAATATAATAAAATTGTCAATACTAAATTTTATTATATTCAACTCACCTCTCACCTCCAAGTCTAACCAAGCTCGTTTAGCACCTTAATTCCAAATCGAACGTTACTTTTGGTCGATTTATACGAAGAATGCTTTTGAAATTCATTCGAATGCTCAAGAACTCTCTAAATCTCTACAAGGAATTTTATAGTCTTGAATATTTTCTTGTGTGTGTCAAATAAAGTAGGGGAGGACCCTATTTATAGTGTGAGAGAGTGGAGACTTTCCCTCTTTACCATGCCACGTGGCGTCTTCTTATTTACTGATGTTAATTTGATTGACTTAATTAGTTTTAATTTATTTTCCTTCCATTTTTTAAGAAATGTGATTTGATTCTCTTCATATGTGGTAAGTTAATTGTATTCTTACCAATTACGGATATCTGGATACTCATATAATTTGATCGGCTTGTACCGTGTATATTAAATATTAATAATTTAACTATTTAATTTAATATATATTTATCCATGTGTCACCATTTGATTGAGTGCAAATTTAATTTGCTTACAAAAGTTTTGAACCTAAGATCTAAGAAGGAGGGTTTTGTCCCTAAGGAGGGGTTTTCCGGGCAAGGTTTTACGGTGCCCCGACCTTTGATCCAAATGTGGACATATGATTTTAGGTGTTTTTTATTTTTTTTCTTAATTCAAAACGTTAAAAAGATGGAGTGTCTATTCACATGTCATTATAATCTTTCCTTTTTGACGAATTTTGAAATTTTCAAAACTTTAAATTCGGCCAACTTTTAAAATTATCAAATCAAAACATATTCTGAATTTTGGCTATTTTTATCAAGAATGTTTTATTTTTGGTTTCACTTATTCTATTTAAATAGTTAACTTTTAAATATTTGGTTTACCTTATTAAAAAGATGGAGTCACGTGTCATTATAATCTTTCCTTTTTAACATCTTTCCTTTGTAACGAATTTTGAAAATTTGAAAACTTTAAATTCGGCCAACTTTTAAAATTATCAAAATTTCAAATCAAAACATATTCTAAATTTTGGATATATTTATCAAAAAAAAATTATTTTTGGTTCCACATATTTATATAGTTGACTTTTAAATGTCTTTTTTACTTTATTAAGAAGATTATTAAAAAGATTGAGTATCTATCAATAATATTTTTGAGTCCAAAGAATATGTTTATTCTATTTAAGTAGTTAACTTTTGAATACTTTTTCTACTTTATTATGTACCAATAATATTACTAGTTACCCCTATATATCTTTTTTATAATTAAAATATAACCTTTTTAAAAACATGTAAAAAAAAAAAGAGCACGCTTTTATGGACAAATGAAGTATTATTTATTGCAAAAATTATAAATAACACACCTTTTAAAATATTGTATTCAATTTTCAAAAATAATAATAGTTACCCCTATATTCTAGACAAAGAATATTTCGATTTGGCCCAACTGAGTGCCAATTAATTGATCTTCTAAATGACACAAATTTTTTGTTGTCATTTTTCGTGTTTAATAAATTAAGTCAACTAATTAATCCTTTTCTAAATCTATCATCACAAAAATATCTTTCACATAAAAAAAAAAACTTACTCAAAATATTTATAAACACATTACACAATACACATCGTCGTTATCCATAATTCATCGCCAAAACTCACTAAAAATACACATAAACAATAAAAACCATATCAATTAGCATATAGGAAAGATTTATATTTTTTCAAAGAAATTTCCTCCCGACACTTCATACAATACTTACTCATTAGCCATTCCTTTTGTTAAAATGTTAGTATATAGGAAAGTTTAAAATGCTTACGCGTCGTCTTGCGTGGTTTCCAAAATCTATATATTTATCGCATAAATATTTTTGGCAAAATATGGCAAATGACATATTTATTTTCAGCACAGATTCAACTAAAATTAATAAGCCCTTCACAAATCCAACATATCTTTTTGTCAATTAAAATCTTTTTTTTCAAAATTCGACAAAAATTTCAGAAAATAATTCAAATTTTCAGCAGTTTTATTCATAAACAAAAGAAATATATGTATGTAGAAAAAAATAATCTTGGTGCAGATGACAATCTTGTATGCATGAATACGAAATTCTTATTTCTGAATTATTAAGTACTATTTAAATTTATATACGCATATTTATAATTTCAGTAAAATTGTTTAAAATAATTTAAATATTTAATCAATAATCATTTCAAAATATGCAACAAGATCTAATTTTATTTCTTTCCAATTTCGATGTCTATTCTATAATTAACGTGATTTCTCAAGTTATTAAAGACTAGATCTATTCATCTTTTTTCATGTGTGTAATTTACAGAGCAAGCAAAAAATAGTGATGGATAACAATCATAACATGTTTACGGTAGAAGACATACCTGATGAATTATGGTTTTCTCACTTCAACTACAATGATCAACATTTAACCTCCTTGTCGTCGATGGTCCGCAGCTCGTCGAAATTGGAATTCGACCGCTTCCTGGAAGAAGCACTGGAATGGGCAGATCAAGAAAACGACGATGATGTTGAAATTATAGAGAGTCAGCAGCCAGAGATGGCGCCTATTACGGGGGGGTGGGGGGGGTGGGGGCACATCCAATGAATTCGGACGTTGAAATTATAGAGAGTCAATAGCCAGAGATGGCGCCCATTTCAGTTGGGGGACCACATCCGATGGATTCGGACGAGCATCAGGCATTTCTAAGAAGAAGATTCGATTTGGCTTGCAAAGTTGTGGCTTTGATCATGGTAAATCTTTTACTCCACCGCCACATTTAAAATTTCACAGAACTTAAAAAATTCATAACTGAGTTGTGTTTTACTTGTGATTAGAAAACTAACAGCAACGCTATCGAATCATCAGCACAGACAGCCATTTCATCACTGAACAAAGGTAATTTTTTGATTCTATGAAATATTTTTATTGTTGTGAACAATGCTCTTTATATACGTATTATTAATTATATTCATTAAAAAAAATATAATAAAATTGTCAATACTAAATTTTATTATATTCAACTCACCTCTCACCTCCAAGTCTAACCAAGCTCGTTTAGCACCTTAATTCCAAATCGAACGTTACTTTTGGTCGATTTATACGAAGAATGCTTTTGAAATTCATTCGAATGCTCAAGAACTCTCTAAATCTCTACAGAGAATTTTATAGTCTTGAATATTTTCTTGTGTGTGTCAAAAAAAGTAGGGGAGGACCCTATTTATAGTGTGAGAGAGTGGAGACTTTCCCTCTTTACCATGCCACATGGCGTCTTCTTATTGACTGATGTTAATTTGATTGATTTGATTAGTTTTCATTTATTTTCCTTACATTTTTTAAGAAATGTGATTTGATTCTCTCCATATGTGGTAAGTTAATTGTATTTTTACCAATTACGGATATCTGGATACTCATATAATTTGATCGGCTTGTACCGTGTATATTAAATATCAATAATTTAACTATTTAATTTAATATATATTTATCCACGTGTCACCATTTGATTGAGTGCAAATTTAATTTGCTTACAAAAGTTGTGAACCTAAGATCTAAGAAGTAGGGTTTTGTCCCTAAGGAGGGGTTTCGGGCAAGGTTTTACGGTGCCCCGACCTTTGATCTAAATGTGGACATATGATTTTAGGTGTTTTTTATTTTTTTTCTTAATTCAAAACGTTAAAAAGATGGAGTGACTATTCACATGTCATTATAATCTTTCATTTTTGACGAATTTTGAAATTTTCAAAACTTTAAATTCGGCCAACTTTTAAAATTATCAAATCAAAACATATTCTGAATTTTGGCTATATTTATCAAGAATGTTTTATTTTTGGTTTCACGTATTCTATTTAAATAGTTAACTTTTAATATTTGTTTGACCTTATTAAAAATATGGAGTCACGTGTCATTATAATCTTTCCTTTTTAACATCTTTCCTTTTTAACGAATTTTGAAAATTTGAAAACTTTAAATTCGGCCAACTTTTAAAATTATTAAAATTTCAAATCAAAACATATTCTGAATTTTGGATATATTTATCAAAAAGATTTTATTTTTGGTTCCACATATTTAAATAGTTGACTTTTAAATGTCTTTTTTACTTTATTAAGAAGATTATTAGAGAATATAATAGAATAATATATTATAGGAATAGTATAATGTATTATAGGAATAGTATAATATATTATAGGTAGCAATCTTTTATTTCCTTGTGTATCTCACTTGTAATCCCTATATATAGTGGAACACTCTTATCATCTCATTAACGGTGATTGAATATAATTCTCACATGGTTTCAGAGTTGGTATTCTCACATGGTATCAGCCTAATACACTGAAACCCTTTTTTTCGGGGTCTCCAACGGGCTGGTATCCCCCGTCGCCGCCTAGCCCCTTCCCATTTCTTCTCAATTTTTTCGGCGTCCTCGACAAGCAGGAATCCCTTGTCGCCGCCTTATTTTTTTTATCTCGAACGAGCTGGTCTCCCTCGTTCCCTCTCCCGGCCGCTTTTAGCCGCCATCGACGAGCTTGTATTCCTCGTCCCCCTTCTTGTCTCCCTCGTTTCCTCTCTTGGCCGCTTTTAGCAGCCACCGACGAGCTTGTATTCCTCGTCCCCCTTCTTCTTCTCGAGTGAGCAAGTCTCCTCGTCCCCCCCTTCTTCTTCTTCTCGAGCGAGCAAGTCTCCACGTCCCCCCTTCTTCTTCTTCTCGAGCGAGCACTTCTCCTCGTCTCCCCTAATTTTATTTTTTCTTCGAGCGAGCACGTCTCCTCGTCCCCTCTCATAGCTGATCAAGTTATCTCCATGACTGTCTTCACAAATATAGTGTTAGTCACACTCCCCTACACCTTAATTTTCTCTACAGCTTCACGCTACATCTTTCTTCTTCTTAGAGAGCCCATGGCCACCTTTATTGGCTTCGCGCCATTCCTAGCTATCATTTTTGTACTCGATTCAATTGCTTTCACAAAACTTGCAAGTGTTTCTTGCTTAATTTTTTGTCATCGTTCGTCCTTCAAAGGATTTCGGTGTTTCGATCCATTTGCTTCCCGCTTTTGTGCGCCTTGGCATGCTCTATTTGGTGATTTCAAATTTCCGTTATTTCTCCTGTTGTATGACAACAAAAGTGCTTTGTTTTGCGGATGTCTTCATAAAGTTTCTATCTCAAACTCGCTTCAGATTGTTGCGTACCAAGCTCGTGTTCATTTACATTTCCAGCTTCGCTTGACCGGGGGTATTAGAGAATATAATAGAATAATATATTATAGGAATAGTATAATGTATTATAGGAATAGTATAATGTATTATAGGAATAGTATAATATATTATAGGTAGCAATCTTTTATTTCCTTGTTTATCTATTTCCTTGTGTATCTCACTTGTAATCCCTATATATAGTGGAACACTCTTATTATCTCATTAACGGTGATTGAATATAATTCTCACAAAGATTATTAAAAAGATTGAGTATCTATCAATAATATTTTTGAGTCCAAAGAATATGTTTATTCTATTTAAAAATTTAACTTTTGAATACTTTTTCTACTTTATTATGTACTAATAATATTACTAGTTACCCCTATATATCTTTTTTATAATTAAAATATAACCTTTTTAAAAACATGTAAAAAAAAAAGAGCACGCTTTTATGGACAAATGAAGTATTATTTATTGCAAAAATTATAAATAACACACCTTTTAAAATACTGTATTCAATTTTCAAAAATAATAATAGTTACCCCTATATTCTAGACAAAGAATATTTCGATTTGGCCCAACTGAGTGCCAATTAATTGATCTTCTAAATGACACAAATTTTTTGTTGTCATTTTTCGTGTTTAATAAATTAAGTCAACTAATTAATCCTTTTCTAAATCTATCATCACAAAAATATCTTTCACATAAAAAAAAAAACTTACTCAAAATATTTATAAACACATTACACAATACACATCGTCGTTATCCATAATTCATCGCCAAAACTCACTAAAAATACACATAAACAATAAAAACCATATCAATTAGCATATAGGAAAGATTTATATTTTTTCAAAGAAATTTCCTCCCGACACTTCATACAATACTTACTCATTAGTCATTCCTTTTGTTAAAATGTTAGTATATAAGAAAGTTTAAAATGCTTACGCGTCGTCTTGCGTGGTTTCCAAAATCTATATATTTATCGCATAAATATTTTTGGCAAAATATGGCAAATGGCATATTTATTTTCAGCACAGATTCAACTAAAATTAATAAGCCCTTCACAAATCCAACATATCTTTTTGTCAATTAAAATCTTTTTTTTCAAAATTCGACAAAAATTTCAGAAAATAATTCAAATTTTCAGCAGTTTTATTCATAAACAAAAGAAATATATGTATGTAGAAAAAAATAATCTTGGTGCAGATGACAATCTTGTATGCATGAATACGAAATTCTTATTTCTGAATTATTAAGTACTATTTAAATTTATATACGCATATTTATAATTTCAGTAAAATTTTTTAAAATAATTTAAATATTTAATCAATAATCATTTCAAAATATGTAACAAGATCTAATTTTATTTCTTTCCAATTTCGATGTCTATTCTATAATTAACGTGATTTCTCAAGTTATTAAAGACTAGATCTATTCATCTTTTTTCATGTGTGTAATTTATAGAGCAAGCAAAAAATAGTGATGGATAACAATCATAACATGTTTACGGTAGAAGACATACCTGGTGAATTATGGTTTTCTCACTTCAACTACAATGATCAACATTTAACCTCCTTGTCGTCGATGGTCCGCAGCTCGTCGAAATTGGAATTCGACCGCTTCCTAGAAGAAGCACTAGAATGGGCAGATCAAGAAAACGACGATGATGTTGAAATTATAGAGAGTCAGCAGCCAGAGATGGCGCCTATTACGGGGGGTGGGGGGGTGGGGGCACATCCAATGAATTCAGACGTTGAAATTATAGAGAGTCAACAGCCAGAGATGGCGCCCATTTCAGTTGGGGGACCACATCCGATGGATTCGGACGAGCATCAGGCATTTCTAAGAAGAAGATTCGATTTGGCTTGCAAAGTTGTGGCTTTGATCATGGTAAATCTTTTACTCCACCGCCACATTTAAAATTTCACATAACTTAAAAAATTCATAACTGAGTTGTGTTTTACTTGTGATTAGAAAACTAACAGCAACGCTATCGAATCATTAGCACAGACAACCATTTCATCACTGAACAAAGGTAATTTTTTGATTCTATGAAATATTTTTATTGTTGTGAACAATGCTCTTTATATACGTATTATTAATTATATTCATTAAAAAAAATATAATAAAATTGTCAATACTAAATTTTATTATATTCAACTCACCTCTCACCTCCAAGTCTAACCAAGCTCGTTTAGCACCTTAATTCCAAATCAAACGTTACTTTTGGTCGATTTATACGAAGAATGCTTTTGAAATTCATTCGAATGCTCAAGAACTCTCTAAATCTCTACAGAGAATTTTATAGTCTTGAATATTTTCTTGTGTGTGTCAAATAAAGTAGGGGAGGACCCTATTTATAGTGTGAGAGAGTGGAGACTTTCCCTCTTTACCATGCCACATGGCGTCTTCTTATTGACTGATGTTAATTTGATTGACTTGATTAGTTTTAATTTATTTTCCTTACATTTTTTAAGAAATGTGATTTGATTCTCTCCATATGTGGTAAGTTAATTGTATTTTTACCAATTACGGATATCTGGATACTCATATAATTTGATCGACTTGTACCGTGTATATTAAATATCAATAATTTAACTATTTAATTTAATATATATTTATCCACGTGTCACCATTTGATTGAGTGCAAATTTAATTTGCTTACAAAAGTTTTGAACCTAAGATCTAAGAAGGAGGGTTTTGTCCCTAAGGAGGGGTTTTTCGGGCAAGGTTTTACGGTGCCCCGACCTTTGATCTAAATGTGGACATATGATTTTAGGTGTTTTTTATTTTTTTTCTTAATTCAAAACGTTAAAAAGATGGAGTGTCTATTCACATGTCATTATAATCTTTCATTTTTGACGAATTTTGAAATTTTCAAAACTTTAAATTCGGCCAACTTTTAAAATTATCAAATCAAAACATATTCTGAATTTTGGCTATATTTATCAAGAATGTTTTATTTTTGGTTTCACTTATTCTATTTAAATAGTTAACTTTTAAATATTTGTTTGACCTTATTAAAAATATGGAGTCACGTGTCATTATAATCTTTCCTTTTTAACATCTTTCCTTTTTAACGAATTTTGAAAATTTGAAAACTTTAAATTCGGCCAACTTTTAAAATTATTAAAATTTCAAATCAAAACATATTCTGAATTTTGGATATATTTATCAAAAAGATTTTATTTTTGGTTCCACATATTTAAATAGTTGACTTTTAAATGTCTTTTTTACTTTATTAAGAAGATTATTAGAGAATATAATAGAATAATATATTATAGGAATAGTATAATGTATTATAGGAATAGTATAATATATTATAGGTAGCAATCTTTTATTTCCTTGTGTATCTCACTTGTAATCCCTATATATAGTGGAACACTCTTATCATCTCATTAACGGTGATTGAATATAATTCTCACATGGTTTCAGAGTTGGTATTCTCACATGGTATCAGCCTAATACACTGAAACCCTTTTTTTCGGGGTCTCCAACGGGCTGGTATCCCCCGTCGCCGCCTAGCCCCTTCCCATTTCTTCTCAATTTTTTCGACGTCCTCGACAAGCAGGAATCCCTTGTCGCCGCCTTATTTTTTTTATCTCGAACGAGCTGGTCTCCCTCGTTCCCTCTCCCGGCCGCTTTTAGCCGCCATCGACGAGCTTGTATTCCTCGTCCCCCTTCTTGTCTCCCTCGTTCCCTCTCTTGGCCGCTTTTAGCCGGCACCGACGAGCTTGTATTCCTCGTCCCCCTTCTTCTTCTCGAGTGAGCAAGTCTCCTCGTCCCCCCCTTTCTTCTTCTTCTCGAGCGAGCAAGTCTCCACGTCCCCCCTTCTTCTTCTTCTCGAGCGAGCACTTCTCCTCATCTCCCCTAATTTTATTTTTTCTTCGAGCGAGCACGTCTCCTCGTCCCCTCTCATAGCTGATTAAGTTATCTCCATGACTGTCTTCACAAATATAGTGTTAGTCACACTCCCCTACACCTTAATTTTCTCTACAGCTTCACGCTACATCTTTCTTCTTCTTAGAGAGCCCATGGCCACCTTTATTGGCTTCGCGCCATTCCTAGCTATCATTTTTGTACTCGATTCAATTGCTTTCACAAAACTTGCAAGTGTTTCTTGCTTAATTTTTTGTCATCGTTCGTCCTTCAAAGGATTTCGGTGTTTCGATCCATTTGCTTCCCGCTTTTGTGCGCCTTGGCATGCTCTATTTGGTGATTTCAAATTTCCGTTATATCTCCTGTTGTATGACAACAAAAGTGCTTTGTTTTGCGGATGTCTTCATAAAGTTTCTATCTCAAACTCGCTTCAGATTGTTGCGTACCAAGCTCGTGTTCATTTACATTTCCAGCTTCGCTTGACCGGGGGTATTAGAGAATATAATTGAATAATATATTATAGGAATAGTATAATGTATTATAGGAATAGTATAATATATTATAGGTAGTAATCTTTTATTTCCTTGTTTATCTATTTCCTTATGTATCTCACTTGTAATCCCTATATATAGTGGAACACTCTTATTATCTCATTAACGGTGATTGAATATAATTCTCACAAAGATTATTAAAAAGATTGAGTATCTATCAATAATATTTTTGAGTCCAAAGAATATGTTTATTCTATTTAAATAGTTAACTTTTGAATACTTTTTCTACTTTATTATGTACTAATAATATTACTAGTTACCCCTATATATCTTTTTTATAATTAAAATATAACCTTTTTAAAAACATGTAAAAAAAAAAGAGCACGCTTTTATGGACAAATGAAGTATTATTTATTGCAAAAATTATAAATAACACACCTTTTAAAATACTGTATTCAATTTTCAAAAATAATAATAGTTACCCCTATATTCTAGACAAAGAATATTTCGATTTGGCCCAACTGAGTGCCAATTAATTGATCTTCTAAATGACACAAATTTTTTGTTGTCATTTTTCGTGTTTAATAAATTAAGTCAACTAATTAATCCTTATCTAAATCTATTATCACAAAAATATCTTTCACATAAAAAAAACTTACTCAAAATATTTATAAACACATTACACAATACACATCGTCGTTATCCATAATTCATCGCCAAAACTCACTAAAAATACACATAAACAATAAAAACCATATCAATTAGCATATAGGAAAGATTTATATTTTTTCAAAGAAATTTCCTCCCGACAGTTCATACAATACTTACTCATTAGTCATTCCCTTTGTTAAAATGTTAGTATATAGGAAAGTTTAAAATGCTTACGCGTAGTTTTGCGTGGTTTCCAAAATCTATAGATTTATCGCATAAATATTTTTGGCAAAATATGGCAAATGGCATATTTATTTTCAGCACGGATTCAACTAAAATTAATAAGCCCTTCACAAATCCAACATATCTTTTTGTCAATTAAAATCTTTTTTTTCGAAATTCGACAAAAAATTCAGAAAATAATTCAAATTTTCAGCGTTTTATTCATAAACAAAAGAAATATATGTATGTATAAAAAATTAATCTTGGTGCAGATGAAAATCTTGTATGCATGAATACGAAATTCTTATTTCTGAATTATTAAGTACTATTTAAATTTATATAATATTTATAATTTCAGTAAAATTGTTTAAAATAATTTAAATATTTAATCAATAATCATTTCAAAATATGCAACAAGATCTAATTTTATTTCTTTCCAATTTCGATGCCTATTCTATAATTAACGTGATTTCTCAAGTTATTAAAGACTAGATCTATTCATCTTTTTTCATGTGTGTAATTTACAGAGCAAGCAAAAAATAGTGATGGATAACAATCATAACATGTTTACGGTAGAAGACATACCTGATGAATTATGGTTTTCTCACTTCAACTACAATGATCAACATGTAACCTCCTTGTCGTCGATGGTCCGCAGCTCGTCGAAATTGGAATTCGACCGCTTCCTGGAAGAAGCACTGGAATGGGCAGATCAAGAAAACGACGATGATGTTGAAATTATAGAGAGTCAGCAGCCAGAGATGGCGCCTGTTACAGGGGGGGGGGGGGCACATCCAATGAATTCGGACGTTGAAATTATAGAGAGTCAACAGCCAGAGATGGCGCCCATTTCAGTTGGGGGACCACATCCGATGGATTCAGACGAACATCAGGCATTTCTAAGAAGAAGATTCGATTTGGCTTGCAAAGTTGTGGCTTTGATCATGGTAAATCTTTTACTCCACCGTCACATTTAAAATTTCATATAACTTAAAAAATTCATAAATGAGTAGTGTTTTACTTGTGATTAGAAAACTAACAGCAACGCTATCGAATCATCCGCACCGGCAGCCATTTCATCACTGAACAAAGGTAATTTTTTTGATTCTATGAAATATTTTTATTGTTGTGAACAATGCTCTTTATATACGTATTATTAATTATATTTATTAAAAAATATAATAAAATTGTCAATACTAAATTTTATTATATTCAACTCACCTCTCACCTCCAAGTCTAACCAAGCTCATGTAGTTTTTTTTTCTTCAAATGGCTACGGTTTTGAAAATATCTTTTGTGTGAGGTCGGTGATAAAAAAACAAAACAAAACTTTATTATACAAAATAATGTGTGCTAGGCGTGTGGGGTCGAAAAAATGTACTCTGTTGAATCAAAACTTGAAACTCACGTTATTTCACTGCAAAATCTAGTGAAATTGTATTTCGACCAAAACTTTGGTGGATTATTGAATCATGAAGGTAAAGAATGATTTCACGTTACCCGCCGGGTTCGCGGGACGGGACGGGGCGGGTAACAAGTCTAAATTTTTTTGCAGGGACGGATCCTGGGATAGGCCATACCCGTCCCGTTGCCAACCATAGTGAAATCTGCATAAAGAATGAATGAATGTGAAATTTTGAGAGTGATGTAGCTGAATTATTCATCAAATTCTGACATTTGAGTTGTTGTTCTTGATTTTCCATGATCTAATTCCTCCCAGGAAGTTTAACAAACTAGCAATTTTGGGGGGGGGGGGAGGAATAGGATAAAATTGTAATCCTCTTTATTGATAGAGGACAGTCTGGTAATTTTAATAGTGATTTTTAATTTATATACCAAACATAATTTATGTTGTTGTATTTTTCCTCTTTAGCAAATGGAGAGGATTCAATAACAGGAGGCCATCTGGCGAGCAATCTTATGATAAAAACTCTTTTGATGCAAAACGCAAGAGAAGGTATTTGATTTTGAAAACTTTTTTGATAAGTTCGGAAGTAACCTATAATGTTGGTCTGTTAATATCCAGCATGATTTATCTGTTGTTGCATAACAACTTTTTCTATTATTTATCAGAATGTTGTTGAATAAAGAATCAGCCTGTCGCTCAAGAAGTAAAAAACAGGCTGTTATAACTGATCTCAAGACTAAGGTATATAACTTCAATTTTCATCATCTTTCATTTAAATTATCTTCCATGGTCCAATTATGTCCAATTATGCCCTAGGTCTCCAAATTAAAAGATGAACACTCTTCACTGGACATGCGTCTAACCGAAGCACTCAAAAAGTACGACAAAGCAGAGAGTGACAATAAAGTTCTAAAAGCTAACATTGAGGCCTTGAGACTAAAGGTAATTTAAATGATCCTTCATATCGCCCAATCTATTGTAATTGGGATTGTCTACTATCCATGAATTTAACCATAAAACAAAAGTCTCATATTCTATAAGGTGTTAATGGCTGAAGACATAGTGAATAAAACTGGTTTATACTCTTCAACAATAGCGGGAATGCCACCTGTTGTTACTCGTCTTCCTGCTATACCAGGACATGATGATCCTGAGCAACAGAATGTGTAAACCAAGACATCTATAGTGATTTGTGGGAACGAGGCAGGAATAAACGTTCCTATGCACAGCAGGAACGAGTTCTCCTTCTAGTTGAGGCTCTTGAGAGCAGCTACCCTTAATTGGTTCACGATCTTCATGAATAGGGAATGTCTTGATAGATGGTTACCCCAAACTCATTTATAATCCTATGTTTCATCAATTTTTAGTTTCTCCATGTTTCAGTTTTTTAAACATTCCTATGTCATCTTCAAATTTTAAAAAATTATGAATAAATTTTATATCCACTATTATTTGTACTCACATGTTAGTATGTTACTTTCATTCGATTTTAATTGAAACGTTGCTTTATAGAAGTTGAAGCACATGGCCTTTGAATTTGAATATGAACTGTGTTTTAAACAATCTAGTATAATCCTCTAACTCCTTTGAAACGAAGTCCTTAGAATGGCAGATATTATTAAGGACTCAAGTTAGATAAGGAAAAAAAAGTTAGAAAGAAGACGTGAATGAATTTGTCATTCCAGAATGTCAGTTATGCCATTACTTGTTCGAACAAATTAAGCTAAATGACACAAACACTAATCTCGTGGAACTTCTGATATTCCATGAACAAGGAAAATGAAGCAATAAGAGTACACAGTACGAGCAACATGCTTGATACTACAAAATACCTAAGGTTATTTTCAGAAGTTAGAACTAGGTCTGCTCTAAAATTTGAAAATGTAGACTAAGCATCAATTAGCCCAGAGTTAAACAAACAAATAATTGAGCATTAAAGAAACTGCAAAATTCTTGAATTAATCTATAATGCCTAATTGTAATTCAAAAAAAAATCTATAATGCCTAATTCATAGCCATCAACTTCAACTATTTATACCTTTTATTCAGTTTAGACTAAGCATCAATTAGCCCAAAGTTAAACAAATACAGTAAATAATTGGGCATGAAAGAAACTGCAAAATCCTTGAATTTATCTATAATGCCTCCTAATTCATAGCCATCAACTTCAACAATATTAATAATTATATCACTTTTTAAAAATATTGATCGATTGTAAATTATCACGTTTTAAAAATATTAATAATTATATCAAGTAAAAAGTGACAACAATCTCTAATCTCATTCATTAACTTATAACTAAAAAGTAATACACTTTTTGTAGAATCATTATTACTTTTTTCACTTTTTAAATAAAAATAATTATATCAAGTAAAAAGTGATAATAATTAATAAAAAAAATTAACATATAATCTCATTTATTAACTTACATACATATGAAAAGTGACTTTTTTTTTTTTTTTTGAGTTCAAACATTATAAGGGGTGTTTACTTCTGAAAAATGCAGCTGAGAAGACTTGTGTCAAATTCCAAATATGCACACTTCCCAAGGATGATTTGTGGCAGAATCTATACTCAACCAATGGTCAGATGGGACAAGCTTCCCTAAACATTCTTGCTGCAATTTAGAATGTTCCAACATTCATTCAATGCTTCACTCTTTAATGCTTTAAGTCTTCAATGCTTGGTTCAGGCATGATTGGCAATAAATGTGTCTTCTGTGAGCTTTGGCATTCAATGCTCTTGATCATTTCAACTGTTCTGATCATTTGCATTTATGAGCATTGCATTAATGTTCTTGATCTCTTCAGCTCAGTTGTCCACTTGATCAGTTTGTCTTGAAAGTTCAGCAACTTTGGCCTAGACACATAACACTTATCAAGCTGCCTAACATTCCAGCTTTGGACAACTATCCTGAACTCTAAAATCTCACAACATTCCTGAGATTTTTAACTTAAGAATTCTACTTACTCAAGTGTACTGAGACAACTTGCCTGAACTAGACTTGAGCATATCTCAACTAATCTGAACATCATCAATCAGGGGTTTTGGTATCTTAATCAAAATCATTTTATTCCCAACAATTTCCCCCTTTTTGATGATGCCAAAACCTATTACAAAGGAACCTTAACTTATACTATACTTTACCTTCAGGATGAGTGAACTGGTCAACTTTCCTGAAAGAAACTGTTAGTACAATAAATCAAGTATATATGTCATGTCAGGTTAGTTGAGATAATGAGTTGTTATATCTTGATAGAAAATCAGTGGTCCTTTTATATATCATAGAGCATTACAGATCAGAAAATCAAAAGGACAACAAAGCTGATACATGAAAAACAGGATAACAACAATCATAACAATCATAAAAACCAGATAGGGAAGAGATAAACTTATCCATCAGAGAGTTCCATCATCTTGGGGAGCAATGCCATATTGAGCCCAGACCCTTTTCTTCAATTCCCAAACATCCTTGTTTGATCCTCTAGGGCCAATCTTCATCTTCTCCATCTTCATGATGTTGATGAACTCTTCCAGAATCTTTCCCTCATCAATCAAATTCCCATTGAACTTAGGAGGCATGTACAGAATAGGACCAGGGGCCTTGAACTCAACTCTTGCCATCTCAGCTGCTGCAAACAGCTTCTGGTAGAGGTCCTTGTGGTTCTCAAACATAAACTGGACAAAGACTTCATCCACACTCTCTTCAAGCCACTTTCCAATGACATAAAAGTCATATACAAAACTTCTCTTGGCCTCCTCCCATGCATCATTCAGTGAGATTGGAACCCATTTATCATGGTGAGGGTACTGAGTGTCCCATCTTTGCAGCATCTGTGGTTTAAGCCTTCTGTAAGAAGCCCTCCTTCTTGGAGCTTTGAAGTTTGCCCTTCTTTCATCCCTTGCCTTGTTGGCCTCAACCAACTGATCCATCCTCTCTTTAGCTCTTTGAAGAGCTAGCTTCTCCTGTGTTTCTGGATCTTTTCCAAAACCTTCTTCAAACAATTTGGAAGGATCATCAGCAAGCTTGGGCATACCAACTTCAGGCTCTCTGTCCTGTACTTCCACTTCAATCTCTTCTTCTTCAATAGCAGGCAACTTGGCTGCTTTCTTCAATCTCTTTGATTGTCTCAATGGAGTTGTTTCTTCAGTCTGAAATTCTGATGGCAGAGTCAGGCTGGTTGGGAATTCATTGAAGGCTTGCAATTCCTTCCTCTTTCTTTCAGATGACCTTGTCACCTTCCCTCTTACTTCAGCAACCTTCTCCTTAGGTTCAAGTCCTGCAGACTCACCACCAGGCCTCTGAAGCTTTCTTGCCTGACTTTCCATTGCTGACATCATAGACTCCTTGACAGCAATTTGGATCTGCTCTTCCTCAGTTAAATCGTCAATATTCATTGGGCCTTTGCCTTTCCCAATGTCTTCTACAGCCTCCTCCTCAATCTCAGGGACCTTCTCTTTTCCCTTTGATTCACCAATCACCAAGGTTCCCTTTGCCCTTGCTCTCTCTCTTTCCCCCTTTTTGGCATTATCAAAACACTGGGGCTTCAATTCACTCATAGAGACTGAGAGATGTGAGTGGGCTTGAGTGAGGGACTTCAACTCCTGCAGTAGATAAACATTCTCATCATGAATGTTTTGCATTTTGTCATCTGCCATGCTCAAGAATGTGTGAACTAGCTTCATCTTTTGAGTAACAATTGCATCCAATGTGGCTTTCAGTGATTGATCAATTTTGGCCTGAAGTTGATCAGTGAGATTGGCCACAACTTGATCAGACACTTTGGCCATAAGTTCAACAGTGAACTTCTCAGCAGCCTCTTTCACCATTGCATCTTTCAATTCTTCAGCCTTCTTCCTCTGAGCTGCTGTCCTCTGCCTTAAAGCATCCTTGATTGTTTTTCTCAAGGCTTTCACATTATGCTTGTACAAATCTTTGAGACCCTGCTGTTCTTTTTTCACAGATCTTGTGAACTTTCCCATAGCATCCTTGGCCTTTGTCACTTCAGTTGAAACTGTTTGCAGTCCAGTTTCAACTCCACAGATTCTTGCATCTAATTAAAGTGGGCAGAATCACCTCCTCTGAGCCAGTTAGCCTCATCTCCACAGAGGCTAGAGTCTTGCCTTGGCCATCTAGAGTATCAATAGTTGCTGCATGTGCCTTCCCAACTTCCCTGACCAGTGTATCCAACTTCTCTGATTGCTCTTCAATGATGGATGCTGTTTGAGTAGCAATCTAGAAGCCAGCTTCAGTGGTGTTGGCTTGTTCAAAGTATAACTTGTTCAGTGTGGACACATTGGCTGAAACTGCTTCAAGATCAATGTCAACATCTACTGGTATATCTGTAAGGGAAGCATCTGCAAAAATTTGCTCAATTGTAACAGCAACAGAATCTGCAAAACTAAGAGTGTGAGTAAAATCTCCCTCAACACCCTCATTTTTTCTTTCTCCCATAAGGCCTGATACATCAGCACCTTCTCTCTCATTTTCAACTAAATTCTTTTCTTCTTCATTCATATCAGATGGACTCACATTCACTGGAGAATCAGGCCTCCTTTCACCAAGGGATTCATCAAGTTCAGATTTGACTTGAAGAATTGCCTGACTCTCATATTGGGCTGCACCCAATATTTCTACCTCATCTCCCTCTATTTGTGGTGCACTCAGGGATCCTGTAATTACACAATCCTCACCATCATCTCCCTCTGAATTTTCAACACTATCAGCCTTTTCAACTCCTTCCATTCCTAAACCTGACACCTCTATATCCTCAACAGGATCCACAGAGGGCAGTTGTTGGGAGATCATAGTGCTTGGGCATCCCAAGGCCACTGAGTCATCCTGAATGACTAAAGTCTGGTCAATGTCCAACTGTTCTGACATTGATGAGGCTTTAGCCAAACTAGCTTCTCCCATGGAAGTCTCAACATTGTCAAGCTGTGCCTCAGGTTCAGAAGAACCATCCTTGGCCAATGCATCTTGGACTGAGTCTCCATCTTTGGTCAACTCCTCTGAATGATCAGACTCCTTTACAGAATGATAGGTCAAGTAATGTACCTGAGCAGAGTTGAGTCCAGGAGGGTTGGGATTGGTGTTATCATCATCATCATCATTATCATCATCAGATGGGCTATCAGGATGCTTGATTCCCTGTGCAATCCTTTCTCTCTCAGCAAGCACCTTCTCATGAACAATGGTGCAAAACAAGGCCTCAGTGGTCAAAACACTGGATTTCTTCACATTTGCAAAATGTAAGAGCCTGTTCTCTTCAACCTGCCACCAGCTTGCTCCTTTATCCTGAATAGCCTGAGCTATTTCCACCATAGTTCTATCCTTGATCTCAACAAGAGCTCTGAGATCATAGAACTTTTGTTGCAGCCTAGGATAATCCTTCAATCCTGGATACAGTTCATCCACATTAGCCTTGGCAATCTGCCTCAGCTTCCCCTCATAAGTATATTCTTCACCACTTTCATCTTCAGAAGAGTTGGTTTGGGATTCAGGAGGGTTGGATTGAGATTCAGGTAGGCTTGGCTGGATATCAGGTAGGTTGGGTTCAGAAGGATTGGGTTCAGAAGAGCTTAAAACAAGTTGGGATTCAGGTACTTTTGAGAGCAATGTGCCTGAAGAGGTAATTGGAATGGCTGGAATGGGTGGGAGAACAACTTGATCACCTTCTTGAAGAACAGTTTCAAGAAGTTTGGTATATGAAAGAAGTCTTGGATCAAGTGGGGAAAAAGGTCTATCTTCAAGATTGACCAAATCTGCCAGCACATCAATACCTGATCTATCAGGTGCACCTTCTGGGGAGTAAACTTTCTTGGCAATAATTGGGGCATCTTCAGGAGTCTTGCACTCCTCTTCTTCAAGCCTTGATGGAGATATTCTTTCTGATTGAATATTAGGAGAGTTGACTTCAGGGCTGTTGGACTTGGAGTTAGACCTACTTGCTTGTCTAATCTCTTTGAAGAACTCTTTCTTCTTCTTCTCCTCTTCCATCAACTTCTGCTTCTCAGAAGTTTTGATGATCCTTCTCCTTCTTTCAGATCTTGTTGGCTTGTCAAGATCCCTGTATTCAGTTACAGTCTCAGGCTGTAAGGGGACAACCTCTCTGAATTCCTCACCCTCTTCAGGGGGGTTGACTCCTTCATCAGCAGCCTTCTCAATCTCCTCAGAAGTGGCTCCTCCACTTCTTGACTGGCTTTCTGGGGAAGATTCACTCAAAATCTTCTTCATCCTCTTCATCTTGGGCTGTACTTTTGGTGGTTGGGCTTTCCTTTTTCTTGGAGAGGCTCTGGTTGCTAGAAGAACTGCAACAACTTTCTTGGAGGCAGCATCCTGCTTCCTCTTCTCAGTTTTGGAAGACAGCTTTCTGAACATCACCTTTTGAGCTGGAAAAGGCTTTGGCTTTGCTTGAAGGTGGGTATAATGAGCAAATCTTTCCAAGAGCAGGCTGGCTCTTGTGCAAAACTGGAGTCTTCCATCAACCACCACCTTGTGGTGCTTCACTTCCTTAAATTTGAACTTTTCATTCATCATTTTGTCCAGAATGAAGCTCTTCCAGTCAAACTTGACTCTATTTTCAGCAGAGTCAATCACAGCAGCCATCACTCTTAACTTAGGCATACTGATTTGTTCAACACTTCCAGAGTGGCTTAACAAGCTCTTCACCACACATTCAAACAAATGCCTATAAACAGGCTTTAAGGTGTTCTTGTTCTGAGCAATTACAAGTTTCTTGGGTACTATCATCCATGGATAGTAGAACTCCTGATCATCCCCTTCCTTGTAGATTTCAGGATTCTGGCCTTCTGATGGTAGCCCAAAGCTAGCATCCAAATCCTCAGCAGTGAAGATGATGGTGTGTTGGCTTTCTTCATCTTCATCTTCTTCAGCATATGTGAGCTTGGTGCACACATCACCCTTTTTTCCCTTCCATCTGAGATGGGCAAAGAATTCTGCCATGAAGGAATTCAGGCAGGAATCAGGCTTGGTGCTAAGAAATTTTTCCAGGCCTGCTTCCCTAAGCCAATGGAGTACAGGATGAACCTCTGTATCTGGGCTATCAAAAACCACTAACTACTTGTGTTGCTAAGATAGGAGAAATCAATGTCCAATGAGGAATCATTGAAATCTACAAGTTCTTCTCTTTTGATTTTGGGAGCCATGGATAATATGAGAATTGGGTAGCTTTTTGGAGAGGAGTTGCAGGTTTTTGAGATGTTTTGAAAATCTTAAGAGTTTGGAATTATGAGTGCATAAGGATGGAAGTAAAAACTGAGGAGTTTATATATGTGGGGAGTTTATTAACCGTTGGTTAATAGATAATGACAGTGGGTAAAAGTAAGAACCAATTAGATAAAGTGGGGTAGTGGGCTTTAGGCGGTTTGATGAAGTTTTAATGCAAATCAATGGTCTTGATGATGGCTCAAGAATTCGTGAAATCTCAATTAAGATTTTGCATTAAATGCTGATTTGCCTTTTTGGTGGTAAAAATCTTTATAGCACACTCCATCCTAAAATGGCCTACTCTTAGACCAAGAAATCTTTTAAATGTCTAATCATTGCTAAAAATAGCAATGATTATCCAATTAACTCGGACAAACATCCTGAGATGTGTTTTGATTTCTGTGATGGTCAAATGGCCTGATCAATTTGCCTGAGTGGGTCCCAAAGTTGCTGACTGGGTCCCACTTGGACAAAGCTCCTGACCAACATTGCTGAACACCATAGGGACAACCTTGCTGAGTTTCCCTCTTTGGCAGATTGCTTCAGTGAGGTTGGTCAACTTTGCTGAAGTTCATCTTAATGAACTTCCCCCTTCATATGAGCTTTCTTTCCTCATTTCTCCATCTTTCCTGAATCAAGTAAGCCCAATTCAGCTGACAATTCCAAGAATCTTGCTTCAGCTAGAGGCTTAGTTAAAATATCAGCTTTTTGCTTATCAGTGTGGATTTTGACAAGCTTGATATCTTTCTTCTCCACATGATCCCTTATAAAGTGATGCTTGATATCCACATGCTTGCATCTGGTGTGGAGCACTGGATTCTGTGAGATGGCAATTGCACTATTGTTGTCACAGAATATTTGCACTTCATTTGAGATGACTTTGTAGTCTCTAAGTTGCTGCCTGAGCCAAAGTATCTGAGCACAGCAACTTCCAGCTGCTACATATTCTGCTTCAGTTGTTGAAGTTGCAACTGTATTTTGCTTCTTGGAGAACCATGAGATAAGCTTGCTGCCCAAGAATTGACATGTTCCAGAGGTGGATTTTCTGTCAATTCTACATCCTCCATAATCTGCATCTGAATATCCAGTGAGCTCAATGTTATCATCAGCTGGATACCACAATCCAAGATTCTCAGATCCCTTGAGATATCTTAGGATTCTCTTGGCAGCATCAAGATGGCTCTTCTTTGGATTGGCTTGAAATCTTGCACACACTCCAACTGCAAATGTGATATCAGGCCTGCTTGCAGTAAGATATAGCAAGGATCCTATGATTCCTCTGTAGTTAGTGGAGTTTGTTGACTCTCCACTTTCATCAGGATCCATTTTCCAGTTAGTATTCATAGGAATTCTGACTGGCTTGCTTGTGGCACATCCAAATTTCTTGATCATGTCCCTTGTGTACTTGGCCTGATTGATGAATATTCCTTTCTTAGATTGAGTGACTTGAAGTCCTAAGAAGAAATTCATCAATCCCATCATGGACATCTCAAATTTGCTCTGCATGAGTTTGGAGAACTTCTCACACAGCTTCTCATTTGGAGATCCAAATATAATGTCATCCACATAGATTTGGACTAACAAAATATCATCTCCTTCACAGATTTTGAACAAAGTTCTGTCAACAGTGCCTTTGACAAAACCATGATCTAGAAGAAACTGTGATAAGGTGTCATACCAAGCTCTTGGAGCTTGCTTTAAGCCATAGAGAGCTTTCTTCAATCTGTACACCTTGTCTCCTTCTTCAAAGCCTGGAGGCTGTTCAACATATACTTCTTCTTTGAGCACCCCATTGAGAAATGCACTCTTTAAATCCATTTGATATACCTTGAACCTCATGTGAGCTGCATATGCTAAGAAGAGTCTGATTGCCTCAAGTCTGGCCACTGGAGCAAAGGTCTCATCATAATCAATCCCTTCAGATTGACAATATCCCTTGGCCACCAGTCTTGCCTTGTTCCTCACAATGATGTCATTTTCATTTTTCTTGTCACTACAGGAAATCATACTTTACATGACGATTTTTTTTTGTGACGACACAAAATTTGTCACAATTTGTCATTCAAAGGTGACAAAATTAATTTTCGTCACTTAACCAACATAATTCGTGACAAAATAAAATTTTGTCACCAATACTTATTTTATTCGCAACAAATTTTTATTTTGTCAATAAAAATAACTTTTTTCGTCACTAATTTGAAAATATCGCGACGACAATAATAAATTCGTCACAAAAAACTTTGGTGACGACATTCATAATATTTGGTGACGATATTCAAGGTCATGAAAAATAATTTTTTCATGACGATGCTATGTTTTGTCATTAATTAATCAAAATAATTAGTGACATAATTATTTCGTCACAATATTATTTGGGGACGATATTCATTGTAATTAGTGACAATTATATTCGTCATATAATATTTTATTTTCATGGCGATTTTATGTTTCGTCATTATTTAATCAGATTAATTAATGACATTTTATTTCGTCACCATTACATATATATAGTGACGATTGTTAATCATTTGTCAATTTTCACAAAGAGGAGTCATTAATTATATAATGAACTTTTTTGCGATGCATGAATTTCGTCACAAAAACATTTCTCTTTGTGACTATTTTTTTTGTCATTATTAATAAAAAATATTGATACGTACTATTTTTTTTAAATATAAATTGAAATTACATGCCATATGGAAATAATATATAACGCCTAATTGCTTCGTTAGTTTCCGTTAAAAAGATTGTAACGCTGTTAAAATCTTAAGCCTTCAATTGATAGGTCTACGTGAATCGAGCTTATATCAATAGAAATATGTTTTAGTCCTTAAATCGATAGTTGACCCATCTTTTAGGCTTTGGACAGAAAAAACTCTTTTAAATTTCTACAACAAAGACAACATGTCAAATTAATTCCAACTCTACGTATAGTGTAGCAAGAGTAGAGCCAAAAAGTATTGTAAAAATTATTATATCAAAATTTTCCCCAGCCAATTCACCTAGAATAATCAATTTGATCTATCTGCACCCAGGGGCGGATCCAGGATTGTGGGTTAGGGGGGGCCGATAAGTATAATTTAATACTAATATATTTCGATAATAATAAATTTAACATTTTATATTTAAATATATATATTAGTATACATAATTAAATATCTAAAAATACATAATTATGTCCTTAATATGTTAAAAATTAGAACTCTATCATACATATCATTTAACAATTGATAGTCTATACATATATTTCTTTTTTCTATTTGTTTATCAATATATACTATAAATCTAGAATATGGAAAATTTTTTTGAGATTAGGTTATTATTTTTATTTTATTTTATTTTAATTTGGTTGTTTGGAAGTTAAAACTGAACAAATTTTTTAATAATAAAATTGAGTCAAAAGATAAATATTTTTAAAATAATTAAAATTTTACCGTAAACAAAGTTTTAGACTAAAATTCTTTGTACTCCTAAATTTTCGTTTTGGGTCCATTTAATTACTTTTTTAATATTTTATGCAATTAAAAAGAATAAATTAAAATTAAAAGGTATTTTCACTCCAATTGAATTATCTAGAATATGACAAATTAATCAAATTACCGCTTGTTTTTAGTCTGGACTAATAAAATTAATGCATTGTTCACATATACTTCATGCATATATAATAATAATACTAAGAAGATTGAAAAAGTTGAGGGGGGCTAAGGCCACCCTCAAGCCCTTCGTAGATCCTCCCCTGTCTTCACCATATACACATGATATATTAGAATCAAAATTCAAACAGCTCAATAGGCCTCAAGGCTCAAACCACACTACAAATTTGTATATCTAAATCTCAGAATGATGAGTATAATTGAAGAAATAAATTACAAGATTGGTGTGAATACATATAAAGTCTATAATTCTATCCTTGAATTATAAACTAGAATCTAGATATAATGAATTCCAGCATTTGTTCTATTTCACTACCAAGCAACCCTGAAATCCTAAACAAAAACATATACCATCATGAAAGTGGTGAATATAATGCATAAAATCCCTCCTTTCAATATCCAAATTCAAAATATTGCAGCTCGTATCGCCGCAATGACTACAACAATCCAGCCGCTTTCTTCATTAGTGCAGTTCCATTTCTCCATTATTTCTAGCAGTTAATATGCATACTATAAAATTAGCAAATTGAACAGCAAAATAAGAAACAGATGTATCAAATAAATTAACTAGTATGATCTATAACACTCAAGATATGTATAACACTCAAGATATGTATCTACAAATAAGAAACATATGTATCAAATAAACTACCAGTTCTATAGAATGAAACCCCAAACCTCTCATAGGGAAACAAAACCAATCCCTGAAATTTTATTCAAAATAAAATTACAAGCTAACTAAGATGTTTGAGGAGACGACAAGCTTAAAGTGAACAAAAGCTAAGTAGCAATTAAGGATCTGGACAGCAGAATCATTGTTTCCAATTCAGTGGTCAGGGTTTTGGCTGTCATCTGAAAGAGAAATCACAATATAAATACATGAAGCTCACGGAAAAGAAATCACAATATAAATACATGGAATCGGCTGGATGTCTCATATAATCATCTTCTATACGTTTTTCTTTATGGCAAACCATTTTTTTTTAGGTTTTTTAAGACGTGAAAAGGCGCTGCAGTCTAGGTGTCACTGGAAAATACCTCAAGATTTTATGTGGTATCTTTTTCCCAGTACCATTGTTGATTTTCCAACGAGAAGTCCCACAAGTAGGGCAAACTTCTAAGTCTTTATTCTCATTCCAAAATAAGACACAGTCATACTCACAAGCATGGATACATTCATATCTTAATCCCAGATCACGTAAATACTTTTTAGCTTCGTAGCAAGAGCGTGGAAGTGTCTCACCATCAGGAAAAGCCGACTTCATCAAACTCAACATCATATCTACGACTCTATTACTCAACTTGTTATACACTTTTAAATGGAGAAATTGGATAATAAATGATATCTTTGAAATCTTCTTACATCCAGGGTATAATTCGGTTTGAGTATCTGCCATGAGTGTTTCAAAATATGCAGGGATACCACTAGTATTGTTATCATCAGTTGGCATATTATCACTACTTGCTTGAGTATATTGTTCACCTAGGTCAAACAACATTTCACTAACTCCTTCATCATCTTCCTCATCGTTTTCTTCTATCGAATCACTAGTGGTTCTTATACCCTAATTATTCAATCTAGGCTCACCATGATAAAACCATCTAATGTACCCTGGATCTATCCCATTCTCCAATATATGACGTTTAACCGTTCTTTGATCTTTAAAGCTTAAGTTCAAACAATTTGTACAAGGGCATCGAACATCACACTCTCGACCCATATGAGTTCTAACAAATTGCATAAAACTATTTACTCCATCTATATAACTATTAGACCATTTGGTACCACGCATCCAAGTCCTGTCCATTTTTCACTATAAAATATTTAAATTACAAAGAGTTAATATACTATATGGTCAAATTTCAATTTAGAAGGCAAGTCAATAAGAAAGCACTTCCAAAAGTTTTGCCAATAATACATATAATAAAATAAACATCAGAATTGAAAAACCGAAATAAATTTTAATCAAACAACTAACCAATAAATCTGAAAAAACAAAAAATTCAACAATGAATTCCAAAATTGAATTAAAAAATGTGGCTTGTGTGGAAGACTATGAACAAGATTATATTCAGATTTGTCATTTGTATGACTTGTGTGGAAGACTATGAACAAGATTATTCAGATTTGCCATTAGTATGACTTGTGTGGAAGACTAGGAACAAGATTATATTAGATAATGGAGAAGCGAGCGTGGAACTATTGACAGAAGAATTAAAATCATGCCTATGGAGTTGGGGCATGAGCAAAGGCTTCTAAAAAACAGGGGAGTACAAAGAGTGGACTGCATGTATATGGAGTTGGGGCATGAGGAAAGGCTTCTAAAAAACAGGGGAGTACAAAGAGTGGGTTGCATGTCTATGGAGTTGGGGCATGAGCAAAGGCTTCTAAAAAACAGGGGAGTACAAAGATTGGGCTGCATGTCCTTGGATGATGATGATTGTTTAATCCTCAACCAACAATAGTGAGGGTGAGCCTTTTTTAAACTTTGATTGCTGGTTTTTTTTCCTTTTTCTGGTTGCGTATGCATTTCCTTAATATCTCTTTCTCAGTTGCACAATCTGTCCTGCGGAAACACCTGAAGGAAAAGTAATATTGTTGTGTGATAATTTTTTAAAGTATTTATTATATATTGTTGAGATTAATTGTGATTTGTTTATTGATAGGATCAGAAGCAAAAGCTATTTTGGAGCATCTAAAATTAATACTTAATTGATCCTGAGATAAATTTCAATGTTAGAAAATTTCTTGAGTTTATAAGGCTCTAAGCTGCAATACTATATCATGCTTACTTCAAAACTTGGCTTATTGCATTTGCTCAAGGTTTTTCTAAACCAACTCAACAACACTTTTCAAGTCAAATTCTTTAAGTGGTGAATGTTTGCCACTGCCCTCTTTCCAGTTACAATTCTGGTAATTAGTTAGGACTTTTAATTCTTTTGATCATTAAGTGAATAGGTTTACGATGAATTTGAAGTTTGGAACATGGGATTCATTGAGAATCTGGCTTATCATGTCTCATATGTCCCAGTTTTATGCCCGTTCTTATTAATTTAAGGAGAAACATATATATGCTTTTGTTTAATTTGTGTTGTTAAGAAGAAAAAAATCGAACTACTTATGAGTTCCATTTTCTTTTTTGGATTACTTAACTATATAGTTTTTGTCATTTGCTGTGCAAGGTTCTGTTTTTGTTTTAGAGTGAATGTAGACATTATGATTTATGTAGCTAGCATTCATCTTTAAAAAATGAGATTAGGTGTTTTGTATTTAATTTGGTTTTGTATTTATTGTCTTGGATTGATTCACGATTCAGAATTTCATGGTGAGTGGATATAGAATAGAAGTCTTCACATTCTTTAAATTTATTATGTGGTTGGTTTAGGAGGAGAGGGTTTAGAGAGAAAGCAATTGGGTACGGTTAATACTTCTCAATTGTACTCAATTTAGTATTTGGGACTTTACCAATTAAACTTTCAAAAACTATACCCTCTACCAGTAAATGACATCTTTAAGTATCCAAAGTCAAGAACTCAAGATATATAGTTGATAATTTTAGTATAAGCCCATATCACTGACTTTAAACGGGCGTCCGCAAGTGGACGTTGAGATTGATCCTCCGAATTAATCAATTTAAGGACTAGATACCAAGACTTCAAAAAAAGATTATAAATCGATTGCAAGGGGTTTCTAAATTGATATCATTTGTCACCTCACTGTTACAAGAAAGGGATGTAGAATGAGAGATTTAAACAAGTGAAAGCAACAGTAGATAAGTAGGTGTATATCCTCCATGCTACACAATCTGGGCACCACCCCTTGTACCACGTCCTCTCCTCTCCAATAATGGGCACACAATACCCTCTTTCTCATCATTCAAACTACCTACATTTTTTCCTTCACCAATCACAACTAACTATCTCCATTTAATTGCCCTCACCATTTGTCGGGAATGAACAACAATTCAGTTTCCTTTTACCAATATGTACTGTATCAAACATTAAAGGGCATATCTTGTACCCTGTTTTGAGTGTGCAATAAGAATTCCTTTTTTTTTTTTAAAAAAAAAATTATCCCAAATCTCCCAAAGTTCTCTCAATCGGATTTAAAAAACTAAGGGAAATTTTTTTATTTCAACAAATCAAGAATCTCAAACACATCCAAAAATACCATTATTAGAAGCTTTTCTGTCCAATCTACGTATTTCAAATCCAGAAATCCATGAGTCACTAAGAAACACAGAAATTCATGATTGCAATATACTAAAGATTATAAATATTATGCGTACCGTACGAAGCGATATAGTTCTTGAGTCAATTGATCGACAATCGCCGAGGAGGCGGAGCAGAGGCGACCACGGCGGCGGTATCACACGGCGGCACAGAGATGAACTTTTTGAAGATTGATAACAACGTCTTTTTTTCTTCAAAAAATCAAATTAATTCAATTCTGTGAGAAGAAATGGAGATATGTTTTATCTATTTAATGAGAGTGGAGCGATTTACCTTAAATCGAACGCCTGTGTCAATCTCTCACTCACAGCCAAAAGACCAAATCAGAGGGAAAAAATTACGCTAGGTCTACGATTAATCGACAATTGTTGATTGGAAGGGATTGATAATCCTATTGGTTTATTTTCATCCTAACCCATCAAAAATTGATACATTCTACACATAAACATGATTATAACACAAAAAACCAACATTAACCAACCTTAATCAACACATGAAATTAACACCAAATTCAAAAAACAAATTCTAAACCCTACAACAATAAAATCGGTTGTTTCAACCAACAAAAATCAAAATTAAACATGCGTCCTACTCTTCTTATCAAATAAAAGCAAGAAAAACTAACCTTTACCCATTTTTGCAAAAACTAACAAAAAATCGCGTCCTCTTCGAAAAAACAATGGAGTGGGGGAGAACAGTGCAACGGTGCTATCTCTTTTCTCTTCTTCGACGTCGCAGGTATGCAGGGAGTGTGCGAAAATGGAGTGGGAGAGTGGGAGTGCGAATTTTGGTTGGGGGAGATGAGAGGTTTGTGCGAATTTTGGGAAGATGGAGGGTGGGTGTACCCAATCGAGAGAAGGGAGGGGGAGAAGGGAGGGAGCGAATTTTTGGTTAAAGGAAGCGAGGGCATTTTTGGTTTTTCCAGGTGGGTGTCCTCATCCGATTGGCGTGTGTCCTCATCTCCTGGGTGTACTCATAGGATCGCCGGGTGCCTTTAGCCGCGCCCGCCCTTTTTTTATTGTAAAGCCCGAAAACTGCATAAAAATGTAGAGTACAAGGGCTAAGGCCATCTCCAACCATAAACTTTCAAATGAAGATCTCTAAACTTCAAAATACACTTTTTCACACTCTATTTTAAAAACCTTCTCCAACCATGAAACTCTATATCTTACTTTATTTATTATTTTAATCACTTTCAATATATTACAATCATTAAATAATATATTTATCTTCGTATTTAAATTAATATGTCGATGTTATAGCTAGGTAATGCATGTATGTCCGTTTTAATATGTAATGTATTTAATATAAGTTTTAATATGTAATGTATTTAATATTTAATATATAATATATGTTTTATTATAATTTACGTTATTTTTTTGTAGGTAATAATAATACACAAAAAGAAAATTAATTACACAATTAAAATTAAATTATAAATTAGTATAACAATAGAATTGTAATTATATTTAACAAATTATTAATATAGAATTGTAATACAGAATTGTAAATATTAATAAAATAATAGATATAAAATATAGAGTTTTGAATAGTAAACTCCATATATAGAGTTTACTATTCAAAACTCTATTTCAAATCTTCAAAATAGAGTACGGTTGGAGGAAGCAAAACTTCATAAATGGAGTTTAACTCCATTTATGAAGTACCGTTGGAGATGGTCTTAGAGCAGCGGGTTTCAGATTGGGGACTTAGGGCAGCGGGTTTTAGATTGGGGAGGAAGAAGATATTTTCGATTTGGCGCCTATTACTTTCATTTGGCGCTAATTACACAAAAATCATAAAATTCCCATGTAATTAAAAGTATTGTTTTGACTTTTGTGATGGCTGAGAGAGTGGAGCGAATTTTTTGGTTTTCTTTTTTGACAGAATTAAGCTGTAACTTTGAAAACGAAAAGATTGACAAACCAAAAAGAAAATTCGCAAAAATAAAAATAAAAATAGAAGACCGCCGCCCTAATGTTTTTGAACTCCATAAAATTTAAGTAACTTTAAATTTTAGTCATTTTTATATAGTATGAACAATTATATCTAACTTGTAGGAATTTTTTTTTAAATTATAAAATATATTTAATTTTATAATTTTCATTTCTAAAAAAGATATATTATACCCACTACTTTATTATTTTATCTTCATCTCATCTTTTACATAAATAATTAATTTTTTTTTTTTAAATCAATGTCCAATTCAAATGAGAATTATAAAATTGAATCAAGAAGTATTATTTATTAAAAAAATTATATTTTTTTCTAAGTTGTATTATTAGGTTATAAATATAGCAAAACTTATATAGAATATTTTACAATATTCTTGTTGTGGAATATGATTAAATAACTATTTGAATTTGACCCACCATATTCAATCTATATGCACCACTCATATTTTATGAGTTCACCCTTCTTTTTTTTTTTTAAATAAATCTGAGCCGACTCTTTATATTAGATGGCCACGGTTATTTCCATTTTACAAACATTACTTATTTGTTTAAATTGTCATTATCTTAATTCGTAAACATTCACTTTATCTATAAGTAGCTTAAAAAATACTCAATTATACCCCTAACATATATACTTTAATTTATACATAAATTAATCAATATTTATTAAAATTCATACACGAAAATATGAACATAATAAATTTGGACGAAGATGGTATGTTTTTCTTATAAAACTTCACGTGTGAGCTAAATATAATTTAGTAGGAGTATATTTTTACTCCCTTGTCTATTTATTTACTATTTTTTACTTATTTTCTTTTTTAACTATTTTGTAAAAATTCCCTTACAACTAGACTTATTTTCGAATAGTCAAAACATCAATAAATTTAGTAGAAAAGTAATTGATGTCCAACGGACAAGATTTTAAATATTAAAAATATATTTTAAAAATTATTTTTCGTATTTCCAAATTTAAATTTCAGAGTCCGCCATTGTCTCTAACTGTTGTTTGTCTACTAATCCCTGCTTGCCTCTCATTTATCTCAATAGTTTATGATGTTGATCTTGTCAAACATATTAGTCACTTCCAAAACACTTGTAAGCTCATGTTAGTAACTTCACTGTAAAAGACTGAACACTTTCACCTCTCAGTCTACCGAAGCATTACATGTTAAGCATATTTTACCTAATTCACCTCTCCTAATTTGGACGGCTGTGTAACTAGTTAATTCACATCAGGCAATGTCAGATTAATTAGCAAAAAAGAATACTCCCTTCGTCGAGTGATTATTTGCAAGATTGCTTGCATACTCTTAATATGAAAATATCTCATAAAATTAATATCCTCTTAACATCATTTTATTTTCAAAATTGTTACTCATTTTTTACATAAATTTTATTTTACACCTCACAAAATCACCTAAAATACCCATCATTTATCTTACACCACCCACCACTAAATTTCATTTTCTTAAAAAGTGTGCGATCAAACCCGGGACGAAGGAAGTAATATTTTTTTGGATGTATGATACTCTCTCCATCTTGTAAAATTTTGCTCAGACCAATTTTTAGATCCACAAAGTATATGTTTATTCTATTTAAATAATTAACTTTTGAGTATTTTTTTTTACTTTATTAATAAAATTGAGTATCTACCAACAATATTTTTTACTCGTTATTTCACATATATTTTTTATAATTAAAATATGTTTTTTTTAAAAACATGTATAAAAAGAAGTGTGAAAAATTTTATTGAAAAGAGGGAGTATAAGATATAACTATTTGCACTAAATATAAAAATGAGAATAATATTCTCGCTTAAATATAATTTTAAGCCCAACAAAATTAATGAACAATTAAAAGTGGTTTATTTTATTAATTAATAATTAACCATACTTTTATAAAAGTGAAAAAAAAAATTGTTTGGCGGTCTTCGAATTAGTAAAGGCGGTAAATTATGCCAAAAATTTAATTTTTGATTATAGAAACAGAAAACCTTAAATATCATTAAGGTAATTTTAAATTAATTTACTCCACCTTCATTAAATAGACCCATCTGCACTTATTCTCACAGATTTAATTGGATCTGATTATTTCAAAGAATAAAGGGACGGCCAAGACGCCACTTTCCCAATCTTCACAAAGTTTCTGCTGCATTCTAATACCGATCAAGAACGCTACTTTCGCTCCGCCACTTCAGCGATTGACGATCAATTGACTCGAGAACTCTACCGCCTCGTTAGGTACGCAAACGCTGAAAAGCTATCAATTCGTTCTAGTTTAATTATGAATTCTTGTCTTGTTTACTTACTACTGTCTCATGAAATTCTGAATTCAAAATATTGGATAAAGGTTGATCTTCAAGTAATTGAGTCGATTTAATATTGGTGTTTATGGATATGTGTTTGTGATTTTTGATTTGGTGGAATTAAATTTTTGGCCTTGGTTTTTAAAATCCAATTGAAGTAGAATCTTAAGAGATTTGGGGGAGCCTCGAAGAAGCCAGGATAACTCTCCGAGAGCAGATAATTAGTAGACAAGTTTCTCATTCTAGTTTCTTTTCATTCTTTCTTTTTACTCAGTAAACAGGTACTCCTTGTACCACTCCTGTAGACGCACTCAAACTTTTTAACTTATTTCAATAATATCATTCACTTGCCTGATCAAAAAAAAAAGATTTGGGATTATGTTGGCTATAAATTTATGTTTATTTGCAGTATTCGATGGACTTGAAATTTGTTTAATTTTTCAGTCAATTTTGGTATTCATTGTTGAATTTTTTGTTGTTCAGATTTATTTGTTAGTTGTTTGATCAAAATTTGATTTCTGTTTACAATTCTGAATAATATATTTTTTGGAGTATGTGTTAGTTGTTGCTATAGGAGTTATATTTTAAATTAAGGGGTTTCTCGTTAGGTAATTTTCAATTTTGTGAATATTTAGTTCGATCTACTTGAGCAGGTTTAATTATTTTTTATTTTTTGTTCGATATGCTTTCAGAGCTAACTAGCTTATGATATTTTCAAAGTGTCATACCCATTTATGTCTGTTGTCATACATATTTCAAAATATATAATTACACATGCATGTTTGTGCGTGGAAATATGCAGAATTAATGAAGAAATGAAGAGTGTGTCTTAATTTAGATCTATACAGGAAAATGCTTGATGTCATATTTTCTTGAATGTTATTATGGTTTACAATTTGAATGTTTCCTTTTGTTTGAAATCCTCCTTATTCATGCATTTAAACATGTATTCAATTCCAGTATATATATCTCCTTCAATTAACCAGCCCAATTACCAATTATCGTTATTTCCACAATAATCAATTTTGCTAATAAATCATTTTATTTTTGGATGTGATTGCTTTCTTCCAGGTTTTTTATATGGCTCCCCGGGGTCCAAAGAACCTAAAACAAAAACGTAATTTCATTGCAAGAACGGGTATTAAAGATCTTCTTAACAAAGAAAATGGTGGTGTAGGAGGTCAACAAGATACAAGAACTCAACAATCGAAAGGAGGTTTACATGTTAAACCACCAAATTTAGCTACTGCAACCTTTCAATTTCCATCTCAAGCCTCTGAAATACCTGAAAATGAATCATCTCAAATCCCATCTATAGAGAGCATTCAACATGAATCTAGCGAAAATGTTGCTGCAACAACAGGTGAAATTATTATGTTTTGGTGTTTTTACGTGTTAAACTTTCATAGTCTATATATATGTAAGTGAAATTATAAATTGTAAAATATTGTATTGTTCACATGTAGCTCTTGGTACCAAGAAAAAGACTCGGAAAAAACAATTGGAAAAGGAATCTTGAAGTATTTTGATACTTACAAGAGCAAACTGAAGATTAATGTGGACCCATAAATGGAGAAGAATCTGCAAAGCTAGCTAGCCAGATTGGGGTAATAACTCGAGATGTCCTTCCGGTGCCAAAAACATGGAAAGAGGTAGATGAGGCCAATGGATTGGGACCAGGATTTGACCATCTACAAGTATGAGTTAAAAATTAAATTTGTTTAATATATAGTTTTCACCTTCTTGTAATCTAATGTGCATATTTGTGTGTGAGTTGTAGATGCATATGGATGTGAATATTGATATCCCCGGTGTGACACACTGCTTGGTCAATAGGATGAAAATAAGTACTCGACAGAAACGTTACCGGTTGCATCAACATTTCCTTCGGTTTGCAACTGTACAAGAGGCTAAGAATAACAAACCCTCTTTCTGTCCCATAAAGATAATTGGGAAGAATTGTGCGATCATTTCGCATCTGATAATTGCAAGGTAATGATGTGAATTATTATGCAAATAGTATCATAACTAATCATATGTTTCAGCAATCAATAATGTTTTAGTCATAGTAGCATGAAATACAGACAAAAAATATGAAGAGATGTTATTTTCTCTTGTAAATTACAAGAAACGAATATTATAAATACAACTTACTTATGAGCATGTCTATCAGTTAAATTAGAAATTTTGGGGCTTCACTTACTCCCAAATTGTCTTATTTATGTTCTTGCAGCATAGAAGCGAGGTGAATCGAGACAACAGGAAAAAACTGCGATGCAAACATATATCTGGAAGAAAAGCTTTTACAGTTCGCAGCCGTGAAATTGTGAGTAAATAAACGTTTCTGTTTTTTTTTTTTTTGGGCCGTACATCTCAGTTTTAATGCAATTAATATTCCTGGGTTATTTTTTTATTTTTGTTAATTATCTGAAATGTTGATGGGTATGTACATGTTGTAATTTTTAATTTTGGAGCCATGTTTTGATCATGTGATGGATGTTACTTATATATAATTTTGGATGTTAGAAAGAAATTGGTCATTTTTGTCAAAGTCAACAAATCAATTAGACTATGTATTCTTGTTAAATTCAAAAGGATATGAATTTATGGATTTTGAATTGACATCAACTCAAATTAATGTAATTGTCATTATCTTTGTCTTTGTGTATGAACTTTGACAAGTGAAAAGAGTTTTGATGAGAATAGTTGTGGACATATATGCCTTTGTATTTTGATTATACTGATTATTCCTATTATATTTTAGTTTGTAAATTAGTATACTAATTGTTGTCTATATGATCAAGTATTAACTTATTTTGTTATGTAGTCTGAACGTGAGTTAGCTGGAGAACCATGTGATCGAATTGACTTGTATGAGCGTACACACAGTTCAGAGAAAAATGGTTGGAAATCCAGGGAGGCAAAAGAAAATTGGGTAAGTTTTGTAAACATATTTAACATAGTATCTAATAATAAGTTTTCAATCTTAGTATATATATGTTGTTAATAATTAAATGGTGTTTTTTGGCGATATTGAAACATATTTTTTCTCTTTGTTAAAATCACTATGCAAGAGAGTCTTCAATTATAATTACTTGCTTAATTAGAGTTCAATTCTTCTTTACTCTTTATTCGTATTAATAATATTTATGGGGTTTCGTTGATAAAAATGTATCACTTTAAAAAATCAGGATAATTATTTATGAGATTTACTTTTATTACTAAAATTGATGACAATTTACTTCTCTTTATGCTAAATTGTCAGGAGATGATGAAAAAAAACCGAGAAGAATATATTGAGCTCGGAATTGAAAAGAGTGCAGATGAGATAGTATTGGAGGTGTTGGGTCATGGAACTGGATATGTAAAAGGTATTGGTTATGGTCCAAAGCCTCCAAGCAGACGCAACACATTCCACGATTCTTCTAATCAATTGCAAGAGGAACTAAAAGACGCGAAAGAAAAGCTGCAAGAGTCTGAAGCTCAGGTGGAAGAACTCAAAACGCAGTTGACTGTTTTGAATGCAAATATGGTTGCGCAAGATGCAAAGATGGTTGCACAAGATGCAAAGATGGCTGCTCAAGGTGCAAATATTGAGAAACTAATGGCTTTTTTGAATGATAACGGGATAGAGTTAGGGATGGCAATGGGGCAGAGCAGGGCAGATAGTTAAATATCCAAATCTGCCCTGCGTTCATAAGTATCTGCCCTGCCCTGCTCTGCGACCTGCTGCGGGACAACATTTCGTACCCTGCCCTGCCATGTGCAAGTCATTGCCCTGCCCTGCCCCATGCACTCCAAAAGTCCAAGTAAAACATGCAGATTAAATTAAATTAAACAATAAAATAAATATTAAAAATCCATAACTAAATTAAACATTAGAAATTCACTAAATCATATCCAAAATACTTAACATCAAACAAATGTGTTTTGTGAAATTATGATATGAAGACAGTGAGAGAGTGAGCGGCGGGATGGGTAAGTTAAATTAGGGTAAGTGGAATAGTGGTCATAATTAAATAATATATATATATATATATATATATATATATTAATATAATTTTTTTTTTATATACAGGGCGGGGCGGGGCAGGGCAGATTATTATAATACATGGATCCATGCTTGCCCTGTCCTGCGTGCGGGGCAGGGCAGATTTGCCCTGTTTTAAGAATGGGGCAGGGCAGAGCTGATCTAAACCTCTCAGAGCAGGGCGGGTCGACCTCGGGACAGATCATTTTGCCATCCCTAGATAGAGTTATAAACTTTATATTAGTTTTTTTTTTGGTTTCATGAAGTTATAGAACAACATTTCTTGTTAGTTGTTAAGTTTTTAAATGCTTGAAGGATTTTTTATTAATACAAAATTATTTTTTATCTTTAAATTATTTATAGTTGTAAATATTTATTTCATGACGAATTCTGTGTTGTAATATATATTAATTTTACTATAAAATAATATTATCATTGTATGTAAATTAATAATGACGATATATGTTGTTACTATAGTTTAAAAAAAATTGGGACAATTATCATTTTCGTCATTGAAAATATTTTATTATGACAAAAAATATTTTGTCACCATTCTCACATCTTTTAATGACATTGAGCATTTTGTCACTAAAGATGGCGAAATGTATTGTCATTATATCTAAATATATAATGACAAACAAATTTTAGTCACTATAGTATGATTCTTTTATGACGAAAGATTTGAAATACAACAAAAAATATATTGTCACAGTTACTAAAATTTTAGTGACGACCACCGTTTTCGTCACTAAATAGTACATTATAATGACAAAAAAAGTTGTCACAATTTCCACATCATTTAGTGACAGTAGAAATTTTGTCACTAAATCATACTTTTTAGTGACAAGTTTTGTCGTCATTATATATACACACATATCACTACGAACAACATCTTGTCATGAAAGAACAAATGTATCGTGACGAAATATACAAAATATGACAAAATAGTTAGTCTAATTGTAACAAAAAATAATGTCACTAAAATTTGATAAGGTTAGTAATAGATGGACAATCGTCACAAAAAAGTAATTTTTAATGACAATAAATTAAATCGTCGTAAAAATTCTAACCTTTAGTGACGAAATATCATATTAAGTGACGAAATTTTAACACCAAATGTGACGATTTATATGTCACCATAGATTAATGATATAGTGACAATGACCTTTATCGTCATCAAATGAAGACTTTTAGTGACGAATCAAAATAACGTCGCATTTTACCTACCGCCACGCACATTTGGTGACATTCTTTGTGACGAAAAAATTCGTCGCCGAAAAACTTTCGTGACGAAAAATGGGGTTTTTATGACGATTTTTTTCGTCGCAATTTCTCAAATTTCTTGTAGTGTGTTTTTGAACACCCATTTGGTTCCAATGACATCTTGATGAGTTGGCCTATCTACCAGCTCCCATACTTCATTTCTGGTGAACTAGTTCAGCTCTTCTTGCATGGCTATGATCCAGTTGGTGTCTTGTAGTGCTTCCTCAATATCTCCTGGTTCTTTTTCTAAAAGAAAACAATAAAACAAAGCACTTTCTCCATGAAATCTTCTAGTTTTGATCCCTTCACTTGGATTACCAAGTATCAGGCTAGATGGGTGGTCTTGCAACCAAGTCCTTCTAGACCTTATCCCTTCAGGAGGATTGTCCTCATCTGAGGTTGGATCACTAGATTCATTAAATTCAGGAAAGTTAATTGAAGGATCAAGTTCAGGATCATATTCAGGGGTATTGTCCTCATTGTCAGATAAGTTGACATTTTCATTGGTTCCCCCTTGAATATTGGATCCATTTACTACCTCAGCATTGCCTGCTTCTTCATTGGTAGTTGTTACCTGGTTTTGAACTGGGATGGGGTCAGTCAGTTCAATTTCACCTTCAGGTTGGTTGGCTTCAGGTTGATTGTCATCAGGTAGGTTGTCCAGTTTTTTATTATCATGTAGTTCAGGCTGGGCAACATCTACAAACACTGTTTCCTTGCTTTGAAGCCTTAGTCTAGTTCTTCTTTGTGTTATCTCATCAATATTCAGGTTTCTATCCCTGAACTCATCAATAGATTCATCAAACACAACATGAGGTGTTTCTTCCACAATAAGAGTTTTGCAATTGTAAACTCTGTAAGCTTTGCTGATTTTTGAATATCCAACAAATATTCCTTCATCAGCTTTGCTGTCAAAAGCTTTCAATTGTTCTTTCCCATTATTGTGAATGAAACACTTACAACCAAATATGTGAAAATAAGCAACAGTGGGCAATCTACCTTTCCATATTTGATATGGGGTTTTACCTTGTCCTTTGGTGATTAAGGACCTGTTTTGAGTGTGACATGCAGTGCTAATGGCTTCAGCCCAGAACCTTTTAGGCAGTTTGGATTCAGCAATCAAAGTTCTTGCTGCTTCTTTCAATGTCATGTTCCTTCTTTCAGCAACCCCATTTTGTTGAGGTGTTCTTGCTGCTGAAGTTTCATGAGTGATGCCATTCTTGCTGCAGTACTCATTGATGTATGAGTTTATGAATTCAGTGCCTTTGTCAGATCTGATCTTGACAATACTTAGGCCCTTTTCATTGCTCAATCTCATCATCAATTCAGGTAGCTTGACTTGGGTCTCCTTTTGTTCAGCAAGAATACCACCCAAGTGTACCTGGAGAAATCATCAACAACAACTAAAGCATATTTTCTTCCATTAATACTTACTGGGATTATTGGTCCAAACAGATCCATATGCAGTAGTTGAAGAACTCTCTCAGTTGAGATGACAGGCTTCCCTTTGAATGAAGCTTTAATCTGCTTTCCTTCCTGACATGGCTGGCATATGTGTTCTTTGGTGAACACTTGATTTGGCAGCCCTTTAACTAGAGAGTTTCTTGCAATCTTGTTGATGGTTTTGAAGTTCAGATGGTTTAGTCTTTTGTGCCACAGCCAGCTTTGCTCACTTGTGCTTTTGGCAACAAGACAAACTGCTTCAGGGGTTTAGCTCCAATCTGCAAAATAGACATTTCCCTTTCTCACCCCTGTTAGTAGCACCTGTTGTGTTGAATTATCTTTGATAATACATTCATTTGGTGCAAATTCAACACTATATCCTCTATCACAGATTTGACTTATAGACAGCAAGTTGTATTTTAGGCCTAGGACATATGAAACATCAGTAATTTTAACACTACCAATGTTTAATGTACCATAACCTCTTGTGATTCCTTGAGAGCTGTCTCCAAAGGTTACTGAAGGACCATTCTTTTCTATGAAGTCTGAGAGAAGCTCTTTGTTCCCAGTCATGTGTCTTGAACATCCACTGTCCAAGTACCATGCTGTTTTCTTGTTGATTCTTCTCTTCTTCTTGTGGTCCTTGCAGCCCTGCAAAGTCAAAATTTAGGTACCCTTTGAGTGTTGGGTCCTAGAGGGTTAGCTGTACCTTTTGGAACCCAAATCTGCCTGATTACTCTGATTGATTCAAAGTGACTGACTTGGTTTCCATTTACATGTACATACACAGTTTGACCCTTAAATTCCTTGGGTGGCTTCTGTGTATAAGTGTTAGCCTTGTAAGGTTCAGGAGTGTTGGTGAATTTCTTTGGGACATTTCTCCTGAAGTTACTAGACTTAGGTGCAGCTTGGTAAGACCTTTGAGGATAGGGTTTTGGATGACCTTTACCTTTTGGCATGTAAGGTCCAGGCTTCCTGAATGTTTTATACCTGTCAGAGGGGATTTGCCTTAATCCATTCAGTTGAGGTTGCCTCATTTGAGTTGGCCTTTTCTGAACAGATTTTGGACAACTCCTCTGATGAGGATTCAGATAGGTTGGCCTTCCATTGGTTCGACCTTTCTGACCCTCATTTCTCTTGTAAGCAATGTCCTTAACCTTTTCCTTAGGTATGGGTTTAGGGACATTGTTTACTTGAGTTGGTATAAAAATTCCTTTACCCTTGTCCTTGATCAGTGGTTGATTTACTTCCATTTCATTTTGTTGTGCCACTGATCTTACAAAAGTCATCTTAGAATTGCTTGATGAGGCAATACTAAGACCAGGTGAGGGTTCAAATGGATTATAGCCTAATCCACCCTTTTGAGCAAATGGTCTTTGAAACCCTTGAATTTCCTCTATTGCCTTAGCAGATTTATTCAAGGCATACATTTTCATTTTTAAGCTCCCCTCACTTAATTTCAGAGTATCAAATTCACTTGAGAGATTGTCAAATTTTGCTTGAAGAATTCTAAGATCAAAATCCCTTTTCCTCAAGGCCAGCTCTTGATCATCAATCAACTTTTGTTGTTCAGAGACTTTGAGAGACATTTCCTCATGTTCTCTCACAATCTGCTGATACAACTCAGTTGATTTAAAGTCAAACTCTGGTTCAGGAAGGTTGGGAGTTTGAGCTTTAGAATTCAGTAGCTCATTTTCTCTAAGTGCCATATTGCATACTTCTCTTAGCCTGGTGAAATCCTCAAGTAACTTTCCAAAGTTGAGTTTCAAGTGGATTTCACTGGACTCATGTGTGTTGTTTGAAGAATTGGAAGAATTAGAAGATGAACATACCTCATCATTTTCAAATGCCATTTGACAGTCATCATCACTGTCACTGTTGGAGAATAGTCCATCATCAGAAGAGTAGACACTCTCTTCACTTGCTGAATCTCCAGCTACCATGGCCTTCCTGTTGTTCAGCCTCTTGTCTCTTTTGTTCTGCCTTTCTTTTCTTTCTTTGGCACTGAGGTCAGGACAATCATACTGAAAGTGACCATTTTTCTGGCAGTTGTAACACACATCTTCATCATCATTCTTCTTGCTTGAGGACTCCTTCCTCCTTGATGATGATGGTTCACCTTTGCTGTATTTCTTCCTATCAGCATATCTGTCTTCTTTCTTTTCATCAGAGACTTTGTCCTCTGATTTGTTGTCAGGAGAACTGAATCTCCTTCTGGTTCTGTTGTCTTGGTAGAACTTTTTGTATCTACCAAATCTGGAGTTGAGCTTCTCAAATCTCCTAGCCATGAGTGCCAGCTCCTCCTTTATTTCAGATTTTGAGACAAATTGAGAGGCTCTTTGATTGTTCTTCTTTTCTGTTTCAGCAGCCTTGAAAGCAACACCTTTGCTTGAGGAGGATGGCTCATCATGAACTTTCTTTCTGTTCAAATCAAACTCATATGCTTTGAGTTCAGAGAATACTTGCTGCATGGGCATGTTGTCAAGATTGCTAGTGTTTTGCATCATGACTGAATATATGTCCCACTTGGATGTGAGACTTCTCAGAATCTTCAAAGCAACTTCTCTTTTGGCATAGAACTTGCCAAAAGAGTTTATCTCATTCATGATGTCAGTGAATCTGCCATCAAGATGATCAATAGTCTCATTGGCTTCCATAGAGAATTGTTCATATTTTTGGATAGCCACTTGAAGCTTGTTCTCCTTTATCTTTTGGGTACCTTCACACATAAGTGCTAAGGTGTCCCAAATCTCTTTTGCTGATGTGCAGTGGTACACTCTTCCCATCACTGCATCTGGAATAATCTTGTACAATGTGTTCATGGCAATGTAGTTCAGGTTGTGCCTTTTTCTTTCTTCAGCTGTAAAGTCATCTTCATCCTTTGGCAGCAACTCCCTTGGATCAGCTTTTTGAGCATCAGTGAGCTTGGGATTTGCTTTAGTGAAGTATGACACAAGTGTATGGGGGGGGGGGGGGAATGCACTTGTGTATACAAATTCTTTTCTTTTTAACAAAACTGGTCTTATCAGGCAGGTTGTCTCACAAATGGCCTGAGTGTGAACTTTGATAGATACTTGTCCTACTGATTACTATTAAGTGATCAGTTGGCTAAATATCTAAAATAGTTGCTAAGTGCGGAATGTGGTTGGCCTTTTGACATAAAGAAATACTCCAATTCAATTTCTGAAAAGACAGTTATCAGGGACTTTGTCCAAAACAGTTTTCCTTAACTTACTGTGTTTTACTCTTTGAAATATGTTTGGATATGAATGCAATAAAGAGTGCAGTAAGTAAATTGGCACACAAGTTTATAGTGGTTCAGAGACTCAAGCTCCTACATCCACTTTCCCTGATTGAACAGGATAATTCCTTCACAATGGAATTAGCTTGTTTTATAGTGCCAAGGTGCACTGATCAACAACACTCTCTTAGTGCTTTGATCCCTAGGATAATCTGAGTCCTAGTGCTCAAACTCTTTGTGTTAAGATTGTGTTTCTCAATAACAGTCCTTAACTCCTCACTTCTACAACAAACACTCTCTTCACTAAATGAGATAAGGGTTTGAGGTTTGGTTCCAACTAGTAGAGATATCCTTTACAATAAGAACAGATGTAAAGGCTTAGGATATCTCAATGCTAAGCTTTGGATGATTACAAAGATTGGCTTAGCTAAATGAAGTGATTCAGGAAACTTGGGATTCTGAAGAACAACTTGGTTTCCTTTGAAAGCTTGATGATAGTTTGATAGCTTGTAGTTGGATTGTGAATCCCTTTGATCACTTCTGTATTTATAGGCAAATTTGAACAACTAACCGTTGGAGGGATAACAATTCAAACATGTCTATTTCCAGCACCATTGAAACGGCTATGAAGCTTGGCATCCTTTTATCCACTGTGTAAAAGGGCTCTTCAATGGTTGCTTGAATGAATGTGTTTACTTCTGAAAAATGCGGCTGAGAAGACTTGTGTTAGATTCCAAATATGCACACTTCCCAAGGTTGATTTGTGGCAGAATCTATACTCAACCAATGGTCAGATGGGACAAGCTTCCCTGAACATTCTTGCTGCAATTTAGAATGTTCCAACATTCATTCAATGCTTCACTCTTTAATGCTTTAAGTCTTCAATGCTTGGTTCAGGCATGATTGGCAATAAATGTGTCTTCTGTGAGCTTTGGCATTCAATGCTCTTGATCATTTCAATTGTTCTGATCATTTGCATTTATGAGCATTGCATTAATGTTCTTGATCTCTTCAGCTCAGTTGTCCACTTGGTCAGTTTGTCTTGAAAGTTCAGCAACCTTGGCCTAGACACATAACACTTATCAAGCTGCCTAACATTCCAGTTCTGGACAACTATCCTGAACTCTAAAATCTCACAACATTCCTGAGATTTTTAACTTAAGCATTCTACTTACTCAAGTGTACTGAGACAACTTGCCTGAACTAGACTTGAGCATATCTCAACTAATCTGAACATCATCAATCAGGGGTTTTGGTATCTTAATCAAAATCATTTTATTCCCAACAACCCCAATTCACATTTTTCCAATCTCAATCTCAATCTCAATCCAATTCAATCCACCACAATTTCAAATCAAACATCACCTGGGACTGTGTCTAATCCAACAATATAAGAGAAACTTATATTTGTATAAATACATATTTCATATTTGAATTGTTATCTAGTTTGACATTAAAGGCCCCCAAATGCAGGCCCAAATACTCTTGACTTGCAAAAGCCTGTCTCTTTACCAATAATTTTGTAAGGAAAATAGTACAGTATGATTTATAAAGTAAATAATGTCAAATATTAACAATAAAATCCATTGTCGTCCAGTGGAAATATTCACCTGCTTATTCTATTTAAATTATTAACTTTTGAATATTTTTTTGACAGATGAAGTATTATTTATTGCAAAAATTATAAACAACATACCTTATTAAAATTACTATATTTAATTTTCAATAATAATAGTTACTACTCCCTCCGTTTCATAAAATTTGTTGAATTTGTCATTTCATATAAAATTAAGGAACATATTTTTTTTGACACATTTATCCCTCGTTAATATTTCTCTTTCCTTCTTGACCTTTCCTCTGAATGACATTCTTAACTTTTGAAAGAAAATGAGAGAAAATGAATCATTAATATTTTTCAATTAAAAGTGATATTGTAATAATACTATTACATAAGGGCGGTTTAAAAAAATATGTGGTAAAAATAGAAAAAACGATAAATTTTTTGAAACAAAAATAATGATCAAATGCGATAAATTTTACGAAATGGGGGAAGTATATTCTGGACAAAGAATGTTTCGATTTGGGCCATTTGGCCCAAGTGAAATCGAGTGCCAATTAATTGATCTTCTAAATGACATGAATTTTTTGTTGTCATTTTTTGTGTTTAATGAATTAAGTCAACTAATCCTTACCTAAAAAGATCTTAAAGATTATATAGAACGAGGTACACGTTTTTAAAATGTATAGCAGTTTAGGTAACACCTTTTGTAAAATTGCAAATAAGGTCATTTGAGACCATTTTACCCTCCATTTTCATTTCTGGCCATATCACACGCACCTCTCTTTCTCTCCCACCCGCAGTCACTTCATACCTGATATCATGGTGTATTATCACCTTTCAAATCAGATGGTGAGAGACACCCTTCGTTTTGCCATTATCACAAGTTCCATTCAAATTTCCCTTCATCAACAAGATTAATGGAGCACTCCGTCACTGTGTGTGTAAAATTTAACAACCAGTGCAAACTCGTTTTCATATGTTCCGGCACATCATTTGTTGATTTCATGATAAAAATTCAACAAGCTTGGTCCCAAATTCAAGGTATTTTCGAAAACTTGGAGTTTAGTTGGTCAGCCGGAAATATAGTGAACTGTTTGTTGGGATGCGACGATGATTTGAAAATTATGATTTCATATGCTTTGTCGAGCACCTTGAAATTTGTTACTGTTTGTTCTTCAAAATTAGGTTGTCCTTCTGTATCTCATAGCAATGACATTCCTAATTTTAATTTTCAGAATAACAAAGGTCCAGTAGAATCAAATATTCCTACTAATATACCTTGCTCATCCTCTATTCCGAAAACATTGTCCAATAATGGTTGAATAGTACTTCGATCTATTAAGAATTTTAGTTCCAAATTTGCCTCCCAAGAAAATCAAAATACGGATTCCGATCTTCCGTCATATGATATGTGTCCCAAAACTATAAGGAAACCTCTACTTTTAGATTTATGGGCTGACAAGTTTAATGGTTTATGGGTTGGTTCAGTTTTCGGAGGTGGTGTTTTTGAGTTCAGGAAAGAGTTAATTAAGTATGCAAGTGTTGCTGGATTTGTTTATAAATATATTAGGAATGATCGAAAGTATATTAGAGTTGAATGTAATCACAGAGATGTTCATGATTGTAATTTATTTATTAAGGGAATCGCTACGACTTCGTCTGGTATTTTACGTATTACGGATGGGGATTTTATCCATAGTTGTACTGTTAATTCGTCGAACAAGGTCCTAAAACGTCTGAGTCCAAAGTTGATGTCTGATTTCATTGTTCAAAAGGTTAGGACAACTCTGAATGCCTCTGGTAAAGATGTTATTCATTTATTAGGTGATGAGTATGGTTTAGTCATTCCATATTATAAGGCGTGGCGCACTGTAGAGCATGCTAGGGATCAAATTTTTTGCTCTTATGAAGACTCATATAATCAACTGAAATGGTATTCTGATACTGTTCAACGTACGCACCCTGGAAGTGTTGTTTTCCTAGAAACACATGAATCGTCCAATCGGTTTGAGCGTCTATTTGTCTCGTTCAAAGCATGTCTTGATGGATGGTACGTTCATGAAAGGACGCTCTAAGGGTATTCTCTTATCTGCAACTGCCAAAGACGGAAACAATGGTACGATTTTGCCTATGCTAATTCTTTATTATTTGGTTGTGGTATTATTAAATTGATATCAGTATCTATCTGTTTTTAATTTTTTGTTTTTTAAAGTGTGGTTTATGTATTTCAGGTCTGTTCCCCATTGCAGTTGCTGTAGTCTCTTCGAAGAATATTAAAAATTGGACATGGTTTCTTGAGAAGTGCCGAGACAATCTAGAACACCCTGACCAGGTGTTTTACATGTCCGATCGAAATTTAGGTTTAATGGCTGCTTTTCCTACATGTATTTGATGTTCCTGTACATTTCTATTGTATGTTCCATCTTACTAATAATCTCAAGTCTAAATTTAAGAAGGGTTGGACAAACCCTGAGAGGAAAAGCATGTCTGAGCATTTTAGGGATTGTGCATATGCTCCGAATATTCGTTTATTTAATGAGAAACTTTCAATCTTCAAGGAGGCCGGTGGTGATACTGCAGAGCAATGTCTTAAAGATCTTCCATATGAGAAATGGGTCGTTGCAGACTCTCCCATACTTACTCGATAGTGCATCTACTAAAATCATCAACAATAGTGAGGAAAAACCTATGACTAGTAGCAGAAATTAAAGAGAATGGGCCCCAAACATCACAATGAATTAAATGAAAAGGATGGACAGAAGTAGAGGTGCTCAATGGGAAAGATTTCCTCTTTTGTTTAGCTAAATGACAAATCAAACACTTGTATTGAGAATCAGAAGCATTAGCATTCAGTTCAGGTACATGTAACATACATTTTCTAGGTATATGACCTAGTCTTTTATGCCAAAGATCAAAGTTACAAGAATTGGAAAGTATGCTATTAGCAACAACAAAATGTTCAATGATAGAGTTAATTGAAGGATGAGCAGTTTGTAAAAGATAAAGGCCTCTGACTTGATCAGTAGTACCAATCACCATCTTGGATGTATTGTTCTGTAAAACACAATGTGAGGACAAGAAGCTAACAATACAATGAGAGTATCTAGTTAGATGACTTATGGATAGAAGATTAAATGTGAAATCAGGCACATATAAAACATTATACAAATTTAGGTTCTCATTTATCATAATGTTTCCCATGTGAGTGGCTGTGGAAATGGCATTATTGGGTAAAGAAATTTTAACATTAGCTTCAGAGGGTGGGGTGGAAAATAAGGACATATCAAAAATAATATGATCAGTGGCCCCAGTATCTAATATCCAAGTGGCAATTTTAACAATATTGTGACATGAGTTAGACAACATACCTGAATCTTTGGATGTAGAAGGATCATCAATCTGAACAGTCGAAGCACCTGCTACAGAATGAGCAATGTTCTTCCCTTCACCAGAAATCTGTTACTTAGAGAAGCTAATAAACTTGTTAAAAACTTCTTGATCAATCAAAGGGTTGGACTCCTTGGAAGGGTCATTCTGGATGGGTTGTTTGGAGGAGGCATAAGCAGTTTTATTGGGATATTTGTTGTTACGACCTCTAGGACCTTTCCAACCAGGGGGAAAGCATATGATATGAAAACACCTGTCTATGGTGTGACCTAAGCCATCACAGTGACTGCACTTAAGAGGTTTTCTTGTATCCTTATAGCACTTAGTATTCTTTGCAATCATAGCAATAGAATCTGGCTGAATGGGATCAGAAGTAGTGTTTAAGGCTCTTTGGGGTTCTTCTTGAAGCAATAAACCACAAATCTTGGATAGAGGAGGGAAGGGAGATTGCAACAAAAATTGGCTTCTAATGGAGCTATAGGAGTCATGAAGACCTACTAAGAATTTCATAACAACATCTTGTTCTTGTGTTTTAGACATCAATTTAGGCAAATCACAAGTGCACACATCCATTGACCCACAAGAACATTTGAGAACAGGCCTAAAACTCAAATATTCATCCCAAAGAAATTTTAACTGATTATAATAACTAACTAGTGATTGAGATCCTTGAGCAATAGAACTTAGAGATTTCTCTAAATGATATACCCTGGTGCCATCAGATAATGCATAACAAATTTGTAGTTCATATCCCAAATATCTTTAGCTACAGAGAAATGCTCTAGGGTTCGTTTAATATCTGGGATGATAGAATTTAAAATCCACATTAATACCAAATCGTTTGCTCTTACCCAAGCAACATAAATTTCTGAATCGTCCTCCTCAGATGGGATTTCCAGTGTACCATCGATCAAGCGAGCTTTGTTCTTGACGCTGAGGCCCCTTTTGATCGCATGGCTCCACGAAACATAATTGATGTCGTCGAGGGGTTCAAGAACGATGGCCACCGCTGGGTTGTTGTTTTGGTGCAACGCCAGAGGGGAGAAATGATTCATCGCCGGATCGAGAGAGGTGGGATCAGTGACATTGGGCGCCATGAAATTGCAGAACAAAGAGATGATTGGGGAAAAGAAAAAATCGTAGGTAATAAGCCTAAGAACATAGGGGAATTAAGCGGAGTGAGCGCGGATTAGGGTCGAATTGGATGCGAAACTGATACCATGTAGAATTGTAAAATGGAATTCCATTGATGAAAAGATTGGAAGCTTGTTTGATTTTACAAATGAGAGTAGTGAATCGCATAACCTCCAAGAAGAAGATACATTTGTACTTATAAGCTAATTACCTCTTAACTAACAGGGTAAACTGTTATTAACTAACTAACCAACTAACAATAATCTTCAAACCTAATTAAGGGGTGTATTTCCTGATATGGAAAGTGTATCTACTAACCCTTTATAGAATATAATGATACTCCCTCCGTCCCGTATTAACTTTCATAGGTAGGTGGACACGTAAATTAAGAAAGTGTAATAATGAGTGAAGTTTTGAGGGGCAATTTTGTAAAACTTTATGTATAAAGTAATGAATGAGTTGACTTTTGTGTATGTGTGTAGAAAAAGTAATGGCATTTGTGTAAAATTGAGGATATTTTAAGGGTGTAGTTTATAAAAGGTTTTCCATTTTAAGGGTGTGAAAGTTATTGTGGGACGTCCCGAAAAGGAAAGTGTGAAAGTTATTGTGGGACGGAGGGAGTATAATGTATCATTTAACTTTATTTATTTGAGAGAGAATCTTTAATTAGTGCGTAAAAAGTACTGATACGTGGTGTAAATATTACAGCTTGAAATTATTACAGATAATCAATCTTTGCTAAGTCCCCTAAAAATATTACAGCTTGAAATTAAACATTATACATATTGTAAACACAAACTCGTGAATTAAATATAAAAACGCGAAAATGGTAAACAGTGTATTTATTTCTTTCGGATTAAAACCGAGTATTTGTGGGTTACAATCTCTAATTTCTCCTCTGATTCTCTGTTCTTGAACTTCACTTGAACTTCTTGAGTTTTTGGAGTTGGATCCGCAACCGAATCCTTTCCGATCTTGTATTTTGGGCTTTTATAACGTTAATCCAAAGGCTTAACACCGTATTTTGGATTAAACGCCGAATTTAGGGACTTTTTGGATGAACGTCGTTGAAGATTGTTCTTGAATTTGGGACTTTGTAACCTTAATCCAAGGGCTTGACGCCGTATTTTGGATTAAACGTTGATTTTCGGGACTTTTTCGGGACTTATCGAGACTTTTCCGTTGAATATCCACGAAGAACCTTGAAGAAACGCTGAATCGAAGAGGCTTAGCACCTTGATCTCCACTCGAACACTGCTTCTTGCTGCTTTGCACGAAGAACGCCTTGAAGAAACGCCGAATCGAAGAGGCTTAGCACATTGATCTCCACTCGAACACTGCTTCTTGCAGCTTTGCACGAAGAACGCCTTGAAGAAACGCCGAATCGAAGAGGCTTAGTACCTTGATCTCCACTCGAACACTTCTTCTTGCTGCTTTGCACGAAGAACGCCTTTGAAGCTCCTCCAACTCCTGAAGAACACTCTAAAATCTCTGCAGAGAATTTTAGAGTCTTGAATGCTTCTGATTTCTTGATTATGAAATGAATGAAATGAGTCCTCTATTTATAGGTGTAGGCATGGGGATATTTGTGCAAGTGGTTAGGGCTTTAATTCAAAATTTTGAATTACTTGATGGACTAAGAATACCCTATTTGGGCTTGATTTGGTTTGTTGGACTTTAGAGGCCCATCTTCATTTATGGGACTTTTAGAAGCCCGTCTTCATTTATCGGACTTTAGAGGCCCGACTTCATTTATCGGACTTTAGAGGCCCGACTTGCTTTATTGGGGTTTGGAGATCCATTTTAACTCAGTGATCTTTCAAGGCCCAAATTAATTGGAGGGAATAATTAAATAATAATTAATTATATATTTATTTTTTTAGGAATTAGAATTATTTTAAATTCCAACAAATAAATAATAAACTTAATTAATATTTAACCCGTAATTTTCACGCGTCGCAATTTAATTCGTAATTGAATTTTACTCGTCTACAAATTGCCCCCTCGCATTTCATTCATGAGTACGTTTGTAAGGGGATGAATTGCGAAATTATTTCCAATGCATTACCATATCTAAATTTTGTGGCTCAATTAAAGACGAAATGTAGTCCTTTGATTTATTGAGCAAAAGAATGAGGCCCATAGATGTATTCTAAGGCCCACTTTGCATTTACTTAACTTTGCATTTCCTTAAGAATAGAATATTTCACGTCAGTATTTTTTTGGAAGCGTTATTTGATATGCATAAGTTCCTAGAATTTAGGAGAAGATGTTATCAAATATTCATAAGAATCTCATCTCCGTGCCTATATATATAGGTATGTGTTCTTTTAATTTTCTCCACAATTTCAACAAAGCAGCCGTCAAGGGGAGTTCAAGAATCAGGTAATTTCTTCAAGCTGTTATCTTGTTTTATCGTGTATACATATACCAACAAATACATGCCAGTTTATCATTGACCAAGAATTTACTCCTCATACACTTGATCAATTGTTTCATACTTACTTGACAAACAGAAATACAACAACAATATTGATTTTGTAGCACACCTTGTGAGACTGTTTTTCTTGTTGCAGTCACCTTCAGCGGTAATTTCTTCCTTTTCATTTATTTTCATGTCTTTACTTTATTTCACCTCAAATACACATATGTATATTGATGCGGCCTAAAAATGTCACCTAATAAGGAGTCGACACGTGTATAAAAGATAAGATCGAAATGGAAGGATTGGATTATCTAATACTCTCTGAATAAGAGATCCCCTCTAGAGGTCTCTCTGGAGGGAGCTCCGTCTGGAGAGGAGCATCAGAAAGAAGCAGTCTTAACATGAAGTCGTGGACCATAAATGTAGGGGACTTCCGCCATTTCCGGTCCAGACTTGATAAAAAGAAGACCTTATCCTCCGTTATCTTAGGGAACCAAGTCCACTAAGAAGGAGTGTTGCCGAGTCTTTAGGGAGTGGAGAGAAGGGAAGACTTCGTCCACTCAGCAGGGCCGAGTCTTATGGGCAACTCCGAAAGAAGAGGAAGGCTTGACTTCCTCTCCAGGAAGTATCTCTATAAATAGGTAAATTCGAGGAGATTTCCAGGTTAGACATTCATATACTACAAACTTAATATACTAAACACAAAACGCCTTTCTGATATTCTTTGAGAACTATTTTGATATATCAAGGATCTTGAGATCCTTGGGAGATATTGATAAGCCCTATACTGACTTAGGCATCGGAGTGTCCACGCCGGACCCCCCTCCGGCGTGCTCTTTGCAGGTTCTTGAAGATTTCGAGTGAAGGCAGCATACTTAGAGCGATTGTACGTGTTCGAAGAGTGGGACATCCAATCCAGAGGACACGCAATCCTCTCGTGCAAATTTTGGCACATCAACTGGCGCAGTCTGTGGGAAAGAGTTGAAAGATTTTCTCACGAATTTTTACCTGTTCGAGCAAATGGGTGGCGGAAATAAAACGTCTACTTCGGGAAAGAAAAATCTTCCAGGGGAAAATTCCCCTTTGCCAACTGATCCCCCATCAAGGGGAGGCCGGGGGAAGGATCCAGTCCATACTCCTCCTGGAGCAAATCCACCAGTGACGCCTAATGCAGGCTTGGGAGAGGAAAACCACCCCCTCCCAATCGAAGAAGGAATAACCGGGAATATTGAAGCCCCAGAGTCCCAGACCGCGGATCCTCAGCGAGAGGATATTCCAGACTCGGGGCCACTCCTGATCTCTTCCGATCAATTGAATGCCCTCATCAAGCAAGCCGTAGAGAGAGCCTTCGCGGATCAAAGAAATCGAGCTCCTAGAGCTGCACCAGGGAACCTGGAGGTACCTCCCCCGAGACCCCAGGAAGAGGCGCCCGGAGCTTCCCAGGTGCTGTCCAAAGAAATGGGGATGCGGGCAGAAGAAGATGATAAGGTGCCCTCCCGAGCGGAAAGAAGCATTCCCCTTCGGAGTACGAGAAGGAATGCAGATTTGGCACCCCGAGGGACAGAACTCCTCGAAACAGAAGAAAGCACGGATGATACCTACGGAGGGCCAGTCAGCGACCAATTACTGGCCCTACAGAAAGAGATGAGGGATATGAGGAAGCAAATGAACAACCGAACTAGTAGGTCCGCTCATGCCTCTGGATGTCAGTTCTCCCCTAACATATTACAGGATGAACTGCCATTCAATTTCAAGCCCCTTAATTTTGAATACGATGGTACGGCAGACCCGTACGAGCACCTAGTAAGGTTTGAGAATGCTGCATTATTACACCGCTATGGAGAGGGAATAAAATGTAGGGTATTCCTAACCACGCTAGCAAAAGCATTCCAACAATGGTTCACACAATTGGAACCCAATACAATCCGATCTTGGGAGGAATTCAGTGAGTTATTCCTCCATCAATTTGCAAGTGCCCGAAGACAGCCGAGGGCCACTTTGACCCTCTTCAATCTGAGACAGGGGGAGGGTGAGAGCTTAAGAGCTTTTCTCCGGAGGTTTAATCAAGCAGCTCTGGAGGTCCCTACAGCCTCTCCGGAGGTGAAGATCAACGCTCTTACTAACGGATTGCGTGATGGAGACTTTTTCTCCTCTTTAGCTAAGAAGCCGGTTAAGAACTTTGATGAATTGCTGCATAGAGCAGAGAAGTACGTCACTCTTGAGGAGGTTCGAAAAGTAAAAAGACTGGAGATCAGGCCGCAAGATCGAGAGAAGAGAAGGGAGGGCCCCTCCAGGCGATTCAGTCCAGAGGTCCCTCGGACTTCCGGATCAACAAGAGACAGCAATCCCTCCGGAGGTCCCCGGTCTGGCCCTCGCGGGAGGTTTGAGAAATACACGCCCTTGAGGATTGAGTCTGCTGAAGTACTGGAGGTAGCAGGAGATCACCCAGACTTGAAATTCCCATATTCCAGAGGTCGAGGACCTCAGAAGCCCAAGGCTGATCGATTTTGCCGATTTCACAATGAATATGGACATGACACAAATCAGTGTTACCACCTGAAAGACGAGATTGAGAGGATGATCCAAGCGGGCCATCTAAAAGAATTTATATTTAGAGACAGGCAGGGCCCTCGGGGGCAGAAGCGAAAAGAACATGAAAGAAAACCAGAAGAGAAGGAAACCAGAGAGGCGGCCGAGGATATGCCCCCTCCACCGCCAAAGAGAGGAATAATCCACATGATTGTGGGAGGGCCAGCAGATGGAGATTCCTTTCAGAAGAGAAAGCAGAATGTCCGAGCTCTAAAAGCAGAGCAAGGAAGCCAGTTAAGAGAAGTGGGACGTATGACGGAGACGCCCAATATCCGATTTGGGCCGGTGGATGTGAAGGGAGTTAAGGAAGATCACAACGATGCTCTGGTGATCACTACCGACATAGCTGGGTTCGATGTTGCTCGAATCTTCGTAGATACGGGGAGTTCAGCTGACATTATGTTTTTTGAATGTTTCAAGAGAATGGAGCTGAGTGCGAAGCTGCGTCCTGTAGATACCTCTCTGTATGGTTTCTCCGGAGGTGCCATCCAACCTTTGGGATCAGTAATGTTACAGGTAGGATTGGGGGACGCTCCAGCTCGGAAGGTCCACTTGGTGGAGTTCCTTATTGTAGACATCCCCTCATCATACAATGTTGTGATGGGACAACCTAGCCTGAACCTCTTTCAGGCAATCATCTCTACATTTCATATGAAAATGAAATTCCCTACAGCCACAAGGGTGGGAGAAGTAAGAGGAGACCAGTACCAAGCACGGAAGTGCTATGTAGAGTCTGTAAAGATGGCGGACAGAACCCTGACTAAGGGCCTGGAGCAGACGAGAGGAGATGACCCTGAGGTCAAGAGGAAGAAAGTAGAGGGAGCAACCCCTGAACAGGTGAATGTTAAAACAGACGAGGAACTGATGAGCGTGGAGCTCTTCTCAGGGAAACTCGGCTTTGTCACTAAGATAGGTACCCAACTGGGACCTGAGCTCACAGAGAAGGTAATATTTACATTACGTCGAAATTCCGATATATTTGCATTTTCTCCAGCTGACATGACAGGGGTCCCTCCGGAGATAGCAATACATTGCCTTAATGTTGATCCAAAGGCAAAGCCCGTGAAACAGAAACTACGAAATTTTGGAATTGAGAAGAATAACATTGTGAAAGAAGAAGTCGAGAAGCTATTGAAAGCAGGACATGTGGTGAAAGTCCAATTCCCAGAATGGCTCTCCAATGCTGTGCTAGTGCCTAAAGGGGGAGGAAAATGGAGAATGTGCATCGATTTCAGGGACCTCAACAAGGCATGCCCTAAAGACCACTATCCGTTACCAAGGATAGACCAATTAGTAGATGCAACTTCAGGCTTCGAGCTGCTAAGCATGATGGATGCATACCAAGGATACCACCAGATCCAGCTAAACCCCTCAGATGTCTCCAAAGTGTGCTTCATAGCAGCGTGCGGAACGTTCGGCTATGTTCGAATGCCATTCAGATTAATCAATGCTGGGGCAACATATCAAAGGATGGTCGATGTTGTCTTTCGGAGACAGTTGGGGAGGAACATGGAGATATATGTAGATGATATGTTGGCTAAGAGTGTGAAAGCAGATCAACATATGGAGGAAATTTTCCAAGTAATTTGAGAGAACGGAATCAAGTTGAACCCAGTCAAGTGCTCTTTGGGAGTAAAATCAGGAAAGTTCCTCGGGTACATGGTCACTCAAAGAGGTATAAAAGTAAATCCAGCCAAGGTGAAGGCTGTACTGGACATGCAGCCGCCGAGAAACGTGAAAGAGCTCCAGACACTCAATGGGAGGATTACGGCATTGAGCAGGTTCATAGCCAGGTCTGCCGAGAAGAGTCATCCCTTCTTTAAAATTCTCAAGAAAGGGACCAAGTTTGAATGGAACGAGACATGCCAAAAGGCTTTTGAAGACCTGAAGCATCATTTATCTAAGCTGCCGAAGCTAACAAAGCCTTCTCCGGGAGATACTCTCATTTTGTACCTCTCCGTAGGGGAATTATTACTAAGCACCGCCCTGGTCAAAGAAGAGGGATCTCTTCAGCATCCTATTTATTACGTCAGTAAGGTCATCCAAGGGGCTGAAACCCGATACTCAGAAATTGAAAAGGCTGCTCTAGCCGTGGTAGTTACAGCGCGAAGGCTGCGCCCATATTTCCTCTCTTACAAAATATTGGTCCGCACTAATTACTTGCTGAAACAGGTTATAGGGCGAGCAGGCCTCTCTGGAAGGATGGTAAAATGGGCAATAGAGCTCCAAGAATATGATGTGGATTTCGAGCCACGGAAAGCCATAAAAGCCCAAGCTTTGTCCGACTTCATCCAAGAGTCGACCAAACCAGAAGAAGCTGAGGGATGGAAGGTATATGTAGATGGCTCAGTGACTCTGAGCGGATGCGGAGCAGGGATCGTGCTAGCGGGCCCTCAAGGAGAGGACCTACAATTTGCATTGAGGTTTCAATTCATGACCTCGAATAATGGAGCAGAGTACGAAGCTTTGATCAGAGGAATGGAGATGGCATTAGAATTGGGAGCTCCAAAGGTAACTCTATACTCAGACTCCCAATTAGTTGTTCAACAGGTGAATGGAGAATATGTAGCCAAAGATAGCAGGATGGCTGAATATCTGGAACGAGCCAAAGAAGTGATGGGTAAATTTCAAGAGTGCGAGGTAATCCAGATACCTCGAGAGAAAAACGTGCAGGCGGATAGCCTCTCCAAACTCGCTAGCTTCACAGAGTTTGACGGACAAGGAACAGTGACCTTGGTAGTGGCTGAAAGAGAGACCCTGGAGAACCCCATTGGTTCCATTGAGGAAGAAGATGATTGGAGAAGATCTATATGGGTGGAACTCACCAAGGGAGCAGACGCCCCTACCACCAGAGAGACCCGAGCCCTTCGGATCAAATATTGTATTATCGGAGGACACTTATACAAGAAATCATTCACACAACCATATTTGAGGTGCATATCAACCCGAGAAGCGGTGTACACACTCAAAGAGATCCATGAAGGTGATGCAGCTAGTCATGAAGGATACAAAGCAGTGGTGAAGAAAGTATTAAGGGCTGGATTATATTGGCCCTCCATGATAAAAGACGCTAGGGAATTTGTGAAGAAATGTGTCAAGTGTCAGAAAAATGGTCCATTGATAAGGACCCCTGCAGAAGAGATGGGAGCTATGCACTCTCCCTGTCCCTTTGCTAAGTGGGGAATAGATTTGGTAGGGCCCTTCCCTCCAGCCTCCGGAGGGAGGAAATTTCTGATAGTAGCAGTGGACTATTTTAGCAAATGGGTGGAAGCTGCTCCTCTGGCCACGATAGATGAAGAAAATGTGATTAAATTCTTGAGAAGACAAATTTGTTGCAGATTCGGAGTACCCAGAATATTGGTCTCTGATAATGGAACACAGTTTAACGGAGAAAATGTACGAGGGTGGTGTGCAAGACTAAACATAATACAGAGATTCACCTCCGTAGCTCATCCTCAAGCTAATGGACAAGTGGAAGTTACTAATCGAACGATAGTAGATGGTATTCGAACAAGGCTGACGAAGATAGGAGGAGGATGGGTGAACGAGTTAGATAATGTATTGTGGTCATATAGAACTAGTCCAAAGACAGCAACTGGAGAGTCCCCATTCCAGTTGGTCTACGGAACCGCGGCGGTGATACCTCCAGAGGCCGTGTTGCAGTCGCACCGAATTGCCCAATTTGAGGAACATCAAAATGAAAGATTGATGAGAGAGGCCCTAGATTTAATGGAAGAAGAAAGAGAGATGGTTAGAGTACGTGCTGAAAGATACAAGAGCAGAATTAAAGCTGCATATGACCGAAGGGTGATCCCGAGGTCCTTTAGAACGGGGGACCTGGTGCTAAGGAGAGCTGATGCCCTAAAGAATACGGGAAAGTTAGAGCCTAACTGGGAGGGGCCTTATAGAATAACACAAGTACTGAAGGGAGGAGCCTATAGACTGCAGAGCATGGAAGGGGTCGACATAGCTAGACTCTGGAACGTTTGCCATTTGAAGAGATTCTTTATTTGAAGAAAGTGTAAGGTCTTGAGACCATTTATGACTTTTGCTTTGTGATTTTTTGCATCAATTCATATTTTGCTTAATGTACTTTGTGGCTTCACCGGAGCTCTTTTTCCCTCTCTACGGGTTTTCCCTTTGGGGTTTTTCCGTAAAGAGGTTTTTAATGAGACCGGCGTAGGTTATCTATGGCCTATGTTGAAAACTGACAATAAATCAATGAAGCCTTATCCCTTTTTTGAAGAAAGAATTATTCAGAATTATTGTGTCTTGATTATCTTTCTCATATTTGAATATGCGATGTATGAATATAAAAATAACGAGTGTGAGAAACACTCAGAGGCCTAGAGCCCGAGGTGCTCCAGAGAGCCCTCATCCTACTTGAGACCCAAGTCGGTTACTGAAATGTGAAGATTTTATATGAATCAAAATCTTTTAAAATAAGAGTGAGAAACACTCAGAGGCCTAGAGGCCAAGGTGCACCAGAGAGCCCTCATCTTACTTGAGACCCAAGTGGGTTACTGAAATGAGAAGATTTTATGAATCAAAATCTTTTAAAAGTAAGAGTGAGAAACACTCAGAGGCCCAGAGGCCGAGGTGCTCCAGAGAGCCCTCATCTTACTCGAGACCCAAGTGGGTTACTGAAATGAGAAGATTTTATGAATCAAAATCTTTTAAAAATAAGAGTGAGAAACACTCAGAGGCCCAGAGGCCGAGGTGCTCCAGAGAGCCCTCATCTTACTTGAGACCCAAGTGGGTTACTGAAATTAGAAGATTTTATGAATCAAAATCTTTTAAAAATAAGAGTGAGAAACACTCACAGGCCCAGAGGCCGAGGTGCTCCAGAGAGCCCTCATCTTACTCGAGACCCAAGTGGGTTACTGAAATGAGAAGATTTTATGAATCAAAATCTTTTAAAAATAAGAGTGAGAAACACATAGAGGCCCAGAGGCCGAGGTGCTCCAGAGAGCCCTCATCTTACTTGAGACCCAAGTGGGTTACTGAAATGAGAAGATTTTATGAATCAAGATCTTTTAAAAATAAGAGTGAGAAACACTCAGAGGCCTAGAGGCCAAGGTGCTCCAGAGAGCCCTCATCTTACTTGAGACCCAAGTGGGTTACTGAAATGAGAAGATTTTATGAATCAAAATCTTTTAAAAATAAGAGTGAGAAACACTCAGAGGCCTAGAGGCCAAGGTGCTCCAGAGAGCCCTCATCCTACTTGAGACCCAAGAGGATTAGCTAACGAAACGAGAAGATTTTACGAACTAAAGTCTTTTAAATAAGAGTGAGAAACACTCAGAGGCCTAGAGGCCAAGGTGCTCCAAAGAGAAAGAAAAGAAAAGAAAAGAAAAGAAAAGATGGAGGGTGTCCCTCCACAGCCAAGTCACCTGAAATCGAAAGACTGTACAACCAAGAGATGATTCCAACGTAGCCTACAAGACCAACAAAAAGGGGGGGAAGAGAGCACACCTCCAACATATTCTTTGTCGGTCTTGTAAGTTACTCATGCAAGCAGAAAAGAAAAAGACAACAAACAAGCAATATCAAGCTAACGCGATCACTACAAAAAGCCCCCACATATCCAGGAGTGTGGGGTCCCCTACAAAGTATGAGAGCAAGTATTATAAGCAGAAAATAAAGAGTGTAGCAAAACAAGAGAAAGGTAAATTGTTTGTTGTGACCATGGAAATATGAAATTTAAACTGCTTTTTCAGCAGTAGCTTCCTCAGCAACAGCCCCCTCGACCTCAACTCCTTCAGCTCCTCCAGCAGCGCCCTCCTCCTCAGCAACACGGTTGCTAGATCCTCCGCCCTCCTCTGGACCCTCTGTACCTCCCACGGTATCCACAGCGCCTGCCCCTCCATCCACCTCTGCTGCCACTTTTGGAGCAGAGACATAAGGATAAACAAGATGCTCCAGAGGCTTTAGCTCAGCCATGCTCACCTTGGCAGCCTACAGCTTGGTGATGGCCTGACCCATTCCGGGTAACCACCAAGGACTATCGGGGCTCTCCTCAGGATCCCCCAAGAATTTTGGAGGAGTGGCAAGTCGATCCAGATGGAACTCACGAGAGTAGGTTCCATCGAACCCCGGGGCTGAGTGCTCGGCTACGGCATTGCTGAAGCCGTGGTCGATAAAGTGAGGGATATGCGGCCCCATGGCGCAGAGGAAGCTTGAGCTCTTTAGGAAGCTGGACAGCCACTGAGTATGAAGAGTCCCCAAGAACTCTTGACCCAAGGAGGAAGTGAACAAGGACTTAATGCAAGCATGCACTCCGACATCCGGCAGCTCGCGTTCCATCCGTCCCACCTCCTGTACCAGATATTTGATCCTAGCCGCATCCTGCTTGCTTTGAGTCCGTAGGAGGGACAACTCCTCAGATAAAGCTTGAGCTCGTTTATGAGCTTTGTCCTTCTCCGTAGTGATACCCTTAAGGGTTGACTGGAAAGAGGACGCTTCAGCCCGGAGAAGTTCGAGCTCAGCCACCATCTCAACCCCTTGATCGAGTATCTTAGCATAGTTAAGGCCAAACTACAGAGGAAAAAGAGATAATGCTTAAGATATGAAGAAGGCAGAGACTGTGAAAATGGAAAATAACAGAAAGTACCTCGGAAAGAAGGTGAGCACCACGGAGCAGTTGATCCTCAGGAAGAGGCAGGTCGGATAACTCAGCATTAGGAGGGGCAGGACATCGGTCGATAAGGCGATGGAAAGGCTCGTACACAGTAGAAGGGGGAGCCTCCTTCTCAGCACGGGTAGCTTTTCCCTTCTTCTTCTTAGAGGTGCCGCAGTCAGAGAAGAAGGCGTTGGCAGCTGAGCGGGTTCTCCTGGCAACTGAACCAGGGACTTGAGTAGAGGAACTGGGGAGAGGAGGAACCTTTGAAGGACTCTCTGGAGCCGGAGTCTTGGCTGAGCTCTCGAGAGCAAGAGACGGAGGAGCCTTTGGAGGATCTTCTGGAGCGGATAACACAGGGGTCTTCACTATGCTGAGAGCAGGGGCATCTCGGGAGATATGCGTTAACCAACTCATTGCTACAGATAACCAAGAAAATTCTCAGAACTCAGAAAATAACCACATGCAAGAAACAAAATACAGTAATAGAAGATTTTTTACCATCTCGAGAATCTAAAGGAAAATCTTGAGGACAAAAGCCGAAGTGGGAGAGGATGCGAGGATTTTTGCAAATGCCAATAATATCGAAATAATCGTACAAACGGATGTGAGTATTGAGATTGCTCATAACAGTGTGATTGGAAACAGAGTAGGCTTTCAGAGGAGGAGGAATTACTCCTGGGTTGTGGAATATCCAGTCCTCATGAGGAAATGGCCAGTCGGTGGGGCTAGTAACAAGAAAATAATAATCTCGCCAGGATGAGTCTTCTTCATGGAGTTTTTTCAGAAATTTACAAACACGGGACATTCGCCCACTAACATAGAAGAAGCCATCGTTCACTTTACAAGAATGTTGGCTCAGAAACAGTTCGGCAGACGGGTCACCCCCATTCCCTTTCACCAGGATGAAAAAGCCTATCATGGTGCGGATGGCATTCGGAGTAAACTAGTTAAGAGGGATCTGCATGCGCGTCGATATAGTAGCCAAATAGGGATGAATCGAAAATCGTAGTCCTGCCCTAAGTTGAGCTTCGAAAAAAGCAAGAGTTCGGGGTTGGGAGAGATCTGGGCGTTCATTCGAGCGAGGAACGCGGAAGGTATACTCTGACGGAAAACCATAGGCATGAGCAAGGCTAACTAGGTGAGAATGGTCGATTTGGGAAGAAGGGGAAACCCTATTTTCTGGACTCCCCATCAGAGAGGGAGTCAATTCGGAGGAATTTTGGCTAATGGCTTCCGGCGGAGAGAGGGGGTTCGACATTGACTAAACAAGTACGAATAAAAGAAGAAAAGAGGGATAGCTAGGTTACCTTGGTCGGGAGGACTATGGATTCAGTCGGAGCGACCGGCGACGATGAGACCCGGGATGAAAGACGCCTGAAGAACAGATGGAGATAACGAGAAATTTTTTGGAAGAAATGAAATTCAAAAAATGGAAAAAAGAAAAGAGGTGGTTGCGTGGAGTAAATGGGAGAAGATGTGGGGTAGAATCGAGGATTTTCCTCGGGAGAATAACAAAGGAGAGAGAAAAGCGATCGCGTGGAGCCCACGCGCGGGAGCCGAAAAGTCTCCCAAGTTGGAGGCGGGAAAAGCCTTCGGAGAAGAACATGTTTTGAAACTTCCTCTCTGAAGCAGGAACGATACACGTCTCTCCAGAAAGACCCTTGTACCAGGTTCTGGGAAATTTTTCTACTCTCACAAAAGATGTCCCCTTTTACGAGAGTAGGGGGGAGTAGATGATGCGGCCTAAAAATGTCACCTAATAAGGAGTCGACATGTGTATAAAAGATAAGATTGAAATGGAAGGATTGGATTATCTAATACTCTCTGAATAAGAGATCCCCTCTAGAGGTCTCTCTGGAGGGAGCTCCGTCTGGAGAGGAGCATCAGAAAGAAGCAGTCTTAACATGAAGTCGTGGACCATAAATGTAGGGGACTTCCGCCATTTCCGGTCCAGACTTGATAAAAGGAAGACCTTATCCTCCGTTATCTTAGGGAACCAAGTCCACTAAGAAGGAGTGTTGCCGAGTCTTCAGGGAGTGGAGAGAAGGGAAGACTTCGTCCACTCAGCAGGGCCGAGTCTTATGGGCAACTCCGAAAGAAGAGGAAGGCTTGACTTCTTCTCCAGGAAGTATCTCTATAAATAGGTAAATTCGAGGAGATTTCCAGGTTAGACATTCATATACTACAAACTTAATATACTAAACACAAAACGCCTTTCTGATATTCTTTGAGAACTATTTTGATATATCAAGGATCTTGAGATCCTTGGGAGATATTGATAAGCCCTATACTGACTTAGGCATCGGAGTGTCCACGCCGGACCCCCCTCCGGCGTGCTCTTTGCAGGTTCTTGAAGATTTCGAGTGAAGGCAGCATACTTAGAACGATTGTACGTGTTCGAAGAGTGGGACATCCAATCCAGAGGACACGCAATCCTCTCGTGCAAATTTTGGCACATCATATATATATTACGAATAACAATTTTCTTCTCAGCATATTGTTCTCAATTGATTTTTATTTCATACTATTTTGTTGGGTTCTTTGCCAAATTTTCCTCGGTTTCACGGGTCTTCAAACGAGAGACTGTTGTCGGTGTCCCAAGGGTCTCTTTTCTTTTTTTCTCTCTTTGAAACTTGTTAAACTGGAGAAAATTTGGTTGTCTACATCTCAAATATTCTTGCCAATCTTAAATTCACAGATTCGAAAGAGAAAGTGGGTGTCCCGTGGGTCTTTTCACTCTTTCGAATATGTGAAATTTAGATTTGGAGAGGGATCCATAGCTTATTTTCGCCCAAATCAACTTTTTCAATAGCCCTTCTTTAATCAAATTGAAAAAAATTCAAAAGAGATAGTGGGTTTTCGGTCGTTGGCATATTAATCTCTTTGGATTTTGACAATCTGAAAGAGGATGGGATTTTGAGATTACTTGTTTTGGGCGTCTCTAGGTGAGATGGTGTTGCGCTTCTGCAGAAGAAGGAGGCGTTGCTTGGCTTCCGATCGCGGGCGACTCACGGCGACGGCCACGGCAGCTGGACTGCGACGGCGACTGAATCCGAGTCGAGGCGGGCTTTTTGTTGCGGTCGACGGCTGTGATTTCTAAACCAAGGCAGGGGCGGACTTCCGATTTTCTGTCAGCGACTGGCTTCGGGGCGGCACGGCGCTGGATTCTGGCGGCGCGCGAACAGGCATCACGCCGGCACGACGTACGACCGATTGGAGATGGAGCACGGTGGTTGCGACTCCTTGTGGCGGTGGATTCGAATCGAGGCGTGACGGTGAAGTGCGACCATGGCGCGACGGTGGCTTTAGGCGGCGAAGGAGATGACCGACTGGAGATGGAGTACGGTGGTTCGGCGTCGGTGTCAGGTGGTACGGCTTGCAGTCTATCCATGGCGGTTCCAGGCGACGGTCATTGCAGCTGCTCAGTTTTCGGCGACGCGGCGGTGTGGAGCGCAGCGGCGGCTGGATTTAGGCGGTGTGCAGCAGCGTCGGGCTACGGCAGCCGGACCCAGGTGAGGCGGCGGCGCTGGCTTTAGGCGGAGCACGGTGGCGGCTTTGGCGGCGCGTGGACGATGACCGTTGCCGACGTTCGATTTCCGGATGTGATTTCCAGCGTGAAGGCGATGGCCTGCAACCGTGGGTCGACGGTTCCGTACAGCGGTGATGATGGTTTGCGGTCGATTGGAGAGGGCGTGGAGCGGCTGAGATGTGTGCGACGTCAGAAGGGATGAACGGCGACCCATGGATGCTGGAAATGGATTTATTAGGGGTGGCAATTTTCGACACGACACGATAGCACGATACGAATCCGACACGAAAATTGCGGATTAGTGTTTGGTCTTATTGGGTTCATGTCGTTATCGGGTCGACCTGATAACGATACGAAAATTTCGTGTCGGGTTCGTGTCAACCCGTTAAGCACGATAAAATTAACAGGTAACCCATTAACCTGTTAATAACCCGTTAACCTGTTATTTACCTGATATGACACGACACGATAATGACATGTATCTGATAATAACACGATAATGACACAATAATTTTTTATATTTATATAAATATATTATTTTTTATATATTTAATACAATTTTTAATTGATTTATTTTCTTATCGTGTTACGTGTTGTTATCGTGTCGTGTCACGTCGACACGAAAATTATCGTGTCGTGTCGACACAAAAATTATCGTGTTCATGTCGTGTCGACACAGATCCTTATCGTGTTGTGTTCATGTTTGGCCTTATCGTGTCGTGTCACTATCGTGTCGACACGAAACACGACACGATAGCACGATTTGCCAGCCCTAGGATTTATGCTTTCTGCCTTTTTACGTGAGAAATAGGGCACAATTGGTCTTGATAAAAATAGACCCAATTAAATATCCTAACACTTCATTAATTGGGCTTCAATTTACATATTTGTATAAGTCTATGCCCAATCTGTGTGATTTATTTCTTGTGATTTGTATTAAATCAAGCCCATAACGTGTTATTGATTTTAACAAAACACACCATAATTTGATTGCTTCTTTTTGTATATTCATCAAGACAAATGAATTGGCCTTTTTGGAGAATAAAGATTATCTATTAAAAGAAAACCCTAAAGCCATAAGTTCACATGTCGAACCAGAGGCTGGAGCGCCGTTAAAACCTTGCCTTGGAAAACCTTTCTTAGGGACAAAACCTGGGTCAAGAGAAAAGGTACACCCCTCTACAAAATTGAAGTAAAAAAATCGAAAATATAAGGCAAAATGAGGTTTGGGCATTGCCCCCTTCACTTTCTTCCTTCTTTGTTTTCTTCATGCTTCATATGTTCGTCACTTTTGTGTTCATCGATCCAACTCACTCGAACAACTAAGTTTAACTTATGACTGTACTTAGAAATATACTAAGTTGCCTACGTACCTCTTTAAAGAGGATCAAGCCATAATGTAGTTCAAGCAAAATATGATTTATATTTTGGGGGGGGGGGGGGGACCGTTCACGTTTATACTCATGCGGGCCAGGAGTGACTATTCTTTAACTACTGTAGACAAAGTAGGGATTTAAGTATTTAACCACTTAAAATGCCTTTAGTGGAGTAAGTTAACAATTTAACCACGTGTATTTACCTTTGGTGGTTGTCGTACACAGTTTATACTCGTGCGGACCAGGAGTAATAAGCTGTTTAGTCTCGTGCATCATGGAGTAACAAGCAGTTTAGGCTCGTGCGTTTATGGAGCGACAAGCAGTTTAGGCTCATGCGTTTATGGAGCGACAAGCAGTTTAGGCTAATGCGTTTATGAAGCGTTAAGCAGTTTAGGCTCATGCGTTTATGGAGCGTACTTGTTTTCTTTACGCGTAGTAGCGTTTCAAAAACTTCCCATTTATAGGACGAATGTTCACGCCATCTTCAGAAATTAGCTTGTAGGCGTCGTTTGTGTAAACTTCTTTAAAAACATATGGGCCATCCCACTTAGGTAAAAATTTATTCCCAACACGGTGAGTTACTACGATGGGTCTTCTCACAACAAGCACTAAATCACCAACTTGAAAAGAACGTATCCTCACTTTCTTGTTAAACGTTCTAGAAAGGCGGGCTTGATAGCATTCGAGCCTTTGTTGTGCTTCCAATCTTTTCTCATCTAGGGCCTCCAACTCTTCAAGACGCAAGTGTGCATTCTCTTCTTCCGTCAGCCCTTCCTGTATCGCCATCCTTAGAGATGGAATCTGCTTCTCAAGGGGAACAACTGCTTCAACACCATACACCAACGAATAGGGAGTAGCTTGCGTAGGTGTTCTATAAGTAGTTCGATATGCCCATAGAGCTTCATTCATCTTTTCATGCCAATCTTGCTTTGACTTGGAGACTGCTTTCTTCAAAAGGTTGCACAAGCTCTTGTTGAAAGCTTCAGCGAGTCCATTATCAGCTGCGTTGTACATAGAAGATTTCCTTTGTTTGAAGTCAAACTTGTCACAAAGTTTGTCGATGTGACTGTTACTGAACGATCTTCCATTATCGGTGATGATGTACCGAGGGACCCCGTATCTAAAAATGATATTGACCCGAATAAAATCAGCTACATTTTCTTTCTTCACTTCTCTCAAAGGTATAGCTTCCGCCCATTTGGAGAAGTAATCGGTTGCAGTTAGGATGTACAGATGACCGCCTGATGACTTCGTTAGTGGTCCCACCACATCTAGACCCCAAGCATCGAATGGCCACGAGGCAACGGTTGGGTGTACCAATTCTGGGGGTTGATGGATAAGGTTGGCATGAAACTGACAAGCTTGACATTTTCGTGCGTAATCCATACAGTCTTTCACCATTGTTGGCCAGTAATAACCCATCCTCTTCACTCGAAAGTGTAACTTTGGCCCTGACTGGTGAGCGCCACAAATGCCGGCATGTGCTTCTTCCATTGCGTGGGTGGCTTCACCATTACTGAGACACCTTAAGGAGACCCCATCAAATGATCGTCTATAAAGCACACTCTTGTAGTATATGAATCGAGGGGCTCGACGTCTGATATCCACTCTTCATTTCAGATCATTTGGCAATTTGTCGTATCTCAAGTAGTCGACAAATGGTTGATGCCAATCTTCTTCTTCAATTTCAAGTACCCCGATAACATGACTTTCACCTTCTTCATCACCGTCATCCTCAAATATAGGAGGCACAACCCAACTTTTACATATTGGGATACAAGCTTTACTTTCGGGCAATGCAATTGCCGAAGCAAGTTTTGCTAAAGCGTCAGCTTGTTTGTTATCTTTCCTTGGAACATGCTCAATTTCGACGTCTCCGAGATAACTAATGAGTCGTCGAGCGTACTTTTGATAAGGAAGCAACTCTGGTTTCCTAACCTCGTATGATCCAAGCATCTGGTTCACTATCAACTTTGAATCTCCATACACCCTGAGATGTAGTTGCTTGATATCGACTGCCATTTCCAACCCAAGTATGAGTGCTTGGTACTCAGCAACATTGTTTGAGCATTTCTCTATTAAAGTAAAAGAATAGGGCAAGACTTCTCCATCAGATGTTACAAACACAACTCCAGCACCAGCTCCTTCTTTATGAGCGGACCCATCAAAGTACATCTTCCATGGGGGGGTTATTTCAATAGTTAAGACGTCTTCATCTGGAAGGTCGTCACATAACTCCCATTCTGCAGGCATTGGATGGTCAGCTAAGAAATCGGCCAAAATTTTCCCCTTGACAGCCTTCTGAGGGACGTAAATGATCTCAAATTGTTGCAACTGGAGATGCCATCTTGCGAGTCGATCCGAGAGAACTGGCCTAGACATAACATATTTCAGCGGGTTTGATCTCGATACAAGATGGATGGTATGGGCCTGGAAATAATGCTTTAATTTCTGAATTACGAATATAAGAACTAGACACAGCTTCTCAATTGGAGAGTACTTCAATTCATTTGGAGTCATCATTCTGCTCAAGTAGTACAAAGAACTTTCCTTTCCCGACTCATTTTCTTGTGCCAGAAGGGCTCCAACTGAACATTTTTTAGCAGCGATATACATAATCAACGGTCGTCCGGGCACCAGAGCGATCAATACTGGTGGCTTCATCAAATATGACTTGATGCTTTTGAAAGCATCACTGCAAGATTCATCCCATTTAAACGATGTATCTTTCTTCATGAGACGGCTGAATGGTTGACATCGTCCGGCTAAGTTTGAAATGAATCTTCTGAGGTATGCCAGCTTTCCTTGTAGGCTTTTAAGCTCGTGAATATTTTGAGGTTCCAGGATCTTTAAGATTGCGTCAATCTTTGCTTGCTCGATTTCAATTGCTCGCTGGCGAACCACAAATCCAAGAAACTTTCCCGATTTGACTCCGAATGCACACTTCAAAGGATTCATTCTAAGCTGGTATCGCCTCAAGCGTTCAAAAACTACCCTAAGGTCTTGGAGGTGATCTCATTCCTCCTCTTTGATTTCACGACTAAGTCATCAACATAACATTCAACATTCTTATGAAGCATGTCGTCGAAAATCCTTTGCATGGCTCTTTGGTATGTTGCGCCTACATTCTTCAAACCAAATGGCATCACTTTGTAGCAGTATATTCCTTTTGGGGTACGAAAAGCAGTGAGCTCTTCGTCTTTTGGCAGCATACGAATTTGATTGTAACTTGACGACCCATCCATGAAACTTAGAGCTTCATGACCCGTTGTTGCATCAATCATAAGTTCAGGAATAGGTAACGGAAAATAATCTTTAGGACATGCAACATTCAAATCCCGAAAGCCAACACACACACGAATTTATCCGTTCTTCTTTCTCACTGGGACAATGCTTGAGATCCATTTAGGATACTTTACTTCTCGGATAAAACCGACTTCGATAAGCTTGTTCACCTCAGCTTCAATCAATGGAACAAGGTCTGGTTGGAATCGACGTTGAGTCTGCTTGACTGGTCGAACTCCCTTCTTTACTGAGAGATGGTGCACTGCTACTTTTGGGTCAAGTCCCGGCATCTCTTTATACGACCATGCAAACACATCTCTGAACTCACGTAGCAGTTCAATGTAAGTTTCTTCCTCATCATCGGACAATAAAGCACTCACACAAATTGGTCGCGGATCGTTAATATCACCCAAGTTAATTTCTTTCAACTCATCAATAGTTGTCTTGACACCCTCTTCGAGTTCTGGAGGAGCATCCTCTGCATCCACTTCCTCCACTTGAACATCTTCGCATTCGGTGATGTGATTCACAGTTGCGATGTCTTTATTGTATTCATTTGTATTCGTAAGATCCACACGTGATCTTATTCGACCATGCATTCCTCTAACTTGGATGGTTTGCATAGTGTTGATAACATCCGAGATATATCCTTTTCTGATCATTCGAGCGATCCTTCTTTGTGCCCTTTCCATATCTTGTGGCACTTGCTGCTGAATGTCATAGGTGTTGACAAAATTGGAAGAAGCTACACTCTCCGTATCATCTTCTTCATCGCTGCACTCTTGAGCAAGAACAATGGTTTGCCTTCTGGCTTTGGATCCTCCCCCATATGTTATTGTCAACGTATGCTGCCTCTTCATGCGGGATTGCTTTGAGCTCCGAACTTTTGAAACACCCAACTTTTGATGATGGGTTTGTGGCCCGAGTCTATCAAAGACTGAAGGGCGTTTCGTTTTCTTACCATTCTTGCTAGCAGACTTCCCAAGTCTCTCGAAGACTGAAAGTCGTCTTACCTTCTTACCATCCTCATCGAACGCATCCTTTATCGATGAGTATTCTTCTTCAGAAATGTGGTTGGCATTAGCTCTTTTAATTGCAATGCGAACCGGATTCTTCGTAGTATAACCAAGTCCCATTTTGGTGTTCTTGACGGCATAACCGCTCTTTCTCAACATTTTCTGGGTGTCATTAAATCCATGTTCTGACTGACTAACAACCTTCCCCAATGCACAATTTTCCCGTGTATCATATCTGGCTTTGACTAAAAGCTTGTAAGCTTTAGGACCGTAAAACTTTGTAACATCGCGTCCCATCACCTCTCCATGTTCCATCTTAGGTCCTTGAGTAGGACGAACAAACCCCTTAATTGGCTGTGAAAATGGCTTCTTTCCATCCAGTTTAGTTAACGACAATGTTAACTCCTCCAATGCCTCAACAATAGAGGGAACCGATTTGTTCTCTTTGAGGCGAGATGTTGATGCCTCCTTGCAATCCTTCCGTGTTGGACCTTCCTCGATCTTTGTTTCTTTCGCACCTCGAAAGAAGTATTTGGCATCAGCAAAGTACAACTCTGCCTCTGTGAAAGGTTTATCATCTTCGACCATTGTTTTCATAACCCCTTGACTAAAGTATTTGAAGCATTGATGTAGGGTAGAAGGAACCACACCATTTTCGTGCAGCCACGGACGCCCTAGAAGCATGTTATATGAAGTCCTGGCATCTATGACGTGGAGAGTTACAGTCGATGGCATCCCACCAATTAGCAAATCCAACACAATGGTTCCAAGGGCCCTCTGTCCTTCCTGATTAAATCCATGTATCATCAAACGACTGCCTGCGAGTTCATCCATATGTATCTCCATCTTTTTCATCACCCGTAAGGGTAAAATGTTTACCCCAGAACCTCCATCAATCAATATCCGATTTATTTTCTGCTCTCGAGTATGGCCAACTACGAATAGTGGCCTGTAATGGGATTCCGAACCAAGCATTAAGTCTTCATCTGTGAAAGCTATCGTTGAAAAAAACCATTAACTTTGTCATCAAGACCATCGTTGGTCTGAGGTCGTTCATCATCTTCCTCGCTAGTCATGCGGCAAGAGAGGTCTCTACATTCGTTGTTGTTCTCAACTGTGACAGCATTCGCCGTTGTCTCACTATCCTCTAGCAAGATATTTCCTTCTTTGGCTAGCTGCATAACTTTCTCTTTGAATATGAAACAGTCTTGGATTGGATGCCCTACCAACCGATGGTATTTGCAATACTTTGGGTCATCCGTTCGCCCAGCTTCATCTGGTCGTTTCATTTCTGGTAATTCGATGAGATCGTTCTTGATCAGGTCATCGAATATTCCGGGGATGTTAGAGTATAGGAATGGATACTACTTTTGTTGCAATTCCCTCAGACTTGTTCTCCTTTGCCCTCATTCTTGGGTGACGCCTTTTCCTTTACTCCCCGCATCAGTTTCACCCTTTCTGAATTTGACAGTAGTAGCGGTTACTGCCATGGATTCTTTATTCGGATCTTTAATGAAAGGTTTGCCCCCTTTCTTAACTTCCTGCTTGTCTTTGAACTTCCAAGGCTCTTGAGTTGGCGGCCTCCAGCTCTGGTTGTAGACATACTCAACTCCATATCGTGAGCTTTAGTCGCCAAATCTTTGAACGACCTTGGCCGAATTGCCTGTAGGATATATCGAAGTCCTCACTGCATTCCTTGAATACACATCTCGATTGCCGAAACTTCGGTCAATCTATCCTTACAATTCAAACTTAAATTCCTCCATCGGTTTATGTAATTTATCACCGATTCCTCCTTTGATTGACGAGTGTTCGTCAATTCAATCATGCTCACCGTTCTACGAGTGCTGTAAAACCGGTTGAGAAATTCTTGCTCCATTTGCTCCCAACTGTCAATCGAGCTAGCTTCCAAATCGGTATACCAATCAAATGCATTGCCCTTTAAAGAGCGTACAAATTGCTTTACCAAGTGATCTCCGTAAGTGCCGGCATTGTTGCAAGTCTCTACGAAGTGAGCAATATGTTGCTTTGGATTACCCTTTCCATCGAACTGCTGCAACTTTGGAGGTTGATAACTAGTTGGCATCTTCAAACCGTCAATCCTCTTCGTGTAAGGCTTGCTGTAGGTAAATGAAGACTTGGGATTTTCCTCCAATTTATCTTTGATTACCCCAAATATGATTTCTTTCAGTCGGTCAACGGACACCAAACCATCGGGAGAAACTTGTAAATCCTTAAGAGTTTGGTCAACTTCCATTGGCTGGCGTTCACCAGACGTCTCAGCATCATGCCCTTCGACTTGCTTTCCTTTGTCCACATTGCTTATCAGTTTAGGAATCTGGGCATCCTGTTCTTGGACATGTTTTGTGAGTCCTTCTATGGCTCGAGTTAAGCTTGCCAGTTGCTCCTCAACAGTTGTAGTGCCTGTCGCCATTGCTGAGGCTGTACTTGAATTTGATGAGCTCGCTGTGGAACGAGTAGGGGAACAAGCTGGATTGTTCTCCTCATTCATAGTGTTGGGTGATGGACCCTCTGCAGTAGCCTTCTCTGAAGAAGACGATGACTTCGAACTTCTTGACATACTCCTCGTGACTACGTTTACGTCTTCAAAGTCAAGACCAGCTGATCCGGATGCAACACCTCTCTTGATCTTAATCTTCATTGGTGTCATCGTCAAGACTTGATTTGCTTGAAGAGTAGAGATGAGAGGTAGAGATTGTCCCACTGGGCGTGCCAATTTGTAAACACAAATTCGTGAATTAAATATAAAAATGCGAAAATGGTAAACAATGTATTTATTTCTTTCGGATTAAAACCGAGTATTTGTGGGTTACAATCTCTAATTTCTCCTCTGTTGGGAAATAAAATGATTTTGATTAAGATACCAAAACCCCTGATTGATGATGATCAGATTCGTTGAGATACAATCAAGTCTAGACCAGTCTAGTTGTCTCAGGATAGTTGAGACAGTAAGAATGCTTAAGTCTAAATCTCATAAATGTTGTGAGATTTATAGTTCAGGATAGTTGTCCAAAGCTGGAATGTTAGGCAGCTTGCTAAGTATTAGTGCCTTAGGACAAGTTTGCTGAGTATACAAGACAAGCTTGCTAAAGAGGACAAGATGGCTGAATGATCAAGTATGATAAGGCAAAGTTGCATGCATTAATAAGAGCTGTATCAGATCAGTTGAAGCCTTAATGATCAAGAGCATTTATTGAAGACAAATTTATTGAAGCATTTATTGCCATCAAGCCTGAACAAGCATTGAAGACTTAGAAGCATTAAAGACTGAGGAATTGAATGAATGTTGGAACATTCTAGTTAGCAGCAGAAATGTTCAGGACAGTTGTCCTATCTGACCGTTGGTTGAGTGTAAAGTCTGCCACAATCAACCTTGGGAAATGTGCAAATTTGGAAGTTGACACAAGTCATTTCAGCCGCATTTTTCAGCAGTCAACACATTCATTCAAGCAACCATTGAAGAGCCTTTTACACAGTGGATAATAGAAGGTCAAGCTTCAAAGCCGTTTCAATGGAGCTGCAAATAGACAAGTTTGAATTGTTATCTCTCCAACGGATAGTTGATTAAATTGGTCTATAAATTCAGAAGTGATCCAAGGATTCAAGCATCCAACTACTTGCTATCAAACTATCATCAAGCAATCAAAGGAAACCAAAGTTGTTCTTAAGAATCCCAAGTTTCCTGATCACTTCAAATAGCTAAGCCATTTCTTGTAATATCCCAAGCTTAGCATTGAGATATCCTAAGCCTTTACACTGTTCTTATTGTAAAGGATATCTCTATTAGTTGGAACCAAACCTTAAACCCTTACCTCATTGAGTGAAGTAGTGTTTGTTGTAGAAGTGAGGAGTTAAGGACTGTTATTGAGAAACACGGTCTTAACTCAGAGAAATTGAGCACTAGGACTCAAATTATCCTAGGGATCAAAGCACTAAGAGAGTGTTGTTGATCAGTGCACCTTGGCACTATAAAACAAGCTAATTCCATTGTTAATGAATTATCCTGTTCAATCAGGGAAAGTGGATGTCGGAGCTTGAGACTTTGAACCACTATAAATTGTTGTGTCATTTACTTACTGCACTCATTCCTTTATTACATTACTTGCAATCAATCATTTCTAAAGAGTTTATCTCAGTAAGTAAAGAAAAATTGTTTTGGACAAAGTCCCTGATCAACTGTGTTTTCAGAAATTAACTTGGAGTATTCTTTCAAGATAAAGGCCAACCACATTCCGCACTTAGCAACTCTCTTAGATATTTATCCAACTGATCACTTAATAGTTTTCAGTAGGACAAGTATCTATTGAAGTTCACACTCAGGCTAGTTGTTGGAATATGAATATCCTTAGTTTAGTTTTGATAAACCAAATCAAACATGTAATAGGATAAGTTGTATTGTATAGACAACTTTATTATACATCTTGTAATAGATAGGACTCTGGTTAGAAGAGAAGACTTGTCAAATGCTCAAGAAGAGAAGAGAAGACCAAGACCAGAAGTCATCTTACATCAGCTGAGTAGAAGTCGTCTTACATCAGCTGAGTAGAAGTCATCTTACAACCAGCTGAGTAAAGACAGCAGAGTAAAGACAGCAGCTGAGAAGAAACAGCAGCTGTGTAAAGCCAGCTGAGTAAAGACAGCAGAGTAAAGACAGCAGCTGAGAAGAAACAGCAGCTGTGTAAAGTCAGCTGAGTAAAAACAGCAGAGTCAAGTCTTCTTACCAGCAGAGTAGAAGTCTTCTTACCAGCAGAGTGAAGTCTTCTTACCAGCAGAGTAGAAGTCTTCTTACTCAATTAAAGGAAGGCCAATCAGAGTTGAAGTCAAGGATTGACAAGATACGCACAAGAAAGGAAAGTCAAAGATATTATTGAAATTACATGACAATGGTAATATTCAATCATATCAAATCAAGAGATTGGCAATTCCCGAATTAGTGGAGATTTGAATTGCTATCATCCAACGGTAACATTCAAACATCAACACTATATAAATGAGTCCATACATCATTGGGAACGTGTGAAGAGGTGTGAGATGCAAAGGTCGAGCAAAGGTCATAAACTCCAGAAATAAGAAGAGCTCAAGAAGATCATTCATGAAGATTCAACACGCATCACCTCATCCCCAGTGAGTGAACTCATACCATCTAAGCTAGTGCAACCACTCATATATATCCATAGCTTAGAGAGAATTTCCCAATCCTAGCATGAGGCTAAAACAGATTGTAAGGGAAATTCTCACCTAGTTCATATACACAAAACCCACCTTCTACCATAAAACCTTAGAAGTCAAGTTGAGTGTTTATCACTGTAAAGAGTCCAAGTGCTCTATAATCACTTGTGGAGTTCAAGTGCAAGTGCTTACAATCACTTGTGGGGAAGTGCAAGTGCTTACAATCACTTGTGGAGACCGTAGCAGTTAGGGGAACTGGCTCAGATCTCAAAGTCCTACCCTTGGGACTATAAAGGACAAGGCCCTTGTAATTTGTGGTAAATTAAAGGGATTAAACATCACGTGTGGACGTGAGAGTGGACGTAGGAACGTATATCCGAACCACTATAAATTAATGTGTTATTTACATTTCTGCACTTTACATTTCAAGTCTTTTCATACATATTTGTGCATAAACTGTTTTACACACTGTATTTAAATAATAGACGAGTATAATATTTATGGGCACACTACAATTCCGCACTTAACTCCGATAAGTAATTAATTAGTCGACTAACTAGTCCTAGGCCCCTAGTGAAATCAGCGGACTAGTTACTTTGAAGAGTTAGTTTATTTTCCACACAATCAGCAGACATCAAGTCAGCTGATCTTACACTCGTCTCAGGGACCAACAAGTGGTATCAGAGCCGTGTGTTCAAAAGACCATTGCTTTGAATTTTTTATTTTCGAAAATCTGCACTTTTTCTGTTATTTTCAGAATTTAGCGTGTGAGTACACTTTTTTAAGTGGACTTGATGTTTTGAATCGAACTCACTGCATTGCAGTGATGTGTAATGCTTTTTGGCCAAATTCCATCGTTTGAGCCATCAAAAACACGTTTTACTGTTTTCAATGGTCACCTGAATAGATCCGTTTTTGAAAAACTGTTTTGCATGCATTCTGTTTTCATAAAAATCATACGTGCATGTATTTTGATTATTGTGTGTTAAGAACAGGTCAACAACTAAGGCGGAACATCAGCTCAGCTGAGTTCTAGCCCTATCTAGATTTACACGCGTATGAGCAAGAAGAGGAGATCAAGATGATCAAGTTGTTAGAAGACCTGAAGGCAAGAAGAGCTTAATTGGAAGTCGTCTGATTTGCAACATATCAGCTGAAGAGTAGATAAGAAGACCTTTGTAATAGCTGATTAGGTGAGTCCGTGCTTGTAAAGTGCAATATTAATAAAACTCATCTTTTTAGCTTTTGGAGATAACATCTAGTTATCTCATCTGATGAAAACTTCTCATTGTCCTCATACAAAAGCCTTCTGTTTTTACTCTTCTGCACTATTATATGGACTCTAGCACTGTCTGTTCTTTATTGCTTCAGTTAGTGTTAGATGATTTGGTTATATCAAAAAGGGGGAAATTGTTGGGATATGAATATCCTTAGTTTAGTTTTGATAAACCAAATCAAACATGTAATAGGATAAGTTGTATTGTATAGACAACTTTATTATACATCTTGTAATAGATAGGACTCTGGTTAGAAGAGAAGACTTGTCAAATGCTCAAGAAGAGAAGAGAAGACCAAGACCAGAAGTCATCTTACATCAGCTGAGTAGAAGTCGTCTTACATCAGCTGAGTAGAAGTCATCTTACAACCAGCTGAGTAAAGACAGCAGAGTAAAGACAGCAGCTGAGAAGAAACAGCAGCTGTGTAAAACCAGCTGAGTAAAGACAGCAGAGTAAAGACAGCAGCTGAGAAGAAACAGCAGCTGTGTAAAGTCAGCTGAGTAAAAACAGCAGAGTGAAGTCTTCTTACCAGCAGAGTAGAAGTCTTCTTACCAGCAGAGTGAAGTCTTCTTACCAGCAGAGTAGAAGTCTTCTTACTCAATTAAAGGAAGGCCAATCAGAGTTGAAGTCAAGGATTGACAAGATACGCACAAGAAAGGAAAGTCAAAGATATGATTGAAATTACATGACAATGGTAATATTCAATCATATCAAATCAAGAGATTGGCAATTCCCGAATTAGTGGAGATTTGAATTGCTATCATCCAACGGTAACATTCAAACATCAACACTACATAAATGAGTCCATACATCATTGGGAACGTGTGAAGAGGTGTGAGATGCAAAGGTCGAGCAAAGGTCATAAACTCCAGAAATAAGAAGAGCTCAAGAAGATCATTCATGAAGATTCAACACGCATCACCTCATCCCCAGTGAGTGAACTCATACCATCTAAGCTAGTGCAACCACTCATATATATCCATAGCTTAGAGAGAATTTCCCAATCCTAGCATGAGGCTAAAACAGATTGTAAGGGAAATTCTCACCTAGTTCATATACACAAAACCCACCTTCTACCATAAAACCTTAGAAGTCAAGTTGAGTGTTTATCACTGTAAAGAGTCCAAGTGCTCTATAATCACTTGTGGAGTTCAAGTGCAAGTGCTTACAATCACTTGTGGGGAAGTGCAAGTGCTTACAATCACTTGTGGAGACCGTAGCAGTTAGGGGAACTGGCTCAGATCTCAAAGTCCTACCCTTGGGACTATAAAGGACAAGGCCCTTGTAATTTGTGGTAAATTAAAGGGATTAAACATCACGTGTGGACGTGAGAGTGGACGTAGGAACGTATATCCGAACCACTATAAATTAATGTGTTATTTACATTTCTGCACTTTACATTTCAAGTCTTTTCATACATATTTGTGCATAAACTGTTTTACACACTGTATTTAAATAATAGACGAGTATAATATTTATGGGCACACTACAATTCCGCACTTAACTCCGATAAGTAATTAATTAGTCGACTAACTAGTCCTAGGCCCCTAGTGAAATCAGCGGACTAGTTACTTTGAAGAGTTAGTTTATTTTCCACACAATCAGCAGACATCAAGTCAGCTGATCTTACACTCGTCTCAGGGACCAACAAGTGGTATCAGAGCCGTGTGTTCAAAAGACCATTGCTTTGAATTTTTTATTTTCGAAAATCTGCACTTTTTCTGTTATTTTCAGAATTTAGCGTGTGAGTACACTTTTTTAAGTGGAATTGATGTTTTGAATCGAACTCACTGCATTGCAGTGATGTGTAATGCTTGTTGGCCAAATTCCATCGTTTGAGCCATCAAAAACACGTTTTACTGTTTTCAATGGTCACCTGAATAGATCCGTTTTTGAAAAACTGTTTTGCATGCATTCTGTTTTCATAAAAATCATACGTGCATGTATTTTGATTATTGTGTGTTAAGAACAGGTCAACAACTAAGGCGGAACATCAGCTCAGCTGAGTTCTAGCCCTATCTAGATTTACACGCGTATGAGCAAGAAGAGGAGATCAAGATGATCAAGTTGTTAGAAGACCTGAAGGCAAGAAGAGCTTAATTGGAAGTCGTCTGATTTGCATCATATCAGCTGAAGAGTAGATAAGAAGACCTTTGTAATAGCTGATTAGGTGAGTCCGTGCTTGTAAAGTGCAATATTAATAAAACTCATCTTTTTAGCTTTTGGAGATAACATCTAGTTATCTCATCTGATGAAAACTTCTCATTGTCCTCATACAAAAGCCTTCTGTTTTTACTCTTCTGCACTATTATATGGACTCTAGCACTGTCTGTTCTTTATTGCTTCAGTTAGTGTTAGATGATTTGGTTATATCAAAAAGGGGGAAATTGTTGGGATATGAATATCCTTAGTTTAGTTTTGATAAACCAAATCAAACATGTAATAGGATAAGTTGTATTGTATAGACAACTTTATTATACATCTTGTAATAGATAGGACTCTGGTTAGAAGAGAAGACTTGTCAAATGCTCAAGAAGAGAAGAGAAGACCAAGACCAGAAGTCATCTTACATCAGCTGAGTAGAAGTCGTCTTACATCAGCTGAGTAGAAGTCATCTTACAACCAACTGAGTAAAGACAGCAGAGTAAAGACAGCAGCTGAGAAGAAACAGCAGCTGTGTAAAACCAGCTGAGTAAAGACAGCAGAGTAAAGACAGCAGCTGAGAAGAAACAGCAGCTGTGTAAAGTCAGCTGAGTAAAAACAGCAGAGTGAAGTCTTCTTACCAGCAGAGTAGAAGTCTTCTTACCAGCAGAGTGAAGTCTTCTTACCAGCAGAGTGAAGTCTTCTTACCAGCAGAGTAGAAGTCTTCTTACTCAATTAAAGGAAGGCCAATCAGAGTTGAAGTCAAGGATTGACAAGATACGCACAAGAAAGGAAAGTCAAAGATATGATTGAAATTACATGACAATGGTAATATTCAATCATATCAAATCAAGAGATTGGCAATTCCCGAATTAGTGGAGATTTGAATTGCTATCATCCAACGGTAACATTCAAACATCAACACTATATAAATGAGTCCATACATCATTGGGAACGTGTGAAGAGGTGTGAGATGCAAAGGTCGAGCAAAGGTCATAAACTCCAGAAATAAGAAGAGCTCAAGAAGATCATTCATGAAGATTCAACACGCATCACCTCATCCCCAGTGAGTGAACTCATACCATCTAAGCTAGTGCAACCACTCATATATATCCATAGCTTAGAGAGAATTTCCCAATCCTAGCATGAGGCTAAAACAGATTGTAAGGGAAATTCTCACCTAGTTCATATACACAAAACCCACCTTCTACCATAAAACCTTAGAAGTCAAGTTGAGTGTTTATCACTGTAAAGAGTCCAAGTGCTCTATAATCACTTGTGGAGTTCAAGTGCAAGTGCTTACAATCACTTGTGGGGAAGTGCAAGTGCTTACAATCACTTGTGGAGACCGTAGCAGTTAGGGGAACTGGCTCAGATCTCAAAGTCCTACCCTTGGGACTATAAAGGACAAGGCCCTTGTAATTTGTGGTAAATTAAAGGGATTAAACATCACGTGTGGACGTGAGAGTGGACGTAGGAACGTATATCCGAACCACTATAAATTAATGTGTTATTTACATTTCTGCACTTTACATTTCAAGTCTTTTCATACATATTTGTGCATAAACTGTTTTACACACTGTATTTAAATAATAGACGAGTATAATATTTATGGGCACACTACAATTCCGCACTTAACTCCGATAAGTAATTAATTAGTCGACTAACTAGTCCTAGGCCCCTAGTGAAATCAGCGGACTAGTTACTTTGAAGAGTTAGTTTATTTTCCACACAATCAGCAGACATCAAGTCAGCTGATCTTACACTCGTCTCAGGGACCAACAAGTGGTATCAGAGCCGTGTGTTCAAAAGACCATTGCTTTGAATTTTTTATTTTCGAAAATCTGCACTTTTTCTGTTATTTTCAGAATTTAGCGTGTGAGTACACTTTTTTAAGTGGACTTGATGTTTTGAATCGAACTCACTGCATTGCAGTGATGTGTAATGCTTTTTGGCCAAATTCCATCGTTTGAGCCATCAAAAACACGTTTTACTGTTTTCAATGGTCACCTGAATAGATCCGTTTTTGAAAAACTGTTTTGCATGCATTCTGTTTTCATAAAAATCATACGTGCATGTATTTTGATTATTGTGTGTTAAGAACAGGTCAACAACTAAGGCGGAACATCAGCTCAGCTGAGTTCTAGCCCTATCTAGATTTACACGCGTATGAGCAAGAAGAGGAGATCAAGATGATCAAGTTGTTAGAAGACCTGAAGGCAAGAAGAGCTTAATTGGAAGTCGTCTGATTTGCAACATATCAGCTGAAGAGTAGATAAGAAGACCTTTGTAATAGCTGATTAGGTGAGTCCGTGCTTGTAAAGTGCAATATTAATAAAACTCATCTTTTTAGCTTTTGGAGATAACATCTAGTTATCTCATCTGATGAAAACTTCTCATTGTCCTCATACAAAAGCCTTCTGTTTTTACTCTTCTGCACTATTATATGGACTCTAGCACTGTCTGTTCTTTATTGCTTCAGTTAGTGTTAGATGATTTGGTTATATCAAAAAGGGGGAAATTGTTGGGATATGAATATCCTTAGTTTAGTTTTGATAAACCAAATCAAACATGTAATAGGATAAGTTGTATTGTATAGACAACTTTATTATACATCTTGTAATAGATAGGACTCTGGTTAGAAGAGAAGACTTGTCAAATGCTCAAGAAGAGAAGAGAAGACCAAGACCAGAAGTCATCTTACATCAGCTGAGTAGAAGTCGTCTTACATCAGCTGAGTAGAAGTCATCTTACAACCAGCTGAGTAAAGACAGCAGAGTAAAGACAGCAGCTGAGAAGAAACAGCAGCTGTGTAAAACCAGCTGAGTAAAGACAGCAGAGTAAAGACAGCAGCTGAGAAGAAACAGCAGCTGTGTAAAGTCAGCTGAGTAAAAACAGCAGAGTGAAGTCTTCTTACCAGCAGAGTAGAAGTCTTCTTACCAGCAGAGTGAAGTCTTCTTACCAGCAGAGTAGAAGTCTTCTTACTCAATTAAAGGAAGGCCAATCAGAGTTGAAGTCAAGGATTGACAAGATACGCACAAGAAAGGAAAGTCAAAGATATGATTGAAATTACATGACAATGGTAATATTCAATCATATCAAATCAAGAGATTGGCAATTCCCGAATTAGTGGAGATTTGAATTGCTATCATCCAACGGTAACATTCAAACATCAACACTATATAAATGAGTCCATACATCATTGGGAACGTGTGAAGAGGTGTGAGATGCAAAGGTCGAGCAAAGGTCATAAACTCCAGAAATAAGAAGAGCTCAAGAAGATCATTCATGAAGATTCAACACGCATCACCTCATCCCCAGTGAGTGAACTCATACCATCTAAGCTAGTGCAACCACTCATATATATCCATAGCTTAGAGAGAATTTCCCAATCCTAGCATGAGGCTAAAACAGATTGTAAGGGAAATTCTCACCTAGTTCATATACACAAAACCCACCTTCTACCATAAAACCTTAGAAGTCAAGTTGAGTGTTTATCACTGTAAAGAGTCCAAGTGCTCTATAATCACTTGTGGAGTTCAAGTGCAAGTGCTTACAATCACTTGTGGGGAAGTGCAAGTGCTTACAATCACTTGTGGAGACCGTAGCAGTTAGGGGAACTGGCTCAGATCTCAAAGTCCTACCCTTGGGACTATAAAGGACAAGGCCCTTGTAATTTGTGGTAAATTAAAGGGATTAAACATCACGTGTGGACGTGAGAGTGGACGTAGGAACGTATATCCGAACCACTATAAATTAATGTGTTATTTACATTTCTGCACTTTACATTTCAAGTCTTTTCATACATATTTGTGCATAAACTGTTTTACACACTGTATTTAAATAATAGACGAGTATAATATTTATGGGCACACTACAATTCCGCACTTAACTCCGATAAGTAATTAATTAGTCGACTAACTAGTCCTAGGCCCCTAGTGAAATCAGCGGACTAGTTACTTTGAAGAGTTAGTTTATTTTCCACACAATCAGCAGACATCAAGTCAGCTGATCTTACACTCGTCTCAGGGACCAACAAGTGGTATCAGAGCCGTGTGTTCAAAAGACCATTGCTTTGAATTTTTTATTTTCGAAAATCTGCACTTTTTCTGTTATTTTCAGAATTTAGCGTGTGAGTACACTTTTTTAAGTGGACTTGATGTTTTGAATCGAACTCACTGCATTGCAGTGATGTGTAATGCTTTTTGGCCAAATTCCATCGTTTGAGCCATCAAAAACACGTTTTACTGTTTTCAATGGTCACCTGAATAGATCCGTTTTTGAAAAACTGTTTTGCATGCATTCTGTTTTCATAAAAATCATACGTGCATGTATTTTGATTATTGTGTGTTAAGAACAGGTCAACAACTAAGGCGGAACATCAGCTCAGCTGAGTTCTAGCCCTATCTAGATTTACACGCGTATGAGCAAGAAGAGGAGATCAAGATGATCAAGTTGTTAGAAGACCTGAAGGCAAGAAGAGCTTAATTGGAAGTCGTCTGATTTGCAACATATCAGCTGAAGAGTAGATAAGAAGACCTTTGTAATAGCTGATTAGGTGAGTCCGTGCTTGTAAAGTGCAATATTAATAAAACTCATCTTTTTAGCTTTTGGAGATAACATCTAGTTATCTCATCTGATGAAAACTTCTCATTGTCCTCATACAAAAGCCTTCTGTTTTTACTCTTCTGCACTATTATATGGACTCTAGCACTGTCTGTTCTTTATTGCTTCAGTTAGTGTTAGATGATTTGGTTATATCAAAAAGGGGGAAATTGTTGGGATATGAATATCCTTAGTTTAGTTTTGATAAACCAAATCAAACATGTAATAGGATAAGTTGTATTGTATAGACAACTTTATTATACATCTTGTAATAGATAGGACTCTGGTTAGAAGAGAAGACTTGTCAAATGCTCAAGAAGAGAAGAGAAGACCAAGACCAGAAGTCATCTTACATCAGCTGAGTAGAAGTCGTCTTACATCAGCTGAGTAGAAGTCATCTTACAACCAGCTGAGTAAAGACAGCAGAGTAAAGACAGCAGCTGAGAAGAAACAGCAGCTGTGTAAAACCAGCTGAGTAAAGACAGCAGAGTAAAGACAGCAGCTGAGAAGAAACAGCAGCTGTGTAAAGTCAGCTGAGTAAAAACAGCAGAGTGAAGTCTTCTTACCAGCAGAGTAGAAGTCTTCTTACCAGCAGAGTGAAGTCTTCTTACCAGCAGAGTAGAAGTCTTCTTACTCAATTAAAGGAAGGCCAATCAGAGTTGAAGTCAAGGATTGACAAGATACGCACAAGAAAGGAAAGTCAAAGATATGATTGAAATTACATGACAATGGTAATATTCAATCATATCAAATCAAGAGATTGGCAATTCCCGAATTAGTGGAGATTTGAATTGCTATCATCCAACGGTAACATTCAAACATCAACACTATATAAATGAGTCCATACATCATTGGGAACGTGTGAAGAGGTGTGAGATGCAAAGGTCGAGCAAAGGTCATAAACTCCAGAAATAAGAAGAGCTCAAGAAGATCATTCATGAAGATTCAACACGCATCACCTCATCCCCAGTGAGTGAACTCATACCATCTAAGCTAGTGCAACCACTCATATATATCCATAGCTTAGAGAGAATTTCCCAATCCTAGCATGAGGCTAAAACAGATTGTAAGGGAAATTCTCACCTAGTTCATATACACAAAACCCACCTTCTACCATAAAACCTTAGAAGTCAAGTTGAGTGTTTATCACTGTAAAGAGTCCAAGTGCTCTATAATCACTTGTGGAGTTCAAGTGCAAGTGCTTACAATCACTTGTGGGGAAGTGCAAGTGCTTACAATCACTTGTGGAGACCGTAGCAGTTAGGGGAACTGGCTCAGATCTCAAAGTCCTACCCTTGGGACTATAAAGGACAAGGCCCTTGTAATTTGTGGTAAATTAAAGGGATTAAACATCACGTGTGGACGTGAGAGTGGACGTAGGAACGTATATCCGAACCACTATAAATTAATGTGTTATTTACATTTCTGCACTTTACATTTCAAGTCTTTTCATACATATTTGTGCATAAACTGTTTTACACACTGTATTTAAATAAGAGACGAGTATAATATTTATGGGCACACTACAATTCCGCACTTAACTCCGATAAGTAATTAATCAGTCGACTAACTAGTCCTAGGCCCCTAGTGAAATCAGCGGACTAGTTACTTTGAAGAGTTAGTTTATTTTCCACACAATCAGTAGACATCGAGTCAGCTGATCTTACACTCGTCTCAGGGACCAACACTAGTTGTGAGACAAACTCCCTGATTAGATCAAACTGTTTTTAAAAAGAAAAGAATTTGCATACACAAGTGCATTCCCCCCCCCCCTCCCATACACTTGTGTCATACTCCACCAAGGACCAACAAGTGGTATCAGAGCAGGGGTTCAAAGACCACTGCCTCTGAGAAATCCAACTGGTTTTTCAAATCAAATATTTCTGTGGTCACTGAACTGATCCAAATTTCTGAAAAACTTATTTGTGTTTATCTAACCAATTCCTATAGAAATGGCTAACAATGCAGTTCCAGGAGATGCTGTCAACACCATCAACAACATGGGTCCAAATCAAGTGAATCATATTTCACATCATAAACTGCCAATGTTCTCAATAGAGAACTATGATTTTTGGAAGATCAGGATGAGAGCATATCTTGTCTGCCAGCATGATGAAATGCTCAAAGTCATCACCAAAGGGCCCTTCACATTCACCAAAGTTAATCCCAAAGTCACTGATGCTCAGAAAGCAGACCCAAGGGAATTACTACCAAAGGATGAGGATGAGTTTACAGCTGAAGAAAGAAAAAGGCATAACCTGAACTACATTGCCATGAATACTTTGTACCAGACCATTCCAGATGCAGTGATGGGAAGAGTGTACCACTGCACAACAGCAAAAGAGATTTGGGACACCTTAGTACTTATGTGTGAAGGTGCCCAAAAGATCAAAGAAAATAAGCTTCAAGTGGCTATCCAAAAATATGAACAATTCGCCATGGAGCCAAATGAAACTATTGATTATCTTGATGGCAGATTCACTGACATCATGAATGAGATAAACTCTCTTGGCAAGTTCTATGCCAAAAGAGAAGTTGCATTGAAAATTCTGAGAAGTCTCACATCTAAGTGGGACATATACTCTGTCATGATGCAAAAAACCAGCAATCTTGACAACATGCCCATGCAGCAAGTGTTCTCTTAACTCAAAGCATATGAGTTTGATTTGAACAGAAAGAATGTGCATGAAGAGCCATCCTCCTTAAGAAAAGGTGTTGCATTCAAGGCTGCTGAGACAGAAAAGAAGAATGCACAAAGATCATCTCAAAATGTCTCAAAGACTGAGATGAAGGAGGAACTGGCACTCATGGCCAGGAGATTTGAGAAGCTCAACTCCAGATTTGGTAGATACAAAAAGTTCTACCAAGACAACAGAACCAGGAGGAGATTCACCTCTCTTGACAACAAATCAGAGGACAAAGTATCTGATGAAAAGAAAGAAGATAGATATGTTGACAGAAAGAAGTACAGCAAAGCTGAACCATCATCATCAAGGAGGAAGGATTTCTCAAGCAAGAAGAATGCTGATGAAGATGTGTGTTATAACTGTCAGGAAAAGGGTCACTTTCAGTATGATTGTCCTGACCTAAGTTCAAAGGAAAGAAAAGAAAGGCAGAACAAAAGAGATAAGAGATTGAACAACAGGAAGGCCATGGTAGCTGGGGAATCAGCTAGTGAAGAAAGTGTATACTCATCTGATGATGGGCTATTCTCCAACAGTGACAGTGATGATGACTGTCAAATGGCTTTTGAAAATGAAGAGGTATGTTCATCTTCCAATTCTTCAAATAACACACATGAGTCTAGTGAAATCCACTTGAAACTCAACTTTGGGAAGTTACTTGAGGATTTCACCAGACTACAAGAAGTATGCAATATGGCATTGAGAGAAAATGAACTGTTGAATTCTAAAGTTCAAACTCCTAACCTTCCTGAATCACAGTTTGACTTTAGATCAACTGAGTTGTATCAACAGACTGTGAGAGAACATAATGAAATGTCTCTCAAAGTCACTGAACAACAAAAGCTGATTGAAGAACAAAATCTGGCTTTGAGGAAAAAGGACTTTGACCTCAGAATCCTTCAAGCTAAATTTGATAATCTCTCAAATGAATTTGATACTCTTAAATTAAGTGAGGGGAGCTTAAAAATGAAGATGTCTGCCTTGAACAAATCCGCTAAAGCAATAGAGGAAATTCAAGGGTTTCAAAGACCATTGGCTCAAAGAAGTGGATTAGGCTATAATCCATTTGAACCCTCACCTGGTCTTAGTGTTGCTTCAACAAGCAATTCTAAGATGATCTTTTGTTAGGTCAGTGGCTCAACAAAAAAAAAAAGGAAATGGAAGTGAACCAGCCACTGATCAAGGGTAAGGGCAAAGAAACTTTTATACCTACTGAAGCACACAATGTTTCTAAACCCAAACCTAAGGAAAAGGTTAAGAACATTGTATACAAGAGGAATGAGGTTCAGAAGGGGAAAACCAATGGAAGGCTAAACCATCTGAACACTCATCAGTGGAGTTGTCCAAAGTCTGTTCAGAAAAAACCAACTCAAATGAGGCAACCTCAAATGGACAGATAACAGCTTCAGGAAGCCTGGATCTTTTATGCCAAAAGGAAAAGGCCATCCAAGCCCCTATCCTCAAAGGTCTTACCAAGCTGCACCTAAGTCTAGTAACTTCAGGAGACATGCCCCAAAGAAATTCACCAACTCTCCTGAACCTTACAAGACTAACACTTATGCACAGAAACCACCCAAGGCATTTAAGGGAAGAACTGTGTATGTAGATGTAAAGGGAAACCAAGTCAGTCACTTTGAGTCAATCAGAGTAATCAGTCAGATTTGGGTTCCAAAAGGTACAGCTAACCCTCTGGGACCCAACATTCAAAGGGTACCTAAAGTTTGACTTTGCAGGGCTGCAAGGACCACAAAAAGAAGAGAAGCATAAATAAGAAAATAGCATGGTACTTGGACAGTGGATGTTCAAGACATATGACTGGAAACAAGGAGCTTCTCTCAGAGTTCATTGAAAAAGATGGTCCTTCAGTAACCTTTGGAGACAGCTCTCAAGGGATCACAAGAGGTTATGGTACATTAAACATTGGTAGTGTCAAAATTACTGATGTTTCATATGTTCTAGGCCTAAAATATAATTTGTTGTCTATTTGTCAAATCTGTGATAAAGGATACAATGTTGAATTTGCACCTAATGAATGCATTATAAATGATAAATCAACACAACAGGTGCTACTAACAGGGGTGAGAAAGGGAAATGTTTATTTTGCAGATTGGAGCAAATCCCCTGAAGCAGTTTGTCTTGTTGCCAAAAGCACAAGTGAGCAAAGCCGGCTGTGGCACAAAAGACTGAACTACCTGAACTACAAAACCATCAACAAGATAGCAAGAAACTCTCTAGTAAAAGGGCTGCCAAATCAAGTGTTCACCAAGGAACATGTATGTCAGCCATGTCAGGAAGAGAAGCAAATCAAAGCTTCATTCAAAGGAAAGCTTGTCATCTCTACTGAGAGAGTTCTTCAACTACTGCATATGGACTTATTTGGTCCAATCATCCCAGTAAGTATAAATGGAAGAAAATATGCTTTAGTAGTTGTTGATGATTTTTCCAGGTACACTTGGGTGGTATTTCTTCTGAACAAAAAGGAGACACAAGTCAAGCTACCTGAATTGATGATGAGATTGAGCAATGAAAAGGGCCCAAGTATTGTCAAGATCAGATCAGACAAAGGCACCGAATTCATAAACTCATACATCAATGAGTACTGCAGCAAGAATGGCATCACTCATGAGGCAGCAAGAACTTTGATTCCTGAATCCAAATTGCCAAAAAGGTTCTGGGCTGAAGCTATTAGCACTGCATTCCACACTCAAAACAGATCTTTAATCACCAAAGGTCAAGGTAAAACTCCATATGAATTATGGAAAGGTAGATTGCCCACTGTTGCCTATTTTCATATATTTGGTTGCAAGTGTTTCATTCACAATAATGGGAAAGAGCAATTGAAAGCTTTTGACAGCAAAGCTGATGAAGGAATATTTGTTGGATGTTCACAAATCAGTAAACCTTACAGAGTCTACAATTGCAAAACCCTTGTTGTTGAAGAAACACCTCATGTTGTGTTTGATGAATCTATTAATGAGTTCAGGGATAGAAGCCTGAATATTGATGAAATAACACAAAGAACAACCAGACTAAGGCTTCAAAGCAAGGAAACAGTGTTTGTAGATGTTGCCCAACCTGAACTTGATGACAATAAAAAACTGGACAACCTACCTGATGGCAATCAACCAGAAGTCAACCAACCAGAAGGAGAAATTGAACTGACTGACCCCATCCCAGTTCAAAACCAGGTAACAACTACCAATGAAGAAGCAGGCAATGCTGAGGTAGTAAATGGATCAAATAGTCAAGGGGGAACCAATGAAAATGTCAACTTATCTGACAATGAGGACAACAACCCTGAATATGATCCTGAACTTGATCCTTCAATTAACTTTCCTGAATTTAATGAGTCTAGTGATCCAACTTCAGAAGAGGACAATCCTCCTGAAGGAATCAGGTCTAGAAGGACTTGGTTGCATGACCACCAAACTAGCCTGATACTTGGTAATCCAAGTGAAGGGATAGAAACTAGAAGGTTTCATGGAGAAAGTGCTTTTTTTTGTTGTTTCCTTTCAGAATAGGAACCAAAAGATATTGAGGAAGCACTTCAAGACACCAACTGGATCATAGCCATGCAAGAAGAGCTGAACCAGTTCACCAGAAATGAAGTATGGGAGCTGGTGGATAGGCCAACTCATCAAGATGTCATTGGAACCAAATGGGTATTTAAAAATAAGAAAAATGAAAATGACATCATTGTGAGAAACAAAGCAAGACTGGTGGCCAAGGGATATTGTCAATCTGAGGGAATTGATTATGATGAAACATTTGCTCCTGTGGCCAGACTTGAGGCAATCAGACTCTTCCTAGCATATGCAGCTCACATGAGATTCAAGGTGTATCAAATGGATGTAAAGAGTGCATTTCTCAATGGGGTACTCAAAGAAGAAGTGTATGTTGAACAGCCCCCTGGCTTTGAATAAGGAGACAAGGTGTACAGATTAAAGAAATCCCTCTATGGCTTAAAGCAAGCTTCAAGAGCTTGGTATGACACCTTATCACAGTTCCTTCTAGATCATGGTTTTGTCAAAAGCACTGTTGACAGAACCTTGTTCAGAATCTGTGAAAGAGATGATATTTTGTTAGTCCAAATCGATGTGGATGACATCTGTTGGTCCCTGAACGAGTAGTGAATGGGATTAAAGTCTAGAGGGGAGGGGTGAATAGACTTTAAAACTTTTTTAAACAGAGTTGAGAACCTCTTCTGATTGCTATGTCAACTGGACTGCAAGTCTGCTGGTCCAGATGACTATAGTGATCTGACTGAGGAGGTTATATGCGGAATTGTGGTGGCCCTGGTTTAGACTCGTTCTTGTAATTCTTATGTAAGTGTTCAACTTGTTTTGCTTAATGAAAATACTCAGCTGATGCTGGTTTGAAAGTTATGGCCTTGTTTTGAAGAATGTTGAAATCACAGTATGCACTATATAATAATGTATGTAAAGACAGAAATGTAAAGTGCAGAAAGTAAATGACACAGGATTTATAGTGGTTCGGATATACGTTCCTACGTCCACTCTCACGTCCACACGTGATGTTTAATCCCTTTAATTACCACAAATTACAAGGGTCTTGACCTTTATAGTCCCAAGGTTAGGACTTTGAGATCTGAGCCGTCCTAACAGCTACGGTCTCCACAAGTGATTGTAAGCACTTGCACTTTAAGGGGTTCAAAAACTTTAACCTTTCGGTGAGGGTTTGGGGTTTTTGAGGTGTATCCAACTAATGGTTCAAGCTTATAATTTGCTTAACCACTATGCCTAAAACAATTGATATACAATATGAACAAGTTTCAGGTTCTTAGGGGTTGGATAGTAATCACTTAAGAGCTATAGATAATCTAATGGTTTCTGGCTCTTTTGAGAATTCTTAGAATAGTATGGCTTTAGCTTTGATTGCTTGCTTGGCTTGTTGAATTCTCTCTTGTGACTTCTTGTTTGTGATTTCTCATCCTCTTGTATTTATAATGGAGATTGGTTGCAACTAGCCGTTGGAGTTGACTAGCCGTTTGAGCAATCTTTCCATAATAGCTTGATTCCTTGATTCCAGCCGCTTGATTGCTTCAATCCTGGGATCATGTCAATCTTCTAAATAAGGTAGGTCTTCGTTTGAATTGCAAGATGACTTAGGAATCAGCCGAGTCCTGGAAGAGCACATAGTCTTCTGATCTGTACTTCTAGTCTTCTGACTACTCTTCTGGCCTTAGGTCTTCTGTCTTCTGATATCAGTAGAGTAACACTCTTCTGATCTGGAAATTCTTTGTACTGCTTTAGGCCATCTTCAATCTGGGACTCCATCAGATAAGTAGGTATACAAGCACCTTAACTTATCTGGACTTCAAGGATCTTCTAGTCTTCATGTCTTCTACTCTTCTCATCTTGAGGATAGGCATGTAAGCCAGGACTGTGCTGATCAGCTGATATCAATACAGTTGATCACACAAGACTAGTCTAAGCTGTTCTATACAAGTCAGCTGATCCTATTACATTTATAAACTCTAAGTGTTTTGGCCATCAAAACTATTCTAACATCAAGTGGGGCTTAGGGTGAATTTATATCCCAACAATTTCCCCCTTTTTGATGAAGCCAAAACTATACTTGATAAATGCTCTTAATGAAATAAGATAAGAGTTTATAACATGCTAAGACTGAAGTATCTGATGAAGACAATGAGAGTTTGTCTTGAAAGCAAAAAGAACTATAACTTGAATATATATAGAGCTTTTACAGATTACAAGTAATAGTTTCTTTAAACTTCTAAAGTAGTCTTCATCAGGTCTTCTGATCTTCAAACGCGGTAGGCAAGGTACAGACGAGCTCGAACTTCTTCCATGTGTTGTACATCTGTAACATTCTCCTCTTCATAGATCTTGTACAGAATCTTCTTAATTTCTATCATGTTGGCTCTTCCTGAATCCAGAAGGGGTGCATCCCATTTGGGTTCTTCAGGAGTTAAGATTCTGCAGTTGTCAAGTCATTTGGCTGTCTTGACAATTTCTTCCCAGAACTCTGGATCTTCAATGTTCATGAACTGGGAGAATTGAAGAAATTCTTCTTCATAGGAAGGGAGAGGGCCAAATTTCCTTACTATGTGGTGTTGAATTTGCCACTTCTTCTTCAGGGGATACCATCTTGGTAGCTCATCTTGAAGGGCTAAGTAATCCACATAATTGCTATCAAACACCAGGACACTGTCTTCTTGTGCTTTGTCCTTCATTGCTTTCCTGAGTTTGGCAATTCTTCTTTCAAATTTGGCTTTGACTGCCTTCGCATCATTCAGCTTCTTTTGCTTAAGCTCTTGAGCTTCAAGCAATTTCTGTTTCTTCAACTCTAGAGCCTCTTTCTCTTCTGCAGTAGGCTCTGCTGGAGCTGATTTCTTGCTGGTCTGAGCTGACTGAGCTTGCTCATCTGCCTTTCTTTTCCTTGTCATTCTCTTTTCAGGAACTTGTTCTACAGGAGCAGTGATCTGTAGACTTTTGGCAGGAGTTTGAGTGAGAGCTTGAGTATCTTCTAGAGCAATTTCTTTGCCTTTGCCTTGCCTGTTCTTGATTTTGCTCTTTAAACCACCCAAGGTTTCAGTCAAGTAATCTTGTGCTACTACCAGTTCAGCTTGCTGGGCAGTAGACTTCTCTAGAGCCTTTATCAACACATATTCCCCCTTTTTGGCTTCAGCAAGTGCAGCCGCAAAAGGCTTCATGGAATTCATGATTTCCACTTTCAGAGTTTGTTTCAGTGCCATGGCATTGACCTTGGCAACTTGGGTCAGATGGGTTATGCTGTGCTCTAGAACTTCAGCATGTGAATTGGAGGAGGAGGCAGCTTCAAATCTAGTTGTAAGTGCTTCCAACTCGGCTGCTGTCTCCTTCAGCTGAGTCTGCAATTTCTCATTCTCCTCTGCAGCTGCCTTAAGAAGGGTTTGACCTTCTTTGGCTCTTACTTCAGCTTCTTCAATTCTGGACTTGTAGGTGGTCTCCATGCGGTGCATCTCATCAGTGTAAAGATCAGCAAACCTTTTGGAGGTGTCAGCTGACAACTTCTGATAGGTACTCAAGTATTCTCCTATCTGCTGATGAAGTGCTTCACCAAACTTGTCTTCAATGTCAAGAATCTGGTCATGAAGACGAGTCTTCTGTTCCCTTGCAGCTTTCTCAACATATCTTCCTAGCTGCAGGCCTAAACCTTTCTCAAAGTGCAAGTCTATTGCAGCTTTGACCTGGGAGCAGATGTCTGCTGTATGGTCAACAGATGGGGTAGAAGTAGAGGGTGTACTTTGAGGCTTTGGATGAACAATTAATGCTTTGCCTCTTTCTTCGGCTGATAGGTACTCCTCATTGAGGTAGCAGGTAGTGGCCTTAGTCAGATGGGTCATGATTCGTCTGCCTGCATCCTCTTGATCGTCAATGAAGTAAGTCAGATTGTCCGAAGGTCTGAAGTGAGCTGGCACTCTGACTACTTCTCTGTCAATCTTTTCTTTGTCAGCTGATGCAGCTGAGTCTTCTGCAGGTGCAGGTGCAGCTAAGTCTTCTGCAGGTGCAGCTGAGTCTTCCACCAAGGCTGGTGCAGCTGATTCCTTCAACTTTGCTTGTTCAGCTGTCTGCTGATCCGATGAGCCTTCTGGGATAGAGACATCAGCAGTGGGGATTCCTAAAATCCGGTTGCAAACTGCAGTCAGTGCCTCATCTGATAGCAGCTGAGCAAAGGATCGAACTTGAGCAACTTCCTTTTGCTCCATCTCCCAGTCGAGGAAGTTTTCCTTTCCTCCCATTCCTTCCATGACCTCAAGAAGGTCATCTACATCATCTCTTCTGAGCTCAATCCAAGAGCATACCCTAAGCACTTGTTCAAACTGGATTGAATTCTCATCAACTCCAGGGGTAGTGGACTTGAGCAGGTTGGCTATCTTCATCCTCATTATCTTCTCTGTTTGGCACATGGGGTAGTGCACCATTCTGAACTGAGGTTGAGAAGGGCCATCTTGAACCAGGTCTTTTGGTGCCATGTCTTCTGGAGCAGAAGGGACAGCGATGGTAGGGGTTTGGGTAGCTGGGGCATTTTCCTCTGCTGTGTGAGTATCAGCAGGGATTTGGGAAGTGATTTCTTCTTGTTGGGTAGGAAGTTGAGATTGATCTTCAGTGATTTGTTCCTCAGCAGGGTTTTGGGTCTGCTGGTCTGGTTCAGTTTCTACTTGAAGATCAGTAGATGTTTGAGCTTGATGATCTTGGACATCTGCTGTTTGAATATCAGCAAGGATTGTGGATATAATCTGAGTTTGATCATCAGTAGGGGGTGTAGAGATGGTCTGAGTTTGGTCGTCTGCTGGTTGAGCATCAGCAGGGATTTGGATATCAGTGTTTAGAGGCTCAGATGGGTTGGACTCATCAGAAGGGTTGAAGGATGAAATAGGGGCTATGCTCATTGGAGTAGGGAGCCTGGATTTCTTGGTTTTCTTTGTGAAAGAAGAAGTGTTCTTCTTTCTCTTCTGACCCTTTGATAGCTTAGAAGGTGTGAAAGTGAGAGGGGGATTAGAGGTACCTGCCTTTTTCAAAGGAGAGGCAGTGGGAGTGGCATCTGAATCAGATGGGGAGATGAGCCCTGATCTGATCAGATATCTTCTTTGTGCTAAGGTCTGATTGTCATCATCATCATCCTCAGCAGCCTTCTTTTGAGCCTCTTCTTTGGATGGCTCCTCTTCTTCTTCAGCAGTAGAGTCATGAGCAGACTCTTCTGCCTCTTCAACAACGTCTTTGTAAGATGCTTCAGCTAACAACTTCCTCCTCTCTTCTTTCAACCTTGCTGCCTCAGCAAGAGCTTCCTTCCTTAAGTAATATTTGGAGATGTGAAAGGTCTTATGAGGTCCCATCTTGTACTTTCTGGGGAGTACTTCCGGAAGGATGATACTCAGCTTGTTGACAAAGCTGACTGTTGATGTCACCTTCCATTCTCTTGACTGTAAGTCCAAGGTCACCTTCTTGGCCTCAAGAGCAATTCTATCCAGAAATAGTCCTTGCCAATCTCCATCAATCTGATCCCAGATTGCAGCCATAACTCGAACTTTCAGAGTGGTAACAGCATCATGGCTGAAGGTGTTACCAAGCAGCATCTTGCCTGCTATATCCATCAGAGTTTGGAACTTAGGTTCAAGTTGGGATTTCTTGAGCCCAGTGCCATCAATAGCCTTTATTCTTCCATCAGTAAACATCTCCATGTACTCTTTTTCTCTACCCATGATGTAGGTGGAGATATTTACATTCCCCCTTGACAAGCCAAACAATTCCTGAAGAATTTCCCTTGTTACCTTGACCTTGTGTCCACCCATGACACTTTCGACATAAGATCCCTTCATCACAGCGTTTGCATAGAAAGCCAGCACATCTTGTTCGTAAACATTGGTGGGTGCTGCTTCCAGAAAATCTCGCAGGTTGAGGTTGATGCAGCGAAGAAGGATCTCCTTGTTTTCTGCTTTGTGTTTGCCCTTGAAAAACAGAGCATTCTCTGTGAACATCTTCCCTTCCTTGGACCACTTTGCAGCATCCAAGGTGCCAGTGCTCTTGGTCTTCTCGTCGTAAATTTCAATGATTGCCATAGTATACTTTGAGTGTTAGGTTTTGAGAGCTTGAAAGAAATTTGCAGAACGAGAGAGTATTGAGAGCAATTGAGTAATGTGAGCGAAAGGGTTTGGAAGAGTTTTAAGGGTGTGTATATATACTCCAACGATTCTTGATCTAACGGTCAGATTTGGGTTTAATTGTGGAGTAGAGCCCAAGATTTTCCTTCTTTGATTTCGGGCCTTTCTTTAAATTTGCCGGCTGAAGTTGCCATGTGGCAACAGTTGATTTGCTGGCAATTTGGTAATTGAGTATTAATGACATCATTACCAAAAATAGCCGTTGTGACTAATTTTGTGGCAAGAATTGATCATCAAGGCCGTTTTTTATAAGTGAATTACATTCCTTATATAGGCCAATTTGTTTAATTACATTCAGGAATAAATCTAGAATGAATTACATGATCAAAGATAGTCATTAAACTCTAAAATCGAGTGATCTGGTCAGCAGAGTGAAGTCTTCTGATTTCTTCAAGAGGTCTGCTGATTTTCCTTGAAAGTCTTCTGGTCAGCTGAGTTGGTCTTCTGATCAGCTGAGTGGAGGATTGAGATTTGCTGAGTAAATCTTCTGTGCTTTGAAGGTCCAACCTGGCTTGATGGATCCTTCGTTGTTTCTGTGATGATCCAACCTGGATGATGGATCTTCCAGCTTTATTGTGAGTGGTGATCCAACCTGGTTTGATGGATCTTCCAGCTCTATCTCTGAATCAAGTAGGACCATCAAATCAATATGTAGATGATCAGCCTGGATAATATCCCACTGGTTCAGGTTGCCCTTACCATCTGATGTTCCTCATCATCAGATGGGTTGTAGCATCAAATGTGTCTTTTTTGAATTTCTTCGCTTCTCTTGAAGGAGAAGGAAGATTGGAAGAGGCTTCAATGGAGTCTGAAGAGAGGGCCATGGACTTAGCCTTCATGTTCTGTTTAGACACAATAGCTTTTGGTAACAAGCTCTCCATGTAGAACTTCCCCCTGGAGAAGAAGCTCTGCTTGCTTGCTACTTTGTCTTCCCCATCTCTCTTTCCTCTAGTTTTCAATAAGGACGTCTTTCTTTCCTCTAGTTTTCATAGGCAAACTCATGTTGAGTAAGCCAAGTGTGCTGATCTGCATCATCTTCATCTTCTGGACAAAGCTTCATCTCCTTCACCCAAGACCTTGGTTGAAGGATGATCTCCATTCCATCTCTTCTTTCGATTGTCTCCATTCCTGAAACAGAAAATAATAGTTAGTGATTTGTGTTCTTAGATTGTCTCCATTCCTCCTTTTATAGGGGTAGAAATGAGGTAGTGGAGTGAAAGATAACAAAACTATAGAGTTGATAGGTCTGAATTTCTGAAAAGTTACTTCTTAAGAACAACAGTGAGATTCTTGATCTAAGGGTTCACATTTAAAGATATTCAGACTTTATCTTATGGAATGCAGAAATTATAAATTTTTGAGCAAGAGTTATTTGAAATCCGTACAGTGCATGCATACTGTTGAGTCGGTGAGGATGATGTATTAATCCAACCAAGTATAACTCAATAGTATACTGTATGTATGTATATAAATAAAGTATTTTATGAAGAATAGTTTATTATTATACATAGTATACACTACTTAGAGTAAAGAAATCAAATAACTTTGTTCAAGTCTGCTGTATATATATATATATGATATGCAATGCAGATTTTAGAGTATTTCATCAAGGATTCTTAAGGTATCATTGATTCCCCCTTGATTAGATGACTCTAAGTTTTCCCTCAGCTTTATTTGTCTTCATTGGGAAAGAACTTACCTGAAGATGAGGGTGTCTATTCACCTCATCTGATCCTCCTAGTCTGCTGCACTGGGATCAGCTGAGGTTTTTAGCTGATCTTTCCTTCTTCATGTGCTTGGGTCCAGGAGTCCTAAGCTGTAACATAGGGTCTTGAACCTTTCTTCAGCTAGGGGCTTAGTCAAGATGTCTGCTCTTTGGATATCTGTGTGAATTTTCTCCATCTTGATGTCCTTCTTTTCAAGGTGGTCTCTTATGAAGTGGTGTCGAATGTCGACATGCTTGCACCTAGGGTTGTAAACGAATCGAATCGAAGCGAATACCACACTATTCGATTCGTATTCGTGAAAGTATTCGAATATTCGTATTCGTATTCGTTTATTTTTCGAATAATAAATTCGATTCGATATTCGATTCGAATGGTTATTCGGTATTATTCGATTCGATTCGAGTATTCGATTCGATTCGAGTATTCGATTCGATTTTTTTAAACAATATTATTCGAGTATTCAATTCGAAATTGATTCGTATTCGATTCGAAACTATTCGATTCGAAATTTGTGTAGAAATTTTACAAAATATCCAACATATCTACTTACTAAAACACTCAACAAAAGTTAAATTCATAATTTTGTTGTTTCAAATCTCATTACAATATTCAATCATTTGAAGTAATTACCATGGTTGCAGAAATCTGCGCCCGCTATTGGGCGTCGCCGTGGCGGCCAAGTGACGTTACGACCGTTTAGGCGTTGGTTTAAATAAAATTAAAAGAAGAAAACGAAAAAAAATACACATTCAAAAAATCTGATGTCACGAAACTTCATATCTTCAATCTTCTTCCACACATCTGCTCACCACAAAAAGAGTAGGCAGCCTACTTGCCGCCTCCGCTCTCTTGTCGCTGCCACACTTCTTTTCACCCTATTTTAGGGCAGCAAATAATTTTTAATAAAAAACCTAACTAGATATACTGGGCCACAGCCCACAAGTCTACACAAGCCCACTATTATTATTAGTAATTTATTATTAAATAGATATCTTTTTTTTAACAAAAATAAATATCTTTCTAATGTATTGAAGTTACGAAGTGGAGTATATAATTTAAAAATGTATTATATATAAATATATATATATATATATATTATATTTAATCGAATCGAATACTTACGAATATCGAATCGAATATCATAATTTTGTATTTTTATTCGTTTATTAATCGAATCAAAAAAAATATTTGAATTCGAATTCGAATCATAAAATTTCGAATACGAATATCAATATTCGAATACGAATACCAAATCGACCAAAATTATTCGCTTCGTTTACAACCCTACTTGCACCTTGTGTGGAGGACTGGATTTTGAGTGATGGCAATGGCACTGCTGCTATCACAATAAATAGGGACTTCTCTTGCCTCTACATTGTAATCCTTGAGTTGTTGAACTAGCCAGAGAAGCTGACTACAACAACTACCAGCTGCCATATATTCTGCTTCAGTGGTGGAGGTTGCAACTGAGGTTTGCTTCTTAGAGAACCATGATATCATCTTGTTGCCTAGAAATTGACAGGTTCCAGATGTGGATTTCCTATCAATTCTACATCCTCCATAGTCTGAGTCAGAGTAGCCACTCAATTCTAGATTGTCATCAGCAGGGTACCATAGTCCTAGGTTGACTTTTCCTTTTAGGTACTTGAGAATCTTCCTTGCTGCTTCTAGATGACTTTGCTTTGGGTTTGCTTGAAACCTAGCACATACTCCTACAGCAAATGTTATGTCTGGTCTACTAGCTATAAGGTATAGTAGAGATCCAATCAGTGCTCTATATTCTGCTTGATCAACTGCCTTTCCAGACTCATCTGGTTCCATTTTGAAAGATGTCATCATTGGAATCCTTGCAGTCTTGCTTTGTAGAGCTTTGAATCTTTCTAATAGGCTCTTGGTATACTTGGATTGGTTGATGAAAATCCCTTCTGAACTCTGCTTGACTTGAAGTCCTAGGAAATAATTCATCTCACCCATCATGCTCATTTCAAACTTTCCTTGCATAAGTTCAGAGAACTTCTTGCACATCTCTTGATTGGGTGATCCAAATATAATATCATCTACATATATTTGTACCATTAGGATGTCTTCTCCTTCTTGTATTCTGAAAAGAGTTCTATCCACTTTGCCTTTTGTATATCCATTGTCAAGTAGGAATTGTGACAATGTGTCATACCAAGCTCTAGGGGCTTGTTTTAGACCATAGAGAGCCTTCTTCAGTCGATATACTTGATTGCCTTTTTCAAATCCTGGAGGCTGCTCTACATATACTTCTTCTACCAGAATACCATTTAGAAAAGCACTCTTGACATCCATTTGATATACCTTGAAGCCCATATATGATGCATAAGCTAGAAACAGTCGAATGGCTTCTAATCTGGCTACTGGAGCAAAAGTTTCATCATAGTCAATCCCTTCAGATTGTGAATATCCTTTTGCAACTAGCCTTGCCTTATTTCTAGTTATCACATCATTTTCGTCCTTCTTGTTCTTGAATACCCACTTTGTTCCTACTACATTGTGGCTTTCAGGACGATCTACCAATTCCCAGACTTCATTTCTTTCGAATTGGTTTAGTTCTTCTTGCATAGCAGTGATCCAATTGCTATCTGTCATTGCTTCTTCTATGTCAACTGGTTCAATGTTGGATAGGAAAGCACACCAGCAGAACATAGATGATTGTGAGTTCTGATTTAGTTGTCTTCTGGTCTTGACACCTGAGTCAGCTCCTCCTAAGATGAGGTTTGATGGATGGTTGTTCCTCCATGTATGCCTCACAGGAGTATCTGCATTGGATGAGCTTGGATTCTCATCTGATCTAGTGCCATCAGGAGGGTTAGCTTGATTAGGTCGATCATCATCTGTATCTTGTGTGTCAAAGAGATCATTCCCCCTGGCATTTGGGATTGGTGCATCTTGATTCTGGTCAGCTTGTCCTGCTTGAGTTTGAGATCTAGTGATAGGTCTATGAGGCTTATCTTCCTCTGGTTCTTCAGGAAAAGGTTCATTTACTTCAATGAACTCATCTGGTTTGGGCTTGATCACTAGATGTCTCATCTGATCTGCAGCTGAGTTTGTTTCTACTGCATTCTTTACACAAGATTCATCAAAAACAACATGAGGTGTTTCTTCCACAAGAAGGGTTCGTTTGTTGGGTACTCTAAATGCTTTGCTAGTAGAGGAGTATCCTAAGAATATTCCCTCATCTGCTTTGGCATCAAAAGCATTCAACTTACTCCTCCCATTGTTGTGAATGAAACACTTACAACCAAATATGTGAAAGTAAGATACTCTAGGTTTTCTTCCTTTCCACAGTTCATATGGGGTTTTCTCATGAATTTTGTGAATACCTGACCTGTTTTGAGTGTGACAAGCTGTGTTGATGGCTTCTGCCCATAGCTTCTTAGGAGTGGAGAATTCAGCAAGGAGTGTTCTAGCAGCTTCCTTGAGTGTTCTGACTCTTCTTTCAGCTACACCATTCTGCTGTGGCGTTCTTGCTGCACTTGTCTCATGCTGAATACCATTAGAAGTACAATAGGCAATAATATAAGAGTTAATGAATTCAGTGCCTTTGTCACTTCTAATTTTCACAATTGGTTCTCCTTTCTCTACTTGGATCCTCTTCAATAGTTCAGGAAGCTTCTGCTGTGTTTCACTCTTCTTGTATAAGAAGATAACCCAAGTAAACTTGGAATAATCATCTACAACAATAAGAGTGTACTTCCTCCCTGTTAGAGTGGTTGGAGTGATTGGTCCAAAGAGATCCATGTGAAGCAATTCAAGAACTCTGCTGGTTGATACTGTCTTCTTGGTCTTAAAGGAGACCTTTGTTTGCTTTCCTTGTTGACATGCATCACATACCTGATCTTTACAGTAGAGTTCATTAGGCAGACCATCAACTAAGGATTCCCTTGCTAACTTGTTCATAGTCTTAAAGTTCAGATGACTAAGACATTTGTGCCATAGCCAGCTGACATCTTTAGGGCTCTTCACAAGCAGACATGTATCCTTAGGACAGCTGTTCCAATTTGCAAGATACATACTTCCCTTTCTAGATCCTGTTAGAAGGTTTTGTTTTGTTCTTTTATCACTTATGAGACACTCATCTTTAGAGAATTTGACTGAGTAACCAGTGTCACAAAAATGAGAAACAGATAATAAATTAAACTTAAGACCTTCTACATATGATACATCATGTACCTCAATGTCACCATTTTTAAGGGTGCCATATCCTTTTGTGTTACCATGCGCGTTATCACCAAAGAAGACTTTTGGACCTTTCTTCTCTATGTAGTTGGTCAGCAGGGCTTTGGTTCCTGTCATGTGAGTTGAGCATCCACTATCTATGTACCAAGTTTCTCCTACTAGACCTCCTCTTCTGTATAGGTCCCTCCTTTCCTGCAAGAAAAGTTAAGTCTTAGGTACCCATTTTGTTTTGGGTCCTTGGGTGTTAGTACTACCCTTGGGAGCCCACATATACATTGGTCGTTTGAACAACCTTGAACACTTGAGTTGTTTCCCTCGGGCATCACAGAACCAAATCTTACCAGTCAGCACCTTGGACTGATCTGATTTGTTCTTAGTGTCAGCTAAGTAATAGTCAAATGGTTTCCCTTTATAGGAGTGTACATACATGATCTTTTGACTAGTTACATTCGGCCTGGGTGCATTAGTTGGTCGATGCACACGATTATATGGACCATACTCTTCTGTTCTCACAATATCATAAGAGATAGGGGGTGCAAAGAGAACAGATTTGTTTGAAGAAGACCTCTTCTTCTTGGCTGGAGCAGCATACAGCTGAGACTGTCTCAAACGAGATGGTCTAGGTTGTTTGTTGTTCCTCTGTACAGGCTTGGGGTTAGCTTGTCCTTTACCCTTTTTGGTTTTGGGATAGTTAGCCTTAGCTGGTACAGGTGCCTTTTGGTTCATATTAGGTTCATTGTGTTTAGAACACTCACCCTTTTCATGTGTCTGAGTAGTGCACTTGTTAGGTGTACTACCCCCAGCTGGAGAGGATGTAGATGGATTAAGTTCATAGCCAAAACCCATCTTATTGCCATTTGATCTATAATACTCAGAGATACTTTCAATAGTAGTAGAAGCTTTATTGAACTCTGATATCTTTTGATTTAGGCATTCCTTCTCCTTTTCTAAGAGCTTGTGTGCTTGGAAGAGGTCATCGAACTTGGATTGTAGTGAACGAAGTTCCTTAGTTTCTAAAGCTTGAGCTTGTAACATCCCCTCATACAACTGAGTTATTGTGGTATTTTCTTCCTTAAGAAGCTCCACTTCTTTGGTCAATCTTTCATTCATTGTGACCAATTCAGGGGTGTTATCAAACTTAGTCTTTTTCAACTTAGTAATTTCTTTCCTTAGACCCTTGTTCTCCTCTTCCACTTCTATAAAAGCTCTAGTGGCAATATCCAGATCACCTTTTACCTTTCTTAAAGATTGATAATAGGTGTCTTCTGATTCGCCTTCAGATGAGTTTATCTCATCTGATTGTGAAAAAATAGGTGAATGGAAAGTAGTAGTATAGGAGTTTACCTCATTTTCACCTATGGCCATCATAGCTAGGTCATCTGAATCATTTGAGAAGATTTGACAGGCTGGTGATGTAGGGAGTTCATCACTTTGATATTCAGATTCTTCAGTCACCATAGCTTTCCTGTCTGAATTTCTCCTTGGCCTTCTTTCTTCTTTGTCATCCAAATCCAGCTCAGGACATTCATAGACATAGTGTCCTGGTTTGCGACAATTAAAGTATGATCCAGGTTTCTGATTTGAGTTGCCTTTCCTTGGAGGAGTGGCATCTCTTCTTCTAGATCCTCGGCTGTCAGATGACTCCACATCCTTTCTAGGATGTCTTTCTGGTGTTCTTTCTCTGGAACCTCTGGAGGGTGAACTTGCTCTTCTATCTTTGTAGTTTCTATAGAATTTTCTATATTTACTGTTGAGAGTGTTCATCCTTTCGAATCTCTTGATCATAAGAGCCATTTGTTCCTTCAGACTCATGTCTGATCCTTCACAGTCTTCTGTTTTCAGAGAGGTCTTGCCAGATGAGGTACTTGCAGTTTTTGTATTGGCTGCCTTGAAGGCTACGGTCTTGGAGGTAGATGGGGTTGCAGTTGGCTCATCACTTCCTGAGTTTTCTTCTCTTTCCAGATCATATTCATGAGCTTTTAGGTTCTGAAATAGAGTTTGAGCAGACCACTTCTTGATATCTTGAGTATCCCTGATGTTGGTCTTCTTGAGTCTCCATTTCTTGGTTAGAGAGTCTAAGATCTTTAGATTTTTCTCTCTATTTGTATATTTCTTGCCCAGAGATTCTATCTCATTGATGATCTTGGTAAATCTATTGTCTAGCTGATCAATAGACTCTTCTGGTTGCATCTTGAAGTGTTCGAACTTCTTGACTGCTGTAGACAACTTGGATTCCTTGATCAGCTCAGTTCCTTCACAGAGAAGTGCCAATGCCTCCCACATTTCTCTGGCTGACTCACAGTGGATTACCTTTGCAATGTACTCATTTGGAAGAGTTTGCATTATGTAATCTTGAGCAATGCTATCAAGATTTGATTGCTTCATCTCTTCTGGTGTGAGATCCTTCATGGGCTTGGGAACCAGTTCTCCAACTGGGACTTCTGGATCACCATTTGCAGTGTTGACTGTCATGATGGTGATTGGGCCTTCTGTGATTACTGACCACATCTTGTAGTGGACTGATGTGAGATTCTTCCTCATCCTGATCTTCCAGTAATCATAATCCTCTACTGAAAACTTAGGCAACTTTCGCATATTAGCACTCATGCTGTATGAGTTTTCAAAAACAAGTTTTCCAAAAAGATTTGTTCAAGAGGACTACAGAAAGACTCCCTCAAGTCTTCTGATAATCTAGAGACAGTAGTCCGTTAGAACCACTGCTCTGATACCACTTGTTGGTCCCTGAACGAGTAGTGAATGGGATTAAAGTCTAGAGGGGAGGGGTGAATAGACTTTAAAACTTTTTTAAACAGAGTTGAGAACCTCTTCTGATTGCTATGTCAACTGGACTGCAAGTCTGCTGGTCCAGATGACTAGAGTGATCTGACTGAGGAGGTTATATGCGGAATTGTGGTGGCCCTGGTTTAGACTCGTTCTTGTAATTCTTATGAAAGTGTTCAACTTGTTTTGCTTAATGAAAATACTCAGTTGATGCTGGTTTGAAAGTTATGGCCTTGTTTTGAAGAATGTTGAAATCACAGTATGCACTATATAATAATGTATGTAAAGACAGAAATGTAAAGTGCAGAAAGTAAATGACACCGGATTTATAGTGGTTTGGATATACGTTCCTACGTCCACTCTCACGTCCACACGTGATGTTTAATCCCTTTAATTTACCACAAATTACAAGGGTCTTGACCTTTATAGTCCCAAGGTTAGGACTTTGAGATCTGAACCGTCCTAACAGCTACGGTCTCCACAAGTGATTGTAAGCACTTGCACTTTAAGGGGTTCAAAAACTTTAACCTTTCGGTGAGGGTTTGGGGTTTTTGAGGTGTATCCAACTAATGGTTCAAGCTTATAATTTGCTTAACCACTATGCCTAAAACAATTGATATACAATATGAACAGGTTTCAGGTTCTTAGGGGTTGGATAGAAATCACTTAAGAGCTATAGATAATCTAATGGTTTCTGGCTCTTTTGAGAATTCTTAGAATAGTATGGCTTTAGCTTTGATTGCTTGCTTGGCTTATTGAATTCTCTCTTGTGACTTCTTGTTTGTGATTTCTTATCCTCTTGTATTTATAATGGAGATTGGTTGCAACTAGCCGTTGGAGTTGACTAGCCGTTTGAGCAATCTTTCCATAATAGCTTGATTCCTTGATTCCAGCCGCTTGATTGCTTCAATCTTGGGATCATGTCAATCTTCTAAATAAGGTAGGTCTTCGTTTGAATTGCAAGATGACTTAGGAATCAGCCGAGTCCTGGAAGAGCACATAGTCTTCTGATCTGTACTTCTAGTCTTCTGACTACTCTTCTGGCCTTAGGTCTTCTGTCTTCTGATATCAGTAGAGTAACACTCTTCTGATCTGGAAATTCTTTGTACTGCTTTAGGCCATCTTCAATCTGGGACTCCATCAGATAAGTAGGTATACAAGTACCTTAACTTATCTGGACTTCAAGGATCTTCTAGTCTTCATGTCTTCTACTCTTCTCATCTTGAGGATAGGCATGTAAGCCAGGACTGTGTTGATCAGCTGATATCAATATAGTTGATCACACAAGACTAGTCTAAGCTGTTCTATACAAGTCAGCTGATCCTATTACATTTATAAACTCTAAGTGTTTTGGCCATCAAAACTATTCTAACATCAAGTGGGGCTTAGGGTGAATTTATATCCCAACAACATCATATTTGGATCTCCAAATGAGAAACTGTGTGAGAAATTCTCTAAACTCATGCAGAGCAAATTTGAGATGTCCATGATGGGATTGAGGAATTTCTTTCTAGGACTTCAAGTCACTCAATCAAAGAAAGGAATATTCATCAATCAGGCCAAATATACAAGGGACATGATCAAGAAATTTGGATGTGCTACAAGCAAGCCTGTTAGAATCCCCATGGATACAAATTGGAAGATGGATCCTGATGAAAGTGGAGAATCAACCAATTCCACTAATTACAGAGGCATCATAGGATCATTGTTGTATCTCACTGCAAGTAGGCCTGATATCACATTTACAGTTGGAGTTTGTGCATGATTTCAAGCAAATCCAAAGAAGAGCCACCTTGATGCTGCCAAGAGAATTCTAAGATATCTCAAGGGAACTGAGAATCTTGGATTATGGTATCCAGCTGATGATAACATAGAGCTTACTGGATATTCAGATGCAGACTATGGAGGTTGTAGAATTGACAGAAAATCCACCTCAGTAACATGTCAATTCTTGGGCAGCAAGCTAATCTCATGGTTCTCAAAGAAGCAAAATGCAGTTGCAACATCAACAACTGAAGCAGAATATGTAGCAGCTGGAAGTTGATGTGCTCAGATACTTTGGCTCAGACAGCAACTCAGAGATTACAAAGTCATCACCAATGAAGTTCCAATATTCTGTGACAACAATAGTGCAATTGCTATTTCACAGAATCCAGTGCTCCACACCAGATGCACACATGTTGATATCAAGCATCATTTCATAAGGGATCATGTGGAAAAGAAAGATATCAAGCTTGTCAAAATTCACACTGATAAGCAAAAGGCTGATATCTTAACAAAGCCACTAGCTGAAGCAAGGTTTCTAGAACTTTCAGCTGAATTGGGCTTACTTGATCCAGGGAAGATGGAGAAATGAAGAAGGAAGCTCAAATGGAGGGGGAAGTTCTTTAAGATGAACTTCAGCAAGGTTGACCAACCTCACTAAAAATGTCTATCTTAAAAGAAAACTCAGTGGAGTTGTCCTTATAGCCTTCAGCAATGTTGGTCAGGATGTTTGACCATGTGGGACCCAGTCAGCAACTTTGGGACCCACTCAGGCATGTTGGTCAGTTATTTTGACCAAAACAAAAGTCAAAACATCTTTCAGGATGTTTGTTCGAGTTAATAGGGTGATAGTTGCTATTTTTAGCATTGATTGGACATTTAAAGGAATTCTTGGGCTAAGAGTAGTCTATTTTTAGGATGGCGTGTGCTATTAAGGTTTTAGCCCCCAAATGGCAAATCTGCATTTAATGCAAAATCTCTTTTAAGATTGCATTAAGTACTGTGCTATCATCAAAGCCATTGATTAACCTTAAACCTTCATCTAACCGTTCCACAACCCACTACCCCACTTTATCCATTTGGTTTTATGATTTGTCCACCCTCAAAAGCTTTTGTCCAACGGTTAACAAAAGTCCTACATATAAAAACACTCAGTTTTTACCCTCATTTCTCACGCACCCATATCTTCAAACCCTTAAGCAATTTTTTGAAAAACTCTCAAAAACCTTCAAACTCCCCACTCATCTCTTTCAAAAATTATCCATGGCCCCCAAGATCAAAAGAGAGGAACTGGTAGATTTCAATGATCCATCACTGGATATTGACTTTACCTATCTGAGCAACACAAACTCCCTATGGTTCAAGAAGCTTGTGGCTTTTGACAGCCCTGATGAGGAAGTACATCCAGTCCTTCAATGGCTTAGGGATGCTGGGCTCGAAAAGTTCTTAGGCACCAAGCCTGACTCTTGCCTCAACCCATTTATGGCTGAATTCTTTGCTTACCTAAGGTGGAAGGGTAAGAAATGTGATGTGTGCACCAAGCTCACATATGCAGAGGAGGATGAAGAGGAGGAGACCCAACACACCATCATCTTCACTTCTAAAGACATGGATGCCAGTTTTGGGCTACCCTCTGAAGGCCTTAATCCTGAATTATACAGAGAAGGAGAGGAACAAGAGTTCTCTGATCTATGGATGAAGGTCCCCAAGAAGCTGGTAGGTGCACAAAACAAGAAAACTTTGAAATCAAAGTATGAGCACTTATTTGATATTGTTGTGAAAAGTTTGTTAAGCCATTCTAGGAGTGTTGAGCAAATCAGTTTGCCAAAGTTGAGAGTAATGGCTGCTGTGATTGACTCTGCTGAAAAGAGAGTCAAATTTGATTGGAAGAACTTCATTCTAGGGAAAATGATGAATGAAAAGTTCAAATTCAAGGAGGTGAAACACCACAAGGTGGTGGTAGATGGGAAGCTTCTGTTTTGCACAAGAGCAAGCCTGCTCTTGGAAAGATTTGCCCATTACACACACCTACAAGCCAAACCAAAGCCCTTCCCAGCCCAGAAGGTGATGTTCAGGAAGATGTCCTCAAAAACAGAAAAGAGGAAGCAAGGGGCAGCATCCAAGCAAGCCCTAACTGTTGCACGTGTTACCAGATCTTCTCCAAGGAAGAGGAAAGCTCAGACAGAGAAAAAGATGAAACAGATTCTCAGTGAATCTTCTCCAGAAAGCCAGTCTAGAAGTGGAGGTGCCACTTCTGAGGAGATTGACAGAGTTGAGGAAGAAGGAGTCAACCCTCCTAAAGAGGGAGAAGAGTTCAGGGAGATTGTCCCTCTTCAACCAGAGACTGTGACTGAGTTCAGGGACCTTGAGAAGCCAACAAGGTCTGAAAGAAGAAGAAGGATAATCAAAACTTCTGAGAAGCAGAAGTTGATGGAGGAGGAGAAACAAAGAAAAGAGTTCTTCAAGGAGATTAGACAAGCTAGTAGGTCTAACTCCAAGTCAAGGTCCAAGTCCAAGAGCCCTGAAGCCAACTCCCCTGATATTCAATCCCAAAGAATATCCCCATCACATGATGAATCCAAGCATGAGGAAGAGGAGTGCAAGACTCCTGAGGATGCTCCCATTGTGGCCAAAAAGACTTATTCTCCTAAAGGTGCCCCTGACAGGACAGGTATTGATGTATTGGCTGATATAGAAGATAGGCCATTCTCCCCCCTTGATCCCAGACTTCTTTCATATACCAAACTTCTTGAATCTGCTCTTCAAAAAGGTGATCAATTTACTCTCCCACCCATTCAAGCCATTCCAATAACCTCCTCAGGAACATTGCTCTCTACAGCACCTGAGTCCCAAATCATTCTAAGTTCTTCTGAACCCAACCCATCTGAACCCCAGCCCAACCTTCCTGAATCTCAATCCAACCCTCTTGAATCACATGCCAACTCTTCTGATGAAGATGAAAGTGGAGAAGAGTACACTTATGAGGGGATGCTAAGGCAAATTGCCAAAGCAAATGTTGATCAGCTATACCCAGGATTGAAGGATTATCCAAGGCTGCAACAACAGTTCTATGATCTCAGGGCCCTTGTTGAGATCAAAGATAGAACCATGGTGGAGATAGCTCAGGCTATCAAGGATAAGGGTGCAAGTTGGTGGCAGGTTGAAGAGAACAGGTTGTTGCACTTTGCAAATGTTAAGAAGTCCAGTGTGTTGACCATTGAGGCCTTGTTTTGTACAATTGTTCATGAGAAGGTGTTGGCAGAGAGAGAAAGGATTGCTCAAGGATTCAAGCATCCTGACAGCACCTCAGATGATGCAGATGATGATGATGATGATGATAACACCAATCCCAACCCTCCTGGACTAAATTCTGCTCAGGTACATTACTTGACTTATCCTTCAATTAAGAACTCTGATAAATCAGAGGAGTTGCCCAAGAGTGGTGACTCAGTCCAAGATACATTGGCCAAGGATGGTTCTTCTGAGCCTGAGGCAAAGCTTGACAATGTTGAGACTTCCATAGGAGAAGCTGGTTTGACTAAAGCCTCATCAATGTCAGACAAGTTGGACATTGACCAGCCTTTAGTCATTAAGGATGACTCAGTGGCCTTGGGATGCCCAAGCACTGTGATCTCCCAACAACTGCCCTCTGTGGATCCTGTTGAAGATATGGAGGTGTCAGGTTTAGGAAATGAAGGAGTTGAAAAGGAGAGTAGTGATGAAGAATCAGAGGGTGATGAAGGAGATTGTGTGATAACTGGTAGTTTGAGTGCACCACAAAAAGAGGGTGAGGAAGTTGAAATGTTGGGTGAAGCCCAACATGAGAGTCAGGTTATTCTTCAAGTCAAATCTGAACTTGATGAATCCCTTGGTGAAAGGAGGCCTGATTCTCCAGTGTATGTGAGTCCATCAAATTTAAATGAAGAAAAAAATGTAGTTGAAAATGAGAGTAAAGGTGCTGATGTATCAGACCTTTTGGGAGATGAAAAGAAAGAGGGTGTTGAGGGAGATTTTTCTAACCCTTTGAGTTTTGCAGATTCTGTAGCTGTTACAATTGAACAAATCTTTGCAGATGCTTCCCTAACTGATATTCCAGTTGATGCTGATATTGATCTTGAGGCAATCTCAGCTAATGTGTCCACTTTGAACAAAATTTACTTTGAACAAGCTAATGCAACTGAGGCTGGTTTGCAAATTGCTACACAGACTGCAGCCTCCATTGAGGAGCAATCAGAGAAGTTGGACATCCTGGTCAGGGAAGTTGGGAAAGCTCATGCTGAAACTGCTGACACCCTTGATGGCTAAGGAAAGACATTAGCCTCTGTTGAAATGAGGCTCACAGGTTCTGAAGAAGTAGTCTAGCCCACCTTAGATGCCAGAATAAGTGGTGTTGAAACTGGCCTGCAAACAGTTTCAACTGAAGTTACCAAAGCCAAGGATGCAATGACCAAGTTCACAAGGACTGTGAAGAGGGAGCAGCAGGGATTAAGAGACAATTACAAGCACAATGTGTTGGCCCTAGAGAGGACAATCAAGGATGCCCTGAGGCAAAGGACAACAACTCAGAGAAGGAAAGTTGAGGAACTTAAAGCTGCAATGGTGAAGGAGGCTGCTGAGCAGTTCACAGTGGAACTTATGGCCAAGGTCTCTAATCAAGTTGTGACCAACCTCACTGACCAGCTACAGGACAAACTTGATCAATCCTTGAAGGCGACACTTGATGCAATTGTTGCCCAGAAGATGAAGCCAGTCCATGCCTTTCTTAGTATGGCAGATGATAGGATGCAAAACATCCATGATGAAAATGTCTATCTACTGCAAGAGTTGAAGTCCCTCACTCATGCTCATTCCCATCTCTCTGTCACAATGAGTGAGTTGAAGCCCCAGTGTTTTGATAATGCCAAAAAGGGGGAAAGAGAGAGAGCTAGGGCAAAGGGAACCTTAAAGATAGGAGAGTCCAAGGGAAAGGACAAGGTCCCTGAGTTTGAAGATGAGGAAGAGGTAGACATTGGGAAAGGCAAAGGCCCAATGAATATTGAAGATCTTACTGAAGAAGAACAAATTCAGATTGCAGTGAAGAAGTCCATAGCCTCTGTGGTGGAAGATCAGGCCAGATGGCAACAAAGACCTGGAGGTGAATCTGCAGGCCTTGACCCCAAAGAGAAGATTGTTGAAGTGAGGGGGAAGGTCACCAGAGCCTCTGAAAGAAAAAGAAAGGAGAAGACCTTTACTGACTTCCCAACCAGCCTGACTTTACCATCTGAATTTCAAACTGAAGAGGCAACTCAACTGAGAAAGTCAAAGAGGCTGAAGAAAGCAGCCATGCTGCCTGAAATCCAAGAAGTGGAAGCTGAAGAAGAAGGAGAGGAGACGGAGCCTGATGTGAAAATGCCCAAGCTTGCTGATGATCCCTCAAAGCTGTTTGAGGAGGGATTTGGAAAGGATCCTGAAACTCAGGAAAAGCTGGCTCTTCAGAGAGCCAAAGAAAGAATTGATCAGTTGGTTGAGGCCAACAAAGCAAGGGATGAAAGGAGGGCAAATTTCAGAGATCCAAGGAGAAGGGCTTCTTACAGAAGGTTGAAGCCACAAATGCTTCAAAGATGGGACACTCAATACCCTCACCATGACAAGTGGGTGCCAATCCAACTGAATGATGCATGGGAGGAGGCCAAAAGGAGTTTTGTTTATGACTTCTATGTCATAGGCAAGTGGCTAGGAGAAAATGTTGATGAAGTGTTTGTCCAGTTTATGTTTGAGAATCACAGGGACTTGTATCAGAAGTTGTTTGCAGCAGCTGACTTGGCAAGGATTGAGTTCAAAGCCCCTGGTCCCATTCTGTATATGCCTCCCAAGTTCAATGGGAACTTGATTGATGAAGGGAAGATTCTGGAGGAGTTTATCTCCATTATGAAGATGGAGAAGATGAAGCCTGGCCCCAAAGGAACCAATCAAGACATTTGGGAGTTGAAGAAGAGGGTCTGGGCTCAGTATGGAATTGCTCCCCAAGATGATGGCACTCTCTGAAGCATAAGTCCACTCTTTCCCTTCTATCTATGATTTCCTTGTTGTTGTTATCTTAATTTATCTTGTATCTGCTTAGTGAGTCCTTTTGATTTTCTGCATTGTAATGCCCTATGATATATATTAAAGGATCACTATTTTTTTTCAGAGATAACGACTCATTATCTCAGCTAACCTGACATAACCTATATACTTGATTTATTATTGTGCTAACAGTTTGTTTCAGGAAAACTGACCAGATCATTCATCCTGAAGACAAAGCTTAGTATAAGTCAAGTTCCCTTTGTAATAGGTTTTGGCATCATCAAAAAGGGGGAAATTGTTGGGAAATAAAATGATTTTGATTAAGATACCAAAACCCCTGATTGATGATGATCAGATTAGTTGAGATACAATCAAGTCTAGATCAGTCTAGTTGTCTCAGGATAGTTGAGACAGTAAGAATGCTTAAGTCTAAATCTCAGAAATGTTGTGAGATTTATAGTTCAGGATAGTTGTCCAAAGCTGGAATGTTAGGCAGCTTGCTAAGTATTAGTGTCTTATGACAAGTTTGCTGAGTATACAAGACAAGCTTGCTAAAGAGGACAAGATGGTTGAATGATCAAGTATGATAAGGCAAAGCTGCATGCATTAATAAGAGCTGTATCAGATCAGCTGAAGCCTTAATGATCAAGAGCATTGAATGCTATACTCACAGAAGACAAATTTATTGAAGCATTTATTGCCATCAAGCCTGAACAAGCATTGAAGACTTAGAAGCATTAAAGACTGGAGAATTGAATGAATGTTGGAACATTCTAGTTAGCAGCAGGAATGTTCAGGACAGTTGTCCTATCTGACCGTTGGTTGAGTGTAAAATCTGCCACAATCAACCTTGGGAAATGTGCAAATTTGGAAGCTGACATAAGTCATTTCAGCCGCATTTTTCAGAAGTCAACACATTCATTCAAGCAACCATTGAAGAGCCTTTTACACAGTGGATAATAGAAGGTCAAGCTTCAAAGCCGTTTCAATGGAGTTGCAAATAGACAAGTTTGAATTGCTATCTCTCCAACGGATAGTTGATCAAATTGGTCTATAAATTCAGAAGTGATCCAAGGATTCAAGCATCCAACTACTTGCTATCAAACTATCATCAAGCAATCAAAGGAAACCAAAGTTGTTCTTAAGAATCCCAAGTTTCCTGATCACTTCAAATAGCTAAGCCATTTCTTGTAATATTCCAAGCTTAGCATTGAGATATCCTAAGCCTTTACAATGTTCTTATTGTAAAGGATATCTCTATTAGTTGGAACCAAACCTCAAACCCTTACCTCATTGAGTGAAGTAGTGTTTGTTGTAGAAGTGAGGAGTTAAGGACTGTTATTGAGAAACACAGTCTTAACTCAGAGAGATTGAGCATTAGGACTCTAATTATCATAGGGATCAAAGCACTAAGAGAGTGTTGTTGATCAGTGCACCTTGGCACTATAAAACAAGTTAATTCCATTGTTAAGGAATTATCCTGTTCAATCAGGGAAAGTGGATGTAGGAGCTTGAGACTCTGAACCACTATAAATTGTTGTGTCATTTACTTAGTGCACTCATTCCTTTATTACATTACTCGCAATCAATCATTTCTAAAGAGATTATCTCAGTAAGTAAAGAAAAATTGTTTTGGACAAAGTCCCTGATCAACTGTGTTTTCAGAAATTAACTTGGAGTATTCTTTCAAGATAAAGGCCAACCACATTCCGCACTTAGCAACTCTCTTAGATATTTATCCAACTGATCACTTAATAGTTTTCAGTAGGACAAGTATCTATTGAAGTTCACACTCAGGCTAGTTGTGAGACAACCTCCCTGATTAGATCAAACTGTTTTTAAAAAGAAAAGAATTTGCATACACAAGTGCATTCCCCCCCCCCCATACACTTGTGTCATACTCCACCAAGGACCAACATTATCTGATTCTCTCTTCTTGAACTTCACTTGAACTTCTTGAGCTTTTGGAGCTGAATCCGCAACCGAATCCTTTCCGATCTTGTATTTGGGGCTTTTATAACGTTAATCCAAAGGCTTAGCACCGTATTTTGGTTTAAACGCCGAATTTAGGGACTTTTTTGATGAATGTCGTTGAAGATCGTTCTTGAATTTGGGACTTTGTAACGTTAATCCAAGGGCTTGACGCCGTATTTTGGATTAAACGTTGATTTTCGGGACTTTTCGGGACTTTTTCGGGACTTATCGAGACTTTTCCGTTGAAGATCCACGAAGAACCTTGAAGAAACGCCGAATCGAAGAGGCTTAGCACCTTGATCTCCACTCGAACACTGCTTCTTGCAGCTTTGCACGAAGAACGCCTTGAAGAAACGCCGAATTGAAGAGGCTTAGCACCTTGATCTCCACTCGAACACTTCTTCTTGCTGCTTTGCACGAAGAACGCCTTTGAAGCTCCTCCAACTCCTGAAGAACACTTTAAAATCTCTGCAGAGAATTTTAGAGTCTTGAATGCTTCTGATTTCTTGATTATGAAATGAGTCCTGTATTTATAGGTGTAGGCCTGGAGATATTTGTGCAAGTGGTTAGGGCTTTAATTCAAATTTTGAATTACTTGATGGGCTAAGAATACCCTATTTGGGCTTGATTTGGTTTGTTGGACTTTAGAGGCCCATCTTCATTTATGGGACTTTTACAAGCCCGTCTTCATTTATCGGACTTTAGAGGCCCGACTTCATTTATCGGACTTTAGAGGCCCGACTTGCTTTATTGGGGTTTGGAGATCCATTTTAACTCAGTGATCTTTCAAGGCCCAAATTAATTGGAGGGAATAATTAAATAATAATTAATTATATATTTATTTTTTTAGGAATTAGATTTATTTTAAATTCCAACAAATAAATAATAAACTTAATTAATATTTAACCCGTAATTTCCACGTGTCGCAATTTAATTCGTAATTGAATTTTACTCGTCTACACATATAGATCAGGTTCTAATGATCCGAGTCCAATTCTTTTAAAAATAGATTCAATGGACTCGAGCTCAACTCAATAACTTACACAACATTTTATTTTATTTATAATTAGAACATAATTTGAGTCGATTTCAAATTTTCTCCGCCTCACTTCAAAAAGCATAAGAATCAAGTAGTACACTTTACATGTACTCCCGTCGTCCACAAAATGTATTTTCGAGTAATTGTTTGTGAGTAAGGTCGAATGATAATTTTAGTAACTAGATGATGGTTGAACGGTGAGGATAAAATGATGGTTTTCATAAAATTAGGTGTGAGACTAGATTTTGTAGACGGACAAATAAGATAAATGAAACTACATTTTTCGGACGGATGGAGTATTATTTATATTTGAGCCAAAATAATATAGTACTCCTTCTTTGGGTATCCATGTGAATGCCCATTTTGACAATACTTAATTTTCTTGTTCTATGTAGATGCCATAGTTATCTCATACTTGGCCATAATAGGAGTAGCATCCTTATACCAATAGGAATTTGCCCCTTCACTTGTACTTGTATATCCAGAGTCACTCTCCGAATTACTTGCTGGTTTGAGTACACCCGTTCCTATTGAAAACAGGTAATGAAACGGCTTTGGTGGTGCCACTATTTCCACTGGTCCCTCCAACATCCTCACAACTGCGCTCATCGGGGGCCTCGTCTCCGGTGAATCTTGAGCACACCACAAGCCCACCATACCCATTCTCTCCGCCTTTATTCTATCCTTCTCCTCAATCCCACAAGCCTCTACCAATGCCCTCAGCTCTCCTTTCTCAAACTCCTCCCACACTTTCTTCGGAAACCAATCAAGACTCTCATCGCTTCCAACCACTCTCGTGTGTTTCCTCCTTCCCATTATCTCAAACAAGAGGATTCCAAAGCTGTAGACGTCACACTTGTGAGTTATGGGGAAGTTGTTCAACAAAAACTCAGGGGCCGCGTACCCTGGAGTCCCTCTAAATCCACCAGTGAGGCTAACGTGAGTGTCGTCTCTGTTACACAGCTTAGCTAGCCCAAAATCAGCAACCTTGGGGCAAAAATTCTCATCAAGAAGCACGTTCCCGGGTTTAATATCATAGTGAACGATCCTGTGCTTGCACTCCTCGTGCAGGTACGCTATCCCCTTTGCAGTTCCAAGTGCAATTTCGTGCAACTTTTCCCACTCTAACTTATTCTCACCAAACAAGTGCCTATCCAGTGATCCATTCTCCATGAATTCATAAACAAGGGCACTAATGAATTGATCATAGCAGAATCCATACAACCTTACACAATTAATATGATGAGTTCTTCCAATTGTACCAACCTCAGCCATGAACTGCTGCTCAACGTGCCCGTTGGAGGTTCTATTGAGGACTTTGACAGCAATCTTGGTCCCATTTGGAAACACACCCTTGTACACTTTTCCGAATCCCCCCGAGCCCAAGACTGTGGTGTAATTTTCTGTAAAAGAACAGAGTTGTTGTGCTGTGAAACGAACAGGTTTCTCCTAGGCCAATTCGTGGAAGAATCTTTCCATGGTGGGCGCATCAACAACTTCCCAAACTTGAATGGTAGTTGAAGGCGGTGGTGGCGCGACTGCGGCCCTGAGTTCTGATACTATGGCACTCCTCGCTTTCCGGGCACAAAATACGGAGATAACCGCAATTGCAGCCATTATTAGCAGGCTCAGAATTACGGCTGCAACAACTTGAAAATGACTTACAAACCTTCAAACTTGCATTATGCATATAAAGACTACTCAATATAGAACTAGAGTAGGGAGTTAGTTTGTTGAATTGGAAACTTACCAATGGGTTTGGCTGCATTATTTGGACTTGGTGGTGTAGAAAAATCGAAGTTAATAGAAGACATTGGCGGTGTAGAAAAATCGTCGTAAGAAGACATAGTTCATCCACCTCCACCTACAACTTCTAAAATATTGTGAATAATAAAGTAATGATTGGAAAGGAATGAATTTAATTTTGAAAGTTCATTTTTTTACAAATGATGAATAAATAATGAGACGGGGGACTATTTCCTATTTAACAACTGTTACGATTGTCAATGATAATTCGACTCCGATTAGACGTCTCCAATCACAAGCAAAATAATCGGCCAATATTCAATCCAACGAAAGCATGGCAATTCACAAATATAAACGAAAACGAAAAACAGAGCACAAGAAGATTTAAGTGGTTCGATCAACGTGATCTACATCCACTGGACACACAACTTCAATTTGATTAAGTATAAGAGATGTTTACACACTCATCACTCGGAAAGGGATTTATCCTCACTTCACTCGTGAACTCTCAACTCTCAAAACGAATGCTCGTACGCGTCAAGAATTACAATTACAAGTAATGGGGTATTTATAGGATTCAAGGTGATTGCAGCGTGTGTTGAAAGCGTGCTCTGTTGCCACGTGGATTCTGTTACAACCGTGTAACAAACTCACACCTTCAGCGTGACTCAATCTGAATTGACCTCCTTGCCCTTCACTTGTCTTCGCAAGACAAGACGACTCCATACTTAGCCAAAAATTAACCCTGCTAACAGAACTCAACTAGTCTGGTCAGACCTCTACTTGTCTGGTCTTCCCAACTCGTCTTGTCCTTCGCAACACCCATCTCATCTGTTTGGACTCCTCCAACTCATCTGATCTGGTTTGAGTTAACTTGTCTGACTCCACCAACTGATACGCCCAACAGCTGAGTCCTTCAGAAGACTTCTATCAACTAAGTACCTCGACTGATCTGCCCAACAGACGAGTACAGTAGTAGAGTAGAATCTACCTGATCTTCACAAGACGAGTAGCACTCGTCTAGTCTAGAAGGATTTGAGATAAACCTCACAATTCTCCACCTTTAGCTCAAAATCTCCACCTTGAACTAACAGCTCCGATCTATCCTTTTCAAAGGACAGATTCCACTACTAATCTGCCGCCACCAGACTAGTAGCCTTCTCCGCAGAGGTCACTAATGCAAACCAACTGACCTAAGACATAAACCAAACTTCTCCTTTGGTAATGCCTTAGTAAATGCATCAGCAGGGTTCTCCTCAGTAGCTATCTTAACCACTTGGACGCTCCCCTTCTCCACAATGTCTCTCACAAAGTACAGTTTCACATCAATGTGCTTGGTTCGTTCATGATACCCCTAATGCTTTGCGAGATGAATTGCGCTTTGATTATCACAGAAGACAGTCACACTGTTCTGAGATAAACCAAATTCCTTAAGAATCCCTTTCAGCCACATGCTTTCCTTAACTGCCTCAGTCAAGGCCACGTACTCCGCTTCAGTAGTAGACAATGCAACTACGGATTGATGAATAGACCTCCACGACACTGCCGTACCAAATAGAGTGAACACATATCCTGTTAAGGATTTTCGAGTGTCAACATTGGCTGCGTAATCTGCATCAACGTATCCCACAAGTGCATCCCCCTCACTTGGCATCTTCTGAAATTTCAGACCCGTCTGTGCTGATCCCAGAACATATCTCATAACCCACTTAACCGTTTCCCAATGGCTTAAGCCTGGATCACTCATATATCTGCTGATCACACTCATAGCATGAGTCAAGTCTGGTCTACAACACACCATAGCATACATTAGACTCCCTACAGCACTGGCATAAGGTATCTTGCTCATCTGAGTTCGCTCTTGGCTGTTCCTGGGACTCATCTGATTGGACAAATGATGATGTTGGCCAATAGGAGTAGAGACAGTCTTTGCCTTATGCATTCTGAACCTCTCTAACACCTTCTGAAGATAAGTAGGTTGACTCAGCAGAATAGACCCATCTAGTCTACTGATCTCCATCCCAAGAATCACTTTGGCTTCACCAAGATCTTTCATCTCAAACTCCTGTTTGAGGATCTCCTTAACTTGATTAACACTGTCAATAGACTTGCCTGCTATTAACATGTCATCAACATACAGCAGAAGATAGGTAACACCAGTCCCAACCCGTCTGAAATAGACACAACTGTCGTACAAGCTCCTTGTAAAACCAGCTGAGCAAATGTACTCATCAAATCTCAAGTACCATTGTCTAGGGCTTTGTTTAAGGCCATAGAGGGACTTCTTCAATAGACAGACCTTGTCTTCCCCTTCTTCTATGTCCAACCCTTCTGGTAACTTCATGTAGATCCTCTCGTCTAGAGATCCATGTAAGAAAGCTGTGGTCACATCCATCTGATGTAGCTCCAATTCATATTGAGCGACCATAGCTAACAAGATTCTGATGCTACAATGCTTCACAACAGGTGAGAAGATTTCATTGAAATCGATACCTTCCTTCTGCGTAAATACCTTAGCTACAAGCCTCGCCTTGTATCTAAGTTTGCCACCCCTCTGAGCCTCCACCTTCTTTTTATAGATCCACTTGCACCCAACTAACTTCTTGTTCTTGGGCCTCTGAACAGTCTCCCATGTCTGGTTTTTGTTCAAAGAAAGCAGCTCCTCCTCCATAGCAACTATCCACTTCTCCTTGTCGTGGCAGCTAATGGCTTCTGAATAAGACTTCGGCTCCAGAGACTCCACCTCAAGAGCTGCGCATAATGCAAATGAGACTATGTCAGCTTGACCATACCTCTGAGGTGGGTGGACTTCTCGTCTGGTTCTGTCCCGTGCCAGTTGATAATGTTGAAGATCATTCTCACTTTGAGGATCGCCCTCCTCATCTGGATCAATATCATCTCCAACTGGTCTTGTGGAGTCAACTTGCTCCACCTCGACTTGTGTCTCGTCTGGTTGGTTATCAGCTGCACTAGTACTCGTACTAGTCTGTTCTGATAGAGGCATCCGACTCTCATCAAACGTAACATCTCTACTGATTATGCACTTTTGCATCCCAGCTTCGAGGCACCATAACCTGTATCCTTTCACGCCAGAAGGATACCCAACAAACACGCATCGCAATGCTCGAGGCTCAAGCTTATCTTGCTTGACATGAGCATAAGCTTGACATCCAAATACCTTCAAATGATTGTAATCGGCTGCACGTCCAGACCACAACTCCTCTGGGGTTTTGTATTGCACAGCCGAGGAAGGACTCCTGTTTATCAAATAGGCTGCAGTAGACACAGCCTCTCCCCAAAACACCTTTGGCAGACAAGAACTGTTCAACATACACCTGACTCTCTCAAGTAGTGTCTGGTTCATCCTCTCAGCTACTCCGTTTTGCTGAGGGGTCCCTGGCACAGTCCTATGCCGTACTATTCCTTTCGATTTGCAGAACGCATTGAACTCGTCTGATAGGTACTCCAGACCATTATCAGTTCTCAAATGTTTGAGAGTCTTGCCTGTGACATTTTCACATTCAATGAGCCATTCCTTGAATTTCTCAAATGCTTCTGACTTCGACTTGAGAATAGACACCCACACCTTTCTTGAGTAGTCGTCTATGATAGACAGGAAGTATTTTCCACCAGACCTCGTCTGATTCCTCGCTGGCCCCCATAGATCAGAATGGACATAGTCCATGATTCCATTGGTAGAGTGAACACCCTTACCAAACTTAAGTCTCTTGGACTTACCAAGGATACAAGACTCACACAAGTCGAGTTGAGTGATCTTGTCTTTGCCAAGCAGACCTTGTCTAGACAACTCCACTAGGCCCTTCTCGCCTACGTGAGCTAGTCTTTTGTGCCACAACATCGAGTTGTCTTGCACCTCCGCTACATCTGATCTACCAGCTACTGTTTCTCCCTTAAGAAAGTAGAGATCACTCCTTCTCTCGCCTTTCAGGACAGTCAGCTCCCCTTTTGACACACTGAGCTCTCCATCAGCCGACTGGAATTTATAGCCCATAGAATCCAGCATCCCAAGTGAGATCAAATTCCTCTTGAGTTCAGGTACGTACCTAACACTCTTGAGTATTCTTACTACCCCATCGTACATCTTCAGGTGAACACTACCTTCTCCAACAACTTTGCAAGTGTGATCATTCCCAAGCAGAACAGAACCGCCCTTCTGTTGCTTGAAGTCATGAAACCAATCTCGTCTTGGAGTCATATGGAAAGAACACCCTGAATCAAGGATCCATGCTTGCTGTTCTGTAGAGGATGTGATGGTTAGCGCTTGAGCAGACTCGTAGCCTTCTTGCTCCTTCTCAACTAGAGTCTGATTAGCTTGATTCTTGTCATTAGAGGTATTGGCACCAGATTTCCTCAAGAACTGCTTGTATTTATGACAAGCATTCTTATAGTGCCCAGGTTTGTTGCAATGGTAGCACACTGCCTCACCTTGATTGGACACAGCTGATTTTCCCTTATCAGCTCCTTTGGGTTGACTAGACCCCTTCTTGGCACCAGATCGCTTCTGGCCACCTCTGATTGCCAATCCTTCTCCGCTACTGACCTTGTCTACTTGAGACGTTTTGTTGTGCAGCAGCTTGGACTTGACAGCCAGCATTACATCCTCCAATGTAATACTTTCCTTCCTACCATACAAGATGGTGTCCTTTAAGATTTTAAAGGACTTAGGGAGAGCACTCAATAGAATCAGAGCCTTATCCTCTTCCTCTAACTTGACATCTAAATTCTCTAGATCATCAAGAATTCTATTGAACTCATCAAGCTGATCCGGAATGGGTTTGTCATCCACCATTCTGAAGGCATACAACTTCTGTTTCGAATAGAGACGGTTAGCTAAGGTTTTAACCATGTAGAGTTTACCTAGCTTGTCCCAGACCTCTTTCGCGGTTTTCTCTTTAGCCACCTCTCTCAGAACCTTATCACCAAGGCAGAGCAGAATAGTGCTTCGAGCTTTCCTGAGCATCTTGCTCCTTTCAGCAACAACGGAGGCAGATTCCTCAGTTGGGGCTGTAGACTCTTCGAGCACGTCGAACAAGCCTTGCTGTTCTAGGAGAGCCTGCATCTTGACTCTCCATAGCCCAAAGTCACCTGTGCCTGAGAACTTCTCAATATTATACTTGGTCGAATTCTCCATCTTCGATCTGGCAATTGATTAATGGTTGACAATCGATTCCTCTCGATCCCGATCGTTCCCACAGACGGCGCCAATTGTTACGATTGTCAATGATAATTCGACTCCGATTAGACGTCTCCAATCACAAGCAAAATAATCGGCCAATATTCAATCCAACGAAAGCATGGCAATTCACAAATATAAACGAAAATGAAAAACAGAGCACAAGAAGATTTAAGTGGTTCGATCAACGTGATCTACATCCACTGGACACACGACTTCAATTTGATTAAGTATAAGAGATGTTTACACACTTATCACTCGGAAAGGGATTTATCCTCACTTCACTCGTGAACTCTCAACTCTCAAAACGAATGCTCGTACGCGTCAAGAATTACAATTACAAGTAATGGGGTATTTATAGGATTCAAGGTGATTCCAGCGTGTGTTGAAAGCATGCTCTGTTGCCACGTGGATTGTGTTACAACCGTGTAACAAACTCACACCTTCAGCGTGACTCAATCTGAATTGACCTCCTTGCCCTTCACTTGTCTTCGCAAGACAAGACGACTCCATACTTAGCCAAAAATTAACCCTGCTAACAGAACTCAACTAGTCTGGTCAGACCTCTACTTGTCTGGTCTTCCCAACTCGTCTTGTCCTTCGCAACACCCATCTCATCTGTTTGGACTCCTCCAACTCATCTGATCTGGTCTGAGTTAACTTGTCTGACTCCACCAGCTGATACGCCCAACAGCTGAGTCCTTCAGAAGACTTCTATCAACTAAGTACCTCGACTGATCTGCCCAACAGACGAGTACAGTAGTAGAGTAGAATCTACCTGATCTTCACAAGACGAGTAGCACTCGTCTAGTCTAGGAGGATTTGAGATAAACCTCACAACAACAAACATGATCATTAGATAACCCTCATCATTTTCATATATGTTTTGCTTGGTCATGATAAACAGGACAACGAGCAAGTGACGGTTGCACTAACGGTGTTGTACATGAGCATCGTGTGCAATAGAACCGTTCGATTCTATTACACGGGATCAAAATCCAAACAAGAAATCAGTGGTGGCCCTGAGGGTGGGCCTAAGGGGCGACTGCCCTGGCCCCCAAATTTTTAAGGGCCTACTTTTATATATATATATATATATATAATTAATATTTTTTAAAAGAAATTAAAAGGTAAAAAAATATAATTAATCTGAATATCTAATATAAGTTTACAATAATATTATAAAGGTAAAATATTAAATATGAATTTATTGTGCCCTCTTTCTCGAAAATGACCATAGCAATTATACAGGGCCAAGGCCCAATATGTAATTGAATGTCACTATAGTAGGTGTACAAGAGTAGTGCCTATAAATTATCGGGTGCTTTCAAATTTTGTATTCCATATTTTTAATACGTTTGGCAATCGACATTCGATTTCCTTTTTCAGTTTTTCACGATCCACTTATATTATTTAGTTATCAATTTTTACTTTTTAAATATAAATATGTTTTCTAAAAAACATGAATCTCGTAGTGAGAAAAGAAAAAAAAGAAAGAGATATGAACAACTAATTTTATCACAAAAAGGAACATTGGATAAATTCTTTCCAAAAAATTTAGGATAATCGAAAGATATTGATTCAAATGATTTATTTTTTGAACTAAAATTGTTGCAAGTTATTGGGTTGCTATCTTAATGTCTTAATTGTTTATAGAATATTATTGACTATTCATGTGACCTGCATCAACTGAAAGAAGTTTTTCTAAATTAAAATTGTTAAAAACATATCTACGATTTAAATGGACTAACAAGAACAAATTAACAATGAAGATATTATTAATAAATTTGCTTCTCAAAATGCTACAAAAAACCATTTTAAATGATTTATCTTTAAACGTTTGTTCATTTTTAATATGTGCACATATTTCACTTATTTTATTTGATGTTGTTTAAAAAAGGGTCCATTTTTCTTGTTCGCCTCAGGCCTACAAAATCTCAGGACCGACTCTGCAAGAAATAGATACATACTAAGCTCAAAAACCAACTTCTAACCAAACAAAAATCTTGTAGTAGCTGAAGCTAAATTCTGTTATCTGATTATTATTAGTATAAATTTACAACTTATAACTAAAATTCTAATTAATTTTGTAACTTCATATGTTTAAAATTATTTAGAAAAAAAGGTTACCTGTATTTCTTGGCTTGAGATCTTGAGTAATGATAGTATGTTAGAGCTGTTATTCGAGCCGAGTCGAGCCGAGTATTTGAGGTTCGAGCTCGACTCGAGCTCTTATCGAGCCGAGCTCGGCTCGATAACACTACCGAGTTAAAAATTGAGCTCGGCTCGACTCGTTAACGAGTCTATCGAGCTTAACGAGCCTATCGAGTCGAGCCGAGCCTAACGAGCCTAATGGAATTTTTTACAAAAAATTAGTTATCGAGCCTAACAAGTCGAGCTCGAGCCGGCTCGTTAGTAAATCGAGTATTTAACGAGCTCGAGCTCGGCTCGTTAAGCTAAACGAGTCGAGCTTTATCGAGCCTTAACGAGTCGAGCCGAGCCGAGTCTCGTTAAGGCTCGGTTCGAATAACAGCTCTAAGTCCATACATTAACATTAATGACTTTAGAGATGACACCCACCTTCCTCTTTCACACTATGTTTTGATTTTTTGGGGGGAAACTTAATGGCACGGGTAAGTCTAGTGTGGACTCGAGTGCATGGTGCACTGAGTCCGAAATATTGAATTAATATCCTTTGTAAGATGGAAATGTTAAATGAATTGGGTCATGGCCTATTGGTAAGCCTATACTTGTGTTAGAATTTTTAAGATTGATGTATTAAAAAAAAGTTACACCGACAAATAAAATAATTAATTAAAAAAAACTAATTTAATTAAAAAAATATATATATCTTATTGGGCTGGGCCTAGATGGCAATTAGCGGTAACAATATAAGAAAAAGGAATAGCAAAAAACTAGCGAAAAAAAAATGATGACATGGCACTCGAGTGTTTGGCATACACTCGAGTGCATACTAGACTTTGTCATGGTGCACTATCCAACCCAACAATATTATTTTGAAAATTCATCATAGAAAAAGAAAAAAAAATATGGAAAAAAAAAAAAAAAAGAACCACACATTATTTGCATACAATATTTTTGCCCCAAATTAAACTCAATATTTATGAAGTCTACGCCTGGTCATGTAGAAGAATAAAACTATCATGCATTGAACCCAAAAACGATAGGAGATGGAAAGGAATTGAATATTAAAAAAATTAAAAGAGCTGACTCACGGACTCATTAATTCTCAAAACAATCAATTAATGGTAAGAAAATTAATTTTGAATGGCAGAAAAATAAATATGAATTCATGTCATTAAACATTTTTAACTAGAAAAACTATAATAATAAAATTTTGTTATTAAAAGACAATTTCTTTTATTGTTTTTTAACTAACGCTCGAACATAGTTTTCTTACAAAATTTGATCAACCTTTTTTTTTTTTAACAAAAATTTGATCAATCTTAACAAACTTATATATCAAATCCTGATGAACAATAATATATTTGTAGAAGCATTTATAAGAAAAGGAAGTGTGATTTAAGTTATTCTTGCTAGTATGTGAAATTGTAATTGATATAGATTTATAATTGTTATGAATTCAAGTATTAAATAATGTTTTATTAATAGCAAGTCTTATGTGTGGTTGTTCACTCTATCACTTTTTAAGGTAAAATGTATAATTATGTTTAAAAAATATATGTATAGTTTAAAAAAGATGAAAATTGATCATTTTTACCTTGAAATATTATAAATTTTCTATTGAAAAGTGATATGACAAATTTTGTTACCTCAATTAAATTTAATATTCTGGATCGACGAAAAAATATGATAATTTTGTTAGCTCAATTTTTGTGAAGCTAATGTAGCAAATTTAACAACTACCAAACATAAAATTTAATGAGAATTTAAGAGTGAGAAATGTGTTCTTTGCATATATACCATAACGGCATGTCGAGCATGATTGGTATGCAGGAATGAGGTGGAAATGGAATGACCATTCTTGATTCTATTTCAAATGTCCTGATTGTATGTTTTTATGTTAGGAATGGTATTTCCAAATGGAATGAATTTTTTTTAAAGAATATTTTACAAAAATTTCATAACTTATTTTTTAATTTTAACAACATTATTTTATACTTTCAAAAAATAACAAACAACAATAATTATAATTTTAAAAATAATAATAACATTATTTATTAAAAAATAAATTATAAATTTAATTATAATAATATAAATAATAAAATATTTTAATAATATAAATAATATAATAATAATTCACAACATATTAATAAAAATATAAATAATAATAATATTAATTATCTTAAATAATTATAAAAAAATTAATATTATTATTTAATAAAAGTATTATCATTTAAATATAAAAAATCAATAATAAAAGTATTATAACAAAAAATATTTAAAATTATAAATATTATTATTAAATACAAATATAAAAATAATAAAAATATATAAAAGTAATCAATATTAATAATATTATTAAATAAAAAATAATAAAAACATATATGAGTATTAAAGAGCTAATAATTAAAATTAATAATAATATTATTATTGTTTAAAATGTACTGTATATAATAATTCCAACCAACCATTATATTTTTAATAACCATAAATTTATATAATACTCACTTTTCATTCATAATTCATACCAATCATAAGAATGACTATTCTTATGTCATTCCATTCATCCATTTATTCTATTCACGAGTTCATTCCATTCAACTACAATTCCATTCAATCATACCAATCATTTACAATTATGTCAATTTGACCTTTTACACCCCATGCAATTAATTATTGTCACTTTTATTATAAATGGGGATTTAAATGTTAGTCAAGTTTCTTTAAAATGTGTCCCTCTAACTTAATTAATGAATTTTTTTGGTTTTTTTTTTTTTTTTTTGACAATACGTAGAATTACATATAGGGAAAAATTACATTTCAACGCCCTCACCTATCCTTAAAGTAAAGTTCTACCAAAAGATCACATATTTCAAACTCAATCGTGAGAGAGTGGAAGGATCATGATTAAGTCAACATTCCTTGAAATTCCGCGATCTAAGGAGATAGTAAACCGGCTCCAGAGAAGGAACAGATTGTCGCACACAACGACTCATACAATATACCTCCCAAATCTTATACGTACGGACCCAAGGGCTACCAGCTTCAACAGGCACAACATAGCGCCACCATGGGAAAACCCGTAAACGGGAAGAAAACCCATTTTATCAGGGAGGAAACCATAACAACAGGGGAAAACTAAAATACATTAACCGGAAAATAACAACGTAGAAAAACACGAGATCTAAACTAGGAAACAAACTAAACTAACATGCAAAAAGCATAAAAACGAAAATAAAAAGGGATCAAACGGATGACTCACCCGGTCGGACACCATGGCTCCGACGGGGAGATTCACCCATTGATCCCAACAAAACCCCTAAAAAAGACTCCTTCACCCACTGAAAAATCTGAACATAGCGGCGACGCTACCCGCGGTGATACAGGCGGCAAGGCGGCTTTCTTTCGGCGACGATAGCACCACACGTGAACTTGGAAATGATTTACATTAGAAAGAGGGGGAGATGGTCGGAATTTTTGTAAGTCTTGTGGACGGCGGAAAAGAGGGGATAAGCTTACAAAGTAAGCTAAGAAAGGTGGAGAGAGAAGCTCTAAATGTTTAGTGGTTGATGTCACTTGTATTGTTCTCGAGGTCAAGGGGTAATTAGCTGGATATTCTTTTGGTGACCGCTGACCGAGCTGGTTGTTCGGCTTGCGTGGCTCTTGTGTGCTTCTTATTGGTCACCTAGACGACCAAGGATGGTCGGTCAGGTGATTGATTGCTAACGTAATATATAGGACGAGCTAGCAAAGTGGCGTGATCAGATTTGTGTGAGGTCAATGATCATTGATCGACCTTCTCTGACCTTGAGGTGTCTTCGTCGTATTTGTTGGTCACTTGAATTGGTTAACGAGTTCATACACTTGACCTTTGAATTGTTGACAGAGTAAAACACATTTATTATCCATCAAGTCCGGTTCTTATAAGTCCAACAAACCAATGGATACAGGTTCAACAATATTTTGATTTTTTAGGGGTTCATTTTTATAATACCTTTTATATTCCATAACCTAATAAAAATTGTTATACGGAGTATTAATTAACCGTAGAGCATATTCTATTTTTATTATTTATATATAGGCTTACTGAAATCACCTGAATTTAATAAAATTAGCCCCCTAAATCTAATTGAATCATTCGTGAGAATTAATAGGAGGAGATGATTGGCATTTTCTTTATTTTTTTATAGTATCGTCATGCTTTTTAAATACACATTCGGATATTAAAAGAAAAAAATTATGTACCGTTAATCTTTTAAAAATTGTTTTGCATTATTTTTCATGAGTTGATATAAAAAAAAATGTAAAAGAAAGAGATTGATTCAGACCAAAATATTTTGAGTACCGGAACTATTATCAATAGGGTGGTGCTAAACATCGCGATTCTGGATATTCGGGAAATGATATTTTAGTCAATTTTTAAGTTGTGTTAAAATGACTAATATACTCTTAATTCAAATATATTGCTGAAGTATTAATATTTTTTAATTAAATATTAGAATTTGACACTCATTTCTCTCTCTTATTTATTCCAGATAAACAATAATTACACAAAACAAATTTCAATATTTGTATTTAAATCAAAGTCTTCTCTTCTTATTTGTTACCGTTTAATTTCAAATTTTTCTTCTTTCTTATTCTTCTTCTTTCTTTCTACCCTGAAGAACTTCATTTTTTTATTTAAATCAATTTAAATAATTATAGTTAATCTCGATTAATTTTAGTCGATCTTAATTTTAGTAAATATAATTTCAGTTACGTTAATTTAATTTAATTCGGTTAATTTTAGTTAATCTTAATTTTAATAAATATAATGTAAATTTAATTTCGATTAATTCAAAAGTCAATCTTAATTTTAGTAAAAATAATGTAATTATTATTATTCTATATTTATTTATTTTTTAAAAAATTTTATGGAATTAATAATTTATATAAAATTATTATTCTCGTAAAATATTAAAGTTAACTTTTTAGAAAATTTAAATTATTTAAGTTAGTTATTTGAATTATTTAATTTATTTCAAACAATATTCATTGATGAAGTAAAGGGTTCAGAGTTTAGGGTAAATGGTCCAAGGTATAGTGTAAAGGATTCAAGGTTTAGGATAAATAGTCCGTCTACTCCTTTCAACGTGTACACTTAATCTTCTTTAATAAATAAATTTTAAACGTGTATTATGAATTTATATTATATTAAATATGGTACACTTATCTTTGACTACTCGTTTCTCAGTATATAGTTTTACGGTCCAGAGTTTAGGGTTCAGGTTTTAGGGTATTTGGTTTAGGGTAAAGTGTTGAACTCCTCCTTTCAACATGTACACTTAGGCTCCATTTGGATGGAGGGATTTGATCTATGGATTTTAAATCCACAATCCAAATTCATTCCACTTGTTTGGATTAAAAAGTAAATGAATGAATTTCAAATACTTGACGTCTCTTTTTAGTTAAAATTGAGAGAATTTTAAATTCTCATTAAAAAATGTCATTTTAAATCTATGTATTCTTAAATCCATGAAGTAGTTAATTAATTATCATTATCTATAATTAAAGATATAACAATAATTATGTAATTAGTAAACTATTAATTAATTCAGAAAAAAAAAATCTGAATTCAGATTCTGAATCCATGATAAAAATTATGTAGATAGATTACGCGGTATTATAATTAATTTAGGTTGTGTTTGGATGGAGGGATATGATTTGAAGAGGCATTTGCCGCATTTCAAATGAGAGGAGTTAAAAATAGATGGATTTCAAATGACATGGTTTTAGTGAGGATTTAAAATCTCTCTCAATTTTAACTAAAATTGTGTGGACACAAATCTATGTAAAATAGATGGATTTCAAATGACATGGTTTTAGTGAGGATTTGAAATCTCTCTCAATTTTAACTAAAATTGTGTGAACACAAATCTATGTATTTGAAATCCATTCATAATCCAAACATGTAGAATGAATTTGGACTGTGGATTTGAAATTCATACCCAACAAATCCATACCCAACCAAACGGAGCCTTAGATAGAGCAGTAGAAATTCAATTACAAAAATTTAATGCAAGTCAGACGACAAAGATAATTAAAGACGTTGACGACTATAGGTAGTTCATTAGTCAAAGTAAACACACGCTATGATAATGTGAAATGGCTTTGGGTCCACACGCCGGATGTGTCGGGATTATCGTTTTATGATTGGGAGCTTGCCAAACTAATTGTAACTCTTTTGTAACGGGTTAGGGGTACCCTTGTCCTCAAAATAATACACGTTTCACATTTACCTTCCAAAATAAAAACACACGCTATGATAATCTGAAATTAAGAGGAAACTGCCCTCTACATTTAAAATCACTCTCAAACGGTAGAATTGCTAGATCTCAAAACCCAAGAAATTAATACAGCTATACAGGTAACTCTTTTGGAACCTTCTATATGTAGTCAGAGTGTCGTAGATGACCTGTTATCTTTTGTACTTTGTGTTGAAAATATTTAAGGTATGTGTCGTATGGTGTCATACACTTTTATTTTTATATTTAATTTACTTAATTAAAATATATAATTATAAAATTACATTTTTATCCTTATGTAATTTTTTTTTTTATATATTTATTGGTGTATTCCATTATTTAAGGAGAAGTTTTAAATATGGAAATTTTAATTTTATTTATAAGAATATATGATGTAACAATAAAATATCATCAATCAATTATCATAATAATTTATATTTATAATTATTTGAAAAAATAAATATAATTTTGAAAATTTAATTTTGCACGAATCTAATTCATAGTTCTGTAATTTACATGTGCACGACCCAGGAGTCGTGCACCTCTGCACGACCAATGCCTACTACACCGTGCAAACTTAAAAACTTTTTGTAAGTCCACAAGTGCACGACCCAGGAGTCGTGCACCTCTGCACAGCCAATGCCTACTACACCGTGCAAACTCAAAAACTTTCTGTAAGTCCACAAGAGCACGACCTAGGAGCCGTGCACCTCTGCATGGCCAATTCCTATTACACCGTGCAAATAAAAAAAAATTGTGCACGACCTTCGTTCCGTTATAATGTTACACGGGTCGTTCTCTCGTTTATCAGGGTATTCAACACACGTTATACATTGATATTCACGTTATACACAATACTCGTATAAAATATCAGGTGGATCTAGGAGAATGGTCTGTACGATGTCGTTAGTGACGTTAACGACCTTCATTTCGTTATAATGTCACACGGGTCGTTATCTCATTTTCGTGTGTCAAATATGAAACCTAAGTTTCCCGATATCATCATTTTACAACTTAACATGTTTTTAAGAAGAGGACGACATAGTTTTACTAAAGTTAACGTGTTCAAAAAACGATACATGATTTTGATTGATAAACACATGATTTATATAACTTAGAATATAGTGATTGAGTGAAATGACCGATGATTAATCAGTTGTATACTATCCAATGAACATGGCATTCGAAACGCAAATAATCACTCTAGACCCTTTTAAATAATGGTATAACTTTCAGAACCCTATTTTAGACATGTTTAGAAGATTTAGTGCATTTTAGATGTCATGTTCATAGGACAATACACAATTGATCAACCATCAGCTCTTTCACATTGAAATGGTATTGTTCAAGTTATAAATTATACTAATGTTTCTCAATCAAATCTAGTCTCACTCTCAAACATAGTATTCTTTAAATAAAATGTTATAGAATCATAAAATGACTACCTTTAAAAAAATAGGTTTTCAATTTTACACTAAAAAAATATAATAACGACTCTTGTGACGTTATAGCGAAACGCGGGTCGTTATAAGAACTAACGACTATATACTCACAATTTTCTCATCTTTACGTTCTCGTTACTACGATTAATGTGCAAAATTTGAATATAGACATAAACCAAGGCTTGAAAATTGAAGTAAAACATAATAACGACATGTGTGACGTTATAATGAAGCACGAGACGTTACAAACACTAATATGTCTTCATGTGTCGAAGTGGTTTTTGAATTATTCCACAAAATTTTAATTCTTGAAATTTTTAGATAGTCTTATGTAAACCAATTTATCGTGCAATTGTCAAGTATTTTGTGTGTTAATATTGATAGTTTATGTAAAATAAAAAGTGTAAGGTGTATTAGTATATTGAAGGAATACATATTTTTATTTAAATATGTGTATATTAAGTATGGACAAAAGAAGTATATATTATTTATTAAGTTAATAATACATATCAATAATAATTTAAAAAATTATAAATAAATATATTAATTGAATATCATTCATATCGAATCGAATGCAATGTTGGTTTTGAAATTTGAACATTTTAAATAAAAAATCAATTTGTATTCACTATTCAGTTCCTCTACAGTACATTCCCAAATGGCTTCCTCAGTTCGATCAGTTCCTCTTCAAACTACATTCTCATGGTAAAGTAAATTCCTCAAATGGAGAACCTTAGATGGAGGTTGGTGTAACGAAACTGTTCCACGACCCAACCTGCAAAATTAAAATTATAATCCTCTGTTAATTTGTGACATATTTGCTTTTTACACAGGTTCCACGACTCCTTCGCGCACAGAGGTGACCATTCAATCTGAAGAGGGCGCTTCTGATGTCGATTGAATGGAGGGGAGAATCGGAGTGGAGCAAGATAGTTCATCTGCAATTCTGCATGCCCTATTCTATTCTACTTTGTTTTGTTTTTTATAATTATTCTATTTGGTTCAATTTTGTTTTAAATGATTATGATTAAATATAATATAATTTGTTTTTTAAATTTCTCTTTTTTAAATGTAATTTATATATTTTTTTTAAAAATAAAATTTATTTATATTAAAGAAGAGTAATATACTAAATAACAAAATATAATTTTAAAAATGATTTAATTAATTTAAACCTGTATGACAGGTAGCAGGTTCATACGACGCATACGACGCCACGTGACACGATTCGACGCGCTGACTATATAATCACTTTGTACAATTTGACTACACTAAGAAAAACCCAATTGTGTTTTGCTAAATACTTACTATAAGCAAATTAAAAGAAAAGAATGAGCTGAACAAGTAGAGTGAAAATGTTGTCATGATGTTATATGTCACTACAAAATAAACCGATATTTATTTTTCATGGTATCTAATGTCAGGAACTATTTTGTAAATTTCGATTTTAATATGGGACGAATTTGAAATCGTTTTTTTTTTTTTCATTTCTAATGAGAGACAGAAGTCACAGAAGACCCGTGACCATTTATTTGGTCCATGTGAGAATTGAACTCAGGTGAGTTTTGACTGATAACTCTTTTTTATTTTTAATACTAATTATATATGTATATTATATTGATCATAATTTATTTAATTTATTTCTTTCACGTATATGTAATATATGGTAATGATTCAGAAGTACAAACAAAATCATTCACTGCTCATACATCAAAAGCATAATGCATAAAAAGCTTCATATACCATCAATTTTTGTTTCGACGGGTTCCTAAATTATTTTTTGTTTTAAAGTCTTTTTAAGTATCAAAATATTGTTTCATGAGTTCCCTTGAGATAATAAATGACAATTTTTTTTAGAATCACCTTGATGGTCCAATTAAATAATGTACATATCAACTTTATTCAATTTTAATTATATATAAAAGTATTTTTCACGAGTATTAGGGTTAAAACAATTTGCACAAATGTATTTTTGGATATTAATAAAATTATGATAGCAAGTAGTAACCAAGAACTACAAGAACTAAGATAAACTTGAAGAATGATACTCCCTCTGTCTCATAATTGTTTGCACTCTTTCTTTATTTGTCCGTCCCACAATTGTTTGCACTTCCTAAAAATGAAACTTTTTCATAAACTCCACCCTCACAAAATTCATATATTTACACAAAATGCCATTACTTTTACACTTATTTCAACCACTCTCTTTACTTTATTAATATAAATTTACAAAATTACCCCTCAACACTCCACTAATTACACTTTTTTCTTAATAAGTGTGCCCACAAAGTGGTGCAAACACTTCCGGGACGGAGGGAGTATAAAACTCCAACGAAGGGCCCTTTACTATATAAATACCTCTAGGGTTAGAGGTTCTGAGTCGTAACAATTTTATCACTCATAATATTTCTCTGGTTCTCTCTATAGAATTCTCCTGCGAATTCTTTTAGAGAATTTCAATCTGGATCACAAGTTCATAGACGAGGATTACGTGGATACCGTAGTAGAGGATCTCGCATACGAATCACTGTACGGATTATTTAACGCTTTAATTATCCTTCAATTATGTTATACAGTCATATCAGGAATCTGTGTTGGTGAACAAAATTTTCAACTTCCGCTGCTACAAGCATGATGTTCGTACCTAGAAATCCCAACACTTGGTATCTCATAATTTGGAGGAAATAGTCCTCTATAGAGAAAACACATTTTTAGAAGTGGCGGTAAGTAGGTGTAGCTTGGAAGAAGTACCTTTGATATTTCATTGTACGCACGCAAGAAAATTGGATGATTTTTTCTTGTTGCAACCTCGTTCCAGTACTCAGGGGTACTCTTGTCGTCCTCTTGGGAGAGTAGGCGAGCAACGGTGTTATGGAGTTCAAAGAAGTATTGGAAATAGATGAACACAAAACGAAATAATATTGAAAGACGAAAGAGAGAAACGATACAATCAACCGAAACTGCCCAAGTCCTAACCCCCCCTTTTATAGAAGTAGTTCACAACTAGGGGTAAGTCCAAAATACCCTTATAAGCAGTTACAACAATATTTGCCTTATTCCTTTTTATCATAAGTAACGATGTTCCCTTCGTTTTCCTTATCTTGACTATTTAGTTGCTTTCGTCTTTGATATACAACAAACAGTTAGAATGGTAAGAGGAAGACCTTCACATTTCTCGGAAATCTTCTTTCCTGCTTTCACAAGTTGAGGAGGACATGATAGGCCTTTACAAGAAAATACCTTATCACAAAATAGATTCAATAACTCCTATCATGTCATCAAGCAGCTGGTTGTCTTCTTCTCCTTCTTCTTCTTCGTCGAGATTGGAGTTGTATAATCCATTAGAACACCTCTGCTCCTCCATCTTCATCCGACGATTGAAGGAATTAAATCTTTGCTTTAGGATGTTGGAATTAATTAATTGAGAAATCAGAATTATCAACCTGTAATTCTCAATGCAGCGAAAGATATCGAACCCGATTGAATTCCACATACTAAACTATAATCCTCCAAGTCAGGAAGTCAATCACGTGAATCCCACGAATTGCTTCCAATGTTCACAATTTAAGTGTCTTAATTGGAAAATCCCGTTGAATTTTCTTATGTAGGAGGTTATCTAAATAACCGCTCCTCTAATTATCCACTTCCATGTGTGGATTAAATAAATAAATAATTAATATTAATTAATTATTATTTATTAGCTTTCATCTCCCACTCACACATGAAGTTTGAGCCTTCCACTCCTTTACTTCACTTATGTATACCATCACATAACACATTTTCATACAGACAAATAAATCGTGTGACCCTCGAGAATATGAGTTTTCATGTTATACTTAAAGCGACTCAACCAGTTTTATATGAAGATTTCAAAACTCGTTATACCCCGGAACTCTTTCAATTTAACATCAGTTGACATATCTCTTTCAATCCATTGAACATAATAGCATATTCAACCTTTTATCAAATTTATGTATTCATAATCAAGTTCCCAACTCGATTGATCGATCAATGAACACAATAGAACATGTTAATAAAAACGTCATTCCTTTTACACTAATTTCTCTAAACTTCCACTATAGTTGTTTTCCTAGACATGCACCGCATGGCCATATAACTTACAGATATTGGTAACATGCTAAAGTAGCAACACTAGAGTGAAGAATTAAGAATACAGTAAAAAGTCTTATAGATACTTATTAGAGGATTTCTTAACCCTCAAGGTCTCATACAATGAGAAAATAGGGACATCTTTCTCATTTCCTTATGGTCATCTTAACACATGTGGTATGGAACGCATGTCACGATATCTTAACTTTCTAAGATGGAAGCGTATGTCATTCTTTTATTTGACATCGTGTAAATCACAATTCAAGTGTATCCTTGACACTTAACTTGAATTTCCTCCCACTATAGTCCAGAAAATCTGTTGATTTAGATTCGTAACAATTAAATAGATTTGTGGTAAGATCTATTACGATTATTCCTAAATAATCTCATCTCTGCACATGTCTCGATGTCAGAGGCGATTGCTCGTATGAGAGAGCCAATCTTTACTTGTCGACATACTATTATATGAAACATCATATAATTCACAATACATATATGTTCAACAACATTAACAACTACAAAACACTATGTTCAAATCCACACAAACCCAAAACCTTAGATGTCAAAACATCTCTTAGGAATATGTTTGACAAGAGGATCTACAAACATCAAGTGAGTAGTCATGCATTTAAGAATCACTTTTTCTTCTTTTAAAGTTTCCACAAAGTCAAAACTTTGTATCTTATTTGTTTGGTTTTTCATGAAACTCGAAAAAATCTCAAGTGTAAGCGTTAACTACTTTGATTACTACAATGAATCACTACAACTCCCACTGAAGTGTTTGATTCTGTAGTAAATCACCACAACTCCCACGGGAGTATGAATCATTACAACTCCCAATGTAATGTAAATCGTTATAACTCTCCCACTAGAGTGTTTGATTCCATAGTGAATCGTTACAGCTTCCACTAGAGTGTTTGATTCAACAATGAATCGGTATAACTCCCATTAGAGTGTTTGATTCCACAATGAATTGCTATAACTCCCTCTAGAGCGTTTAATTCAACAATGAATCGTTACAACTTCCAAGGTAGTGTAAATTGTTACAACTCTCCCACTAGAGTGTTTGATTCAACAGTGAATCGTTACAGCTTCTAATAGAGTGTTTGATTCAACAATGAATCGGTACGACTCCCACTAGAGTGTTTGATTCCACAATGAATTGCTACTACTCTCATTAGAGTGTTTGATTCCACAATGAATTGCTACAACTCTCACTAGAGCGTTTAATTCAACAATGAATTGTTACAACTTCCAAGGTAGTGTAAATCGTTACAACTCTTCCACTAGAGTGTTTGATTCCACAGTGAATCGTTACAACTTCTAATAGGGTGTTTGATTCAACAATGAATCGGTACAACTCCCACTAGAGTGTTTGATTCCACAATGAATCGTTACAGCTCCTAATGGACTACTTACTTTTTAAAAAAATTCAATAAATTTCTTACCCAAACCATTTCTTGTACTTACAGATGCACTTACCACAAGGTCTGCTTGCATAGTGTATAGTACATGTCTATATACCCTTAAGGTTCAAATTAATCTGAAGTACATTTCTGATATCTTACAATCCCTTACACTATCACTAGTGTTTATTCTGAATTGAATTGATATCTGCTAACCAAACCAACAACTCATCATACATCTGGATGTGCACTCATCTTAGCATACACCGGACTTTCAATTACATTCACATATAGTACTATTAACATTCCATCTTTGAGTCTTCGGACACTCATCTTTTACAACATGAGTATCTATATGCTTTCACACATTCATTCTGAATTTATTCTAGAAGTCTCTTTACGCATGTCTCTTGAGACAACCCAAGTAACTTCTCTTTACTCATTATTATTTTCCAGCTAACAACGTATCAAGATACATATGATAGAATTACAAAACTGCTTAGGACAGTTTAACGTAAGCACAATGGTCTTTGTTTATCATCATAAAGTTACATGAGACAATCATTCAATGAAGTCTCAAGTACCATTATCTTGAGGATTGTTTAAGTTCGTAAATCGATCTCATCAATTCACAAACATTATCCTCTTATTTGAAGAATGAATCCCACCTTTTTCAACATGTGGATTTCTCCTATGAATCCCACATTTTTCAACATGTGGATTTCTCCTTCCAATTCTCCATTGAGAAAACATAGTTTAAACGTTCATTCTAATGCAATTCTAAATCTAGCCAGAAGTAGACGAATCAAGTGTAATTATTGAGAAACCATTTATTCTACCATCTGGGTATAATTATTTTCTACCAAGTGTACTTTTCTATCAATCTATCTTTTAGTTAATTGAGAAACCATTTATTCTCAATTGCTTTGTGTCTCGATGAAAGATCGATAAGTTTTCAAACTTGGTTTGATCTTATCGACTCTATCGTTTCTTCCATTGCTCTCTTTCATCAGTCTCTTGTAGAACGAGCTGGAACCTCTAAAATGATTGTAGGCTCTTACTCATTCACTAAAGATTTATCTCATTTTCTGAAGATACATAGAAGGCATATCCTTCAATATCATGATGTCTCTCAAACATACATTTTCTAAAATTTTCAGATTGAAACTATGTGACATCTTCTCTAAATAATTACTCTCATCAAGATTCATCTGATCTTTAATGGGTAAACTTCTATCAAATATCACATTAAGTAAATCACTCCCACTTGGATCTGATAGAGAGTGATTATTTCAATCAAAAAATGGTTTAGTATACCAAATGCTTCCAATACTAGGAAATTCTCAGAAAAATGGTATTATGTGATTCTATCTCACGTCACACTCCCAACTCCTCGATCTTCGATCAACATGTATCGTTTAGATTTAGCACAATATCCTTATGAAGATACGTTTCTAAACCCTCAGACCCAACTTTTCATACTGACTCGTAGAATCAAGTATATAAGTTGCGGATTTTCAGATACAAAAAATTACTTAAGAACAGGTATTTCACTCGTTCAGAGTTCTAATGGAGTTGAAGTAAATATCTATGAATTACTTTATTCACAAAAAAAAATGCCGGCAATTATTAACAACTCATCTCCCAAAGATGATAGTTAAAGTTTTACCATCATGGATCTCATCATATCCAACAACGTGTACTCCTTCTTACAGTCACATCCTTGTGTAACAGTATTAGGTTTTGATAATTGTTGGATTATGTCATTTTCATTACACAGTTCCTTGAACTGTTGAATAAACATTCACTGTAACGCCCCAAATCCGGAATGCAGCCTTTAAGGCTCGAACACTCTAAATTCGAGTCGCCACTTAGTGACTGAAAATCCGAACTTGAAAATTTCTTTAAAAATATAATAACACAAGTGAATCGATAAGTGTTTTGCAGCGGAAATAATTTAAAGATAGTTATAAGTTGTAATAGAAGCAGTACGTGTGGGCCCATTTATTTGAAAATTTAGAATATGATAAGCAGTATTTGGTTTGAAGATACCTTACATAATGATCATCGAGTTGCTTAAGAAATGGTTGTCAATCGACATAATAATAAATATCGTCTTTCATAACACATTTCAATTTATTATCATAAGTCTAAAATAGATATATTATAACGTCTTAATATGGGGGAACTCTGTGTCATCCCTGCTACAACTCCGGCCCCTCTCGATCATAACCTGAAAAATATTAGTTTTGGGGTGTGAGATAAAAATCTCAGTGGATATCCTTGTACGCTGTTACACAGATTGGCAGTACGCTGAAATAATAATTATTAGTATTTTATAGTAAATAATTCTTATTCATATTTCATTCAAATTCATATCATTGATAATAATTCTCATCATTTCCTTCACCATTGTGGGACGACACTGATAACGACTTATCACGTGCAATCCCAATCATCTCCTTTTATATCACCATTATATTCTCATCTCCTTTATCATAGGGGGGACAACACTGTCAACAACTTACCACGTGCAATCCCCATCATCTCATCTCTTTTATCATAGGGGGGACAACACTAGCAACAACTTACTACGTGCAATCCCCATCATCTCATCTCCTTTATCATAGGGGGGACAACACTAGCAACAACTTACCACGTGCAATCCCCATCATCTCATCTCCTTTATCATAGGGGGGACAACACTAGCAACAACTTACTACGTGCAATCCCCATCACATATCTTGACTACAAAAGTCTGTTGACTACGAAAGTCTTTTATCATATTGGGACCACACTGGCAACGACTTACCACGTGCAATCCCCATAATCTCCTTTGACTACAAAAGTCTGTTGACTATACAAGTCTTTTATCATAGTGGGACCACACTGGCAACGACTTACCACGTGCAATCCCCATAAACACTTCCCACCTCCTTCGTGAAATCAAAAGTCATATATCACATATCATAATATCATGAAATAAGTATATCATAATTTATTCTTGTATTTTTAGTTATATGTTGATGTTTGTTTAATTAGATTCAGAATACACCAACAGTCCATATAACATTTACATCGGCAATACAGTAGTGACACCCACCTGGTTAACTTTTAAGAAAAGTTACAAACTCCTCGAATGATTTTAGCAAGCGTAACGCAGGGACCGTCCGAGCTCCGATTAGGCCGCACTTCGCCTAGCACGTTTTCTTGAATAGTTATTTATTATCAGAAACCTCGATTCTTAAATTTACTTAACAATTTATCTTCATGAAAATCTTATAATCACATAACAAGAAATACCACAATAATAAATTCAATAAAATACATTTTAATACTTATCAATGTGCTTCAACAAATAATAACCATTTATGTAGTAACTCATATATAATATAAACATGTTCCTCACTTAACAAATCACATAAGAGTAACTTATAAATAATGTATTTAAAGTAGGAGGGTTTAACTTAATTATGTTTAAATAAAATTCATTCTTATTTTATTAGCGCGAAAAATAATAGTGATAATAAAGTAGATATATCATCACAGTATTGATACTTTCACACAAAAAATTCACAAACGAAATAGCACCCGTATATTTAGCATATATATTATAATAAAATGGCAAGATAAGAAGCACAGCGATGGACTCCTCGATTTGGAGGGGTCTGCGTCCCCATCTGATACATGTTACAGCCCAAGCAAGATGGATTGTTAGCGATGGTCGCTTGGTAAATTTTTGGTTGGATAATTGGTTGGGATACGTAATTGCGGATCGCGTAGAAATACCAAACTCCGCCCGACACTTCTACACGTTCATGGTTTCAGATTATCGAGTGGATGGTGTGTGGCAATTGGATGAGAATTTTGTGAGGCTGCACCCTAAAATTGTTGAGGACATCACGTCTTATGTTTGCTCTATAGACGGAGACGAGCGAATCTGGCCAGTCTCAACACATGGAAACATGACTGCTAAGAAGGCTTATGAACAGCTGAGGCCGCATTATCCAGAAACAAAGTGGGGTGATTGGATCTGGGCTAACTACATCCCACCAAGGCGATCTATGGTAATGTGGAGGGCGATACACGGGAAGCTTCCCACCTGGGATGTACTTAATATGAGAGGTTTTTCGGGACCAGGGATATGCAGCCTTTGTCATGCATCGGAGGAGACTATTGACCATATTTTCAGTAAATGTGTGTTCTTCACGCACACTTTTGGAAAGATCATGGACCTGTTTCATGCAAGAATACGTTTGCAGGATGGATTCCAGTGCTGGACGTTGGATGCAATGCGCTGCAACTTCAGTCCACAATTGACAACTATTTGGAGATTGTCGCTCGTCACGCTAGTGTGGCAAATTTGGCATTCCAGAAACGCAGCTTTATTTGATGGAGCCTGTGTTAGCCCGGAGACCATTCGCGTGGGAGTATGGGCACTGGTGGGAGAAGCTAAGCATGAAAATATGGGCAGCATGCACAACACTTGCTTTGATCTGGGAATTATTCATGCCTTTCGATTAAAAGGAATTCCAAGAGCAGCGCCGAAGGTAGTAACAGTCACATGGTCCCCTCCGCCTGAAGGGACGATCAAAGTGAATGTGGATGGCGCTGCAACGGGCTCGCCGGGTGCAATCAAAGGAGCAGCTATCTACCGCGACTATGAGGGTAAATTTCTGGGGGCTTTCGTCATGAATCACGGCAGGGGATTCGCCTACGAAGCAGAAGCTTTGACTGCACTACATGCGCTACGCCATGCTTCCAGTCGTGGATGGAGAAGCTTATGGCTTGAGTCGGACTCCACCTACGTAGTCTATATGTTGACAGAAACAGCCCCAAGGATCCCGTGGCGACTACGCTCTTTGTGGCAGCAAACGAGGAAAAACCTTGAAGGCTCAAACATGAAAGTAACGCACATTTATCGCGAAGGGAATGCGGCTGCGGACAATTTGGCGTCAACAGAGGTTCAGAGTTTCATATGGTTAGACATACCGCCGGAACAATTAAAAGTGCACCTATGTCGGGACCTAAACACTGATTTTTACAGATTTGTGTAATTTGTAGAGGAGTCTACCTTTTCCCCTTGGCTAAGGTTTTATCCCTAAGGAGGGTTTTCCGAAGCAAGGTTTTTAACGGGGCTCCGGTCATTTGAACGGCTTGTGTTCACTTTGACTCTTAGGTTTTTCGATCAATAAAAGAACTGAATTTATATAAACAGATTGTTTGCGGAAAAAATGGTTTAACTATAAAGTAGGTATTTAGATACTTTAAAAATAATATCAAGATCTGTTTAAAAAGTTTTAACACATGCCGAATATTTTTTATGGATTTGGGTAAGATTATGCCTGTTTCATTATTGGTCCTTTTTGCTCGGAAAATTATAATAAAATAGCTATAGCTGTTTGATTCTTATGAAAAAATCATTTCCATAGCATTTCAAAATATTTATATCAACATAGATATTTTTCCAGAATTTAATTGTGACTCAAAAGATAATATTTGTAATTTTGCAAAATTGGACATTCTTAAAAATAGTGAATTTTTGCGTATGTTCATCAATCATTTCTCGTCAAACGGTTAATTCAATTAACATGAAATCTTGGGTTAATTACACTACGATATATCAAGTTTACTGGCAATAAAAACTTTTGTGAAAAACGCGTCTCGAAGTCGAGTAAAAACGACTCCTAAGTTTCAAACTGAAATGAACATGCCCTGTTTTTCTTTATTTTCCAGCTTACTGCCTTAACTTTAAAAATCGAATAACTCCCAGAATACTGAACCAATTTGCGTAATTTTTTTACACTCAAACTCCCTACCACATGGAGATCATAACCTCTTTGGTTTTGAGTCAAAATCATTTTTCTATAAAAAGATATCGGCTCCTAAAGTTGCTATTTCCAACATCAAAGTTTCAGTTTGTTTGCTGAGTTTCAAAAACGTTTTTTGTACATTCAGTTCATGCTTCGAAACAGTTAAACATGCCGACCACATAACCTTATCACCATAAGACAATTATAACACATATTCCACCAGATTCAAGCACCAAAAATCATAAACGGAAATCGAAATTTACGTAAATAGCACATAAATGGGTTGTGTGTTAAAACCTGTGTAGTTTTCTCGATTCTGGCTAAGATATTGACTCGAATTTGTGTGGGAACCTGGGGGATTCATCATGGATAAAGTTGGCTCGAGTTCTTCATGATTGTTGCAAGATTATTGAAGAAATAGTTATCAAATACAACCGTGAAATAAAACGCAGCAGCAAAGAAGAAAAAGGGGTGGTGTTCTTCATTTCGTGTGGATTGATTCTTGGAGTTCACTGAGTAGTGAAAAGGACAGGGGTTGGACGTGTTTCTTGGCAGATCTGGATGAATAAGAAGCTTGGAGTAGGGGGATATATATAGAGGAAGGTAATAGTTACCTATTGGCCAACTAAAAGGTGCAGGGAGATGTGGTTAAATTATCACCACATAATGTTTTGTGGTGTGTAGAAAGAACTGTAGCAGTAAGTTCTGGATGTTATTTTTTTTTTGGGCTTTTACAAATAAAATGAGTGTGCTTAGATTAGAAAATCAAATTAAATGGGCCTTTGGGTTTGGGTTAATGAAACAGATCACTAAAAAAAATAGAAGTAGAGCAAGTCATCAAACATTAAATTATAGTATGAATTTTGACAAAGAATGAAGGAAACACGTGTGTGTGTATATGCATTTCTACTTTAAATTCTAATAATGTAATATCCATCGTGTGATTAATCAAGTAGACAAATTAAATTTATATGTTTCATATCAAGATTTAGATAACAGGACAATTTTATTTTTATAATTTGTTTTGTTATGTCATTTACCATAAATTTCATAAAATAATTTGTAAAGTTGTTTATAAGATTTCTATTATTTTTTTTTTTTTGCATTATTAAATATTTATCAAACCTTATACTTTATTTATTTCTTTATTATGTGCTAGGAGTGCTCCCGGATCAGAATGCTCGTCCGTCTTCCTGAAAATCAAGTCTTTTCAAAACAAATAACAATGTTAATATAATCGAAATACTCTTAAATTATATATATCTTTATTCCATATTAATTTTGGGACGGGGTGTTACATTCACGCTCTATAGGTTCTTAAAACCTTTAAAATTGTGCCTTTTATTCTCAACCTCTATTAGATAATGTCTAAAGCAATCCAAATGCCTAGACTTTGAGAAATTTTATGGACAAGTCCAACACGTGAAAAATTATCGACGTAAAAAGTCAAAACAGCCAGCTCCATGTTATTTGACATTTACAAAATCACATTTATCATAACGAAATATATGCAATGAAGAATTAACAATAATCAAATGGTTTTTCAGTCACTTATGAGCAAAACAATTATCAACGTGTTAAAAACTCAACTTATAAAGACGAACATCGTAGTCCTTGTTTCACAAGTCAGTTCTCCTAATCTTGCACAACATGACCTAATCTAGCATACCGAATTTCATCAATAACTCAAGCATTGACAGAGGAACAAACCTTTAGTAACTATGAACTCGCTTCATAGTTGTTGTTCTCATACAAACCAAAGTTATATAAATGTTAGTACCATAATTTACATTGTTTATACTATTCACAACCATCTCTAATCTAAAGGAAATAATAAATCACATCTCAATCATAGAAGAACAGGTTTGCAGGTGAGATCTTGAGTGATCTTTAGAGCAAACTAGACATCATGCATTATGAAACATTGACCTTTGTCAATCTCAAGTTTTATGAGTCTTTAAACTTTAACTCGAGCTCGGTTTCCTACACAATTCAATCTTGTCTTTCTTGGAATAGACAGAGATCTACAAATGCTCATATGTTTTTAGTCAATGGCCTGTCATTCATGTGTCTATAATCATAAGATTTAGATGGAAATACAGTACTAAAGAAATTTATGCAACAACCAAAAATTATAATGAACTACCTTGTCCATCATGGATTCAGGATATTCACGAGTATAATGATCACGCTTGTTACATCTGTAGCATGTCATCTCACTCTTATACATTTTCAATATAGCATATTTCTTATTTCTTATTCTTATTCTTCTTAGCATTAAGATTGATATCTAGATTTCCAATAGTGTGCCCGGTCTTAGGCTACTAGTTATGTCCTTTCTTTCCAATATCTCTTTTGTTTAGAATTGGATTCAGAAATGAGAACATTAGATGTAGACTTAATCAACTTCAAGTCACTCATCATATAACTCAATGTTTTGAGGTGTCTAAGTGAAAGTCTCAATACTTTCATCAAATATTTGTAATGACCCTCAAGTGTTCCCATTTTCACGAAGTGATCGGATTAATTTGATCCCGAATTTGATGTTTCTCAAAAAATGAAGTATCAACATACTTCTCCTTCAAATATTTCACACAGTGTTGTTCACAATTATAGATCATGTCGTCAATGACCGAGTTTACCAGTATTTCACAAGCTATGTGAATACCTCTCAATTATGGTAAATCTCTAGACCCTTAATAATCTGAGTCTCCATCCTAACTTCAGGATCATCCATAATATGGTTGATAGTATCTAATGAATCGTGTTCTTCCAAGAACATTAAAAAATTAATTATGACACCATGTGTCATTATTATCGCTTTTGAATTTTTTTTTTAATTAACTCAGCGATCATTGCTTTTGCCTGATGTTTAATCGAAGTGATTCAACAAGTTAATGTTCATTTATGTATCACTATGTTCAATGTTAAGCTAACTGACATTTGAAAAATTCGATACAAAATTCGATATCGAAAAATAACTTAAAACTATTAATCATCAATCTCACTAAATATCCTCATTTAACAGATTTAGCTCCAAAACATGAACAATATTAGTTCTAGCATTTAATCCAAAAAAATAGCTAAAACTCCCACTCAACAACATGAATCTGCATGATTAAACATTTATCAACATAAACACAATAAAACACAATCATGTCATAAGTTAAAACAACCCAAAGTAGATCAGGTAATCAAAAAACTACTGTAAGTTTAATAAACCAACTACAATGGTTATTTCAGAAAAATCTCATTTCAGCTACACTATCAGGCAGTTAACTTGAAGAATTCGGATAACCTTCAATGTATTTTATGCACTCTTGTAGTACTACTTTAGTACCAATATAATGAAAAAATAATGGAAAAAATCACAGATCAGGGTTCTCCATCCGAATGTTGATCCAACTTCTCAAGCAAAGAACGTCGGATCCCCGAAATCATTTTTCAACATGTAAACAAGTCGTTCCAACGACCAGTTCACTAGTATCTTTTTACCCAATCAAGTCAACAATTTTCATAAAATTATCACTTTCCAATCTAGACATAATTCATCTCAGAAAACTACAATAAGTTCTCTTGAAATTGTCTTAGCTCGAGTTTTAACTCCAATTAAATCATGAGTTATTCAATCGGAATATCCGTACGTGAAAATAAAAGAGTGATAAACTATACATATCCATTAAGAAACGTAAAGTTCCAAAAAAAAATTAGCTCTTAACCATGTTGTTGGTCCTAAAAAGGAGTAGATAACAAGTGTATGGGGGGGGGGGGAATACACTTGTATGCAAATTCTTTTCAAACTTAATCAAACCAGAGCTCAGCAAGGTTGTCTTGGACAACTCTGCTGAAGAAGATTAACTCTTCTAAGATAATCAATCTACTAAGTACTATTGAGTACTTAGTTGAATAACTATCTAGGGGAGTTATATGTGCGGAATAGTGGTTGGCCCTTTTAGTTTAAACTCCTTTAATTTCTGAAATCACTTAGTCAATGGAACACAGTCCAGTTTTCAGGGAACTTGTCCAAATAGGTTTTTGCACAGTCTTTGAATGTTTATCCTTGAAAGATCAGTTTTGTGTGCAGTGTTGATGTATTATAAGTACTTGAAATGTAAATCAACACAAGAGTTTATAGTGGTTCAGAGACTCAAGCTCCTACATCCACTTTCCCTGATTTAACAGGATAATTCCTTCACTCTTGGAATTAACTTATTTTATAGTGCCAAGGTGCACTTGATCAAGAACACCACTCTTGGTGAATTGATCCCTAGGATGTCTAGAGTCCTAGTACCCTCTTCTCAACTCAGAACTGAACTGTTCTTCTCTCAACAGTCAGCTCCTACCACTTCTACTACTACAACCTTCTCACTTTCACTCTTGAAAGATATGAGGATTGAAGTAAGGTTCCAACTAATGAGATATCCTTTACAATGGAGATCAGTGTATAAGGATAGGATATCTCTCTAAGCTTGTGTATGGATGTACAATGAAGTTCAGCTTAGATGAAGTGTTTGAAGACTAAGATAGTCTTTGAAAGCTTTGAAAGCACTCTAGCTTGTAAGAACTTGAGCTAGGTTGGATTGTGTTGAGATTAGTTGGATGCTTTCAAATGGTCTTCACACTTCTGTATTTATAGACAAATGAAGGATTTGCCCGTTGGAGAGGCAGCCTCCAATGTCCATAAATGTCTTCTTTCAGTTCTTCAACTTTGAAGACAGTTTCTTGATAGTGACATGTCCTCATTTGGGAAATAAACGGCTGTAAGAGCTTTGTCTTCATTCTGCAGCACTCTTCCCAATATCTGACTTTCAGATTCTCTTGTTAGAACTTGGACATCACTTCTGAAGGTTGTTCCAATGATAGGACAACATTCCTCAACATTTGGACAACACTCCTTATCACTATCAGCAGTCTTGCTTATCAGCAAGGTTGGCTTGCTCTTCTTCAGATGACTTGGCTCTCTCCCTTTATTTCTCTTGAAGATGATCTTAGCTTGTTTCTTTGAAGATCTTTAGGGTGTGATTGTCTCTTTCTCTTCAGCATAGTTGACCTCAGGCTTTCAGAGCACTTGATCTTGATTAATTGAGCTGAGACAACTCCTCTGGACAACTCTCCTGATCAGCATACTTGTCTTTCAGCAGACTTGATCATGATTCCAGAGTTTAAGCCTTGAGGGGACTTGTTCTTGATGTACTACAAAGCATATGTTCCCCCTCAATTTGTGCATCTAATCATCTAAGAGCTACCTAACATATTAGCTCCTCATCTAGCCTTTATACTATATGTTCTAACATGTCTAGACCATATTCAATCATAACTTAGGCATGTCTCAGGGGGTTTTGGTATTCAATCAAAACATAACTCATTTTATTCCCAACAATTTCCCCCTTTTTGATGATGCCAAAACCTATACAGCTTGTGCAAAAGTGACTTAGCTACACCTATTACATTAATCTTCAGAAGACATGACTAAGGTCAGTTATCCTGAAAAGCAATGTGTTAGTGTATTCACCATTCATGTTGCACATAGGTTTCATAGATAGGCATAGAGAGATGAGTGTTTCTTGATTCAAAATAAGTTCAACTATCATTCATTAAAAAAAACATTACAAGCATGTTGGTAGTTGAATTTAACATATCAGAGCATGAATCATCAACACTAAATACATCAGAGTTCAACACATATACAAGATTTTTCAATATCAGAGCATAACCTTGTATCAGAGCACCAATCTTTTATCAGAACAAATACTAACACTTCAAGACATATACAAGATTTTCAACATCAGAGCAATCCATATCAAGTCAGAGTAAACAGATTAGCACACCACATCAGCAAACTTGACCAATTTTCAGCATAGTTGATCAATTAAGATAGGTCAGAAGACTTAGCCATTTAGAGATCATCCTCTCGAGGTGGCACCATCCCATACTGTGCCCACACTCTCCTCTTCAAGGCCATGGCTTCTTGGTTGGTTCCCTTAGGACCAAGAACCATCTTGTTCAGCTTGAGGATCTCAGTGAATTCTCTCAGAATCCTTGATTGATCAATCCATCCATCAAGCTTTGGAGGTAAGTATATGATTGGCTTGGGAGCTGTGAGTTCAAATCTTGCAATATCAGCAGCTGCAAGCAATTGTTGATAGAGTTCTCTGTAGTACTCAATCATGAACTCAGCAAAATTGATGTTGGCATCTCTTCCATTCCATCTGTCAATGACATACTGATCATAGACAAACTCCCTTTTTGCTTCCTCCCATGAGTCATTCAGCTGAATTGGCACCCATTTATCCAAGTGAGGATATTTGGTGTCCATTGGGATTAATAGCTGTGGCTTCATCTTGTTGTAAGTTGCTCTCTTCCTTCTTGGCTTCTGGAAGTCTGTTCTTCTCTTATCTCTTGCTCTGTTGGCCTCTTCCATCAAGTCCATTTTCTCTTGGGCCCTCATCATGGCCAGTTTCTGTTGTGTTTCAGGGTCTTTGCCATACCCTTCATGAAACAGCTTCGATGGATCATTGAGTACCACAATCTTTGTCTTCTTTGGTCCAGGTCCAAAGCCTTCTTCATATAAGATTTCCACATCTTCAGTGACTTTGGTACTTTCAGTGGACTTAGTCTCAGTAGACTTGTCTTTTTCAGCATTCTTGGGCTCTTCAGCTGTTTTGGCCTTCTTTGCGATAGGCTCATCATCAACAACTCTGAATTCAGGTGGAAGATCAAGGCTGTTGGGAAAGTCAGTGAATTTCTCAACTCGTCTCTTCTTTCCTTGGGCCTTCTTGATCTTTCCTCTAGTTTGGACACCTTCAGCATCCTTGTCCAAACCAGATACTTCACCACCTGGTCTTTGTTGTAGCCTCACTTTTTCCTCTTGAGCTGAGGCCATAGAGTTCTTCAATGCCAGTGCTAACTGCTCCTCTTCATCCAATTCTTCCAAGTTCAGCACTGCAGGCTCTTTTCCCTTTCCTACAGGGGTTTTGTCCTTCCCTTTCACTGGACTCCCAATCACTAAGGCACCTTTTGCCCTTGCTCTTTCCCTTTCCCCCTTTTTGGCAGCATCAAAACATTCTGGCTTCAGTTCACTCATAGTGGATGCCAATAAGGACTGGGCTTGGGTTAGAGACTTCATCTCCTCCAACAGATATACATTCTCATCATGTATATTTTGCATCCTGTCACTGCTTAAGCTAAGAAAGGCAAGAACATGCTTCATTTTCTGTTGAACAACCTCCTCCATGGTTGCCTTAAGAGATGCATCCAATTGGGCTTTTAGGAGCTCAGTGAGGTTGACCACTGCACCTTCAGCAATGTTGGCCAACACTTCTTGAGAAAACTTTTCTGAGGCTGCTTTGACCATAGCTAGCCTTTGCTCTTCAGCTCTTCTCTTCTGCAAGGCTGTCTTCTTGCCAAGAGCTTGCTTGATTGTCAATCTGATAGCTTGAACATTTGCATTATGATTGTCTCTCAGCCTTTTTTGATCCTTCTTGATCTCCTTTGAGATGTTTTCCATACTGACTTTGGCTTTGTGAACTTCAGTAGAGATGGTTTGAAGACCAGATTCTACTCCTTCAATTCTTGCTTCCAATGTGGGTAGCACCACATCTTCAGAGCCAGTTAGTCTCATTTCAACAGAAGCTAGAGTTCTTCCATGCTCATCCAATGCTCCAGAAGTTTCTTCATGAGCTGTTTGAACTTGTTGAGCCAAGGAATCCAACTTCTCTGATTGCATCCCAAGCAAGGCTTGTGCTGATCCAGTGTCAACTTGGATGGGAGCATCTGTCAAGAGATCTTCTGCAAATATTTGATCAAGGCTTATCCCTGGAATATCAGACAAATCAAAAGCATCAGTGAAAACACACTTATCTCCCTCATTTTCTTTTTCATAAGACTCTGATACATCAGCAGTCTTCTCCTCATTTTCAACTATTTCTTTTCTTCCTTCAATGAAAGTTTCCTCACTTAAAGAAACAGGCCTCTTCTCATCAAGGGATTCTTGAAGTTCAGATTTGACTTCAAGAATAGCCTGTCCTTCCTCACTTATACCACCCTCATATGTTGGTACACTCACAATCTTAGTGATAACTACCTCTCTTTCATCCACAACTCCCTCTGATTTTTCAAATCTACTTTCCTTTTCAACTCCTTCTCCTAAACCTGCAGCATCTCCACCTTCAGCAAGGTTCAAAGATGGCAGTTGTGGGGAGATCACAGTGCTCATATCAACAGCCACTGAGTCATCCTGAATGATTAAGGGCTGATCAGTGTCCAACTCTTCTGACACTGAATAGGCCTTAATCAAACTAGCCTCTAGAGAAGGAACCTCCACATCTTTAGGCTGTGCCTTGGGTTCAGAAGAACCATCATTGGCAGATGTGTCCTTGGTTGTGTTACCATCCTTGGTCAACACCTCTGAAATGACAGAGCCTTTCCTATGATAGGTTCTAGGGGGGTTGGAAAGTCTTTCAGAGACATGAGGCTTAAGGAGATTGGCTTGAGGGGTTTCAGGAAGGTTTGGTTTAGAGGGGTTTGAGGGATCATCTGGGGAGTCGTCATCATTGGAGCTGCTTTCAGGGTGTTTGATGCCCTTAGCTTTCCTTTCCCTCTCCTCATTGATCTTGTCATCCACCAACTTTGCAAATACTTCCTCATCAGTGAGGAATCTTGTCTTTGAAACTCCAGCAAAGTGTAACAATCTGTTCTCCTCCACTTGCCACCAGTTTGCACCCTTATCTTGGATGACTTGTGATATTTCCATCAAGGATTTATCTTTTACATCAACAAGCATCCTTAGATCATGAAAGGCCTTCTGAATTCTTGGAAATTCAGCAAGTTGTGGATACAAACTGTCCACAGTAGCCTTGGCTCCTCCTCTGAGCATACTTTCATAAGTATACTCCTCCTCATCTCCACTTGAATGGGGACTTTGGGTTATAGGGGAGTTGGCTCTGGGTTCTCCTAATGCGGCTTCAGGCAGATTAAGTTCAGGAATGTTGGCTTCAGATGGGTTGGGTGCAGTAGAAGGATCTTCAGTTGCTTTTGAGAGCAATGGATCTGAAGGGGCTTTACTCAGGGGGGTTGGCTCAAAAAGTGCAGCTTCTAATTGCTTTGAGTAATTGAGCATAGATGAGTCAAGGGGAGATTGTAATCTTGTCTCATCTACAACTATGTCAGCTAGCACATCTATCATACTTCTCTGCACACTTCCCTCAGGAGAGTATCTCTTTGTGAGATTTATGGGAGTGATAGGTTGATTGGTTGGGGTTATATGGGTTTCAGGGGAGTTGGGCTCAGGATTCTGAATTTCAGGGATGTTGGCCTCCATTGGTTGACCTTCAGGGACTCTGGATTCTGGAGTTCCAGAACCAGATGAGTTGGTCCTTGACTTTGATTTGGTCCTGCTTTCAGCTCTGCTCTCTCTTAGAGCAAGTTGTAGAGACCTTTCTTCCTGAAGCTCCAACACCTTGTCAGTAGGCTTGACCCTTCTCTTACTAGCCCTACTGCTTCCACTCCCTTCCTCATCCTTCTCAGGGACAACCTCCCTGATCCTTTTATCACCCCTAGACTTTTGTCTAGTCTCATTGTACTTTTGCCTTAATTCTTCTGAGTGATCAGATGGCCCTTGTACACCTTCTCTAGCAACTTCTTCAATCTCAGTTGAAGCATCTGAGTTCTCTTCTGAGATAATCTGAGACATTTTCCTTGTCTTCACCACTCTTGCTTTAGTCCTCTTCTTCATCTTTGGCTTCTCCTCCACCTTTGCTTCAGCAGGCTTGGCCATTAACATCCTCCTTTGCTCAGTTTTCTTGCTGAGCTTTCTGAATAGAATCTTTTGAGCTGGGAGAGGCTTTGCAAAGGTTTGCATTTGGGAGTAGTGGGAAAATCTCTCAATCAACAAGCTTGCCCTAGTGCAATACTTGAGTTTCCCTTCTAGCACAACCTTATTGTGAGATTTCACTTTGAATTTTGCCTTTTCCTTCATCATCTCAGACATGATGAAAGTCCTCCAATCAAACTTGATGCCTTTATCACTGGCATCAATGACTGCAGCCATGATTCTGATTCTTGGATGGCTGACCTGCTCCAAGCTTCCAGTATTACTCAAGAGACTTTTAGCTACTACCTCAAAGAGGTTGAAAAATTCTGGCTTGAGAGTCTTTTTGTTTTGAGTTGAGGAGAGAGGGCCTGGTGTCAATAGCCATTCTTGAGCTATTTCTTCTTCATGACCAGTGCCATAGATTTCTGGATTCCTTCCCTCAGAAGGCAATCCAAAAGCTCCTTCAAGATCTTCTGAAGAGAATTTCACTCTGTGAAATCTTTCTTCCTCTTCTCCTTCAGCAACATATGACAGTCTGGTGGAAACTTCACCATCTTCAGGCTTGCCCCTCCATTTGAGAAAGGCAAAGAATTCAGCCATGTAGCTTTCCAAGCAGGAGCTTGGTCTTTCTTCCAAAAACTTTTGAAGACCAGCCCTTCTCAACCATCTCAGGGTTGGAGTAATCTCAGAATCTTCACTTTCAAAGGAGATTATGGGTTCAAAAGGAAGATTGTTTTTGTTGCTTAGGTATCCAAAATCAAGGTCTAGAGCCTTGTTGGAAAAATCTATTATCATCTCTGGTCTAACTTTGGGAGCCATTGAAGATTGCAGAGATGAAATTTAGAAAGTTTTGGGAGAGTTTGAAGAGAATAGGTTAGGGTTTCGAATGCTTGGGAAAGAAGAGTGTGTGGGGAGTTCTTAAGACTTGAGGATATTCTAAAAAGAATGTTTGTCAATGAGTTGGTGAGTTTTGTGTATTTTCAACTGTTGTCAAATATGGAAAGATACACTTGGACGGCCAGGATGAATTTCAGGGGAGTTGGCCAGTTTTGATCCAATGGTTAAAAACCAATGTAACAGTGACTTGTTGGTTTTATTCAAAACGTGGAAGGTATTTAATATTAGTTAATGGTTGGGGAGTTTTCGAGATAGATCATGGTTTGAAAAGGTGTAATGCAAACAAGAGTTAAATCTTGGCATTTAATGCATGGAAAGCGACCTTTTGGGTGGGGGACAAATTAAATCCCACAGAAATGATATCTGTAGTTGGGACATGGATCAAGGTAGGCAATGATTACCCAAAATAGGTGCTTATCAAACCAAGGAAATAGTTTGATAGCCAAGACAACTTATCTGACCCCACTTGGACAAGTGTCCTGAAGAGATGTGGTCCGGTCCTGAATTCCAATGGACAAGTGTCCTGAATAATTTCAGCCATCTCTTCTGATATTCAGTAGACTTGACCAAGTTTGCTGAGAACCTTCTCAGTTTCCATATATCCAATAACTTTTCATGAGATTTACTTGTCCAACTTCCCTGGATCAAGTAATCCCAACTCTGCTGATAGCTCCAGAAATCTTGCCTCTGCAAGTGGCTTAGTTAGAATATCAGCTTTTTGATGATCAGTGTGGATCTTGACCAACTTTATGTCCTTCTTCTCCACATGGTCTCTAATGAAGTGATGCTTGATGTCCACATGCTTGCATCTTGTGTGCAATACAGGATTCTGTGATATAGCAATGGCACTATTGTTATCACAAAATATTGACACTTCAGTAGAGTTGACTTTGTAGTCTCAGCCAAAGGATTTGAGCACAACAACTTCCAGCTGCAATATATTCAGCTTCAGTGGTGGAAGTAGCCACTGTGTTCTGCTTCTTGGAGAACCAAGATATAAGTTTGTTGCCCAAGAATTGAAAGGTCCCTGAAGTGGACTTTCTGTCAATTTTACAACCTCCATAGTCAGCATCTGAGTAGCCAGTTAACTCAATGTTGTCATCAGCAGGGTACCAAAGGCCTAGATTTTCAGTGCCTTTGAGATACCTCAAAATCCTCTTTGCAGCCTCAAGATGGCTTTTCTTAGGATTTGCTTGGAACCTTGCACAAACACCTACTGCAAAGGTGATGTCAGGTCTGCTGGCAGTGAGATAGAGGAGTGAACCAATTATTCCTCTATACTCAGTAGAGTTGGTTGAAATACCACTCTCATCAGGATCCATCTTCCAATTTGTGTTCATTGGGATCCTTACTGGCTTGCTAGTTGTACACCCAAACTTCTTGATCATTTCTCTGGTGTACTTAGCTTGGTTGATGAAGATTCCTTCTTTTGATTGCTTGACTTGAAGACCCAAAAAGAAGTTCATCAACCCCATCATGGACATCTCAAACTTGCTTTGCATTAGCTTTGAGAATTTCTCACACAGCTTCTCATTGGGGGATCCAAATATTATGTCATCCACATAAATTTGGACAAGCAAGATGTCCTCTCCTTCAGATATTCTGAAAAGAGTTCTGTCCACAATTCCCTTGGTGAATCCATGATCCAAGAGAAATTGTGACAGTGTATCATACCAATCCCTAGGGGCTTGCTTGAGTCCATATAGAGCTTTCTTGAGTCTGTAAACTTGGTTTCCAACCTCAAAACCTGGTGGTTGCTCTACATAGACTTCTTCCTTCAAGACTCCATTCAGAAAGGCACTCTTGACATCCATTTGGTATACTTTGAACCTCTTGTGGGCTGCATAGGCTAGAAAGAGCCTTATTGCTTCTAGCCTTGCCACAGGTGCAAATGTCTCATCATAGTCAATGCCTTCATGTTGGCAATAGCCTTTTGCCACAAGTCTTTCTTTGTTTCTGACAATCACATCATTTTCATTTTTCTTGTTCTTGAACACCCACTTTGTTCCAATAACATCTTGATGTGAAGGCCTATCCACCAGCTCCCATACTTCATTTCTGGTGAATTGATTCAATTCTTCCTGCATGGCTGTGATCCAATTGGCATCTTGAAGTGCTTCCACAATATCACTTGGTTCTTGCTCTGGATGTGAACTGGGATTGGATCATTCAGTTCACCATTCCTTTCAGTGGGATTTGCCTCAGGAAGGTTGCCTTCAGGATGGTTGTCCAACATAGAGTTTTCAGGTAGATTGGCTTGGACAACATCTATGATTTCAGTGTCTTTGTCTTTTAGGCTTAGTCTGGTTGTTCTTTGTGTGATTTCTTCTGATTCCAAGTTCTCATTCCTGAACTCATGAGTAGATTCATCAAACACAACATGAGGTGTTTCTTCCACAATAAGAGTTTTCTTGTTGTAGACCCTGAAAGCTTTACTGATTTGGGAGTATCCAAGAAACACTCCTTCATCAGCTTTGCTATCAAAGGCTTTCAACTGATCTTTCCCATTATTGTGAATGAAACACTTGCAACCAAAAATGTGAAAGTAAGACACTTTAGGTATTCTTCCTTTCCAGAGTTCATAGGGGGTTTTGCCTTGCCCCTTAATAATCAAACATCTATTTTGAGTATGGCATGCAGTGTTTATAGCTTCAGCCCAAAACCTCTTAGGTAATTTTGAATCAGCAATTAGAGTTCTAGCAGCTTCTTTTAAAGTTCTATTTCTTCTTTCTGCAACTCCATTCTGTTGGGGAGTTCTAGCTGCTGAGGTTTCATGAGCTATTCCATTAGATGTGCAATACTCATTGATGTATGAGTTAATGAACTCTGTGCCTTTATCAGATCTTATCTTGATAATGCTAAGGTTTTTCTCATTTGACAATCTCTTTAGAAGTTCACGCAGTTTGACTTGAGTTTCCTTCTTATTAAGGAGAAATACTACCCATGTGAACCTAGAGAAGTCATCTACTACAACCAATGTGTATTTTCTACCATTTATGCTTGCAGGGGTAATTGGTCCAAAAAGGTCCATATGCAACAGTTCAAGTACCCTTTCAGTAGAGATGACTGGTTTTCCCTTAAATGAGGCTTTGATCTGTTTTCCTTCTTGGCATGGTTTGCAAACATGCTCTTTAATGAAAACCTCATTAGGTAGTCCTTTGACTAATGCATTTCTAGCAATTTTGTTCATTGTTTTAAAGTTCAGGTGGTTTAATCTTTTATGCCATAACCAACTTTGTTCACTAGAACTCTTAGCAATGAAGCATGCAGCATCAGTAGACTTGTCCCAGTCTGCAAAATACACATTTCCTTTCCTAGTTCCAGTCAATAGAATTTGTTGAGTCTTATTCTTGATTAAGCATTTTCCACTTGAAAACTCAACATTGAAGTTTTTATCACAGAATTGACTGATACTTAGGAGATTATACTTGAGACCAGCCACATAGGATAAATTGGATACTTTGATGTTACCAATCATAAAAGTACCATAACCTTTTGTAGTTGCTTGTGAGCTGTCTCCAAAAGTGACATTTGGGCCTTCTTTTTCGATAAAATCAGTGAGAAGTTCCTTGTTTCCAGTCATGTGCCTTGAACATCCACTGTCAAGATACCATGCTGACTTTTTGCTCATGCTCCTCTTCTTGTGGCCCACTGGTACCTACAATTAGATGGGTTTAGGTACCCTTTGAGTTTTGGGTCCTGAGAGGTTAGCTGTACCTTTAGGAACCCAAACTTGCCTAATAACCCTGATTGATTCAAGGTGGCTAAGTTGTCTTCCTTTAGCATCTAAATACACTGTCTTTCCCTTAAATGCCTTTGGGAAAGTGTGTGTGAATGTGTTAACTCTATAAGTTTCAGGAGAGTTGTCAAGTCTCCTGAACTTTTGAGTTCTTTGTGCAGCTTGAGGGAATCTTTGAGGAAGGGCTTTCTTATGACCACTACCCTTTGGTATGAAGGGTTTTGGTTGTCTCATTTTATTCTGCCTTTGAGGAAAGTTGTCCCTAGGTCTATTCAGCTGAGGCTTTCTCAGAAGAGTTGGCCTAGGCTGATTATACCTTGGATACTTCCTCTGAACATTGTTCAGTAGAGTTGCCCTACCATTGGGTCTACACTGCTGACCAATATTCCTCTTGTGTTCGGGAGCTTTGGCCATTTCCTTAGGTTTTGGCCTAATCTCCTGAAGCACTTGAGTAGGCATAACATCCATTTTGTACTTTCCTTTGTTCAGTGGCTGAATTATTTCATTTTCAGTCTGTGCCACTGACTTAACAAAGATTCTCTTAGTGTTACTCACAGAAGCAACACTAAGACAAGGTGAAGATTCAAATGGATCAAAATCTAATCCACTTCTTTGAGCCATAGGTCTTTGATAACTCTGAATTTCCTCTATTGCTCTAGAGGATTTCTTCAGAGCAGACATCTTTAATTTCAGGCTCTCTTCACTTGATTTAAGAATATCATATTCATGTGAGAGGTTTTCAAACTTGGCATTGAGAATTTTGATTTCAAAATCTTTTCTCTTCTGAGAGAGAAGTTGATCATCAATCTCCTTTTGTTGGTCAACTATCCTGAGATTTGCTTCCTCAAGCTCTCTCAAGACTTGTTGATACAACTCAGTAGACTTGACATCAACAACTGCCTCAGAGTTTTTGGCAAGTTCAATAGCCAATCTTTCATTTTCCCTCACACAGTTATCATGAAATTCTTGTAACATAGTGAAATCTTCCATCAACTTTCCAAGGGAGAGTTTCAAGTTGACCTCACTATTGTTTTGTGAGATGAATGATGGTGAGCTAGAAGTGGAGGATACCTCATCATCCTCAAGAGCCATGTTGCAGACATCATCATCATCATCACTGTTGGAGAATAGTCCATCAGAGGAGTTGAGGCTTTCAGCACTATCAGATTCTTCACCAGCCATCATGGCCTTTCTGTTGGTGAATTTCCTATCTCTTTTGGCCTGCCTCTCCCTTCTCTCCTTAGAGCTTAATTCAGGGCAATCATACTGGAAGTGCCCTTTCTTTTTACAGTTATAGCACAAATCTTCATCATCTTCTTTATTTGATTCTTCTCTTCTTTTTGATGATGAAGGTTCAGCTCTACTGGACCTTCTCCTATCAGAGTACTTGTCCTCTGATCTTTTCTCTTCAGGCTTTTTTACTTCAGCCTGTGCTTCAGGAGAGTTGTATCTCCTGAATTTGTTGTCCTGGTAGAATTTCTTGTATCTACCAAACCTTGAGTTTAACTTTTCAAACCTTCTAGCCATCAAGGCTAGTTCTTCCTTCATTTCAGTCTTTGAGACTGACTTTGATGATCTTGGAGTGGACTGCATCTCTGGTTCAGCAGTTTTGGCTTTGAATGCCACTCCCTTAGTAGGATTTGAAGGTTCCTCAATAGGCTTTCTTCTATTGAGGTCGAACTCATAAGCTTTGAGTTCAGAGAAGATTTGTTGCATGGGCATGGTGGAAAGATCTTTGGTGTTTTGCATCATTACAGCATAGACATCCCACTTTTGAGTGAGACTTCTCAAGATCTTCAACCCCACTTCTCTCTTGGTGTAGACCTTGCCCAGTGAGTTGATTTCATTCATCACATCAGTGAATCTACCAGCAAACTTATCAATGGATTCCTCAGACTCCATTGCAAACTGTTCAAATTTCTGCACAGCAACTTGGAGCTTGTTCTCCTTGATCTTTTCAGTACCCTCACACATTTCAGCAAGAGTATCCCAAATTTCTTTGGCTGTTGTGCAGTGGTAGACACTACCCATAATTGCATCTGGAATTGTTTGGTAGAGGGTGTTCATTGCTAGATAATTCAGATTATCTTTCCTCTTTTCATTAGTAGTGAAGTCATCTTCATCTTTGGGTAGTACATCTCTTGTATCTGCCCTTTGAGCCTCTGTGACTCTGGGATTGACAAAGGTGAACACAAAAGGACCTCTTGTGATCACTCTCAACATATCAGTATGAAGAGATGCAAGATGAGCCCTCATTCTGATTTTCCAGAAATCATAGTTATCAATTGAGAACATGGGCAGTTTGTGATGTGAAATGTGGTTGACTGGATTTGTGGCCATGTTGTCCAATCCTTGGATAGTAGGAGGTGGAACAGCAGCATTGTTGTTGGCCATAATTCAAGAACAAATAGTCAGTCAAAATACACTAAGGATTTCAGAGAGATCAGTTCAGTGACCACAGCCAATATGTGATTTTGAAAACTAAGATGGCTTTTCAGAAGCAGTGGTCTTTGAACCCCTGCTCTGATACCACTTGTTGGTCCTGAAAAGGAGTAGATAACAAGTGTATGGGGGGGGGGGGGAATACACTTGTATGCAAATTCTTTTCAAACTTAATCAAACCAGAGCTCAACAAGGTTGTCTTGGACAACTCTGCTGAAGAAGATTAACTCTTCTAAGATAATTAATCTACTAAGTACTATTGAGTACTTAGTTGAATAACTATCTAGGGGAGTTATATGTGCGGAATAGTGGTTGGCCCTTTTAGTTTAAACTCCTTTAATTTCTGAAATCACTTAGTCAATGGAACACAGTCCAGTTTTCAGGGAACTTGTCCAAATAGGTTTTTGCACAGTCTTTGAATGTTTATCCTTGAAAGATCAGTTTTGTGTGCAGTGTTGATGTATTGTAAGTACTTGAAATGTAAATCAACACAAGAGTTTATAGTGGTTCAGAGACTCAAGCTCCTACATCCACTTTCCCTGATTTAACAGGATAATTCCTTCACTCTTGGAATTAACTTGTTTTATAGTGCCAAGGTGCACTTGATCAAGAACACCACTCTTGGTGAATTGATCCCTAGGATGTCTAGAGTCCTAGTACCCTCTTCTCAACTCAGAACTGAACTGTTCTTCTCTCAACAGTCAGCTCCTACCACTTATACTACTACAACCTTCTCACTTTCACTCTTGAAAGATATGAGGATTGAAGTAAGGTTTCAACTAATGAGATATCCTTTACAATGGAGATCAGTGTATAAGGATAGGATATCTCTCTAAGCTTGTGTATGGATGTACAATGAAGTTCAGCTTAGATGAAGTGTTTGAAGACTAAGATAGTCTTTGAAAGCTTTGAAAGCACTCTAGCTTGTAAGAACTTGAGCTAGGTTGGATTGTGTTGAGATTAGTTGGATGCTTTCAAATGGTCTTCACACTTCTGTATTTATAGACAAATGAAGGATTTGCCCGTTGGAGAGGCAGCCTCCAATGTCCATAAATGTCTTCTTTCAGTTCTTCAACTTTGAAGACAGTTTCTTGATAGTGACATGTCCTCATTTGGGAAATAAACGGCTGTAAGAGCTTTGTCTTCATTCTGCAGCACTCTTCCCAATATCTGACTTTCAGATTCCCTTGTTAGAACTTGGACATCACTTCTGAAGGTTGTTCCAATGATAGGACAACATTCCTCAACATTTGGACAACACTCCTTATCACTATCAGCAGTCTTGCTTATCAGCAAGGTTGGCTTGCTCTTCTTCAGATGACTTGGCTCTCTCCCTTTATTTCTCTTGAAGATGATCTTAGCTTGTTTCTTTGAAGATCTTTAGGGTGTGATTGTCTCTTTCTCTTCAGCATAGTTGACCTCAGGCTTTCAGAGCACTTGATCTTGATTAATTGAGCTGAGACAACTCCTCTGGACAACTCTCCTGATCAGCATACTTGTCTTTCAGCAGACTTGATCATGATTCCAGAGTTTGAGCCTTGAGGGGACTTGTTCTTGATGTACTACAAAGCATATGTTCCCCCTCAATTTGTGCATCTAATCATCTAAGAGCTACCTAACATATTAGCTCCTCATCTAGCCTTTATACTATATGTTCTAACATGTCTAGAACATATTCAATCATAACTTAGGCATGTCTCAGGGGGTTTTGGTATTCAATCAAAACATAACTCATTTTATTCCCAACACATGTAATTCTTAAAATTATGGAGTTTAACTCTATTATTTCAAATTTATTGAACATTAAATGTTCTAATTATTTTCGAGTCATACCCATAAAACGAGCAACCATTAAAACTTATTTAATGTTTACAAACTCGAACACATGAATTTCAAGCCCATTACGCAAAGAAATTTAATTCAATGCATATAGCTAATTCACAAGTTAAATAAGTCCATACCAAGGTTCTCATTTATATAGATAAATAAGTATTTAAACTTTTCATTGTTAAAATACCTTCACACTATGAAAATTAAGAATCTACACGAAAAACGGAGTTCACATCAATTTTCAGAATTAAAAACGGAGTTATAACGAGCCTAAACGAGCCGAAACAAGTTTAAAAGAGCGCACAACTACTAATTGCAGAATGGTCCTTAGAGAATATCTAATTCTCATTCAGCCACCCACAAAGTTTCTGAAACTTTTCAGAATTACCCCAAAAACGTGAATTTTTCAAAAATTCATATCTCATTCGTTTCTTTATCAAAATTAACAAACTTTATATTGATGGAATCCTCATTCAACGCACTTCAAAGACCAATTAATCACGATTCCCTATATATCATTCGTAATTTCCAGTCAAAGTTTATGTAAATTTCCAAAGACCAATTTATTTCTCCCAAACGGTAAGGCCGAAAATTCTGAAAATTTTCAGATATCCTATACACTATACTATGAATGTACAGTAAAAAATTCAGCCCCTAATTCCACCGTTTGAAAAAATCGAAATTCTGAAATTTTTACAGATTCTTCATTTATGCCGTGCATAATCAACTATAATTATAGACATGCATTTAAACACGAGAAATTCACATTGTTACATACGAGAATCCAACTCATTGGCTCTGATACCAATGTTGAAACTAATTAATTGAAAAATCAGAATTACCAACCTGTAATTCTCAATGCAGTGGAAGATATTGAACCAGGTTGAATTCCACGTACCAAACTGTGATCCTCCAAGTCAGGAAGTCAATCACTTGAATCCCACGAATTGCTTCCAATGTTCACAATTTAAGTGTCTTATTGATCAGTGTGTAATGTTCAATTTTACAAAACACAGAATCTCTGCTTTTCTGTTTCTATCTTAGGAGTGGAGAAGAGAATGAAATTCTCTCTGCTTAATACGCTATTGGAAAATCACGTTGGATTTTCTTATGTAGGAGGTTATCTAAATAATAGCTCCTCTAATTATCCATTTCCATGTGTGGATTAAATAATTAAATAATTAAAATTAATTAATTATTATTTATTAGCTTTCAAGACCCTTGACGTCGTCGATGGAGAATTGAAAACCTTCTTCGTCTGAGAATTCAACGGAACCAAACTGAACTACAATGCCTCGTAATTTAAGCACTTGGGAACATATTGCTTTTTCTAAATCGGATTTAAGAGTTGTTTTGGAAGTTTCTTCAAAAGAATCCAGGTGGTTGTATACAAGTTTTAAGATTTCTAATCAAGCGAATTGAGTTCATGACTAGATTTTAGAAGTTGCTCAATTTTGATGTTGTGTTCATCCACAAGATGGAAACCACTTTCAAACATCTCTCTTTTTTTCAAACTAATTTCACTAAAACATCGAGAGAGAAAATATGTACCAATTGGATTATGATAGATTCATGAAGATTGAAGGGTATACTAAAATTATTGAAATTGGACACCCAAGACTCGAAGAAAAATTAGTTGACGAATCTTGATATAAAATTAGTTGAAGAAAAATTAGTAAGATGTCGCGCGGCTGTTATAATTAAAGTCAACTATATAAATACTAGATGACTCCCCGCGTATTAAGCTGTATTTTGATAAAAGTTACGAAGTAATATTCAAAATATAGTATAACTCATATTTTAAAAGATACACTTATAAAATTGGTAAAGTCTAGTATGCACTCGAGTGCATGTTATGCAGTCTAGTTCATGTTGCACTTTTGAGTTTACTGACTTACACTTTTTGATAAATGATGTTGCACTTTTCAATTATTATTAAAAATATTATTATACAGTTTAATAATTGAAAAGTGCAACACCATTTACCAAAAAGTGTAAGTAAGTAAAACTGAAAAGTGCAACATGGACTAGGGTGCATAACATGCACTCGAGTGCATAGCAGACCAACCCTATAAAATTTCATAGGTAAATTTACTTTTCATAATTTAAAATTTTATTATATAATTTTTTATTTTGAATAATTTTTAAGGTATAATTAGTATGATAAAATTTATTTTATCAATTAATTTATAATATATATTCAATTACTAATAAAATTATATACAAATGAATTTATCTTATTAATTAATTAAATTGATATATTCTATAAAATGTATAGATATATTTTTAGATAAAAGAACATAAAAGAGAACTTAATCAAAATAAGATATTAATTGATTTTAATTTTAATCTAGGTATGACTTTCCATTTTAATATCAATGACATATTTATTAACCAATAGTTTAATTACACATCAAATTTAAAAAAAATCAATTTAATCTTCATGCGACACATCATCACATTTAACCATATGATGACACGTGACAAAATTAAACTCCCTATTAGTATATAGGGGTGATGTCATCATTTGGCTACCATAAAATCAACTAAGTAATATACTCCCTCCATCTCAAAAAGTTTGTGGATTTTGTTATTTTGTATAAAATTAAATAATACTCCCTCCGTCCACGAAAAGTAGTCTCATTTGACACATATTCTTTGTCCACCAAATGTAGTCCCATACACTTTATGGAAACTATCACCCTTCAACTATCACTTAATTACTCAATTTGCCATCAACTTTATTCCTAAACAATCACTTTATTCACAATGGACCCCACAATACCCTATAATACCCTTACTTTATCTACTTTATCTACCATTTTCTTAAAACTTGTGCCCCATCCCCATGTCCCTACTTTTCATGGATGGAGGGAGTATAATTTTTTATCACATTTACAAAAAAAATCAATAAAGAAAGAGAATTTGACGCAGCGCAAGCCTCAATCTTAGTAACGATCAAGAACAACGAACACATAAATCGAAGGGACGATAATAAACCGAAGGGACGTTAATAAACCGAAAGGACAAAACCATCTATTTTATTAATCAATTCAACTCCCTAATAACATTCTAAAACTCATCTATTTATAATATGAAATATACTTGGAGAATAAGAAACATATAAATCTAAATATAATAAAATCAAAACAAAACTCCTAAATATAAGCATAAATATCTAATTAAATATTTGATATTGATTTCCATCAATATCTCCATCATTCTCTCCGAGTGGGAGACGATTCGCCCTCGAATCGAAAACATCGCGAGGTCCATCCGAAAGCACAATAATATCCATGACGTTGAAAATATCCGAGCAACGCAATTGAGAACGAAGAGGTAACTGCTAGGTATTCGGATTAACATGCAAGAAAACCAACCCGACAAGACGCAACCAATAGACACCTTGTAAGACGAACCGATCGTAAAAGACACCAAAACGGGTGAACGTCGCAAGCATGACCACGTATTATATATAGACTGCAACCTCAGCAACAACATGCTTGCAAGTATCCGAATCGCCTAAAAATCGACATATCTTGCCACCCATTGTGCAAGATGACTGGAATATTGATGGACGTAGAGTAGGACTATCCGGTTGTTGACGAGGGAAACATGCTTGTTGGATGATCAAAGAAGGGCCCTCGTCATCCCTCATTAATTCTTCTTGCAGACTGTCATCGTCGTACTCATCAAATACTGGAGGGCCGTCATACCCATCGTCGTCACACACAAATTCCTTGTAGAAGGGAGCAATGACGGCGACGTCGTATATGGGGGGACTGTCATATCCGCCACCGAAACCGGGAAGATGAACGCGAAGGCTGGCGATCAATTCTTGTTGTTGCATGGCCAACTGTTCTTGTCGAATACGGAGAGCGGCCATCTTTGTGACTAGAGATCCCACTTGTTGGCGGATTTGCGTAACATCGTCGGAAGAGGATGTATCTTGACGTTTGGGAGACATCGTTCCCAGCTCTGGATACCAACTGACGCGGCGCAAGCCTCAATCTTAGTAACGATCAAGAACAACAAACACATAAATCGAAGGGACGATAGTAAACCGAAATGACAAAACCATCTATTTTATTAATCAATTCAACTCCCTAATAACATTCTAGAACTCATCTATTTATAATACGGAGTATGAAATATACTTGAAGAATAAGAAACATATAAATCTAAATATAATATAATAAAATCAAAACAAATCTCCTAAATATAAGCATAAATATCTAATTAAATATTTGATATTGATTTTCATCAATACCTCCATCAGAATTTCAACTTATGCGGAATATACTAGTGTAAAACTCGCGTATTACGTGCGGGATTGTGAAAAAATATTACTGAATATATTTAAAAATTTTAATATGATCTTTTTTATAAAATGTAGATATATGAAATTTTATTTTTGTTATTGAAGAAGAAAATGAAAGAATGATTGAAAAAGAAATACTCCACAAAATAGTTAAAATATAAATATAAAATGTAGAATTGATTAGCTGTTAAAAAATTTGAAAATAACGGTTGAAATATAGGAGAGGCAGGAGGAGAGAAAAGAAAAAATAAATAGTTTTTTTTAAATTTAAAATTATTGAATTTAAGAATACAAGCTTTTAGAAAAGACACGTAAGCAAGATGAGACTCAAGAATAAAAAAGAGAAATTGTAGCAATTAGATAGAGATAATTTAGGGTGATTGATAAAAATAGTTAAAGCAACAAACTATTTAAAACAAGATTTAAGATTAAAAATGACATTTTTTTTTTTAAAGAAGGGAGTATATTATAATTTCATACATGTATTTGATGGATGCTAGCTAATAGTACTCCCTCGTCCCACAAAGATAGCTACATTTGACTTTACACACAGATTAAGAAAATTTAATAAATATAGTCAATTTTAACTAATGTGTCAATTTTGCCCTTGAAATCTCAAACTTCAAAATCTATTAAGCTTTAATTGTTCTTATTAATTAGGGGTAAAATTGACAATAAAGCATTTAATACTAAAGTAAATGAGGAAATAAAACTATAATTTAGGACATCCAAAAAAGAAATATGTAGCTATTTTTGTGGGACGGAGGGAGTATTATTTATGCCATATTGCATGTGAAAATTTTCCATATATATGTACATACATATTTTGGTGTGAAGATCTAGCCCTTAAAAGGGTGTTAAATGGTCAAGCAATTCGGTTCAATCCAGTTGGTTTTGATGTACAAAGATAAAGATAACGTGGTTGAGATGGAAATTGCAATAAGAAGTTAGTTAATTAACTAACTTTTGAAACTGCATTCTAGTATGACTTTGAGAGCTATTTTTCAGACGGTTTCAGCTCAAGGTGTCTTCCAAGAAATTAATCTACAAGGTGTAGGCTAATCATCAGTTTTAGAATTAGAGAGAAACACTTTGTAACTTGAGATATATTCAAACTCGAAAGTCGAGAGAAAAACAGCTTGAGAGTCAATTTTTATGGGATCTCAGCAAAGGACTGCTACGTCGTGTAAGGATTTACAACGGGTATTATGTGAATGGCTACAAATTTCATACATTCGAGTATGCATCAAGAAGAGCGACTACCAACAATGGTGTTTGCATTAAAAGTGCAAATTACAATGGAGATGCAAGTGATTACTTTTGGTGCTCCAAGAAGTCGTTGAAGTTGAATATCCGGCAAAGATTGTAGTGTTGTTCAAGTGTGATAGGTTTGATCCATCCCCTTCAAGTACCTGAATTCATTTGGATTTCAAGCTTGTGGATGTTCACCAGAGAAAAAGATATCACGGGTACGTATAATTTGTTTATATTTGTCATTCAAATATCTCAAGTATACTTTTGCACGTATTCAGGACGATCATATAATGAATGAGATGTTTGCAAAGTAAAGACAAGATCATTGGTGGAAGTTCCTACAACTAAAAACAGTGACAAAGGAGAAGCTCCATTTTAAACAGAACAAATAGAGGTTCAAACTAAGGTCTTTGCGGAAGATTTCAATTTGTATGTAGACTTGACGGCTGCAAATTTAGAGTTAATCTAAATTGGAAACAATTGTGATCAAGAGGATAACGAGGATGATGAAGAAAATGAAGATGAAGATTAAATGTAATTTAATTTAATTATTTTTTTTGGAATTTATAAAATAAAATTACATTTACAAACAAATCTCTTACTTGTTTAAGTGGTGAACACCCCTCACGAGTCCCCTACACACTCGGGTTCGATTCCAAGAGAGATCTAATTTTGATCGTTATTTGTCAAGGCCTATCAGGCCTTATATATCCTATGTAGGGCTGGGTTGATTGCAAAGTCTGTTTATGGCCTGGCGGTTCGATCGCCTAGGCGCTCGCTAGTTCGGGTTCTCATACCCCTCCTCCCCATTTTTATTTTTAATTTTAGTTTAGCGACGGTTTGTGACAGTTAGCGACCAAAATATTATCCTATGTAGGCTGGGTTGATTGCCAAGCCCGTTTGTGCCCTGACGGTTCGATCGCCTTGACGCGGGTCCGTACCCCTCCCCCACCCCTCCCACCCCACTTTTTTTTTTTTTTTTTTTGTTTAACGATGGCTTACCGGTAATAGCGACAGTTTGTGACGGTTATCGACTAATTGTTTTAGTCACACGGTTTAAATAATTACAATAATATTATAGTTATTAGCGACAAAAATAATTGTTGTTAATAACATCGACATTTTGCGTCAAAGGACAATGGTTGGCATGATCGAGCTGACTAACACTCGTCAAATGAAATATGAGACTGTGATTGATTTTACATAAAGCAATGGAGAAACTTAAGCATGAACTGTAAGGATAGGTTGATAGATTATTCCGCAATCGAGATGTTCATTCAGAAAATGCAATGGGGCCTTCAATAAATACTACAAGGAATCCGACCAAATACCTTTGAAGAAATAGCAACAAGAGCTCATAACATGAACATGTCTACTAATGGAGTTGCACCACCGGTGGTTTAAGAGTCTCGCAGTAAAATGTATGTTAAACCTCTAAATAAGGAATACACTACAAACATACATGCCTAGAGACAAGAGGCAAAGTGGGTTGACTTTGAAAGATATGCGACAAAAACAATATCCATTTTTAAACTCTGATGTCTCTGGGATATTTGATGATTTGCTAGAGGCAAAACTCATTGAGTTTCCTAAGATGACACGACTAGAAGAAGTTAGACGAACTGATGCCCCAAAATATTGTAAGTACCGTTAATTAATAGGTCGTCTGATTCATGATTGCGTCACATTTAAAGAAAATATCATGCAAAAGTGAGGCATTTACAAAATTTAAAATATGGTTAACTAAGCAAGAGAATAAGAGAGGCAAGACATTTAAGCATTTGAGAACAGACAATGGCCTTGAGTATCTCTCAGAGAAGTTTTCAAAATTTTGTAGATCAAAGGGCATCACAAGACACAATATTGTTCCATTGAATCTACAACAAAATGGCCTTGCTGAGAAAATGAACAGAACCATTTTGGAAAGAGTAAGGTGCATGTTGGCTGATGCAAAATTACCTAAAGGTTTGTGGGGTGAAGTTGTTAACATAGCCTAATTGTTGTTTGGTTAATAAAACCTCAGATGAGATGTGGTATGGTAAGCTGTGTGACTATTTAAAACTAAAAATGTTTGGATGTCAACTTTATGTCCATAAAAGACCGCATAAACTTAAGCCAAATGCTCTAAGATGCATTTTATTGGATTATCCGAAAGGTGTCAAGGGTTATAGACTATGGTGCCTTGAACCTGGCCATAAAAAGTGTATTATCGGCAGAGATGTTGATTTCAATAAGAAGGTGATGGGGTGTTGGGATATGAATCCTTAAAACAATATTCTAGTTGATGATTATGAGTTTTGATGTCCAAAGGAACTTAAAGTTAATGATATGTGTGGTTGTAAGTCATCTTAACTAAGTCATCTTGGTGAAACATATAAATCTGAGTTTACTGATCTTATGAGTTACTGATCTGATATATGGATATATTATGAACTGTTAGGAACTAAGCCGATGTTCATATTGCATAGACAGCTTATAAAATAGGACTTAGATATACTCTTATGTATGTAGTCCAGTTGGTGTATAGATAGGTTTTATACTTGTAAAGTTGTAGTATTGTAATCAGCATTGTAAAAGTTCAGAACAGTAGAATAGAACAAGATCATAAGACTAAAGAAGACTCAGAAGACTACTCCAAAGTAAGAAAACTATCAAGAGGAGTAAAAATGAAGCTCAGAAATATAAGTGAAATATTCTGATGAAACGCAGAACAGAAGATGAGAACTGTGCTGAGTCGGACTAAGAACAGTAAAAATGAAGAAGAGTAATTTTACTATGCTGGAGCAGAATAAGTTTGGAAAACTTATTACTTGGAATGTAACTGTATATATCTGGAGAATATGCTGACTTGGAAAGATAAGAAGTTAACTCGTTTATAAAGGATAAGTTACAAAAACGGTTAAGAGTTAGTTGAGAGTTAGTTTCACAAACTACTAACTGTCAGACTAAAGTCTATAAATACCGTATGATCTTCTACTTGAAAAGACTACTGCTACTCAAGATATTCTAAAGAACTAAAGCATTAAAAGAGCATTCAAGTATTCAAGAACTCACAGAGTTGAAGGAGATCAAAGAAGAGAAGAAGTCATAGATTTGAGAAGAATATTCAAAGGCTACTAAAGATAAGTTTTACTTTACTTTTTAGTTTTTGATTTGTTGTAAACAAGCGTGCTAGTTACTTGTGTGAATTACTAGTCGATCGAAGATATACCTGGTGGTATAATTGAGAAGATCACAGTCTTAGTCTTGGGACTTTAAGCCACAAGAAACTCAAGAAGGAAGAGTTAATAAAATATCACAACTAGAGTTGTGAGAGTGGATGTAGACATTTGTGGAACCACTATAAATCTTTGTGTTGATTTACTTACTGTTTGATACTCCCTCCGTCCCTGGGAAAGCTACCCAACTTTCCTTTTTCGTCCGTCCCAGAGAAAGCTACCCATCCCTTTTTTGGTAACTATTCCCCCTCACATTTCATTATATTTTTCTCTCTCTCAATCACATCACCTCTAATACATCTACTTATTATATTGATATTTCTTAATCACCGTGCCCAGAGGCAGAGCTCATGGGGAGCTTTCCCTGGGACGGAGGGAGTATTTGTTTAAGTGTTTACACATATTAAAGTTCAAAATCAAAGTTGAGTATAAAACTTAAAGGTTCACATTAATCTGAAAGTACTGTGCTGACTGAGTAAGAACGGTACTAATTAGGACACTATTCCGCATTGTTTACTCTGATATTTTGAAAGATTTTGAAATGTCTATTAACCTCTCCCCTCTAGACTTTTTCTAGCTTAATCAATCTTAACTCAACTTGGGACCAACAAGTGGTATTAGAGTAGTAGTTCTTTGGACTGTTGTTTCTTGATAACACAAAAGACTTTGAGGTAAGTCTTACTGTTCTTAGTCACTGATCCTTGAACTTTTACTGTCTAAATCCATTTCTTGACTATCTGGATCTACTTGCTACATTCCTGATCTTATCTGTCTAATCAACTATGGATGAAACTAATGCAAACAAACTACCTAAGTTCAAGATTGCAGATTATGACTATTGGTAGCTCAGAATGGAAGCTATATTCAGTTCTACACATGATCTGATGGTGTTTGTTGTTAAGGAGGGACCAATCATCATCATGACTCCAAATACTGCTACACTCGAACCAGCTAAAGCTGTAGGCGTGCTCGTGCCAAAACCAAGGTCAGAACTCACTTCCAAAGAAATGAGGCAAAATAATCTGGACAGCTTAGCAAAGAATTACATTTTACATACTCTGCCCAATGAGTATCTAGGCAAAGTATTGAAATGTAAGACTGCTAAACATATGTGGGATAGGCTTGCTGTCCTTTGTGAAGGAACTTCCCTAATCAAGGAAAGAAAGTTGTCTACTCCTGTACAGAAATTTGAATGTTGGTCCTGAAGAAAGGAGTATATAACAAGTGTATGGGGGGGAATACACTTGTATGCAATTTCTTTTTCAAACTTGATCAAACCAGAGATCAGCAATGTTGTCTTGGACAACTTTGCTGAAGATGATTAACTCTTTATAGATAATCAAACTACTAAGTATTATTGAGTACTTAGTTGGATAACTATCTAAGGGAGTTATATGTGCGGAATTAGTGGTTGGCCCTTTAGTTTAAACTCCTTTTTAGTTCTGAAATCACTAATCAATACAGTCCAGTTTTCAGGGAACTTGTCCAAATGTCTTTTGCACAGTCTTAGAATATTTGTCCTTTGAAAGATCAGTTTTGTGTGCAATGTTGAATGAAATGATAGTACTTGAAAGCAAATCAACACAAGAGTTTATAGTGGTTCAGAGACTCAAGCTCCTACATCCACTTTCCCTGATTTAACAGGATAATTCCTTCACTCTTGGAATTAACTTGTTTTATAGTGCCAAGGTGCACTTGATCAAGAACACCACTCCTTGGTGAATTGATCCCTAGGATGTCTAGAGTCCTAGTACCCTCTTCTCAACTCAGAACTGAACTGTTCTTCTCTCAACAGTCAGCTCCTACCACTTCTACTACTACTACAACCTTCTCACTTTCTCTCTTGAAAGATGTAAGGGTTGAAGTAAGGTTCCAACTAATGAGATATCCTTTACAATGAAGATCAGTGTATAAGGATAGGATATCTCTCTAAGCTTTGAATGAATATACAATAATGTTCAGCTTAGAAGAAGTGTATGAAGACTAAGGTAGTCTTTTGAAAGCTTGAAAGCACTTTTGCTAGTAAGATCTTGAGGTTAGTTGGATTCAGTTGAGGTGCTGTCAAATGGTCTTCATACTTCTGTATTTATAGACAAATGAAGGATTTGCCCGTTGGAGAGGCAGCCCCAAATGTCCATAAATGTCTTATTTGAGTTCTTCAACTTAGAAGACAGATTCTTGATAGTGACATGTCCTCATTTGGGAAATAAACGGCTGTATAGACTTTGTCTTCATTCTGCAACACTCTTCCCAATGTCTGACTTCAAGATTCACTTGTTCAAACATGGACATGGCTTCTGAAGGTTGGTTCTATGATAAGGACAATATTCCTTATCAGTAGACAACTCTCCTTATCACTATCAGCAGACTTGCTTATCAGCATAGTTGGCTTGCTCTTTTCAGATGACTTGGCTCTTTCCCTTTGCTTCTCTTGGAAGTGATCTTAGCATGATTCTTTGAAGATCTTTTAGGGTATAGTTGTCTTGAATTCTTCAGCATAGTTGGTCTTAAGCTTCAGAACACTTGTTCAGGTTTAATTATGCTGAGACAACTCTTCTGGACAACTCTCCTGATCAGCATACTTGTCCTTCAGTGGACTTGATAATCATTCCAGAATTTGAGCCTTGAGGGGACTTGTTCTTGATAGACTTCAAAGCATATGTTCCCCCTCAAATTGTGCATCTATTCAACTAAGAGCTGACTAACATATCAGCTCCTCATCTAGCCTTATTCTATATGTTCTAACATTCTTAGAACATTATCAATCTTGACTTAGGCATGTCTCAGGGGGTTTTGGTATTGAATCAAAACATATCTCATTTTATTCCCAACAATTTTCCCCTTTTTGATGATGCCAAAACCTATACATTTTATGCAAAAGTGACTTGACTACACCTATTACATTTATTTTCAGAAGACATGACTAGAGTCAATTTTCCTGAAAAAAAAAAATGTGTTAGTGTACTCACCATTCATACTACAAATAGGTTTCAAGAATAGGCATAGAGAAATTCTAGTATGTTGTTTCTTGATTCAAAATGTGTTCAACTATCATTCATTTGAAATTCATTACAAGCATGTTGATAGTTGGAACTAAACATATCAGAGCATGAACAACATTACATCAGAGCATTTCTTTACAAAAGTATCAGAGCATAAACTAATCACTTAAGATATTTTTCAGACAAGAACTTTGAGTATCAGAGCTAAACCATATCTGATCAAACATATGTCAGCATTCTTGAGTAACTTCAGCATAGATGACCAACTCAACATAGATCAATAACCAAGATAAGTTTTCATCCAATTTATCACAAAGAGGTCAGAAAACTTAGCCATTTTCAGAGATCATCCTCCTTTGGTGGCACCATCCCATATTGTGCCCACACTCTTCTTTTCAGCTCCATGGCTTCTTGGTTAGTTCCCTTGGGTCCAAGAACCATCTTGTTCAGTTTGAGGATCTCCAAAAATTCTTTCAGGATCTTTGACTGGTCAATCCATCCATCCAGCTTTGGAGGCATGTAGATGATTGGCTTAGGGGCAATGAATTCAACTCTTGCAAGGTCAGCAGCTGCAAGGAGTTGCTGGTAGAGTTCCCTATAATACTCAATCATAAACTCAGCAAATTTGGAGTTTGCATCTTTTCCATTCCATCTATCAATGACATAGAAGTCATAGACAAACTCCCTTTTAGCCTCTTCCCATGAGTCATTCAGCTGTATTGGCACCCATTTATCCAAGTGAGGATATTTGGTGTCCATGGGAATCAGTAGCTGTGGCTTCATCTTGCTGTATGTAGCTCTTCTTCTTCTTGGCTTTTGAAAGTCAGCCCTTCTCTTGTCTCTTGCTCTGTTGGCTTCATCTATTTGATACATCTTCTCTTGAGCCCTCATCATGGCTAGCTTCTGCTGTGTTTCAGGATCTTTGCCATATCCTTCTTGAAACAGCTTAGATGGATCAAGAGCTAAGACAGTTGTCTTTTTCTTGGGCTCAGGTCCAAATCCTTCAGCAAACAACTCTTCAACATCTTCAGTTGATTTGGGACCTTCAGCACTTTTGGCAGTTTCAGAAGACTTGTCCTCTTCAGCAGTTTTGGACACTTCAGCAACTTTGTCTTTTTCAGCACTCTTGGCTTTCTTGGAAGTAGGCTCATCATCATCAATTCTGAACTCAGGGGGCAGATCAAGGCTGTTGGGAAAATCAGTGAATGTTTCAGCTTTCCTCTTGTTTCCCTTGGCCTTCTTGATCTTTCCTCTAGTTTGGACACCTTCAGCATCCTTGTCCAAACCAGACACTTCACCTCCTGGTCTTTGCTGTAGCCTAACTCTCTCTTCTTGTGCTGAAGCCATAGAATTTTTCAAAGCAATGGCTAGTTGCTCTTCTTCATCCAAATCATCCAAGTTCAGCACTGCTGGCTCTTTTCCTTTTTCCTCAGCAACCTTGTCCTTTCCCTTCACTGTACTTCCAATAACCAAGGCACCTTTTGCTCTTGCTCTTTCCCTTTTCCCCTTTTTGGCAGCATCAAAACATTGAGGTTTGAGCTCACTCATAGTAGATGCCATCAATGATTGGGCTTGGGTTAGGGACTTCATCTCTTCCAACAAATATACATTCTCATCATGTATATTCTGCATTCTGTCACTGCTCAAGCTAAGGAAAGCTAGAACAGGCTTCATCTTTTGTTGGACAACCTCCTCCATGGTTGCTTTCAGAGATGCATCAAGTTGTGCCTTTAGGAGCTCAGTGAGATTGGCCATTGCACTTTCAGCAATCTTGGCCATCACTTCTTGGGAAAATTTCTCTGAGGCTGCCTTCACCATTGCAAGCCTCATTGCCTCTGCTCTCTTCTTTTGCAAGGCAGTTTTCTTGCCAAGTGTCTGCTTGATGGTTAGTCTAATTGCTTGAACATTGGCATTGTGATTATCTCTTAGCAACTTCTGATCCTTCTTGACCTCTTTTGAGATTTTCTCCATACTGGCTTTGGCTTTTTGGACTTCAGTGGAAATGGTTTGAAGACCAGATTCCATTCCTCCTATTCTTCCTTCCAATGTGGGTAGCACCACATCTTCAGAGCCAGTTAATCTCATTTCCACAGATGCTAAGGTTCTTCCATGCTCATCCAAAGCTCCAGAAGTTTCTGCATGAGCTGATTGAACTTGATGAGCCAAGGAGTCCAACTTTGTTGTTTGCATCCCAAGCAAGGCTTGTGCTGGTCCAAAATCCACTTGGATAGGTGCATCTGTTAAGAAATCATCTTCAAAGATTTGGTCAAGAGAGATACCTGCAAATTCAGAAAAGTCAAATGGGTTAGTGAAAACACACTCATCACCCTCAGTTTCTTTTGCATAAGACTTTGATACATCAGCAGTCTTCTTCTCATTTTCAACTACTTCTTTTCTTCCTTCAATATTAATTTCCTCACACAAAGAAACAGGCCTCCTTTCATCAAGGGATTCTTGAAGTTCAGATTTGACTTCAAGAATAACCTGTCCTTCCTCACTTATACCACCCTCATTTTGTGGTACACTCACTATCTTAGTGATGACTACCTCTCTATCATCCACAACTCCCTCTGGTTTTTCAGCTAGACTTTCCTTTTCAACACCTTCACTTATACCTGCAACATTTTCACCTTCAACAAGGTTAAAAAATGGCAGTTGTTGGGAGATCACAGTGCTTTTATCAGCAGCCACTGAGTCATCCTGAATGATTAAGGGCTGATCAGTGTCTAACTCTTCTGACACTGAATAGGCCTTAATCAAACCAGCCTCTAAGCTAGGAACCTCAACATCTTTAGGTTGTGCCTTGGGTTCAGAAGAACCTTCATTGGCAGATGTGTCTTTGGTTGTGTTACCACCCTTGGTCAACACCTCTGATGACACAGAGCCTTTTCTATGATATGTTAAGAGAGGGGTTGAAGGCAGTTTGGACTCAGGAGGGTTGGGATTGGTTTCAGGAGGGTTGGGGTTTGAGGGGTTTGAAGGATCATCAGGGGAATCATCATCATTAGAGCTACTTTCTGGGTGTCTGATGCCCTTAGCAATTCTCTCCTTCTCTTCAATGATCTTTTCCTCCACTAACTTTGCAAAAACATCCTCATCAATGAGGAATCTTGTATTTAACACACCAGCAAAGTGTAGCAATCTACTCTCCTCCACTTGCCACCAGTTTGCACCCTTATCTTGGATGACTGGTGAGATCTCCATGATTGTTTTATCTTTCACATCTACAAGCATCCTCAAATCATGAAACATCTTCTGAATTCTAGGAAATTCAGCAAGTTGTGGGTACAAACTGTCCACAGTAGCCTTGGCTCCACCTCTCCCTATCACTTGCTCCAACACTCTTCTTAAGCAATGAGACATGAAATGTAGGGTGTAGTTTAGATGTTGTTGGCAGTGCCAACTTATAGGCAACCAATCCCACCCTTTGTACGACCTGAAAAGGTCCGGCAAACTTGGGACTCAACTTCCACATGTGACTTTTCCGCAAGGAGAGTTGCCTGTAGGGTTTGAGTTTCAAGTAAACCCAATCTCCGACCTGAAACACCCTATCCACCCTTTGTTTGTTTGCATAGAACCTTATTTTGTCTTAGGCCTGGTAACTAACTGTTTTCTGCAGAATTTGTTGATTATCATGCACCGTGTCATCCACACCCTGCACCTTGCTATGAACTATGGGCCCAAAAGTTAAGAACTTTGGGTTGTATCCATAGAGAGCCTCAAAAGAAGATCTTTTGATGGCTGAGTGAAAACTGGTGTTATACCAGAATTCAGCTAGAGGTAACCAATTAGCCCACTTCTTAGGACTCCTCCCACTCATGCATCATAGATATGATTCTAAGTATTGGTTAACTCTTTCAGTCTGACCATCTGTTTGGGGATGATAAGCTGTGCTCAACAGCAGCTGAATCCCCAAAAGTTTCAACATTTTTTGCCAGAAATGGCCAGTAAAGACCTTGTCCCTATCGGATACAATGGATGAGGGCAATCCATGTAGCCTGTAGATCCCATTGATAAAAATCTGAGCTAGATTAGATGCTGTGAAGGGATGGGACAAGGCAATGAAATGACTGTACTTAGTCAATCTGTCTATTATCACCCATATAGTATCCTTCTGGTTGGACTTAGGTAGTTTCTCAATAAAGTCCATTGAAATGTCTAACCAGGCCTGATCAGGAACTGGTAAGGGCTGAATCAGACCAGGTGTCTTAAGTAGTTCATGCTTACATAACTGACATATTTCACATTCAGAGACCACTTTATGGACCAATTCCATCATTCTAGGCCACCAAAATACACCCCTTAGCCTCTGGAATGTTGCAGATTCACCAGAATGTCCCCCTTATGTAGAAGAATGAATGTGCATTACCAGCTTAACCCTCAAATCATTTGTTATGCCCACATAGATCTTCCCTTTATACCTTACAATCCCCCCACTGTAAGTATAGAAAGACAGATTATAGGGTGTAGTCAAGTTATCAGTCATCACTTCTGAAACTAACTGATCATTTTCATAACTCTCCTGGATCTCTTCTACCCAATGGGGTTTGATAGAACAGAGTGCAGCACAAGTAGCCTGATGATGTCCCCTTCTAGACAAGGCATCAACTACAATGTTCTCATGACCAGCCTTATACTCAATCCTGTAGTCATATCCCAACAACTTTGTCAAATACTTGTGCTGGAGTGGGGTGGATATCTTCTGCTCCAGAAGATACTTCAAAGTCTGGTGATCAGTTCTGATTATAAAGGGGCATGAATGAGATAACACCTCCACTTATCTACTGCCATCAATATAACCAAGAACTCCTTCTCATAGATGGACAAACCCAAGTTTTTGACTCCCAATGCCTTGCTCAAAAAAGCAATGGGAAGCTTCCATTGTAACAGTACAACTCCAATTCGCTATAGCATGCATCAGTCTCCACTATAAAAGGACTCTTAAAGTCTGGAAGCTACAGGATAGAAGTTGACACCATTGCAGCTTTTAGTTGGTTAAAAGCTGCCTCAGCCTCCTCACTCCACTTAAACTGCCCCTTCTTAGTTAGGAATGTCAATGGTTTAACAATTATGCCAAAGTGCCTTATAAATTTCATGTAGTATCCTGTCAGCCCCAAGAACCCCCTCAACTCTTTCAAAGTTTTTAGTGTAGGCCAATCTTGCATCACACTGATCTTGTTTGGATCAGCCATGACTCCTTCATCAGAAATAATATGCCCCATGTATTCCACCTGCTTCACCCCAAACACACACTTAGAAGCCTTAGCTTTCAAGGTGTGCTCCACCAGAACTTTCAACACCCTTTGTAAGTGCACTTTATGCTCCTCCATACTTATGTTGTATATCAGTATGTCATCAAAAATACCAGCACAAACTCCCTAAAAAAAGGTGCAAATACCTTGTTCATAATTGCCTAGAAGGTAGTTGGTGCATTTATCAACCCAAATGGCATCACTATGAACTCATATAACCCAGAGACTGTAACAAAAGCAGTCTTCTGAACATCTTGTGGGTGAACCCTTATCTGGTGATAACCAGCCCTGAGTTCTATCTTAGAAAATATCTTAGCATGCCCCGGCACATCAAGTAGATCATCAATGAGTAGAATAGGATAATTGTCCTTAATACTGATGTTATTCAGTTTTCTATAATCCACACAAAACCTCCAAGTTACATCCTTCTTTTTCACCAATAGAACTGGAGAAGAGTAAGGAGAATTACTTGGCTGGATCACTCCACTCTCCAGCATCTCCTTCACCAACTTTTCAATCTCCTGTCTCTGAATAAATGGATATCTATAGGGGTGTTGCTTCACAGGCTTTTCTCCCTCCTTAATACAAATCTTGTGATCCACCATTCTATGAGGTGGTAGTTCAGTGGGTGGCTCAAAGACAACCTGAGATTCTTCAATAATTTTCTCCAATTCAGGTGCAATGGAGCATTTGTCAAACTCAGAGTTACCCTTGATGTAGCACAGATAACCCATTCCCTCATACTTCCCCCTCTTCACCATCCTTATTAGCTATTTTCCTAAAATCATACTTACTTTGATTTCCTCTTCATCATTCCACTGCAACACCACATTCTTCCCATTTTTCTGAAAAGCCACTTGGCGCAACCTAAAATCAAAAGTAATAGGCCCAAGCTGACTCAGCAAATCCACCCCAACCACCATGCCACATCCTCCCAACCTTAGAATTCTCACTGGGGCTATGAATTTGCAGCTCCCCATCACCCACTAAAACCTTGAGCACTTGGTGTTGCATTCAATCCCGTTACCATTGGCTATAGTAACCATCAAGGGATCAGTGCACTCCACCACACATCCCAACCTATTTGCAGTGCTTGGATCTAAGAAACTGTGTGTGCTCCCTGAATCTATCAGTATTGATATCTCTTGGGCCCCAACTTTTCTAGTGATCTTAATGGTTTCTGAATGTTGGTGTCCAACTACAGCATTGAGGGACACTAAAGGTTCAATATCCTCCCCTTGAGTGTCCTCAAAAGTCAGCTCCTCTTGTTCCTCACCCTCATCCTCCATCAATATCACAAACAGTTTCTTACATTTGTGCCCAATATGAAAAGTTTCATCACAGTTAAAGCATAACTTTTGCTTTCTCCTTTCTTCCATCTTAGCAGGATTCAGCCTCCTGGCAGGTGGTATTTTACTTCTTCCAGTGGACAAGGATTTCTCAAATCCCTTATTCTGGCTTCCCTCCAGCTTCTTCTTATCACCACCATTCTGCTACTGAGGTTTTGCAGTAGAGGTCCAAGGTGTTCTAGTCCCTTGCCTTGCCTCTCTTTCTCTACTCATGATGATATGCTCTTGTCTGATAGCTGATTGTATAGCTTCAGCAAGAAAATCAGGTTGAAAACTCCTCACCATGTGACTAATTTCATTCTTCAACCCACTGATGAAGCTCATAACATAATACTCCTCAGTCTGCCATGGAAACTTAGCACTTATAAATGATTTCAGCTCTTCAAATTCCTTTACATACTCGCCCACAATATTAACTTGTTGTAATTTGTTGAAACTGCCGATAAGATTTTCGTCCTCCACATTTATAAACCTTTGGTAAGTCATTTCCACAAATTTTTCTCAAGACAAATCATCTCTATCTTCAACATAGTCAACATACCAATTATCTGCAGCATCTTCCATGTTGAAAGCAGCAAGTATGATTTTCTCCTTATCAAACATTGGATTGAAAGCAAAATATTTATTGCACTTCCTAATCCATGATCTAGGTTTATCCCCTTTGAACTTAGGAAAATCCATCCTAGGTTTCCTATTTTGATTAGCAAATTCCCCAAATCTAGTAGTAACATTCTTCTCAGCATGCCTATTTTGCTCAATCACCTCAGTTTCAAATTCTAGTGTAGAATTTTGAGGAAAATTAGGCTCATACCTTCTTGCTAAGTGATTTACTACTAGTGGTATAGCTCCAGCTCTAGGCCGATCATTTACAACATTGCCCGAGCCTCTAGGAGCACCACTACCTCCTGGATCACGCAACCTTGCTTGTGGTGGTGGTGTGGGTAACAAACCAGTGTTGACTCTTGTTGGTAAATCCATAACTGGTACATGTATTTTCTCATTTTCGAAAAACTGGGGTCTAATGTCTGATGTCTTTTTTTTTTCTTTTGCTATCTGTAGGATATATTCGAGGGACTAATGGAAATTTTGGAGAAGAACCAACGGGCCTTGGAAGAGTTGCGATCGAGGCATGCAGCTGAACGACGTTTGCTGTGGTCTCACTTTGATAAGATTCGGTCGCTACTGGAAGCACGCCAACAATTGGAAAGTAGGGTAATGTTCCTGGAGGACGAGGTGAACGAGGGAGACGAGGAAGACCGGAAATATGCTGAAGCCCTACTCGTGGAGGCAAGGGTGCAACTGGAGACTGCTATTGCTGAATATGATGCTTATCACCAAATTTTCTTTGGATATTGAAGGGGGTTGCTGCTGTTTTTAGTTTATATGTTTTTATGTTCTTAGGTTTTAATTTTTATGTTTATATTTATGTTTTGAACTCTTTAAATTTATGTTTTAAGTAGTTTTTGGGCATGTAGCCCCTTGATCGGTTGTTTTTTTGTGTTTTTGAATGGATCTATCAAATCAATCAACCAACATATTGGCGTGTTTATGTTAACCCTAGTAATGTTTTTAATTGCTTTGTTTTGAAATTTATTAACGTATTAATTGTTAAACAACAAAATTATGTGAAAATTGGCTCTATATAAAAAAAAATTGTGCATTGATAACAAGTTAATTTTAATGTGGGTAATCACTTAAACAAGGTAATTTTAATTTAACAAAACAATCTACCCTTAATTTAATAAGGTGGTGTTAATTTAACAAGTGATTAAAAAATTGATTTTAGACCAATGTCAAATCTGGCTCACATGCAGCAATAAAATTTGGTGGATCAAAATAAATTTAATGTAATTCGAATTTAATGTAATGTAATTATAACTTAATTTGTGCAAAGATTCTAGGTTCAATTTAATTTAAGTAAATGATACTTAATTTATAACAATTCTAGGTTCAATTTAATTTACCCTTTAATTTAAGTAAATAAGACTTAAATTTGTAACGATTCTATAACAATTCTAGGTTCAATTTAATTTAAGTAAATAAGACTTAATTTGTAACGATTCTAATTTAATTTGTATAAGCCAATCAGATGTTTTATATCAGGTGAAGTAATTTTTTCAAATCTTTAATTCTATTTTTTAATTAAATTTGGGGGGTAATAATTATTTTTTTGGGGGGCTGCAACGAGTGTGTATGGCCAAATGGGATGTTGCGTATATCCAACAAAAAGATGGACATAATGTAATGATGACCTTTATGGGGGAGTGCAAGGGTTGCAAAAGTTCTTATGGGATGGCAATATAAATACCCCCAGACTTGTAAACCCTAAACACTATACCCAAACCCTAAACACACAAAAAATCCGAAATGGCAAGAACCCCATCCAAGTTGGCCAAATTCACTGAGTTCGTGCCCTCCTCACCAAAGGGTCTAATGTCTATGTACGAGTATACCAAAAGGCAGAATGAAGGAAGAGATGAAGACTTTCATGAAAAGGTTGTTGGTCCATTGCACACCACATTCGTTAAGCGACGTGATCCTGGAGGATGATCCTTTATATAAAATTTACGAGTTCTTTGTTGAGGCACATAGGGTCAAGGAAATTCCAGTCATTGTTCTCTCTGATTCAACAGTTCGAGACAAAGAAGATTTGGCAAGTGGCAATGGAGGTGGCGGTGAAGGTGACAGTGATATGGAAGAGAGCATGGAAGGAGGTGGCCAAGAAAACAGTGTTTAGGAGTATAAGTGTTTAGGAGTATAAGTGTTTAGGAGTTTAAGCTATGGGTTAAGCGTGTCTTTTCTTCTTTCTTTTTTATCTTTTGTTTTTTATGTTTTTAACTTATGGGATGTAATCTTCCCCCATTTTTCAATCGAATATATATGTTGAAGTTTTAATTAAATCAATGCAACCCACTACCACCATAACTTTTAATTGAGGTGTATGATGAGATTAGTGTAGTAGGGATTCTAAACAAAATTAATATTTACTTAAATTAACCTACCATTTTAATTAAACCAATACAACAACCACTAATTAATTAATAGGAATAAATAGCCTAAATTAAATATGAGAAACTGTGGAATTGTAAAACCAGAATCATGATTAAAATTGAAAGAGGGCAAAATTCCCAAATGAGAATACAAAGAGAAAGAGTTCTTATTCTCAGAAATTGAAAGTGAAAAACGTATGAAAGAGCTTCAAGCTCTTATATGAATGTACAAGGCATTTAACTTAACTAAGTATATGGCAGTGGTGTATCTACCAATTTATTGGTTCTAACCAGGAGGTGTATTTATCAACCCTTGATAGTAACCATCCGAAAGGTTGCAATGCTTGGTCAATTAACAATCCTCTCTTCCACACCCAATACGAATTGCAAATGACAAGAACACCTTCAAATTCTGGAAATTTTCAATCCTATATTAACGGTAGATTAATGCAACTAAATCCTACAAAATCTGAAAAAAAAAAAAAAAAAAAAAAAAAACCAAATTCTTATCTAAATTATCAATTTTAAACATCACCATTAGCCCTAAAATATCTCAAACAAAAAACGTATCTTAACTTAGTAAAAATTCAACTAATGGTGAAATGGAAGATGAGGATTAGGGTAGTTGTAAAAATTTCAATTCGAAATGGAAGATGAGGATTACGGACCCATTCACCCTACTAATTATCTACATTAAAAAGGAAACACAACTTTAATGGAAATAGAGTGTGAAATCAAATTAAACCATAATTCCTAAGAAATGCCGAAATTGTTGTACTACACAAATCTTCCCCAATTTTCTTCTCAATCTAAATCATACCTAAACCCTAAAAAATTTCAAACAAATTGAATCCTAACAAATCAAACTCAAATTGAACTTGGTAAGGAAATTAAAATCAATGACATAAATTGTTACAAAACATAAACTCTAAATTGATCGAAATAATTACTTGCTACAATTGTGGAATGAACACCAAAAAAACAAGCTTGCAAAATCACCTACAATTCCAGAAACAAAACAAAAAAATAAAAATACAGGAAGAAGAATGAATAAAGACCGATAATATTGCATAACTTCGTTTCCAATTCTTTTCGGATGATAAGAACTTGAGGCCTCCTTCGTTTCATCCTCTTTCAGATTAAATCCAATATTCGAATTTGAATCATCTTCACACGACTTCTCCTGAAAATACGTAGTGTATGCATTGATAGCCTCGTTTTCACTCCGAAAATATTTGTACATTGAACCTTTGAATCCAAGGACATGTGGAGCACATTCACTCCAACTATCATAAACCCCGACCCGTACGCCTTTGAAGACTACATAATATTTCTCAACCTTTTTTACGCTTGTGCTACCAAACATTATGGTAGAAGATGTTTTTTTTTTTTTCAATGTAGAAGATGAAGCTCTGTTAGAAGAAAGAATAAGAAAGAGAGGAAGAAGAAGAGAGAGAGGAAGAAGAAGAGAGAATGAAACGGTAACAAAGGGAGAGAGAGAAAAGATTTGTCTTGTGTAATTATTACTGTCTTGAAGAAATAAGAAGGGAGAGAAAAGGGTGTCAGAATTTAATATTTTATTCAAAAATAATAGTTAAACAATATATTTGAATATGTTGTGAAACAACTTAAAAGTATAACTCCATATATTACATAAGTGAACAAGATGTAGAGATAATATAGAAATCTCTTATTCCACCTCTAAGTATGAAGTATGTATTACAAACATTAGCAACTCTATTTATAGGGAACAATATAAGTTGAAGAAGATGAAATGAAAGGTCAAAGATTAATGTTGGTACATGAACCAACAATGTACATCAAATGTCACATTATGGACATTCACACCATATAAATATTATTCATTACACTCCCCCTTGAATGTCCATTATATAAGATTATGCCTCGTTAAAACCCAATGAGAAGAAACGCACATTAACTCCCCCTGATGATTACATCACTTTACATCCTTAAGATGCCGCATTCCAATTTTGTATCTCAATTTCTCAAACGTTGAAGTAGGTAAAGACTTGGTAAATAAATCAACAAAATTATCACTTGAACAAATTTGTTACACATTGACGTCACCCTTTTGCTGAAGATCGTGAGTAAAGAAGAATTTAGGATCAATATGCTTTGTTCTATCACCTTTGATAAATTCTTTCTTTAGTTGGACAACACATTCTCTTCATATATCATAGTTGTATTATCTTTCACTGAGTTTAATCCACACTGTCCAAAATATGTTGTGTGGCAGAAACGCAACCAAACACATTCACGACCTGCCTCGTGAATTACTAGGATCTCTGCATGGTTAAATGAAGTAGCAACTAAAGTTTGTTTAATAGAACGCCGTGAAATAGTTGTACCTCCATATGTGAACAAATAACCTGTTTGGGATCGGACTTTGTGCGGGTCTGATAAGTAGCCTGCATCTGCATAACTAACTAAACAAGGTTCTGATGAGTATGAAAAATATAAATCCATATCTATTATCCATCTAAGATATCGGGAAACATGTTTAACACAATTCCAATGCCTATGAGTTGAAGAAAAGTTATATTTTGCTAATAAATTAACAACAAATGATATATCAAGCCTTGTGTTACTAGCAAGATATATTAGCGCACCTATTGCACTCAAATATGGTACTTCTTGACCAAGCAGTTCTTCATTTTCTTCGCGAGGTCGAAATGGATTTTTCGCTACATTCAGTGAACGCACAACCATAGGTGTGCTTAAAGGATGTGTTTTATCCATATAGAACTGTTTCAACACTTTCATAATGTAGGTCCCGAAAGTTGAGTTAATATCGAGGGAAGCTAAAGAAAATGTCTAGAGGGGGGTGAATAGACTTTTCTAAAATCTTTCGATATATCAGAATACAATGTGCGGAATACGAAATTAACAATGAGCCCAATACAAGTTTATACTCAACTTATCAAATTCGAGAACTCTGTTCTATACTCAACTTGTCTTGTTCAGTTATGTGTGTAAACAATTAAGCAATTAAACAAAACAGTAAAGTAAACAACACAAACAATTTATAGTGGTTCGACAACTTGTCTACATCCACTCTCACAACCCAGTTGTGATGTTTCCACTAAACTCTTCCAATCGAGTACAAAGTGAGTATTCCTGTGATTTTAAGTCCCAAGAAGAAGACTTAGATCTTCTAAGACTATACCACCAGATACGTCTACGATCTTACTAGAAATTTAACAAGTATCTAGCAACTTGATAAAAACAACAAAAACTAAAAACTTATTCAGTCGCAGTCTTCTGGATTCGTCACTTCACTTCTGACTTGCTTTCTGAACTTCAATGAACTCTGTGAGTAATCTTCAGTATGTATCAGTATGCGTAGTTACAGTAGTCTCAGTATCAGTAGTCTTAAATCAATAACCATCACGAAGTATTTATAGACTTCCGAAATCAAGAACTTAGTTAGTTGTAACCAACTCTTCTTGAAAACTAACTTTTGTAACTGAATCTTCTTATCCATCCACGCGTTTCTTGTTAAGTAGTTATTCCATAACTAACTTCTTCATCCTTATCTTTATACGCGCTTCACTTAGACTTTACTTCAAGTTGACTCGTCTTGTGTAGTCTGATAGATGCACTTGTCTTGTAGTCCACCTGTCTTGTGTAGTAGACTTCAACTCTTCTTCTTCAGTCTTCATGTGCAATCTTCAATAGAAAACTATTCTATCCTAACAAGACTATTACATTACTTTAAGCTTATAGCTTAGCTTAGTCAACTTATAATCTATACGATCAGTCTATCTATTACAGTTTAAAATCATGAGCTCTATACAATGATTATTCATAGCTCAACAACAACCTAACATATACAAATAGCACATATGAAGTACTTATAAATCGTACTTATCTTTTAATAAGAAAACAATACTTATCTTTTCATGTGAACTCTACTGATCTGTTCAAGATGACTTCAACTCAACTAGACTAGATTAGTCAACACTTAGAAAATATTCAAAACTATTTTTGGCTTATCAAAACTTCATCTTTCATCAATATTTAGGACTTGTCTATGATTCATATCCCAACAATTTCTCCCTTTTTGATGAAGCCAAAACTACTTGAATCTTTTCTCATTAGTAGACTAGTTAAGTAGTTATCTTATCTTAACACCAAATAGTACTTTATCTTTTCATTCATTCAGGATAAGAACAGTAGATATTACACATATTTAAAAAAAAAACAAAAACAACTAAGTATCAGAGCAAAAAAAACTTATATATCAAAACATAAAATCAACTAATCTGAAAGAGTACCTCCTTCTGGATTAGGAACACAGAAAGCATCTAGAAGTCTCTTGTGAATTACTCTGATATGGTCTTCATCTTCAATCTTCTCTTTATCCAACAGCTCTTCTTCAAACTTCTTGATTTGATTAAAATCAACTCTTCTTCCAGAGCTTGTCATCGGACATTTCCATCTTGGAAACACAGGAACCAGAATATTGAAGTTCGCTCCAGCAGATATCCTCAAGATCAAATTCCTAAGCATTCTGTTCTGACCTTCCAAAAACTTGTCGAACAAGGAATATAACTCATCTGGACTTTCAGAGTCACCATATTTGCTAATTATCCAGTGATCAATTTCCCATTGTCTCTTCACTTTCATCCATTCAGCTCGATGCTCTTTATCAATGAAGTAGTCAATGAACTGATCTTCCATTTGATCTTCATCTGCTTTCAGCTTTTGCAAATTCTCAATATGTTTTTCAACTTTCTTTTTACTTGCATAATGAGTCTCATCATCTGGATCAACAACCTTTTGTTTCTTCACCTTAGTTGTTGTCTCCACTTCTTTCGGCTCTTCTATATGAATAGATTTCCTTTTTGATACTTGCCTTGTCTGAACCTCTGCTTCAGGAGATGCAACAGCTTTGCCCTTCTCCTTCTTCTTCAACTCAACTGCTTCAGCCTTAGCTTGCTCAAGATCTGCAGTTTTAACCAACTTGCCCTTGCCTCTCTTAGGCCTTCTAAGATCTTGCATAGCTTCAGCAGCTTCCTTAGCTTCTGGTTCAGCACTGGACTTATCTTTTTCACCTTCATCAGTATCAGCAACTCGACTTATCTCTTCCCCCTTTTTGGCTTCATCAGTTGCCTTGAGAGAGAATAGAGAAGTAAACCGAGTCATCTCTTCTAACATAGCTTGCTTCATGAGGTTTGTAGCTTTTTCAATCTGCCTTTCATGAGAACCATCTTGACTCAACTTGTCTAGTTTGGTTGCCACCAACTCCAGCTTCTAAGTAGACAAGTTCAACTCATTCTTAAAATGTGTTGCAGTCAGACGCAGCTTCATGTTCTCTTCAGTCATAGCACTGATAATCTCTCTTGCTTGTGCTAACTGATCAAAGGATTATTTTCTTTGAACATCAGCTACTTCAATTTTGGCTCTATAAACTCTTTCCATCTTCCTGGATTCAGTAGCTAGAACACGAGCAAAATCGACAGAGCTCTTCTCCGAATATTCAACTTAGTTCTGGAGAAATCCTTCAATTTGATTAAACATCTCTTTTCTGAAATCATTGTCCAACTGATTGACCTCGTTCATGATCATCTCTTTTGAACTTGTCACAAGGACACTGTTTTGTTCAACAAGAGTCTTCTGTAGTTCAGACTTGAGAAATTCATCGATAGACGACTTGATAACAGCCTTCAAGTCTTCTTTCAACTCATCTATTGAAGTGGCTGGGATTGCTTGAGATGATTGTCCAACTTCAACATGAGTAGCTTCTTCCATAATCACATCTTCTGGAATTGATACTACATCCACCAACTGGCCTTCTAGAGCAGCAGTCAAGACCTCGTCTTCAACTACTTCAGCCTCTGGAAGCACACTTCCAGCAATAGCTTTCAAACTAAGTTGGGGAGAGTAGGGAATGATAGCTAACCTTGCTTCTTGAGCCCTTCTTTCAGCATCAGCCAAGTCCTTTTTCAACAAGGCGTGTAGCTTTTCCATGTATCCACAAAACTCAATGGGAAGCAAAAGATCAGTGTATCGATTAATAAAAGCAAAATCTGACCTTGGACTATTAGCATGATCCACTTGAAATTTGAACACAATGCCTCTCAACTGGTCTGAGACATTGTCGAGCTCTACTATAGGATCAGTAGACTGGATATCCTCAGCTGGTGCAGCTTCAATCATAACTACATCTTCTGCAAAGTCAGCTTCTGAAACTTGAACGCCCATGTCAAAATGTGATTCCGAACACATTTGATCATCAGAAATGTTCAGTAGTCTCTTTGCAAGAGCAGTAATGGCATGAGATGGAAATAACTCTGAGTGATCTCGAACACCACTATTTTCCTTTTGTTCCATCTCCCAGTCCATGAAGTTTGAAATACCACCTTTTCCTAAGATGACTTCGAAAAGATCATCCGTTCCAGACTTCTTCAATGCCACCCAGGTGCATATTCTTAGAAGTTTTTCAAACTGTTCCGATGAATAGTCGACTTCGACAGATGAGAGTTGTTTCTTCAAATTTCTGCTCATCTTCGCACGGACTCTTTTCTCTCTTAAGCACATAGGATAATACACCAAAGATTCGAATCTGACTTCAGACGGGGTCTGAGTAGATGGGGTCTCTATCTCAGTTGTTGCAGTGGCAACTGGCGTCTTCTCTGAAGTAGATGGGTTGATGGGTTCAACATATTCTGTTGAGGGTAGAGAGAGAATTTGGTCTGTGGTTTCTTGGGGCTTTGATGTGTCTAGGTTTGGTGTGACAACTGTTGGAGTATCAGTTGTATCTAGTATGGGAGTGTTTGGGGGTAGGCTGGCTCTCAGCGGATGTGCTGCCAGCACTTGTGAGGTTGAGGTAATAGGTCGAGGCCTAGATCGATGTGATCTAGCCTTGGTTCGAACAGAGGGAATAGAGAGAGGAATTGACAAAGCTGTAGAAGAGGTACCAACCTGAGGACTCGACTCTTCTAGTGAATGAGGTGTTCCAATTCTCACTAGTTTGTACAACTCCAGAACTTGAGCGCTTGACTACTTCTCTTGATCAGATTGCTCATCTGATTGAGTCTCCTCAGAGTCACCTGCACTAGACTCAGTCTTTGTAACTTCCTTCGATTCTTCAGCATTAGACCTATCTTCTGAAGATGAGTTAGCATAAGGCAGTACTGCTGAATCATCAATTAGAGCCTGCCTTGGGGCAGCTGTCCTTGCAGCAATTTGCTTCCTCAGAGCCTCCTTTTTCAGATAGAACTTAAGGGGATGAAAAGGCTTTCCTTTGCTCCAATCAGACTTGCCAGGCAACAATAAGGGTAATAAAATACTCAGCTTGTTGCCATACCCAACAACATTCGATACAATCCATCTGCGAGAGTCGGTGTTAACCCTAACACTTTTCTCGAAATACATCATCCGATCAGCTATTAGCTTAAACCAATTACCCTCCGTGATTCCATCATAAATCGCCGCCATTATCCTTGTCTTGGCTTGAGTAACAGAATCAAGAGATCCAGTGGAACATAGTAGCATCTTGCTCACTATGTCCAGTAGAGTGCGATACTTTTCCAATAATTCTGATTTCTTGACAGCGGGAGCTTTGCCATCAGCTTTGAGTGTCATCTTCTTGCCACAAAATATGCTCATGTACCTCATCTCTTGACCAATAGCATAGTTCTCCACATCAATCGTTCCGATGGGCAACTTCAGATGTCGAAACATAACTTCACGAGTGAGTACAACTTTACTCGATCCAATGGATGAGGTGATCTCATCTCCTCGCCTTGTGGCGCTGGCATAGAACAGCAATACCTCTTTATCTAAAACCACTTGAGGGAATGCCTCTAGATATGGCTTCAACCCACATCGAATGCATTTGTCAATGATTTCTTGATTTTCAGCAGTGTGAAGCCCTTTGAAATACATCGAGGGTTCCACCTATACTTTCCCTTCTGAGATGAACTGGCCCAGATTAAATTCGGCCTGCATGTTCGTCCTTACATCAAATAGAGAAATAATCGACATTGTAAGTGTATAGAGTAAGAGTGGGAGTTTTAATTTTGCAAGAGATTTGAGAATTAGAGAATGAAAGTTATGAAATCGTGGGGAAGTTGTGCTGTGGAAGATGGGTTTTGTTTAAGAACTGAAATTTGATCCAACGGCCAAGATTAAAGGATTAAATCCAACGGTCGGGGCCTTTGGTATTCGGTTACGGAATCGAGAATATTATGTGATATGATATTGTAAAATTTGAAATCCGTCTCTTCTTAGTTAGGACAGGGGAGTGAACTCATCCGACCAAGTATAGTTGAGTACGAACTGGGTGTATACACCTCATTAAAATAGGAGTGTATAAATCCAATTCTAGGGTTTTCAAATTCTAGCATTATCTAATTACAATAATACCCTTAATTCGATTGATTAAACACTTAACATGTTTTAATCAAGAGAAACACTTAGCTGGTCTGTTCGAGTCCATCCAGAACAGACGGGTAGACCTCAGCTTCATAAGTCGAGTAGGCCTAAATGTACAAGACGAGTAGACTTATGAACACCAGTCGAGTTCCCCCTTCGACTGTGCTTGTCTATTCTGAACGTCGAACGACTTCATGTACCTATCTCAACATTTACAATGTGTAATCGTAGGTACAAGTAGAGTAAAATAAATACGATGAATATCAATCTAAAGCAATGGTCAAGGTTTTGAACAAGATGACTGTTAACAAACATAAGAGTCAACATAAGGATATTTAAGAAATCAAGGATTCCCCCTTAATTGTGTATTCCCTTAGTATTACCCTCAGCTTTACCAGCTTCCTCATCGGGTTGTTTGGTCATCTAGTCTAGCCTTGTATACCTGTCTGTTGCGTGAGAATTCAAGTGCTCTGGTCTAGTGATCTTGTCTCCTTTTCTTGATGTACCTGTCTGGTTAGTACATAGCTATAGGCAAGTAGGGTCTAAATCAATTAACCCTAGACTAATGCATAACTCACGAAAACGTGCCTCAGCTAATGGTTTTGTAAAAATATCAGCTCTTTGAAAATCAGTATGAATCTTTTCCATCCGAATATCCTTCTTTTCTACATGATCACGTATGAAATGATGCTTCACATCAACATGTTTACAACGTGTGTGCAAAACAGGATTTTGTGTAATGGCAATTGCACTATTACTATCACAGAAAATAGGAACATTTGATTCATGTATGTTGTAATCACGAAGCTGTTGAATGAGCCAGAGTAGTTGACTGCAACAGCTACCTGCAGCCATGTACTCGGCTTCGGTAGTAGAAGTAGCAACACTATTCTGCTTTTTAGAAAACCAAGATATGAGTTTTGTGCCTAAAAATTGACAAGAACCAGAAGTAGATTTCCGATCTATTCTACAGCCTCCAAAGTCTGAGTCTGAATAGCTACTTAAGGATATATCATCATTTGAGGGATACCATATACCACGATTGATGGTCCCTTTCAAATATTTCAAGATCCTTTTGGTAGTTTCCATGTGACTTTCTTTTGGATTGGCTTGGAATCGAGCACAAACACCAACAGAGAATGCAATGTCTGGTCTACTAGCAGTTAGATACAGTAAGGAACCAATTAAACCACGGTAATAAGATTGGTCAGCACATTTACCGTTCTCATCTGGATCCATTCTGTAAGTTGGTTGCATTGGTACGCCAGTAGACTTACAAGTTTTGATCCCGTACTTGTCTAGAAGGTTTCTAGTGTACTTCGCCTGATTTATGAAAATACCTTCTGGAGTTTGTTTTACTTGAAGACCAAGAAAGTAATTCATTTCACCCATCATAGACATCTCAAATTTACTTTGCATGAGTGTAGAAAAACTTTCACTCAGCTTTTTGTTAGGTGACCCAAAAATGATGTCATCTACGTAAATTTGGACGAGTAAAATGTCTTTCCCTTCTTGTCTTCTGAACAAGGTTCGATCGACCTTGCCCTTAGTAAAACCATTTTCTAAAAGAAAGAGTGAGAGAGTGTCATACCATGCTCTTGGAGCTTGCTTTAGTCCGTATAAGGCCTTCTTTAATCTGTACACCTGGTCGCCTTTGACTTCGAAACCTGGAGGTTGTTAAACATACACTTCTTCCGCAAGAATACCGTTAAGAAATGAACTTTTGACATCCATTTGATATACAGTAAACTTCATATGAGCAGCATATGCAAGGAACAATCTAATGGCTTCTAATCTAGCAACAGGAGCATATGTTTCATCGTAGTCTATGCCTTCAGCTTGTGAATAGCCTTGGGCAACTAGTCTAGCCTTATTCCTAACGACTAAATCATTCTCATCTTTCTTATTTTTGAAAATCCATCGAGTGCCAACTACATTATGATGTTTCGGCCTATCGACAAGTTCCCAGACGTCATTTCGAACAAACTGGTTCAACTCGTCTTGCATAGCGATGATCCAATTACTATCAGCCAATGCCTCTTTAACAGTGGTAGGCTCGATAGATGAGAGGAAACAACACCAGCAAAACATAGTTGGACTAGGCTGTTCTTGCGACTCAAAGAGTTGTCGTCTAGTCTTCACACCAACAATAGAGTCACCAATAATATTTTCAGTATCATGCGCAGATTTCCATGTTTTTCTATTCTTAACAGTAGCACTATCATCATCTATATCATGTACAGCATCATGTTCGGCATCATGTTGATATGCATTATTAGTATCATCAATTTTCATAGGAGTAGTAGAGTCAACTAGAGCAGGCATATCAACTGGTCTAGAAGACTTACCTTGAGCACTTACCTTCTCCTTATCATCAGATTCGAGAGCTTTCATGAATGGATTGTAGGCTTGAACGGATTCATATACCTCTGAATCTTTGTCAGATTCGATCGTTAGATCAGTAATTTTCTCACTGATCTTGTTGGCAGACGAGTCCTGTCGAGATTCATCGAAAACCACATGGGGTGTTTCTTCCACACAAAGAGTTGAGTAGTTGAATACCCTAAATGCTTTGCTAGTCGAGGAGTATCCTAAGAATATCCCCTCGTCTGCTTTAGCATCGAAAGCATTCAACTTGCTCTTTCCATTGTTGTGAATGAAACACTTACAACCAAATATATGGAAATATGAAACTCTGGGTTTTCTACCTTTCCAAACCTCATAAGGTGTCTTGCCTAGAGCTTTGTTGATCGCGCTTCTGTTCTGTGAATGGCATGCAGTATAGATAGCTTCAGCCCAAAACTTTTGAGGAGTGTTGAACTCAGCTAGCATGGTCCTACAGGCTTCTTTGAGAGTTCGATTCCTTCTTTCTGCTACACCATTTTGTTGTGGTGTCCTGGCTGCACTAGTAAGATGCTGGATACCACGTTTAGCACAAAAGTCTTTGATATAGCAATTAATGAACTCAGTCCCCTTGTCACTACGAATCTTGACAATGGACTGGTTCTTCTCAACTTGTAACTTCTTCAACAGATCAGGCAGAAGTGTTTGTGTATCACTCTTCTTGTGTAGAAAGACTACCCAGGTAAACTTAGAATAGTCGTCTACAACAACAAGTGTGTACCTTCTACCATTCAAGGTTGGAGGAGTTATTGGACCATGAAGATCCATATGTAAGAGTTCTAGGACTCTACTAGTTGAGAGAGTAGGAATTGATTTAAATGAACCTTTAACCTGTTTACCCTGTTGACAAGCCGTGCATACCTGTGACTTGTAGTAAACTTCATTGGGAATACCTTCTACAAGGTAGTCTCTGGCTATCTTATTAAGAACCTTAAAGTTTAGATGACAAAGACGTCTATGCCAGAGCCATCCAAGTTCTTTAGGATTCTTAGTAAGTAGACAGGTGTCCCTGGGACAACTGTTCCAGTTCACTATGTACACACTTCCTTGTCTTACGCCGACTAGTAGGACTGTGTGTGTCCTTTTGTCAACGATTTCGCATTTGCGGCTCTTGAACTGCACCTTGTATCCACGATCACAAAACTGAGAAACAGAGAGTAAATTATATTTCAAACCTTCAACATATGAGACATCTTGTATCTCAACGTCTCCATTCTGAATGTAACCAAATCCTTTAGTGACAGCAGTGGAACTATCACCAAATATCACTTTTGGTCCTTCTTGCTCATGGTAACTTGATAAGAGAGCCTTGGTACCAGTCATGTGGTGCGAACAACCACTGTCTATGTACCAGGTTTCTCCTACTGAGCCACCCTTCTTATACAAATCAAGTCGACCCTGCAATGAAGATATTCAATAATTTAGGTACCCATTTGTTTATTGGGGTCCTTGTGGGTTAGTCGTGTTCAGAGGAATCCAAATATACATTGGAGTCTTGAACAAGTTCGATCTTTTAAGCTTTCGCCCATATTTGTTACAAAATAAGACCTTGTTGTCCTTAACTGGCCTATCAGTCGAGTTCGGGTCTACTCTTTGGAGATAGCCTTTCGACTTAATCTCTACTTGAGCAGGCACTGGTCTATGATAGTCAGAGTAGGGCTTGTAAGCATTAGGTCCATACGGTTTATAGACGCGTTTGGGTCTTTCCTCACTAATGATATCATATGATAAAGGTGGAGGATATAGAACAGCTTGTGTACGATATTTTGGAGCTACTTGTCTAGGTCTAGACGAGTAAAGCTGAGACTGCCTTATGAAAGGAGGTCTAGGCTCTTGTCGTCTCGTCTGTACCTGTCTAGTACTCGTCTCCTCAGGATACCAGTCCTCGTATCTGACCTGGTTGGGTCGTCCACGATTAGTGGTCCTTTGAAGATCAGTTCTAGGTTGAACAGGCTTGCTGTACGTTACCATTCTTTTTACCTCCCTTGGTAATTGGAATGTTAACTCGAGCTTGTTTAGGTACAGTACCTTGAGATGGAGTACCAATATCGTATATCATAGGTCCTTTTCCTTTATCATTTGGCAAAAGTCTTGCGTTAGTAGTAGTAGGGTTCTTAATGACTCGAGTAGACGAGCTAGATGACTCAGCACCTATACCTGTCTTGTCACCTGGATCTCTATACCTATCTGACAGTTCAAGGTTAATCTTTGAAGAGTTAACCAGGTCAGTAAGTTTGAGATCTAATGTGACAACCTCGGTCTCTAAGAACTTATTACGTTCTTCAAGTCTATTGCACTTGCTCTTTAAAACATTGAATTCATTTCTCTCAGTTGCATGTGTCTTAAGTAGGTCTTGATATAACCTGTCTGTCAATGCACACTTTTCTTTGAGTTGTCTTAACTCTTCAGTCAAGCGTTCATTTAGGACTGTTATATTAGGATCTACTTTGGACTGAGCTTCCTTAAGATCAATGATTTCTTGTTTTAATGCAATGTTTTCATCACTGACTTCGATGAATGCTTGGTTAGCAAGTAGAAGGTCGTCTTCAATAGCACTAGTCGAGTGCTGAGGACTACTTCCTACTTTACTACTAGCAGTATCACTTTCATCAGTTTCTGAATCATCACAAGATTGAAAAGATGTAGCAGATGATACCTCTTGGTCGATTTTAGCCATGCAGCATAGGCCATCATCTACTATGAATGCTTCGTCGTGATCTCGATCAGTCGAGTGGTTAGATAAGGACGATGGCAACTCGTCTGAATCCGAATCAGAGTCAACATTGGCCATCATTGCCTTCTTGCCACGGTTGTATCTTCTTTCCCTTCGAGCTTTACGTTCTTCTCGATCGTCAGTGCTCAGGTCTGGACATTCATATATGTAATGACCTGGCTTTTCACAGTTGTAGCACAAGAGATCATTAGTAGCCTTTTTAATAGGAGATTTATCCCTACGCTTATCACGTCTATCGGAACGTTGAATCTTCCTATCGTCAGACTCTCTATCTCGTCTATTACCTTTCGAGACTTCGTCTCTCCTTTCGGATGAGTTTCGGTCTCGTCTGGTCTCAGACGAGTTCTTAGAAGTAGACGCTCTATGATCCCTATAGAACTTCTTGTATCTTCTGAAACGTTTATTCAGCCTATCAAACTTTCTAACCATGAGGCTCACCTGATCCTTCAAACTAAGATCAGTATCTAACTCGTCTTTTACAGAGGCAGACTTAGTCTTAGGCTTAGACCTATCTACCTTAGAAGACTTAGAAGAGCTAGACTTAAAGGCAACGTTCTTAGATACAGCATGTTCTCTATCACTACTGGTTAGTGGTTCATCTTCGTCTAAATCAAACTCATGAGCCTTCAGAGTTTGAAACATGGTCTCTACACTCCAAGCATCTATGTCTTGGGTATTCTTAACTAGCATCTTTACCATTTTCCATCGAGGATCTAAGCTCTTAAGAATCCTAAGATTGATTTCACGAGGAGTATAAGTTTTACCAAAAACTTCAAGGTCATTCATGATTTTAGTGAAACGAGTATCCAGCTGGTCGATAGTTTCGCCAGCTTTCATTCGAAATGATTCAAATCTTTGGACAGCAGTGGATAATTTGCTCTCTTTGATCAGGGATGTCCCTTCACAAATGATAGCTAATCTGTCCCACATCTCTTTGGCAGTTTTACATTTTAACACTTTTCCTAGATACTCGTTAGGAAGGGTGTGTAAAATATAATTCTTCGCCAAACTATCCAAATTCTTTTGACGCATTTCTTCTGAGGTTAGATCAGACCTTGGTTTCTTGACGAGGGTGCCAATTGGTTTGTCTTTGTCAAGATTTGCAGTATTTGGGACCATAGTCACGATCGGACCCTCGGTCACAACAGAGATCATTAGATCATGCGTGGAGCTGAAAATTGCTTCCATTCGCAGCTTCCAGTAGTCGTAATCCTGAACCTGGAACTTGGGCAATTTGTTAGCGCTAATTTCCAACGACATGATTTCAAGAAATAAGTGCTAAGCAGATTTATGATCAAGAAGCAGTTAAGTCAAGAACAGGGAACAAGAAACAGATATAACTGGAGTATAGATCAAGAACACGTAAGCAAGTACAATCACGGACCAAGACTTCACCCTTAGTCTTAAGTCGGTTATCAAGAAACAACAGTTCGAAAACCACTGCTCTGATACCACTTGTAGGTCCCGAAAGTTGAGTTAATATCGAGGGAAGCTAAAGAAAATGTCTAGAGGGGGGTGAATAGACTTTTCTAAAATCTTTCGATATATCAGAATACAATGTGCGGAATACGAAATTAACAATGAGCCCAATACAAGTGTATACTCAACTTGTCTTGTTCAGTTATGTGTGTAAACAATTAAGCAATTAAACAAAACAGTAAAGTAAACAACACAAACAATTTATAGTGGTTCGACAACTTGTCTACATCCACTCTCACAACCCAGTTGTGATGTTTCCACTAAACTCTTCCAATCGAGTACAAAGTGAGTATTCCTGTGATTTTAAGTCCCAAGAAGAAGACTTAGATCTTCTAAGACTATACCACCAGATACGTCTACGATCTTACTAGAAATTTAACAAGTATCTAGCAACTTGATAAAAACAACAAAAACTAAAAACTTATTCAGTCGCAGTCTTCTGGATTCTTCACTTCACTTCTGACTTGCTTTCTGAACTTCAATGAACTCTGTGAGTAATCTTCAGTATGTATCAGTATGCGTAGTTACAGTAGTCTCAGTATCAGTAGTCTTAAATCAATAACCATCACGAAGTATTTATAGACTTCCGAAATCAAGAACTTAGTTAGTTGTAACCAACTCTTCTTGAAAACTAACTTTTGTAACTGAATCTTCTTATCCATCCACGCGTTTCTTGTTAAGTAGTTATTCCATAACTAACTTCTTCATCCTTATCTTTATACGCGCTTCACTTAGACTTTACTTCAAGTTGACTCATCTTGTGTAGTCTGATAGATGCACTTGTCTTGTAGTCCACCTGTCTTGTGTAGTAGACTTCAACACTTCTTCTTCAGTCTTCATGTGCAATCTTCAATAGAAAACTATTCTATCCTAACAAGACTATTACATTACTTTAAGCTTATAGCTTAGCTTAGTCAACTTATAATCTATACAATCAGTCTATCTATTACAGTTTAAAATCATGAGCTCTATACAATGATTATTCATAGCTCAACAACAACCTAACATATACAAATAGCACATATGAAGTACTTATAAATCGTACTTATCTTTTAATAAGAAAACAATACTTATCTTTTCATGTGAACTCTACTGATCTGTTCAAGATGACTTCAACTCAACTAGACTAGATTAGTCAACACTTAGAAAATATTCAAAACTATTTTTGGCTTATCAAAACTTCATCTTTCATCAATATTTAGGACTTGTCTAGGATTCATATCCCAACACATAATATAAGTGGATTGATGCACAAAAATTTACAAAATTGTACAATTTGAAGACCCAAACAAAATTTTGTTTTACCAAGATCCTTTATTTCAAATCCCCTCTTGAGGGAAGCCACGACATTTGATAACTCTGTAGGAGTCTCAATGATATTCAGATCATCAACATATACAGTAATGACCATCACATATTCACATCCAGATCTTTTAATTAAAACATAGAGTATATATGATCATTGTTATATCCCTCCTTAATCAAGAATGCATCAAACAAGTGTACCACATGCGACCAGATTGCTTTAATCCGTATAAGGATTTGCTCAACTTGACTGAATACATGTTTTGAGAATTCTCGTTTTTCATTATCGGTACCTTTAATCCTTCGGGGATTGTCATATAAATATCTTTCTCTAATGAGTCGTACAAATAGGCTGTAACGACATCTAATAGACGCATTTCAAGTTTTTCTTGCACTGCCAGACTTACTAAATAACGAAAAGTTATTGCATCCACCATAGGAGAATAAGTCTCATCATAATCAACACTTGGTCTTTGGGTAAAACCTTGTGCAATAAGTCGCACTTTATACCTCACGATTTCATTTTTCTCATTTCTTTTTCGCACAATTACTCATTTATAACCCACGACTTTTATACCATTAGGTATACGGACAAAAGGTACGAAAACTTTTCGTTTAATAAGAGATTGTAATTTTGCATTTATTGCGTCTTTCCACATTGGCCAATCATCTTGTTTTCTACATTCATCAATAGATGCAGGTTCATGATCCTCATCATCTTCCATCATATTAAGCGCTATATTATATACAAAGATATTGTCGACATCGATTTCATTTCGGTTCCATATTTCTCCTGTTCTGACATAATTTATCGATATTTCATCATTTTTGGGCGCCTGAAATATCATTTTCTGGGACTTTAAGTAGTATGTCATATTTTTCAACAAGAATGTTCACATTATGACCATCTTCAATACTTGCTCCTTTTATTTTTTGAGAATTTTTTTTTCTTTGGAACCGAGAGGTCTACCACGCTTCAGGCGTGCCGTAGACTCATTTACCATGGAAGACAGTCCTTCAGGGACATCAGTGCTGTTAGGAGCATTAGCAGCTGAAATATAAGATTTTGTAACTCTTTTAAGGTCAGTAAATGTGTCTGGCAGTTGATTCACAATATTTTGCAAATGAATTATCTTTTCAACTTCAAGTTCACACTACTTTGTACGAGGATCCATGCAATTCAATGATAATTCATTTCAAGAAATATTCATTTCCAGCTGCTTACTTTTTCCCCTTAATGTTGGAAAAATTGTCTTCATCAAAATAACAATTAACAAACATTTCCGTGAATAGATCTCCGGTCAATGGTTCTAAATATTTAACAATAGACGGAGATTCATATCCAACATATACCCCCATTCTTCTTTGGGGGCCCATCTTCGTGCGTTGTGGTGGAGCAATCAGTGCATATACAACACATCCAAAAGTTCTTAGATGGGATATGTTTGGTTCCTGACCTTGAACCATTTGTATGGGGAAAATGTTATGATAACTTGTTGGCATGATGCGCACAAGTGTTGTCGCATGCAATATAAAATGATCCCAAGCTAAAATAGGGAGTTTATATTTCATCAATATTGGTCGGACAATCAATTGAATATGCTTTATAGGTGATTCAACAAGACTGTTCTATGTACGAACATGAACAACCATATGTTCAATATGTATTTCAATTGATATACAATAAACGTTGAAAGCCAGAGATGAAAAATTCACCAGCATTTGCAAGACGAATCGTCTTAGACTCTTAACTGCATTATCAGGAAATTGTACTCACAATTGCATTATTTGTCCCAATAACTTTGTAAAAACCAAATTGTGAGATGACAATAAACATACATGTGACCACTTAGTCGATGCATCAATCAAAACCATTAAATATCTAAATGGTCCACTTGGCGTATGTATATGTCCGAATATATCCCCTTGAATTCGTTCCAAGAACATAAGATTTTCATGCTCAACTTTAGCTGGTGATGGCCTTATAATTAATTTTCCTTGTGAACAAGTAGCACATGAAAATTCATTGGGGTACGGTATAACATTTTTCTATTTTTCAATGATTGTCCATATGAATTTTCTACAATTTTTCGCATCATTATGGAACCGGGATGGCCCAACCGGTCATGCCAATCATTAAATTCGGTAGTAACCTTTTGGTTTACTACGACATAAATTTCAATTGTTCTTATACTCATGCAATACGTATAAATCCAAGGATTAAGCGGGTAACTTCTCCAACATACATTTCTTTCCCGCAACAATTGTAGTAATATTAAAATACTCAATATATATTGTCTTCATTTGTAGTCTCAAGATGATATCCATTCAAATGAATATCTTTAAAACTCAATAAATTTCTTTGAGACTTTCCGGAGAACAAAGCATCATTGATAATGAATTTGTCCCCCCGGATTATAGAATAGTGGCTCTTCCAAAACCTTCAATTATTTTTGTACAACCAAATTTTGTATTTACATTGGCTTCTCCACATTTTATATGTGAGAATAATTTATTATTGTTGAATATAGTGTGCATAGTAGCACTATCCACGAGACATAAATCTCCACATTCTTTCTTAAATGTTGATGTTGACATACCATTTTCCATTTAAAAAAAAATGCAAAAGTAAGAAATTTACAATTTAATTATTTTATTTTAAGGTAAATGAAAATGTAATAGTCACTCATATTATAAAGGATAAGAAATACTAAGACATTGCATAACATAAGAAAACAAACATTACATAATAAATTATTGAAATGAAATTATGATTGAGTATTAGAACGATCTAATTTCCACCTTCAGGGTGGGTAAGGTAACCATCAACATCCAATTGTGTTATGTCAAACATCTCATTATCGAATTCATTATTCACATAATTTATTTCAACTCTTTTCTCTTTTCCTTTAATGTTCAGAAATTTGTTTGCCCTTTTTAGGGCCTTTAAAATTCGGACATGTATTATAATCATTTTGAATTCTGCCTCGGTTAAAATCACACCCTCGTTTGAGGCCTGATTTTTCATCAAAAACTCATTAATTTTATCAGCCACCAAGAGACATGAAATTAGTTCAAAATATTTAGTAAAATTCTTCTCACGATATTGTTGTTGCAAAATCACATTAGAAGCATGAAATGTGGAGAATGTCTTTTCAAGCATATCATCTTCACTAATATTTTCTCCACATGATTTTAATTGAGAAGTGATTTTTGAACATAGTTGAGTTGTGCTCACTCACGAATTTATAATCATATCTTTCTTTAAGATTTGTCCACAATTAAAGTGGATCTTTCACCGTGAGGTATATTCAACTTTCAATCCTTCATCAAGATTGTGGCAAAGAAAAATCATGGCTTTGGGCCTTTGGCCTTATTTTCTATTATATGCTTGATTTGCCACTTTTATAGAATCTTCAAAACTCATGGCATCCAAATGAATTTCAACATCAAGAATTCATTTTTTTTTTTGATTACAAGTTAAATACGCATCCCTTTTTTTTCCCCTCCCCATGACTCGAACCCAGGACCTAAGGCCGAGGTAGTGGTGCTCTAACCACTTGAGCTATCCCACTTTGTCACAACATCAAGAATTCATTACAATTTTTTTTTTCAGTAATATCAAGAGCCACCAATTTAAGTTTTGTCAAGTTTGACATGTTGGAAACTATAAAATAAACAAGAGATAGATTAATTGAAAATTAACATAATCATCAAAATAGTAATAAAATTAGATATGACAAATAAATATTGTAAGATAATATATTCTAAACATTTCAATACATACCTCCGTACAATACCTGAAATTTATCACTATCTGAATTTCGTCGGTAGAAATGTTTTACGAGCTTCGTGCTGATAACGTGTTGTGAAACAACTTAAAAGTATAACTCCATATATTACATAAGTGAACAAGATGTAGAGATAATATAGAAATCTCTTATTCCAGCTCTAAGTATGAAGTATGTATTACAAACATTAGCAACTCTATTTATAGGGAACAATATAAGTTGAAGAAGATGAAATGAAAGGTCAAAGATTAATGTTGGTACATGAACCAACAATGTACATCAAATGTCACATTATGGACATTCACACCATATAAATATTATTCATAACAGAATAAGGGTATATTAGACATTCTAGCACAACTTAAACAAAAAATGGACGAAAATGCCCCTGTCTGTACATACAGATTATGTATGTTTAGCACGACTCTTATGTAAATATGTGAATATTGTGAGGGTGAGATTTATGAAAAAATTTATTTTTGAGTAGACATACAAATAAAGAAAGAGTGCAAGTCTTATGATTATCTACACACGTTTTTGTTTTCGCAAAAAAGTGCAATAAAATCAAGAGGGGCTTTGGCGAACTCAGTTACACGGCGCTTTCGGCCTGTCGAGACGAAATCGGACGAAACAAACCAGCACTTCTGAATTTTGATTTCCCCAAAGCATCGAAACACAGTGCCGCTTGCCCTGCTGCCAGGGTTCTCTCACTTTTCTCTTCGACTACCACGACACCGATTAGCTTGGAGATTCACAGATTCAGTGACGTACAAATCTCGCCTCTCAATCAGGTAATTAATTTTGCTTAGTTTTTGAATTGGAATCTCTTCATTCCTGAGATGTCAATATTTGTTATCATGAAAAATGTAGAAAGATTATTGGTGATTGATTATTTATTTTGGTTATCATTTCTGGAAGAATGAATGAAATGTTCATAACTTCAATCAGCTGAAATTTGTTTTTTGCTATTGAAATTCCTATTTGCTAAGTAACAATACTAAGGCTATGTTTACTTGGGTTTTGATAAATTGATTTTGATTTTTAAAATCATTCATTCAATTCACAGAACTTACATGCAAACACTATGCTAGCACGTTCTCACCGGGTGGCCACCGTTGCGGCGGCAGTCCATCACATCAATCCATTGTTGTCCATCACATCAGCCCAAGATTTGAACAAGCTGGAAACCCAAATTACATCTCTATGTCAAAAGCCATACTCCCTTGAAGATTGCAGGAAAGCCTTTTCTCTTTTTGAGCTATCTGTGGATAAGGGTCTTGTTCCTTCGGGGCCTTTCACCGATGTTCTTCTGCAAACCCTTGTCAAGAATAAAGAGTACCACATGGCTTTTAATGCCTATAACAAAATAATATGTGCTGGGGCTTTCCCAAGATATATGTCATTATCTGCTTTGGTTAAGTGTCTGGTGCATCGTTCCAAGCCCAAATTGGCTCTAGGAGCAATTGGGCTGATGTTGAAGCATGGGTACAGCGTTAACCTTTATGTTGCAAATATTGTGTTGAATGGTCTTTGTTGTAATGGATTTGTTGTTGAGGGTGAGGTGTTTTTAGGTCAAATGGTTAGAAATTATGTATCTCCAGATATAGTTAGTTTTAATACTTTGATAAAAGGGTTGTCCCGGGAGAGGAGATTAGACGAAGCTATGAGTGTAAAGAAAAGAATGGAGGCTGCAAATATTGCTCCCAGTTTGATTACGTATAATATGCTGATGGATGCTCATTTTGTGGAGGGGAGGGTGGATGAAGCAATGCTGTTGTTGCAAGAGATGAAGATGAAAGGGTTGGAACCAGATGCTTTTTTCTATAACACGCTTATAAATGGTTTTTGTAGTAAAGGAGATCTTGATAGGGCAAATGAAGTTAAGACTGAAATGTTGGGCAAAGGAATTTCTCCAGATAGAGTTACTTACACCTGCTTGTTGCGCGGTGTTTGCCAGAAGGGAAACTTGAAAGAAGTGAAGCAGTTGTTCAATGAGATGATTAGAAGTGGGATTCGTGCTGATGTTGTTACGTTTACAAGTATGATTGGTAGCCTTTGCCAATCTGGGAGGGTTGAGAAAGCAGTTGAATTATTTAATTTCATGTTGGACAAGGGACAAGATCCTACTAGTACAACATACAACGTTCTTATTGATGGATTATGCAAGGCGGGTCTTTACAATGATGCCTTTAGGATTCTGAAGATGATGGTGGAAAAGGATAAAAATCCTGATATTGTATCTTATAATATTGTCTTGAAGGGTCTCTGTGACCTTGGGAAAGTGGACGAAGCCATGAAGCTTTTTGATTTAATGGTTTCGAACAAAAACAGTGTTGAGCCTGATTCATGGACTCTCAGTACTATAGTCAAAGGGTTGTGCAGGGAAGGCCGTTTTGGAAAGGCCGAAAAAATTATTCGTGAAATGGTTGAACAGAATAAGTCAATTGATGCTGTGCCATATACCGTGCTGATTGGAGCTTATCTAAAGGTGAGCAATGTTAAGAAAGCTTTGAACCTTTGGAAGGAGCTTTTACAGATGGGATTGATTTTGGATTCAAGGGCTTATAGTGCTCTTCTAAATGGCTTATGTGCGTGTAACTGTATAAATATTGCAAAAGGCTTTTTTTATAAAATGAGAACCTCAGGTCCTAGTCCTACCTCGTTGGAATACAACATGTTGATGGCCGCCTTATGCAGGGAGAGTAGCATCGATCAAGCAAGAGTTTTGTTTACAGATATGGTCAATGGCAGATGTAAACCTGATGTTGTTTCATACAACATTATGATTGACTCAACCATTAAAGCAGGGGATGTTGAGTGTGCCAATGACTTAGTGGTTGATATGCAACAAAGAGGCCTGCGTCCGGATGCATTGACTTTTTCAGTTTTAATTAATAGGTTTTCAAAACTAGGACTGATGATAGAGGCTAAAAGTTTGGTTGAAAGAATGAAAGCATCTGGCTATCCACCACATGCCTGTGTTTATGATTCTTTACTCAAAGGCTTCAAGGCAGACGGAAGTAGTGAAGAAGTAATCAGTTTGCTTCAGAAAATGGCGGCTGAAGGTGTTGTTCTTGATGATAAACTTACTTCTACAATCTTAAATTGTATATGTGATTTACCTCAAGGCCATGATGTTGCAAAGCTTCTACCAAGTTTCACTCAAGAGAATTTGGAAAACAGTAGCATTCCGTGTGATGAGTCGTTAGCAGGACTTCAAAATATTGTTCCCATGCTTCAAAGCTCTGACCCTCAGCCAGTATAATTATGGTGATGGTTGCATTGGAAAGCAGTAGCATTCTTTTTCGCTGAATTTGCACTAGGGTAACTTTATTATTCCTTCTTTAACTTCTGCAATTGTTTTTATTCCAAATTCAATTTATTCAGCAAATTACTCTATATAGATTTTTTACAAAACTAAACAGAAAATGTGGATTGTTTGAATTAGAGCATGTGCTTCAAGTGTCAGCATTGATATTTCTATAGCATGTGGTATCTATGTTTTGTTCACTAAGTTATAAATAGACAGGTGTCTACATTGTTATTATGGAGTTGATTAATTTGATGAATGAACAAACAAGGATTTTCTCTCATATATCTCTTTTACAATATTCTCTGTGAATCGAAAAAATATGTTTAGAATCAACAGAATTAGTGTGTGTTCTACGTTCTATCTTCGTTTTTATACGCTCTCGCTGCATCACATGACTGTATTGTTGCAAAGGGTGATCCTGAAATATGCTACTCTTGCTGTAGGCGAGGCTTGTCCAAGCGGTGAACGAGGTGCCAACATATGCTGTAAATACGGGCTTGAGATTTATGCTCTGCTCTGAATCATATGGGAGCTTCAAGATCTGATCTATTTAATTTATGCTTGTTGTTTTAATGTTGAATAAGAGTTTTTTTTGGAAGTTTATTGGTAAATTTTAGAATTTGTGTTAAGTATATGAAAAGGGAGGAGAGAGTATTAAATTATTATTGATTGAAATTATAGTACTTGAATATTGTGTAATAATTAGCATGTTTCACAGAAAGTTGCAAGAGTGAGAATAAAATTCTACTCCATATTTTAAAGTAGAACAGGATTTATATTTTTATTAATTTAATCCCAATGAAAGCTATATATATTATATGCAGAAACTGCATTTGATTAGTTGATATGTGCCAAAAGAATACATTTGAGTGTGTGTATGTCTATGGTTTTGTGGATAGGGAGGGTCTCATTTTGACGATTTGTTCAACATCAACCCCCATGTTTTTAGCAGCAAGCCCAGCTTCAAAGAAGCTTTTCACAGCAGTCTCCATGTATTCTTTCCCTTCCCTCACACTCATGTTCTTCCCAATCTTCTCAAAGCTCGTCAATATATTTTCACCCTTCAAAACTGCTGCAAGTTGTATCAACTCTTGTTGGAATTCACTCACTTTAGCGTCTTCCTTCGCTTCTCCCTCCCTGATTTTCACCGGAGTTGGAAGTTGCTCTGTGTTGCAAAATACAGTAATTAGGTTTACGTGAACTTTCTTTTTTATATAAACATTATATATATAGGGAGGGGTGGGAGGGGGGACTGGGTCACCTCCTGTACAGGAGGGTCCTATGCAGTATGTGATCCAAGGACCACCTTTGCATATGACCCTGTACAGGGGGTGACCCATTCCCAGGAGGGGGAGGGGTAACCTGGGCAATCAGTCCTGGGCTGATCGAGCTGTTGGAGAATGTTTTCAAAGGTGCCGGCCCACGCTTCTCGCTTTGTAAGAGGTGGCGATTTGAGGTTGAAGATCTTTCTCACGGTCGCAGGAATGGAAGAATGCTCGTATTCCGACGTCTGCGTGGGCGAGCCATTGGGGCCATGCACAACAATCCCCTTCTTAATCCAGGGAGAGATGGCAATTGTTGGAACCCTAACTCCCAACCTATCAAACTTGAAGAAAAATGGGTCGGGCCCAACAACGTCATCCGGGCTTGGAACCCCCTTATTCGGTGTGGCCACATGATCAAAGAAACCGCCATGCTCATCGTACGTGATCAGAAGCAGGGTCTGATTCCACTGCGGGCTCGCCCTTAAGGTCTCGTACACCTCCTTCACAAACATCTGGCCTTGATAAACATCGTGCGATGGATGATCATCGTTGGCGGGCTCTAGCTTAGAGTCTGTGTACCGCTGCTCCACCACAGTGTAGCTCGGGAGCTTCCCCTTTTTGGCATCTTTCTTGAAGGAAAGACCGTACGGATGGAACTTCCCTACATATTTGATCTTTCTTAGATTTCTATAGAAGAGTGTGGCTGGAATGTTCTGGAAGTATATTCCGAAGGACAGCCCACCATCATCGAGATCCTCGAAAATGGTGCGTTGCGGGTAGCCTTTTGCTAGAAGTGCTGCCACGTTGGAGGTGGCGCCATGGGAGGTGCCCGAGTGGACGTACAGCCTGTTCGGCTGTGTAGAAGCTGGGACTGATGCGAACCATCGATCGAACACTGCAAATTCGGACACCAAGGCCTTGTAAACCGCCACCTGAAAGTGAAAAAGAGAGTAAATCAAATTGTGAAATTTGTCCTTTTACCTATTTGATTAAAACAACCCTTTTTTATTCACATCAATTTTTTTTTTTTTAAATCCTAGTACTCCCTACATCTGCTTATAAGTTTATCATTTCATCATTTTGTTTCATCCGTCTATAAGTTTCTCATATCTTTTTGATAAATATCTTTTAATTATTTTTTATTCTAGCTTACACCTAACTTTATATTTAAAGTTTCTTTCTATCTCTATCTTTTCTCAATCACTTTTTTTAATTCATGTATCTAAAAGTAATTAAAAATTTATAGGCAAACTGAGAAAATATATGAAAGGAGAGAATGAGCATCAAAATCTCGAGAGATAGAGTAAAACGTATAGAGGTACTTTGTCCTACTATTAACTTTCCTACTTCACAATTAATTTTTCATTCATTTTTTATATATTACTTTCTCTCTTTTAATCATATCATTTCTATTATATATATTTATTAATTTATCTGTTATTTTTTTTTCAATCACATCACTTTATACTATATTTATTATTTTATTATATTTTTTAATTAAAACAATTGAAAAAACAGGGACGAGAGGATATAAAAGATTAAAAAAATTGAACAATAGTTAAAAAATGACATGTAGTGGATAGATGCAGACAGAACGATTGTTCGATGGGCATATTGTCGATTTCATAACTAGATATATTATTTTAATCATGAATTCATGATTAATACCTATTCACGTGTTGTAGTTGTGGACTTGTGGGTACATTTTTTAAGAGAAAAAGGATAGATAAGATAAAAATATTCCACTCTTTACAATTACACATTTTACCAACCATGTCTAAAAGTAAAATGTTGATAAAAATGAAAATAAATAATTTAATAAAAAAATGTTGATAGAAATGAAAATAAAATGTACTCCTATAAAATAACAGAATAGATAAGTTAAGCAGGAAAATGTGGAATTTTTGTACATCACTCATTATTATCATTTAAGCAGGATATATATGCGGAGTATCATTTTATATTTTATTGTTCTTAATATATCACATGTGATACTCCCTTCGTTCCACAGGAATTTACACACTTTCTCCATACCAATTTGCACACTTCATAAAAGAAAATATATTCATAACCCTCACCCTTAAAATATACTCATATTTACCCATATGCCATTACTTTTCCACACTCAATCTACTTTTTACTTTACTTTATTTATAAAAGTTTACAAAACTATCTCTCAAAACATCACTCATTCCACTTTTTCTTACACATTTCTTAAAATGTGGATCGTTTATTACACTAATGTATTAAAAACCGATAAATAAGAAATGCAAAAATGATGGATAGTGTAAAAGTTTAATTATTAAATACAGATTAAATTTCAATCAATGGCAATTAATCATACATTTGGATAGTCTATAAGGAAGACAATAAGTTAACAACTTTTCATATTGTTTGTTTTTTTTATAAATAAAATTTATTTTAAAATATTTATCTTAAATTTTTTATTTTATATAATTTGTTTTTTTTCTTTTTTCACAATAATGAAGGTAATATTTTCTTTAAATCTTTCTTAATAATTGAAGTGTAAATTTGTTAAAATAATATGTTAACTACAAAATAATTAAAAAAAGACAAATATAATAAAACGAAGAGTATTAAAAAAAAACTCATTTAATAAAAAGGGGGCAGACAATAAGTCAAAAATGATTGACAAAATTTTGTGAATTGTCAAATTCATGCAGAAAGCTAGCTGTTCTCCACTCGTGTATGAACGATTGAACACATATTGTAAAATGTTTGCTCCATCACAATTTAATTTAATTTCACTTTTTTTATTCACATTTAAAAGAATATTCTCATTACGTACATTTTCTTAATTTATCAACTTATTGATAAACCCTCCCCTTAATTCATTACTTTTTCATAATTTTTGCGTTAAAAGTTTTCATACATTTCTCTTTAATTTGTTTTTAAAAAATTACATATCCATAAATATAAATAATCATCATGGGTCATAAGTATAAGACAGAGGGAGTATTACTTTTGGAATCTACTGTATATTTAATTCAGCTATTTTATTTATTTTATAAATAAAAATTTATAAAATTATTCATTAACTTTAATTTTATTTTTTTCATAAATTCTGCGTCAAAAAAAAACGTAAGTTTTTTAGGAATGAAGAGAATATTTTCTAAGTAAAAATAAAAAAGCAGAGGTAAAAGAGCAGTACCTTATCAGGGAGAAAGCCATTCATAACGGTTCGGGTCATATTCGGGTCCATTGAAAAAGCCTGCTGAGCAAAGCCACTCATTGGTGGTGTGGTTTCTGAAGTCACATTCGACCCGAATATCTGCTCCCTTATGGCCTGAAACGAATGACCCGGATCCGGGTCCACCAAGTGTGAATCCTCTCCAAAGAAAACCCGGGAGGATTTCGGGTCGGTTACGTTGATGAAGTTGGATTCGGATCCATCAACTCCATTGATTTCCGGGTTCAGTTTTTTCATCCACCCCAACATGTGGTCGAATGAACGGTTCTCCATTACCAGCACGACCACCGTCTTTATGGGGCTGTCAGCGGCGCCGCCGTGGAGGAGGAGGAGGAGGAGAGGGAGGATTAGAGATAAGGTGGTTTTTGTTGCCATTGGTTAAAGTGGAGGTGATTTTGGGCAGGCAGGAAATGCCCTTTTATAATAATGTTAGGTTATTATGGGAAATTAAAGCATTTTGAGTGAGGGGATTTGTTGGGTGTGAGACGGTGTATAGTCATGATTATTTTTGTTTATTTGCCCTAAATTATACCACCATCGTTCACCGCTTTATGAATAAAGTAAAACAAATAATTGAATTGAAGATAAAAATTAATGTCATTTTTAGAAAGGGTAAACAATTGTAAATGAGGTTTATGAAAAATTTTTTTTTTTAAAAAAGTATAAATAATTATGGAATGGACGAATAAGAAAAGAGTACAAATAATTATGGAACGAAGGAAGTAATAATCTTTCTTTACATAATATTTATTCGTTCCATATATAATAACTTTCATTGGTTGGCGTACACACATATTAAGAAGTAATTTTGTAAACTTTTATTATAAAGTAAATAAATGAATTGACTTATATGTGTGTGTGAATCAAAAGTAATGACATTTTGTGTAAAATTGTAATATTGTGAGGCTGTAATTTATAAAAAAAAAAATTCATTTTAAGGGTGCGAAAGTTATTGTGGAAAGTCTACAAAAGGAAAGTATAAAAGTTATTATGGAATGAAAGGAGTAACTTTAATTAAATAGATGAACCCAAATATTAAGAAAGTGTAATAAAGAAAATGATTTTGAAAGACAAATTTGTAAATTTTTATTTATAAAATAAATAAATCGGTTGATTTGTGTGTATGTGTGAAATCAAAAGTACTACATTTTGTGTAAAATTGAGTATATTGTAAAGTAAAATTTATTAAGGGTTTTCATGTTAAGAGTGTGAAAGTTATTGTAAAAAAGAGAAAATATTCACTTTTATATTTAATTTAATTTATTTATTTATTTATTCATTCTTTTTTTTTATTAAATAAATAAGAATACAATAATATAAATTTTATAGGCAAAAATTCATATTTTGAAAATTAATAACTGATGTTTTATTTATCAATACAAATTTTAAAACATGATTAATTTTTAGAATGGAAGGTGTATTTTATTAGAAAAGACAAAATCAGAAAAGAAGTGAGGGGCAGTCTAGTACTCCAGTTTACATATTTTAATATAGAAGTGATTATAATTTGAAATAAATTAGATAACTATTTTAATATGGAAGTGATTATTTTGGCGTTATCATTTTAGGATTCCCATTAAATATGATTAATTCACTTTATGAGTTGTTGGCATGTGCTGATTTTATATTTTGTAAAAGTTGATTCGACTATTATTAAATGGAAAGATTCTATTTAAATTAAGATAAACATATACGGAGTATATATAAATATCATTAATTTTTCAGATTTTTTTTATATTAATTCTATGATATCTATCACATCATTTAATATATAACAAGTTTGCACTGTAAACTTTAATTCATTTACTGTATTAATTTGGATCTTCAATACTCAAATCCGGGTATAGCAACTCTTAAAAAAAAAAAAAAAAAAAAAAAAAAAAAAAAAAAAAAAACATTCACATTCCTTTCACGAAAATATCTACATTTAATTTTATATATAATTTTTTTAAAAATAATTAATATATCTATTTTATCTTTAATATCTCATAAATTTGGTGTAAATTAAGTGGCTAACTCTTAATTACCATTTATTCAATGTTAATAAACAATCATGAAGTAAGTTTAAATAGGGATAAAATTGTTAATAAAATATTTAATATTGTACTTAAATAAAAGAGAAAATGAGGCTATAATTATATTAAACTAAAAAAAAAACGTAGCAATATTTGTGGGACGAGGAGAATTTTTAGTTTTCATTTTCACACAAATCAATGAAAAATGTTGGGCACATAAAATTTACTTTTACATTCTTAGTATACTTTTATTTAAGGAATGTTTTCGGTACAAGACCTGAAAGTTAGATCAATTATCAATTTAAGGTCTAAAAGAAATTAAATTTTATCGATATAAGGCTCGATTCATATAAAATTATCAATTTAAGACTTAAAATTTTAACACCGTTAACAATCCATTGAACGGAAGCTAACATGGCAATTAAGTGCCACATAATATATACACGTGACATCTAATTCAATTAAAAAATAAAAAACATTATATTTTTTCTCCCTCTGAGTCTTCTTCCATGGATGTGCGGACTCAATTTCCTCTTCACTAATTGAAGAGTCGGAATCATGGATACTCCTCAATTCCATCAAAGATTGTATTGTTGTTATTTCAGGATCATCACTAACTTCATCGAATTGATTATCAGTGGTTATATCTACCAATGGTTGAGAGTAATCACCCAATTGATTATCATTGTCACTATCATATTCATTGAAATTCCACCCACCAGATTAAAAATGCTCTCTTGACATCTGTAAAATAACCATAATACAAATAAGAAATCCTACACAAGCAATGAAATTTAAACGATCATATAAACATTTATTAAACATTCACAATAACAATTAATATTTATAAGTAAATCAGGAATGAAAATCTTATGCTAATCTATAGTTAATTGCTATTGATCTCTCGACAGAAACTATAAAATAAATAATAGTATCATTACTGGACTGGTAATGTGTGTCGAAGAACGGAAAAAAGGGAGTGAATATTGTAGATGACAACTGCAGTAACAGAGAAAATATAATCAGAGATGGAAAGACCGTCCATGGAAATGAAAGAAGGAAACAAAATCTTTTTTTTTTTATTTAATTGATGAATTAGATGATCCACATAAAATATTTGATACCTAATTAATTGCTTCGTCGGATTGGTTTGACACTTGGTTTCCTTGTTGCTTCCAAAAACTTCTACTGCCAAGTATTTGTTTATAATGTCGCCCGTCCATGGAAGAAGACTAGAAGAGAGAGAAGAAAATATAAAATCTTTATTTTTTAATTGAATTAGATGCACATGGATATATTATGTGGCACTTAATTGCCTCGTTAGTTTCCGTTAAATGGATTGTTAACAGTGTTACAATTTTAAGTCTTAAATTGATAGTTTTATATGAATCGAGTCTTATGTCGATAAGAATTTTCTTTTAAGCCTTAAATTGATAGTTAATCCAACTTTCAGGTCTTGTACCGAAAAAATTCCTTTATTTAATGTTAATTAACATTAATAATTAATTCCAACAATCATTAGATATAGGTATTTTAGACTAAAATGTTGAAATAAATAGAAAGTAGACTATAATTTGAGGCAAACAAAAATAAATACTCCCTCCGTTTTTTATTAAATGTCACTTTGTCTTTTTCAATATTTTTTAAATAAGTGTCATTCTACACTTTTTTATTCAAGTTTGACAATTTTACCCTTGTACATTGTACTCCCTCCATTTTCTTTACCTTGATTTAAGTTTTTTCCCTTTTGAATATAGTACTATAACATAAATCATGCATAAACCTTAATTATTGTATACATGAATATCATCTACAATATTGACCACATTCATTACTAAACATAAATTTAATATTAAAATTAGTTATCATTAATGAAGGGTAAAATTGTCCATGATTATATATCTTAATATGTTGAAAATTGTTAAAATGACACTTATTTAAAAGTGGAGGGAGTAGTTGACTACTCCCTTCATCTTAAAAAGATAGTAGATTATTTCTTTTTTATTTGTCTCAAATTATAGTTCACTTTTAATTTCTTTTATTTTAATATTTTTTTCTAAAATATTTTTATTTAATGATTGTTGGGATTAGTTAATAATATTATTCATTAACATTAAATAAGAGTATAAGGAGAATGCTTAAATACATTTTATATATCCAAAATATTTACATTGATTTATGTAAAAAAAAGAATGTTAGATTGTTTTTTTAGATAGAGGGAATATCTTTTTTTTTTTTTTTAGGAGTGAGTACTGAGTATCTAGCTAAGCACTTTTAAATACTCTCATTGTTGTTGTTTATAAGTTCTATTTTATTTAAAATGATCTTTTTTATTGGTCACTCTAATAATATTAATGTAAATTTTCATTTATTTTTCTTCCAGTAATAGTACTAATAATTAGAGTTTATCTACTCATATGTATTTTTTTGTAGGTGTCTAAAGTATTTTGGTTAAAAAAAAATTAGGATTACTATTAGGTATAAAATGGGTGTCAAAATACCCATTATACCCTTTAAAAAAATAAGTGTTTAAACAAAAAGAGATTGTGATTGCAATAGAAGGAGTAGAGGAAGACTATGAATGGGTAAGATCGTGTTGCATAGGTACTTTATCAGAGGGTTGGAGTGTCGAAGACATCCAACGTGAAATCAGATTGGGAGGCCATTTTGGAGTAGTAATAAAAGAACTGGAAGGTAATAAAGTTATTTTATGTGAATGTTAGAAAGTAGATTGAGCAAGTTTATGGATAAGGTTAAGGAGTGGCTAGGAAGTATGTTTGGTCATGCATACTTGGATAGAAGTTTAGGGTGTCCCAATCCACCTTTGGAACAAAAGAACCTTCATATCGATCAGCAATAACTTTGGATCAATTTTTAGGATTGAAAGGGCCACAACATCAAAAGGGAGAGTGGACAGAGGATTAGTTCTGATCGAAACACCATGTTTCGACTAGATCCAGAATTGCATCAGAATCAGCGATCAAGAAGAGGTACTTTTAATCAGGATCCGAGAGGTCGGTGGGACCACCATAGCCGGAATTCGAGCCCCCAGTTCCGCGGAAGATGAAGAGGCGACGGAGGAAGAAGTTTCAGATTCGGACTCCGAAGAGTCAATCTCATCGGAGTCGGAGAACTCGGTGGCCGAAAACCTATATATGAATTACCAAGAGCCGCCGGAGGATGAAGCCCGGGGACTCGAAGGGTATGATGATGTTTGCACTAACCAAGACGGGGAGACATGTAGTAAAGCGGCTACATGACTACCAAGGACGTTGGAAAAAATTTTGTCGGGAAATAATCATGAATTTGCAGAAAAGTGGGTCCCAAAAGATCTCAACAGTCCCGGGGGCGAATCTATTCAAAGGCTTGCTTCAAGAAATGGGCCGGTGTTTTAACAAGAGAGTGGGCCTATAGGGATTGTAAATAATAAGGCCCAATCAGACATTAGGGAGATGATGGAGTCCAACTCGACAAGGCAAGTCCAGGACCTAGAGGATATACATGAAGAAACCAAAGAGAATGGGCCGAAAGACACTCGGGCTATACTAGCCCAAGAAAGTAACGAGACCGGAAATGAGCATGTGGTGTCAAATAATAATGACTTAACACACTTGGATGCTAGCCCAACCCAGAGTTTTGTGTGCATGCCCAGACCACCAGAAGGTCAGGCAAAAGAAGTAAGAACAGCCGACCCACCTAAAGCGGCCTACCACACCGAGTATGTGAGGAATGGTGATGAGACCAAGCCCAAACAAAAAGAGAACCTTAGTAGAGATCATCGAGGAGGGCGTCGGAAGAAAAAACCTTCTAAGAGAAGCTTAAAAAATCTGGAAAAAGTAAAATGGAATTCTTTCGTTAAAGATATGGACACCGACAAGAGTAAAGGAGGAGGGCAAGAAGGCATGCAACCCCCGGATCTAGGAGGACGCACCTCAAACCCTGAAACCTCGCCATCTCAAGCGGCATCTGAGAACTTAATTGGAGATTCCGGGATAATTAACTGGAAGTGTGCGTATGGTATCTAGTGTTTAAGTAAAGATAGAAATGTTGCACAATGAAATACTTTTTAACATAGATTTTATTAATAACAAAACCTATGTTATGCCTTATGGTGAAAAAGACTTAGCTTGTAAGTACAAAATTGTCGTGTGAAATGTCTTAGACAGGTGCCTGAATCTGTAAATAGACTTAAGTGTTTAATCAATGTCTAAAGAACTAATCTGATTTATGATTCACTCTCAATCGATACAAGACTAGAACTAAATACACAGGAAGGTGTGGTATCCCTCGGTGTACATTAAATGATACAACTACTGACCATAACTCCTAACAGGGTTGAACACTCAAGAAAAGTGTTACTCGAATAGTGCATGCTTTAAAGTGAAAGCCTCCATTGGTATTTATAGAGAAACAACCGAGTTCTAGAGTCTTCCATGTAAGATCCTATTTTTTAGGATCTTAACTCCCATGATCTCTCTAGATCCTTCTTCAAGGTTCCAGGTCCTTCTAAGGTGCTTCCAGCCTCTTCCAGGTACTTCTAGCACGTTCTCCTTGGTTCTGGAATCTTTCAGGTTCCAGACTCTTGTAGAATATTCTAGATCGCCACCTGAAATGTGATTGCATTTAGCTCAACATTTAATGTAACATTTCAGAAAAGACTTAGAATAAATCACAGAAGGTCAAATTAAGATGTTGTTGATAATGTTAAAGCATTTAAGTGTTAACAACATCTACATTAACTGCAATAGAGTTTCGACTAGAAAAAAAGCGAGGGAGGAAGTGATCCGGATCGTGTAGAGAGGAGAGGATATGCGCTTGGAGATAACAGGCAATAGAGAAGAGCTACTAGAGAAATTGATAAACATGGAAATCAGGGATAGATCGGCGTATTTGAAGAGCATCGGCTGGGGAACAGAGGAGTAAACTATGGAAGGTTTATAATGATCTTTATGTCCTACAATATCCGAGGTTTTGGGGGGAGAATCAAGAAAGGAGAAATTAAGGAGTGTATAGCAAAAGAGAAAGCCGAGTTTGTATGCATTTAGGAGACAAGGATGGAGTTTATAAACTCTGATTTCTGCAAACAGTTGTGGGGAAACGAAGAGTTCGATTGGGCTTACAAGAAGTCAGAGGGAGCTTCGAGTGGGCTACTATGCACTTGGAAAAAAAATCCTCCTTCAAGATGGAGGCGTGTATGGAAAGGGGATGAGCTCTTGAGATTAAAGGGTACTGGGGAGCAAACAAAATTAAATGCTTTGTGATCAATGTATACATGCCATGTGTTCGATCCGCTCGTTTCGAAATACTGGAGGAATGGAAAGAAGCATTCAGGAATGCTGAAGGAATTTTATGCTTCCCGGGCGATTTCAATATGGTCAGGAATATTGCTGAATGGAGAGGGGTAGGCCCGTCGACACCATCTTCTAAATGCCTACAATTCGAAGAACTTATACTAGTCTGTGGTTTGGAAGAGGTGAAACTATCCGGGAGAAAGTACACTTGGTACAAGGAGGATGGATCAGCTATGTCAAGAATAGACAGGGTTTTCATAAATAGACAGTGATGCGTCGGGTTTGAACGCTCAACAATTTACCAAATTACCCTTGGGTCACCGAAGATTAACAATTCGTCACAGGGCTGCCACGTAGCTTCGTAGGACCTGCAAAACACGCCAGAGGGATCTCCGACGCTCAAGTCAGAAAACCAGTGATCACCACATAAAAGGTGTTCGGAGAATAGTCAACCGGAGTTAAACTCGTCCTCAACAATGCAACAATATGCTCAAGTATGTATGCACGCGTGTGAAGTGTGCTCAAGTGTGAATGTCACGTGAAAAAGCTAAGGAAGGGATACATGGAGTATTTATAGAGGTACCTTAGGGGGGAGGGATAACCGTCTCCCCCTATCTCTCTATTCAACTATTGACCCCGAGTTTCCAGGGAGCTTGACGAAGTCTCCCTTGGTCTGGCCAGTAAGACCTCATTTCTGGCCCACTTGGCCCAGTCAAACATTATCTCTTAGTGGGAAACAATCCCACGATTTTCTCTACTGGCCCGTCAACTCTGATAATTTAGGAGTAAGTCAAGAAGTCCTCTTGGGCCCTAATTTGATCGGCCCTGTATGGCTGGGCTTAGGCCTTGTCAAGTCCTGGGCCTCGAGGCCCAATGGAGGTCCCAGCCCATAGAATATGGCCCACAATCGGGGTATCAACTAACATGGGCCCTACTTGTCATAGTATGGGCCTTAATCACATAATTTACACAAAATTAAAGGAATAAATGGACAAATAACATATAATAATATTAACCGTATATTCCACGTATCATTATCTCATAGGACGATACATTTTTGTCGCATCCCTTTGGGATCTTCCAAGAACTCTCTCAAATCATTGTGCCCTGGTGGCCAGGAAGAGTAATCTTAATTGGGACCCAAACTGTTTAAATTAAAAAATGTTTGGCTTCTCAATAGTGGATTCCTCAAACTCGTTGAAGAAAAATGGAAGACTTATGAGGTTGCAGGCCTTGCAGATTTCAAATGCAAGTAGAAGCTGAAACTCCTCAAGAGAGACTTAATTGAATGGGGTAAGAAAGAAGACTACAAGTATGAGAGGAAAATAGATGAGGCAACAAGAAGGTTGGGGGAACTAGATATGATAACTGAGGACAGAGGCTTGGAAAGTGATGAAAGTTTGGAAAACAAGCAGTGCAAGCAAAGTATCAAAGAAAGCAAAGCTATGAAAAGTATGCTAATTCAGCAAAGATCAAGGGCAACCTGGATTAAAGATGGAGATGAGAATTCTAAGTTCTTCCATGCAAGTATCAACCATGGAAGAAAGGCGAATGAGATCGATGGTCTGTATGTGAGAAACCAGTGGATCCAAGAGACAAAGAAAGCGATACATGCCTCTTTCAAAGATGCTTTCAAGGCGGAACAGTGATCCGAGAGACCAACTCTAGGAAATTTATCCTTCAAGAGACTTAGCACAAAGGAAAGGGAGTGGATGGTTAGAAAATTTTCGGAACCTAAGATCAAAAAAGCAATATGGCAGTGCGGATCGGATAAAAGCCCCGGCCTGGATGGATTTAATTTCAAGTTCTTGAAACAAGCATGGGGGATAATTAGAGATGATATCGTGGGCTTTGTTAAGGAGTTTAGCCGAACTAGTAAAGTGTGTAAAGGCTGCAACGCGTCCTTCGTTACTTTCATTCCAAAAGTCAAGAACCCAACTGACATTGGGGAATTTATGCCTATATCCCTCGTTGGATGCTTGTAAAAAATACTTTCTAAACTTATTGCAAACAGACTTAGAAGGGTGATGGACAAGGTTATTTCCAAGGAACAAACGACTTTTGTTGCTACCAGACAACTCATAGACGGTATTGTTGTAATCAATGAAACTATAGACAAGGTGCGCAGGTGTAAAAAGGATGCATCAATATTAAAAGTAGATTTTGCAAAAGTTTACAATTCTATTAGATGGGAGTTTATCGACAACATGATGAGGAGAATGAACTTTGCGGCAAAGTGGAGAGGATGGATAAGAGAGTGTCTGGCTTCTGTTTCTATATCGATTCTGGTCAACGGAAGTCCTACGGAGGAATTCTTCCCAACCAAAAGCTTGCGACAAGGTGACCCTATTTCTCCATTTCTTTTCCTTATCGCTGTAGAAGGGGTCCGTGCTCTCGTCATGAAAGCGGTCGAATGAAACTTATACAAGCCAATTAAAGTAAGGAGTGGTGAAGTGGAGGTAAGTGTGCTGCAGTTTGCTAATGACACTATCTTTATTGGAGAGGTTAATATGCAAAGTTTGGGGGTGCTCAAAGCCATTCTCAGATGGGTAGAGATTTTGACAGGCCTTGTAATCAACTTCTCGAAAAGTGCACTCTACACGTTCAATACCAGTACATGTTAGGATACAGAAGCAACATGGTTGTTGAATTGCAGTAAAGGTAACACCCATTCACGTACTCTGGGGTGACGGTGGGATCGACGGCTAGAGACATGCGAATTTGGGAACTGATAATCAATAAATTCAACAAGAGTTTGAGCCAATAGAAAAGCAAAAATTTATCTACAGCGGGTCGAGCTACTCTTATCAACGCAGTCCTAAAAGAAACTCCAACCTCCCTCCTTTCCTTCTATAGATCCTCGAAAAAAATCATTCAAGCCCTCACTAACATCCCACGACGATTCCTTTGGGGTTCCAACAATGAGAAGAGAAAAATAAATTGGGTAAAGTGAGAGAGAGTGTGTGTTAGCAAGTCATTAGGAGGTCTAGGGATTAAAAATCTTGAGATGTTTAACTTGGCACTTTTAGGAAAATGGCACTAGAGGTTTGTTAAGGATAGAGAGCATTTGTGGCACAAAGTGTTGGTATCACGTTATGGTGAAAGAACAATTTTAGAAAGGGATGTGGGCACGGGAAGGGGTACGAGAGGGAGGGTGAAAGAATCGGGGTAGCTTAGAGAGATTATGAATATTGGGAATGTTGGAAAAAGAGGGTGGATTGAGGATAACCTTGTTAAATCTATGGGGGGATGGGTCGAGTGTTATTTTTTAGGGGGATGTATGGTGTGGGAATGAATCACTATGCACGGTATATCCAAGATTATTCTTATTATCTAGGGACAAAGGGAAACGTTTGAGAGAGTTAGGGGAGTGGGGGAGTGGGGGAGTGAGGGAGAGCGGGTATGGAAATTAAACTGGGGGAGGGAGTTGCTTGAGAGGGAGAGAGAAGTACTTAACATATTTATTGGCAATTTGGACAGGTTCAAACCAATTGAAGGCAAAGAAGACAAATGACGAGGGAAGCAAGGAGAGAATGGAGAGTAAACTGTTGCATCAGCTTATCACAATCTCATGGAGAAAGATGGCGTAAATTCTGAAGAGCATAAAACTTGGACGACAATATGGAAGGCGACGGCACCGGGAAAGCCAAAAATCATAGCATGAAAAGTATTTCTTGGGAGAATAGCAACAAAGAGCAACTTAGCGAAAAAGGGGCATCAAATATGGTAACACCCTTTGCAATTTTCACTACATGAACAAAGAAAGTGACAATCATCTGTTTGTGGAGTGCACTTTCACGTACTCCCTATGGACGAAACTATGGCACTGGTTGGACATTACGACATCAGGGCACTAATTAACGAAGAATAATTTTAGGTTGTTCGTTAGCTTCAAGCCGGGTGCGATCAGTGCGAAATTCTGGGTAGCTATTTGACTGGGTTTTCTATGGAAAATATGGGCAAGCAGGAACTCTATTATCTTCAAGGGAACACAACCTAGCTTTGACGAGAGCTTTGATTTGTGCATAGAAAGAATCTGGAGGTGGATACAAATAAAAGGAGAACGATAGAATCACTACAACATGGAGGACTAGACTAGAAACCCGCTGATATGTCTCGAGGAGGAAAGCAATTGATTTTTATTTCACTGTAAAGTAACTGTAATTGTCCCATTGAAACATTGTAAGGGTTGAGCACCACTTGTAATTGGGGAGGGTAATATGCAAAGTTTGGGGGTGCTCAAAGCCATTCTCAGATGGGTAGAGATTTTGACAGGCCTTGTAATCAACTTCTCGAAAAGTGCACTCTACACGTTCAATACCAGTACAGATTGGGATACAGAAGCAACATGGTTGTTGAATTGCAGTAAAGGTAACACTCCATTCATGTACTTTGGGGTGACGGTGGGAATGACGGCTAGAGACATGCGAATTTGAGAATTGATAATCAATAAATTCAACAAGAGGTTGAGCCAATGGAAAAGAAGAAATCTATCTACAGCGGGTCGAGCTACTCTTATCAACGCAGTCCTAAAAGCAAATCCAACCTCCCTCCTTTCCTTCTATAAATCCCCGAAAAAAATCATTCAAGCCCTCACTAACATCCAACGACGTTTCCTTTGGGGTTCCAACAATGAGAAGAGAAAAATAAATTAGGTAAAGTGGGAGAAAGTGTGTGTTAGCAAGTCATTAGGAGGTCTAGGGATTAAAAATCTTGAGATGTTTAACTTGGCACTTTTAGGAAAATGGAACTAGAGGTTTGTTAAGGATAAAGAGCATTTGTGGCACAAAGTGTTGGTATCACGTTATGGTGAAAGAACAATTTTAGACATTACGACAGCAGGGCACTTCTCAACGAAGAATAAGTTCAGGTTGTTCGTTAGCTTCAAGCCGAGTGCGATCAGTGCGAAATTCTGGGTAGATATTTGGCTGGGTTTTCTATGGAAATATGGGCAAACAGGAACTCTATTATCTTCAAGGGAACACAACCTAACTTTGATCTATGCATAGCAAAAATCTAGAGATGGATACAAATAAAAGGATAACGACAGAATCACTATAGCATAGAGGACTAGACTAGAAACCCACTGATATGTCTCGAGGTGGAAAACAATTGATTTTTATTTCACTGTAAAGTAATTGTAATTGAAATTGTACGTCCCGCTGATATTTCTTACTAATTTATGGCTTTTCCAAAAAAAAAAAAAAATAATAATAACTCACTCCCCCTCATTTAAATCACATTATAAATACTCCCTCTTTTCTCTCATGTAATCAACAACCACTCACGGTGATTAAGGATCCATTTAAATACCCAATCCACTATGAAAATGAACTACAACACGTTTCCTTTTATTTCTTATACTTATGTCTTTTAGAAAATGGATTATATATATATTTTTATACCCTAAAATTGAATGGAAAAAAAAAAAAAAAACCACCACTCATTGTGACTACTTACAATGAATTAGAAAATGAACTCAATATATTTCTCCTTCACACACTAAACTCTCAATCTCTCTTTCACTCACACTGGCATTGAAGAATTAATATATTTGGAGATTTGAAGCAGATGATATTATAAGTGATTGCAATCTACGGAGGCCCCCCAACACACTCTTCTTCTTCATTCTTCATCCACAATCAAGTTCGAGTCTTGGTTGATGCGAGCGTTTCTCGCGGTTGTTCTGTAAATTGTAATCTTCCATGAATGAAAAGTAGTGACGGTAGAAGGTTTCATCATTTAATTTTGCATATTTATTTTAGATCTATTTACTGTGTTTACGGGAATTTGTTAGTTGTGTTCTTCTAATTTTGTTATGAGCCTCGTTCAATCGTATTTAATTGTTATGCAATTATAACACTCACCATTTTACAAATTTTACATGTTTCTTCGAATTTTGTTATGAATTTTATGTGTTTATTCGAATTTTATTTACAATTTTCTAGGTTTGATTTTTAATTTGCTCGTTTGTGCAAACATATTTAAGTGTTATGAAAATTTATTTTTGATGTATGCAACTACATGTTCTTTGAATTTTGTTATAAATATTTTGTGTTTGTTCAAAAATAATTTTATTCTGAAATTTTAATATTTGATGTTTTAATTTTGTGTTTTTTTTTTTAATTTTTTATGTTTAATTTTGGGATGTATTAATTGTTATTTTTAATTATGAGATTTAATTTTAGAATGTTTGTATTTGTGGAAGAAAATTCAAATACAAAATTTTAAAATTTAAAATTCAACTAATTAAAAGGGTATAAAAGTAATCATATGTGTCTGTTGCGTCAAAAAATAACGTCTAAGGATACCGAATATTCCCGTGTGGACAATGAGAATTACGGGCTTAGATCATCACTTCTCCGCAAGCTTTCTCACGAACAATCCTCCTTCAAGCTCCTTAAAGACCTGCAAAAACACGCCGGAGGGGATTCCGGCGTGGAATCTCCGACGGTCAAGTCAGAATCCTTCTCAGGAGAATCAAAGGGGATTTTTCTGTGTTTCTCAGTACATATCTTGTATCTTTCTTCTCAAGAATGTTAATAGTATATATTCTCAGTAAAACGTAGTCTAATGGTAAAACAAATCTCTTTTTTATACCTGGCCTGAATTCGTGGGAGAGGAGAAGACTCCCTCTCCCTATTTTTCCTCAACTCTCCCGGAAGACTCGGTCCTCCCATGGACTGGCCCTCTCTCCTTGCTTTGACTCCTTCCTCCACTTTATCCATCAGGAACGAACCTTAAGTCTTTCCCTCATGGGCTCGAAATACTTGGCCCAAGAATAATTGGGCCACAGATATGGGCCAAAAGCCCAATTATGCTGATTTCCCTCTTTGGGCTTAGGGGTGCATTAATCCCCTTCTCCAAACCATTATTCAAAATAAGACGGATTTAATTCATCTCATATCCACGTGTCGTTATCTCCGAGGACGACATATTTTGGCCGCATCAACTACTCCCCCTACTCTCGTAAAAGTGCTCGTAATTTTATGAGAGTAGGAAGAGAAGATAAGATGAATTAAGCGGAATGTTTCCTCGCCCTGGTCACCATCATTTTTCAATTTCAGGAAGCATGTTGTATAACCCTAGAAAGTGTGTCTTCAAGCGCATTCACTTGAGGCTTTTCTTAGCCTTTTCCATAGCTTCTCTTGTTTCTTTTCTCTTCATATGCCTTTTCTTATTTGGAGTTTGATGGTTTTAACAACTTAGCACGACCCCTACTCCCCCCAGGCTTTAAAGCCTATCATGAGTGGAGCTCTCACTTAATAATCTGGCCTCATGGCTTCAAATCAAGCTCATCATTGAACCTCAAAATTATGAGGGGTTCTCTAATTCCCCTCGGCCTTACGGCCACTCTCCGATCGTAAGAAACCTTGACCCTACTTTTATACCTCTGAGTTTTTCTAGGGAGGGCTAGAGTCTTATATCCCTAGTCTTGAATGGTTTTATCTGCCTCGCTTTATTTTACCTTCTTCTGTGGTACGTGCATACTTGATGATACTTTAGAGAATTCAGGCTTCTGTACTTACTTGATGACTCGATGATGCTCACAATTTCCCCCAAAAGTTAGAGTTTGTAGGGATTATACTCTCCCAAAAGTTAGAGTTTGTAGGGATTATACTCTCCCAAAAGTTAGAGTTTGTAGGGATTATACTCTCCCAAAAGTTAGAGTTTGTAGGGATTATACTCTCCCAAAAGTTAGAGTTTATAGGGATTATACTCTCCCTGAGGTTGTTTATACTCGTAAGAGTTCTTAGGGATTATACTCTCCCTGAAGTTGTTTATACTCGTAAGAGTTCTTAGGGATTATACTCTCCCTGAAGTTGTTTATACTCGTAAGAGTTCTTAGGGATTATACTCTCCCAAAAGTTAGAGTTCTTAGGGATTATACTCTCCCTGAAGTTGTTTATACTCGTAAGAGTTCTTAGGGATTATACTCTCCCTGAAGTTGTTTATACTCGTAAGAGTTCTTAGGGATTATACTCTCCCTGAAGTTGTTTATACTCGTAAGAGTTCTTAGGGATTATACTCTCCCAAAAGTTGTTTATACTCGTAAGAGTTCTTAGGGATTATACTCTCCCAAAAGTTGTTTATACTCGTAAGAGTTCTTAGGGATTATACTCTCCCAAAAGTTAGAGTTCTTAGGGATTATACTCTCCCTGAAGTTGTTTATACTCGTATGAGTTCTTAGGGATTATACTCTCCCTGAAGTTTTTTATACTCGTAAGAGTTCTTAGGGATTATACTCTCCCAAAAGTTGTTTATACTCGTAAGAGTTCTTAGGGATTATACTCTCCCAAAAGTTGTTTATACTCGTAAGAGTTCTTAGGGATTATACTCTCCCAAAAGTTGTTTATACTCGTAAGAGTTCTTAGGGATTATACTCTCCCAAAAGTTGTTTATACTCCTAAGAGTTCGTAGGGATTATACTCTCTCAAAAGTTGTTTATACTCCTAAGAGTTCTTCTCGTAATAAAGTGCATTAATTCTCCTCTGATCCAGGCTCAATTCGCACTGAGGATAATAGGATGTGATCCACATGTGTTTTCCTCAACAACAAAACAAACAAATGATTACATTTCCTATATTTTTGTTCAAATTTGATAATTGACAGATTAATCATATCTTCCACTCCATATCTCCTACTCCCCCTATTTTAGAGGCTATCGTGGGTGAAGATCTTTTAGTCACGTAACCTTAGGCACTTCCCTCTAGGATCTTTGTGTGTTGGTGTAAATCTCGCTGTCTCTTCCGGTGAGGTTTATACAAACCTCGTAATTTTTCAGTGTAAAGCCGTATAAACTTCACAATTTCTCAGGGTGAGGTGAACCTCGCAGGGTGAGGTAAACCTCGCAATTTCTCTAACTTCTCTTGGCCTCGTGGTCTTAGAGTGTCTTTCGCTCCTGAATTAGGGTACCTGTGGGTTTATTCTGTCCCCTTTTCAGGGATATAACTTTCAGTCCTCCAGGGATATGGTCTTTGTCCTTGGTCATTCAGGGGTATTGCCCCACAGATATACTAAGTTGACTTTATGGCCAGTCGAGTATTCTCCATCTTTGTCTTAGCACCTTAGCCATCAATTTCCTGGCTATCGGAACATAAAAATCACAAGTAATATGAACTAACTTGTTAACTCAATATTCGTCTTCGCAGTTGCGCATATCTCTCGTACGTCTACAGCTCCTCGAGCAGGTCGAGGTTTAGCTTCATTGCACATGGTCTTTTCCTGAACCTCCAGCCTCTCAACGTTGTTTGGTTTCGCTCTTTAGGATCTCAAATCTCACAATAATCTGGGGGTCCTCTAAGGTTCCCCTGAACTCAATCTTTATTCTCTTTTGTAATCCTGCTCCCTCGGGCTACTCAAGCACTTCTAGAATCTCCAACTCCTCCTCATGGGATCATTGTTTATCAACTCTAATTTTCAGGCTTATTATTTCACTCATTTAGGGCTACTGACCCTAAAATACCTCAGAACGCTCGTACTTATCATTTCAGTTACTTAGGGCTATTGGTCCTTAAGTACCTCAGCTCATTTAGGGCTACTGACCCTAAAATACCTCAGAACGCTCGTACTTATCATTTCAGTTACTTAGGGCTATTGGTCCTTAAGTACCTCAGAATGCTCAAATCATGTTTCATCACAGTGGTACTAATGTACTCAGCATATCTCTGCTAGCCCTCACGGACCTGGGCTCTTAGGTCCTGGCCAATTCATGTTCATATCTCTGGTAGCCCTCATGGACTGGAATACTTCATATCTCTGCCAGCCCTCGGGGACTGGAATACTCCATACCGCTGCCAGCCCTCGGGGACCTGAATATCCCTCCAGAACCTCTTGCGTTTTCAGCACTCCCAGAGTTCTTAAGGGTTTTTGGGCTGGACTGTTGGAAATTATCCCAATACCCAATAGTAGTCCCCCAACAATGTGGTCCCCAATTCTTGTGGTCCCCAACTCCTTTGTGGGAATATTATGGGACCACATTCCCCATCTCCTTTGTGGGGAATTATTGGCACTTGTGGGTTATGGACCGTCACGCTAGGGATCCTTTGAGACTCCCTTTAAAATTACCAAGATCTATTTGAAACGTCTTTTTTGAGACTCCCAAGAATCTTTTGAGATGCCCTAGGGATCTTTCGAGACTCCCGGGAATCCTTTAAAATTACCAGGATCTATTTGAGACGTAATTTAAATATGAATTATCATAAATCTAATTTTATAATTTAAACAAATTAAATCAACTAATTCATGTAATGAATGTACGGTAAATAATTAAATCCCTAAACATGCGGAACTAAGGGATTACGTGTTTACCTTTGAATCGGAGAGATATCGTTGAGAAGAATAACAACTTGAACCCAATTGCCTTCTCGAGTATTCCCTAAGTCCTAGCCCGTTGATCCGGTGGGAGATCTCACGAACTAATAACTCTCAAGGAAGAATTAATTTTCTCTTGTTGCACACACTGTAATTTCGAAAATTACAGATCTCTCTTTTTTCTTTTGTAGAGAAAACCGATTTCTTTTTTCTCAACTCTTAAAACTAAGAGTGGCGGTTTTTACTCTATTTATAAGAGAGAATAGCAAATTTATTTATTAGAAAATATTGGAGATCTAGAAATATTTTATTCTCCAAGAGATATTATATTATTTCCATATCTTTCTCCATAATATTCTCTCCCCAAAATAAGCGCTACTTTCCTCTCTTTCTTGCAACAAGATTAATTCTTATCTTTTTAATTACCTTAGTTAATGGACTTTTATTGGGCTACTTGAGGGGCCTTTAGGAGAATTAGGATTGGACCTCCCAATGGGCCCAGAAATCAATATTGAGCCACAATATTTTTCCAGCTCATTAATATTAATTCATTCCACTATAGAATTAATATTGCACTATCCATCCTAACCCATATTACGAAATATGGCTCCCGGTTATTATTTCCCGTGTTTAAGATTCAATGTCCATCAATTAATTTAAGCTACTGAATGCTTTAATTAATTAATATCTTTTATTCCTTAGAGTAAGGACAGCTCAACATTATTATCATACCGGAAATAAATTCCACTGATCAGATTTGATATGATAAACCTTCTGAGCCCACCAAGGGGACATAATCAACTTGACACTCCAAGACACGATTCTCTGTATTAATTTTGGCAATCTGTCCTATAATTAATAATATTGCCCAAAATATAAAGTATTGAATCACATTGATTCTTTACCCATAATAAATCAAAGCAATACTTCTTAACTACAGACAATTCCATTTAAGTGACAGAGATTAAGAAATCAACAACCACTGAGGTCTAATTCTTCATTCCTTAAGCCAGTCTAGAAGAATTACCTCTCTGTAGGTCCTATTCAGCACATCAAAATGCACTAGTGTAATCTCTTGGTCAAGACAAACCAATCTGAGCCTTACACCTCAACTTCTACCAATGGATTGTTCAATTCCATCTAAGTTGTGAATCAATTGTACTTATATACAAGGAACTGACAATGTGATCTTCTGTGATCTTCTACACACCACATTGTCTACAATGTAAAGTACATCTGAACGTTTATGCAATAAATAATTACCATTCATTATATTTAAAGCAACCAGTGACAAAAATTTATTCTCATTAATAAGTGCAAAAATCAGTTTGTATACATAAGTAGCACTAAAAGCATACTTGCCAGTATAACCCTAACAATCTCCCACTTATACTCAAAGTCTGCTTTTAAGTATACTACAGCACGTCCATGTTCTACATGTCCTAATAAATTCTCCCACTTATACTCAAAGCAGCTTGGCAACGCACTTTGACCCCCATTCCTTCCACATGTCTCTCGAATGTACTCTGAGGCAGACCCTTTGTGAAGGGATCAGCTAGGTTGTCTTCCGATGCGATCTTTGCCACCACTATATCTCCTCTCTTAACGATTTCTCGTATAAGATGGTATTTCCTTTCAATGTGTTTGCTTGCCTTGTGAGCTCTTGGTTCCCTTGAATTTGCAACTGCTCCAGCATTATCGCAATAAATAGTGATAGTGCTGGGCAAATTCGGAATCACATCCAAGTCCACTAAGAAGTTCTTAAGCCAAACCGCTTCTTTCGCTGCTTCACAAGCAGCTACATATTCGGCTTCCATGGTAGAATCAGCGATGCATTTCTGCTTCACACTTCTCCATGTCATGGCTCCACCCCCCAAACAAAACACACTACCCGAGGTAGATTTTCTAGAATCCATGTCTGATTGGAAATCTGAGTCCGTATAACCCACAGGGAATAGACTGTCTGACTGATAAACCAACATTCTATCTCGAGTTCTTTTTAGATACTTGAGAATGTTTTTAACTGCAGTCCAATGTTCTTTCCCTGGGTTACTTTGATATATTGCTACCATGCCTACAGCAAAACAAATATCCGGTCTCGTGCACAGCATTGCATACATGAGGCTTCCAACTGTCGATGCATATGGAATGTTTCTCATCTCATCCATCTCCTTTTGTGTCTTAGGACACATCTCTTTAGATAGATGAATTCCATGTCTGAAAGGAACAAATCCTTTCTTGGAATTTTGCATGCTGAATCGTTTCAAAATAGTGTCTATGTATGAGGTTTGGGATAAGCATATCATCCTTTTCTGGCGATCTCGAGTAATCTTAATCCCAAGGATGTGACCAGCTTCTCCTAAATCCTTCATATCAAACTGTTTTGACAACCATACCCTCACGTCTGTCAACACCTTTTTATTGTTTCCAATAAGCAGAATGTCGTCTACGTATAATACTAAGAATACCAAGGCAGTTCCGATACACTTCTTATAGACACAACTCTCAAACTCATTTTGATCAAATCCATAGGATTGTATCACCTGATCAAAACACTGATTCCAAGCTCGCGATGCTTGCTTAAGTCCATATATTGACCTTTTAAGCTTGCATACAAGATTCTCTTGGCCTTTTTCAATGAAGCCTTCGGGTTGGCGCATGTAGATTTCTTGTTCAAGACTTCCATTTAGGAAAGCTGTCTTGACATCCATTTGCCAGATCTCAAAGTCTAGGTGAGCTGCAATCAACAAGAGAATACGGATAGACTTAAGCATAGCTACAGGCGAAAAGGTCTCCTCATAATCGATTCCTTCTTTTTGAGTATATCCTTTTGCCACTAGTCTAGCTTTGAAGGTTTCAACCTTCCCATCTGATCCTCTTTTTCTCTTGTAGACCCACTTGCATCCAATAGGTTTTACACCTTTGGGTGGTTCCACAAGCTCCCACACTTTGTTATGATCCATAGACCCCATTTCTGCTTCCATTGCAGTTTGCCAAGAATCTGCATCCTTGTCTTGGATTGCCTCATCGTACGTCCAGGGGTCAGATTCATCCTCTCCGGGGACCAAGTCCGAAGACTCTCCCACGAACATGAATCGCTCAGGTTGTCTCACAACCCTCCCACTACGACGAGGTTCCGGTTGTGTTTGTGTATCACTTGGTACATCTACTTGTACACTTGGTATAGGAGTTGGCCCTCTTAGTTCATTTAAGGTAATCTCACTCTTGGGCTTTCTATTACTCATATAGTTTTCTTCCATAAATCTAGAATGTGTGCTTATCACAATTCGCTGATCCTTTGGACTATAGAATAAACCCCCTTTCGTTCCTCTAGGATATCCTACAAACAGCCTTAATTCTGAACGAGGATCTAACTTTCCAGCTTCCTTGTCCAACACGTATGCAGGACACCCCCAAATTCTTATGTGTCTTAGACTAGGCTTTCGCCCGCTCCACAATTCTGTAGGGGTTTTAGGAACTGATTTGGAAGGTACCAAATTCAGAATGTAAGTCGCTGTTTCCAAGGCATGACCCCAAAACGACTTAGGTAAATCTGAATAACTCATCATAGATATGACCATCTCTAAAAGAGTTCGATTTCTTCGCTCTGCAACCCCATTTTGTTGAGGGGTTCCGGGTGCAGTTAATTGGGATACAATCCCTTCGCCTGATAAGTAGCCCAAAAATTCATTGCTGAGGTATTCGCCTCCACGATCTGATCGTAGAAACTTGATACTCTTTTCCCTATGCTTTTCCGCTTCAGCCTTAAACTCTTTGAATTTATCAAAGGTCTCAGACTTATGCCGCATTAGATAGATGTATCCATATCTTGAGTAATCATCGATAAAAGTAACGAAATACTCAAAACCTCCCTTTGCTTGAATTGACATTGCTCCACATACATCAGTATGAACGAGTTCTAACACTTCACTAGCTCTATTCCCCTTTGCCCCAAAGGCTCTTTTGGTCATTTTACCCTCTAAACATGATTCACATGTTGGAAACGGCTCAACCTGGAGTGATTCCAACAAGCCGTCGTTCACCAACCTTTGAATCCTTCTTAGATTAATATGACCAAGTCTAAGATGCCACAGAAGTGTTTCGTTCATGTCTGAAGAATGCTTTCTTTTCTTAGAAATAGTCGATGTGTTATGCGATTCATTTTGTGTGGAATGTGCACAATTAATAGTATAAAGATTATTCACCAATGCTCCCGAACAGATAATCTCGTCATCACGACAAATAACGACATTCTTATTAAAAGAAACTGAATATCCATCCAAAATTAGTTTAGAAACTGAAATCAAATTCTTTCTAAAACTCGGAACATAAAGAACGTCTTTTAAAACTAAAATTCTATCACTAAAAGATAGTTGCACATCTCCCACTGCAACAGCCGCCACTTTCGTAGCATTGCCCATGGTGATGATGATCTCACTCCCACTAAGTTGTCGGGTTAGCTTGAACCCCTGAAAATCGAAACAAATATGATCAGTGGCTCCCGTATCCACCACCCACGAATGGGAAGAATACACCGCTAAACAAGTTTCAATTACTAGTGCGTGAGAATTACCTTGCTTACCAGCCTTCTTAGGCTTGGTACAGGCTGACTTCCAATGTCCTTTCAGACCGCAACTAAAACACTTTCCCTTAGTGGTCTTTTTCTTGACACCTCCCTCAATTGGCATCTTTTCCTTGTTTTTAGCTTGTTTCTGGCCATTTGCCTTCTTCTTCTTTCCACCTTTCGGTGCAGAATTAGAAGATGGACCGTTTGCCAACATAGCCGTATGCTCGTTCCTTGGTCCCATTAACATCTCAGCCGAAACCAAAGCTTGCAAGAGCTGAGCCAACGTATACTCTTGATTATTCATCGTATAGTTCAGTTGGAACTGCTCAAAACTTTTCGGTAGAGAATGGAGTACGAAATCGATCTGCGTTTCCGCATCGAATTCAGCACCAAGAATCTCAAGTTTGTTAAGAAAACCCATCATCTTAAGAACGTGATCCCTCACGGGCGTTCCCTCGACCATTTTCTGTGATAACATATCTCGCATGGTCATTTGTCTAGCCGTACGATTCTGATGAGCAAAAAGTTCATTAAGGTTCATCATAATAGCTGAAGCGGATTCCATGTTCTGGTGTTGGTGTTGCAACACATCTGACATTGAAGCCAAGATGGTACACCTAGCCATTTCATCGGATCTCATCCACTCCTTATGATATTCCTTATCTTCTTGGTTCGTCTCATCCGTAGGGGCAGGGGGTTTAGGTTCATCAAGTACCCACTTATGCTGTTGTGCAGTCAAGACTATAAATAAATGTCTTTTCCAATCCACATAATTCTCTCCTTCCAATTTATTTTCTTTAAGTATACTAAACAGTGGGTTAAAAGGAGACGACATGCTGAACTGAGAATAAAATATACAATTTGTATTAATATCCTATTAACACAAAAATTATCACATAATTTGATCACATGTACTATATCAAAAACCTCAAAAAACCGATATAAACATGCATCAGCCAACATCTTAAAACCAATTTAAGTAAGTCACGATGAGTGTGATCTTTTACTCAAATACATTTAAGCAGGTTACAAACAAAGCAGTTACAAACCTTTAATTCAAAATTAATAGTTGGCTTCAACCTGGCCATATAAAATTGACAGGGACTCCGATGGGGAGTTAATATATCAATTTTATACCTAAGTAATAACCATAATTAAATACAGGACTATTATTTCGTTTTGAATAAGCCACTCGATGGGAGGGTCATACCGCCACTAGTAATAATCCACAATCATCCTTAAAGGAATTTATTCATGTGAACTTATCTTTTGACCTATCCGATAGGGAGAGAGGCGCTTGCCAATGCGTAGCCAAAAGACTTCACAAATAAATAAATTATGGAGGCCATTTAATCAATTTATTATCTTAAATAAATTTAATTAATAAAAAAACATACTCCCTCCGTCCCACAACTGTTTGCACACTTGCCTTATTTGTCCGTCCCACAATTGTTTGCACACCCATAAAAGGAAACTCTCTAATAAACTCCACCCTCACAATATTCACATATTTACACAAAATGCCATTACTTTTACTCTCTTTCCAATCACCTTTTTACTTTATCCATATAACTTTACAAAATTACCCCTCAACACTCCACTCATTACACTTTTTTCTTAATAAGTGTGCCCACTTAGTGGTGCAAACACTTCCGGGACGGAGGGAGTACTTAGTAATTTTTTAAACTAGAGGTTTTTCACGAATTCTCATGCAGAATTAACAAATAATCATAGCATAATAACAAAACAAAAACTAAACACAAATTAGGCAAACACGTCCAATTATCATGGTTTAATTTTCTCGTTTTGAAGGAACGAGAATTCGTACACCCACGACCGCAAAAAAAATCACGCCACGCCTACAAGCGACTCGTGTGGCTTGGTCGTCCGGGTGCCTCCGATTCTTTAATCTGTCTAACGGTCTTCGTCTTTGACCCGTTACAATTTATTTACAAAAAAATAAATCTAACATCTAGACTAGTTTATTACAAATTAAATAATCTAATCTACCCGTGGATTTTCTCACGGGAAAAACAAATCTGACCGAATCAGATTAAAAACCACATTCAAACAACATAAATTAAAACATACATTAAAACCATGATAATTGGATACCTGCAAAAAAGATCTAACAATTCTACCATCCAAAAATCAATTTAATGTAAATAGATTTAAATTCTAATTTAAATTACAGAGCCCAAAACCTTGGCTCTGATACCATCTGTTGGGAATTATCCCAATACCCAATAGTAGTCCCCCAACAATGTGGTCCCCAATTCTTGTGGTCCCCAACTCCTTTGTGGGAATATTATGGGACCACATTCCCCATCTCCTTTGTGGGGAATTATTGGCACTTGTGGGTTATGGACCGTCACGCTAGGGATCCTTTGAGACTCCCTTTAAAATTACCAAGATCTATTTGAAACGTCTTTTTTGAGACTCCCAAGAATCTTTTGAGATGCCCTAGGGATCTTTCGAGACTCCCGGGAATCCTTTAAAATTACCAGGATCTATTTGAGACGTAATTTAAATATGAATTATCATAAATCTAATTTTATAATTTAAACAAATTAAATCAACTAATTCATGTAATGAATGTACGGTAAATAATTAAATCCCTAAACATGCGGAACTAAGGGATTACGTGTTTACCTTTGAATCGGAGAGATATCGTTGAGAAGAATAACAACTTGAACCCAATTGCCTTCTCGAGTATTCCCTAAGTCCTAGCCCGTTGATCCGGTGGGAGATCTCACGAACTAATAACTCTCAAGGAAGAATTAATTTTCTCTTGTTGCACACACTGTAATTTCGAAAATTACAGATCTCTCTTTTTTCTTTTGTAGAGAAAACCGATTTCTTTTTTCTCAACTCTTAAAACTAAGAGTGGCGGTTTTTACTCTATTTATAAGAGAGAATAGCAAATTTATTTATTAGAAAATATTGGAGATCTAGAAATATTTTATTCTCCAAGAGATATTATATTATTTCCATATCTTTCTCCATAATATTCTCTCCCCAAAATAAGCGCTACTTTCCTCTCTTTCTTGCAACAAGATTAATTCTTATCTTTTTAATTACCTTAGTTAATGGACTTTTATTGGGCTACTTGAGGGGCCTTTAGGAGAATTAGGATTGGACCTCCCAATGGGCCCAGAAATCAATATTGAGCCACAATATTTTTCCAGCTCATTAATATTAATTCATTCCACTATAGAATTAATATTGCACTATCCATCCTAACCCATATTACGAAATATGGCTCCCGGTTATTATTTCCCGTGTTTAAGATTCAATGTCCATCAATTAATTTAAGCTACTGAATGCTTTAATTAATTAATATCTTTTATTCCTTAGAGTAAGGACAGCTCAACATTATTATCATACCGGAAATAAATTCCACTGATCAGATTTGATATGATAAACCTTCTGAGCCCACCAAGGGGACATAATCAACTTGACACTCCAAGACACGATTCTCTGTATTAATTTTGGCAATCTGTCCTATAATTAATAATATTGCCCAAAATATAAAGTATTGAATCACATTGATTCTTTACCCATAATAAATCAAAGCAATACTTCTTAACTACAGACAATTCCATTTAAGTGACAGAGATTAAGAAATCAACAACCACTGAGGTCTAATTCTTCATTCCTTAAGCCAGTCTAGAAGAATTACCTCTCTGTAGGTCCTATTCAGCACATCAAAATGCACTAGTGTAATCTCTTGGTCAAGACAAACCAATCTGAGCCTTACACCTCAACTTCTACCAATGGATTGTTCAATTCCATCTAAGTTGTGAATCAATTGTACTTATATACAAGGAACTGACAATGTGATCTTCTGTGATCTTCTACACACCACATTGTCTACAATGTAAAGTACATCTGAACGTTTATGCAATAAATAATTACCATTCATTATATTTAAAGCAACCAGTGACAAAAATTTATTCTCATTAATAAGTGCAAAAATCAGTTTGTATACATAAGTAGCACTAAAAGCATACTTGCCAGTATAACCCTAACATGGACCTCCTCAAAATTTCTCGAAACAAAAAGGTTAAATAACAATTTGTACCAAGATTTGGTACGTGTTTTGTCAATATTCTAGTACTCATTCAATAAAAGGTGTATTCTCGTGCGAATCTTTCCACATATACAATACGTCTCATATTTTCGCAACATATTGATTGAAACGATTAACATCCACGCTAAACTAAATAGATTAAAATCATTCTCCACAACATCTTAGTTAAGGAGTAGTCATTTATGCAAATCACAACATATAATAGTTTATCACGATTCTATCTATCGCAGGTAAATTATTCTTCTCACTCAAATTCATCACATCGACGAGTCTCATTCAAGTATCAGATTAGTATCAATCAATTAGCCAAGACAATGCATGCTACCTCATATATCAAATTTTTCAACATAATAGTCAGAAATGACTGTTGATGCAAATATTATCACAATCACTTTTTATCAGACTGCACACATGTTCTCATGCTGAATTTATGCTTCTTATACAAACTGATCTTTCAGAAATACTTAACACTAGGTCATCAACAATCAACAAAAAATGTCTTTCGAGTGATATTTCAATTTCGATTCACATAAAAATGTAGAGATACCTCCCTTAAGTTGTCGAGTATGCATCGGTTGAGAGCATTCATTCCCCCCTCCTTTTTGTGAAGCGAAATTCATTTGTTCGCACAATTCTCTCGATGATTGAAGTTTTTTCAATATCAGAATCGCAAGTGTTTTTCCTCAGCAAAAGAAAATAAAATCACTATTCAGCCTTGATAATCGAATTAAACATATCAAGAACTCAAAAGATATATTCTCATTTAAATATAAATTCCAAATTTGGTGTCCGGATTATTGAACTAAATTTCCTGCATATACATTTCTGCAAGAAGTTGCATCATTAGTATGAGAGTTTCATAGATCTCGTAGGGAATCTATTGAACATCACAACGTCATTGTATACAACATTTCACAGTCATACTTGTTACAAATCATTACTCATCTCTAGTTGTAAGGCATAGTCAAAACATCAATAAAATGGAAAATTCAATATGATAGAGCAGTAAGTCTATTTCAATTACCACTGCAACATTACTTCTTCACAAATAAATAAATAACGAAAAAATGCAGCAATCTTTGTGACCAGGAACTATTCTAATTTAGAGATAAGCAATTTCCCATAATAGCGGACAATTTCATATTTATGTTCTTATCTCATGCTAAAAGAGAGAATCATATCAATGGCATAAACATGATAGTTGAATCCACAAGTCACGTCTTATAATCATCTTACGCAGAAAGCATTTTTCCTTGGACAGAACAAATAAATCAGTAGGTGTCAAAGTTGCTTCCATTTGACTTTGATAATTAACTAATTAAACACATTAAGAATTCCACAATCACATTGCAGTTCTGGGCACAAATGGCTAATTAAATGTCTCAATGATTGGACTAAGCCTTTTAGCAAACACAACAAAACTCTTCTTTTGAGATGTAAGGAGTAATTTCTTCATTATCTTTCCCTTTCGTTTTTTATTTTCCCAACTCGGATCGGGGTTTTAAAATCCATTGTATGTTTGTTTAGAGGGCTTAATGGTTGAATTTCAAAATGTACAACAAACAAGCATACATTTATTCTATTCGTCCATATTTTCAAATCTAATGATTTTAAACATAGGATTGTTTAATAAACCCACTTAAGCTCATTCTAAGCATACTCTAATTGAATATAGGAATCTGTCATGGCCTTCAGATTTTATTTTGCTTGGCTAACTGCGAGATAGATCTAGGGAAAAACTGAGTAGTCTTGTATCTAGCCCAAGACTGATTTTTGGTACAGAAGAGATGATATTCATCAGTGCACATATTAATTCCCCTAGTTTATCGATTGACTTGCACCACCAACATAATCAATTTTAGATAATATTGTCAATTAACCTTGGGCAAGGATTCAACAATTCTTCATAATTGTAGCCAAGTGAACAGAAGAAACAAACAAGATTTCATATTCAAAACTTAACACGTTAATTTTCGACAGCAAAACCAGCTAAACATTCTAGCTGAGGGCAAGCAATTGGGTTATTTCAGCAAAAAAGCAACAAATCTCTCTGGCATAACATCAAACACCTCGAGTACACATTTGCCCAGCCCTTAGGCATTAATCAACAAATGGATTATTTTTAAATGACAAAACTTTAAGAAATCACAACTTCTACAATTTATTCTCATAAGCAAATCTAAGGCAGGATTTGAGATGAAACTCAGCAACATAGATTTACCAATAACCATGTACTAAATAACTCCATACCTCTTGTTGTTCATGACAAAGAATCAAATAGAAGATATCACCTCTGTTGCCTCTAATTCCAGCGCTGCTACATGAGCTACAACTTTAGATTGGGAGTAGGGTGTTTGCACCTTGAATCAAGAAGTGGAGGCAGAGCCCGTCAGCTCGTTTTCCTTGAAATTCAGGTCATGCTCAACAGCGAGCAGACCTGACCTTTGAACTAATAAGACGGAAAGGCCCATTGATTCTAGATTGTAGAAGTACACATAATCAGCCAAACGTGGCGAGTTGTTTTTCTTGATCTGTAGCACGATGAAGCCATCAACCAAGGAATAAATGTTGGATTTGCATAAGCCAAACCAGGCTAGTTATCTGTGAAGGGGGCAAGAGGCTGCACTGGGGAGTGAAGCATGGTTCTGGTCATTCTGCCTTTGGACTGTGAGAGTAGTCTATGTCGCTGCACACGGAGGAAGAATCGGCGGCGGCGGCGGCAGCGGAACGGAGACGGAGGAAAATCTTTCGCCGGAAAAAGCACGCGTGAACGAAATTCTCCTGTCATCAGGTTTGGAATTCTCCTATCGTGCTCCTCACATGTCATCTCCACCATTCTACACCCTTCCTTCTCGAAAATATCCAAGAAATTATCAACCCTCTCAACCCTTGAATCCTCACTCCCAATCCTGACCTTATCAAACACAAATGGCAGATTCTTCCAACTGTGCTTCCCACTCTCGGGACCAAACATGGGATGAGTACAGAGTATATCAAAATGGGTGGGGAGATTTTGAAGAAAAATGTTTCTAGGAAATTCCTTGACAGATAAAACGTCAACAAAAAGAGTGTTCAGCCGGAGCCGCTGGAGGAATTGCCCGAAGTTTCCGAACCTTAGAATGCCAATTTTGAGCTTCATGGACTCAGTCAAACGGTTGACCAGGCGGGATTCGTAGTCATAGGGTTGCGCGACGTAGAGTGAGCGGACGCGAAGGCCGTGGCGGAGGAATTGGTCGGCTAATTCAATGGCGGAAAGGGGCGGCCGGCGGCGAAGGAATTTGGTGGTTGGAGGAAAAAAATAAACATGGGATTTGCGGCATTTGCAGTATCGTGCATAGACAGAATTGATTTCTTCAATTTCTTATCTCTGGAAACAGCTCGTTCCAAGATTCAGGAAATCCTCACGCCTTAACTCGGATTTCCCACAGACGGCGCTAGTTGTTGCGTAAAAAAATAACGTCTAAGGATACCGAATATTCCCGTGTGGACAATGAGAATTACGGGCTTAGATCATCAATTCTCCGCAAGCTTTCTCACGAACAATCCTCCTTCAAGCTCCTTAAAGACCTGCAAATACACGCCGGAGGGGATTCCGGCGTGGAATCTCCGACGCTCAAGTCAGAATCCTTCTCAGGAGAATCAAAGGGGATTTTTCTGTGTTTCTCAGTACATATCTCGTATCTTTCTTCTCAAGAATGTTAATAGTATATATTCTCAGTAAAACGTAGTCTAATGGTAAAACAAACCTCTTTTTTATACCTGGTCTGAATTCGTGGGAGAGGAGAAGACTCCCTCTCCCTATTTTTCCTCAACTCTCCCGAAAGACTCGTTCCTCCCATGGATTGGCCTTCTCTCCTTGCTTTGACTCCTTCCTCCACTTTATCCATCAGGAACGAACCTTAAGTCTTTCCCTCATGAGCTGGAAATACTTGGCCCAAGAATAATTGGGCCATAGATATGGGCCAAAAGCCCAATTATGCTGATTTCCCTCTTTGGGCTTAGGGGTGCATTAATCCCCTTCACCAAACCATTAATCAAAACAAGACGAATTTAATTCATCTCATATCCACGTGTCGTTATCTCCGAGGACGACATATTTTGGCCGCATCAGTGTCATTTTGCACCTAATATTAATTCTAAAAAAAAACTTGAACCTAAATGCTTTAGTCAATTGTGAAAAAACACCTATGAGTAATTCCCCCTAATAATTATTGTGCGTCAATATTTAAGAAATACATAAAAATTTATACAAAATATTTTATACATGAAATATATAGTAAATAAAAATAAATTGGAACAAAGATTTATAGGTAAAATATGACCCTCGATCTTTTAGAAATCATTTTGATTAGCATATTTCATGTGTAAAATATTTGATAGATCTAAAAAAATACTCCAATAGAATTGTGGTATTAATCGTATAAGACTCTTTTGATACTAAATTAATCACGGTTAGAATAAAAATGAACAAAACGAGTATGGTAATTGTGGAATTTTAGTCTCAATAGATATTCAAATCTAATTGTAGGAGTTTGAGAGGCAAGTTGGTTTGATATAGTTAGAGTTGTGAGCGATATTACGTATTATGCAGACTGTTCATATTTCTAAACATTTTTAATTACACAAAAAAATTATCTATAAGTTCGTTATAGTATGATAAATATATGATCTAATAGTATCGATTTAAAATTTAGGAGAATTGAGCTAAAAAACAATATACATATTGACAATTATAATATAAAGATTTCTCGAAGAAATTAAACAAATACAAAAAAAAAAAAAATTAAACTAACTCTTAATATGGAAATGCAAAATGAGAGAATTGATTCATATGTCTTTCTTATGTAGCAAGGATCACCAATGAAGAATTACGAATTAGTTATAAGATTAAATCAAATGACATGATGTGGGTTAAGGGTTATCACTTAAGTGTGAATGTCAATTCATTTTGAGACTTAGGTGAAGACGTGCATGCACTAATGCGTTGAGAATGTTCGTCTTATTTTTTTTCTATTTATCTTTCTGGCATGATTAATATGTATGAATGAATTAGGAATGAAATGATCATTCTTTAATTTTTCTCAAAAACCATGTCCCATAGTTTTATGCATTTCATGTCATGAGAAAATACTTTATTTTTTTAAATTTATTATTATTATTATACAAAATGCAATTACTTTTTTTTTTACAATATTATTTGTTCACTTACAAGAATAATAATATGGGCCAAATGCAAATCAAATCACCACCTTTTGTAGATTTGCAATCTAATCTACACTTTTAGATAATTGTAATTAAATCACAAACTTTAAATATTGTTGCAATTTAGATTTTCTCATAAACTTCCTTGTGCCCGAATCAAACTTGGTTTCCTGACGTGACACATTCTTCATGAAACAACATTATTTTTTACTCGATCTGATCTAACCTTAAAACGTCAAATTCGGACACAATATTTAAGGTTGTCAAGAAGCATAAATTGCAACAATATTTAAAGTTGACAATTTATTTACAATTATCTAAAAAATTAGACTAAATTGCAAAATTGCGAAATATGGTGATTTAATTTACAATTAATCCTAATAATATTAATAATTAAAATTTTTAATAAATTTAAGATTTAATATTATGATTATTAAATAAATAATATCATAAAAAATAAAAATAATGTAAAATTTAAAATATATAATAATATATTATAGAAAAATTAATTATAAAAATATTTATTATGAATAATAATATTTAATTAAACATTCAATAATATTAATAATTTTCATATAATAATAATAATAATAATATGTACTATTAATATATAATACTATAATATTTAATAATAATAATAATAATTTTAACAATAAATAATAAAAAATAACAAATTATCTCAACAACAAAAATTAACAATAACAATAATTTAATTAATTTTAAACAATACTTATGTTTTATTCCTTGTCTATACCAATTATAAGAATTGACATTTATATTTCATTCATTTCTCATATTCATTCCATTCAACAATATTTTAAAGCTTGATAAGGAGAAGTGTTGGTTATAAATGAGGGAGGTGGATCAACGAGTGTGTCAATCCATAGTCTCAGAGGCGGAGATTTCAATGAAAATTATCATTCAATTCATACTAAGACATGAAAAACTATAGTTATTCGAGCCGAGTTGAGCTCTTATATTATCGAGCAAAAGATCGAGCTCGACTCGTTAACGACTCTAACGAGTCGAGCCTAATGAAATTAAAAGGGAAAAAAATTAGTTGTCGAGCTCGAGGTAACTCGTTAGTAAATTGAGTATCTGCAAACTCTCGATTTGTTTAACGAGCTTTATCGAGTCCAGTTCACGAGCAATTCGATTCGTTTAACAACACTATGCAAAATGAGAGAATAAAAACGAATAATGATTTTCTGTCAACAATGACTTATTAATCTATATTATAACAACATATTAATTCATTTTATTCGTTAAAATGTCAATAATTTGGCAAATTATTTTACTAGGACGTTTGAGTCTTGATAAGATTGTATTTACTCAACATAATATCTGATATCATATTATTCACGTGAAGTTGATCTCAATTAATGAGACAATAGTACTTATACAATTTGGAGTTAATTAATCAAATATGGAAACTAGATAACAAATAGGCCTAACAAACTAACATAATATCCGCATAATATTTGATAAAATATATCTCTTTCTCAAATAAAATATCTGCATAATATTTTATAAAATATATCTCTATCTCAATACTCCTCCTCAAGTTGGCGTGTGCAAGTCTCGAACACCCAACTTGCCTCGAAGAAAATGAAAACGATCAGCCCCTAGTGGCTTAGTAAATATATCTACAACCTGTTGTTCCGTTGAAATAGGAAAAGGCTTGATATCTCCACTTGCAACTCGTTCACGAACAAAGTAACAATCCATTTCCACATGCTTCGTGTGCTCGTGGAAGACCGGGTTTACAGCAATGTGTCGGGCTGCCTGATTGTCACAAAACAAGGGTGTGAGGCCTGATTGATGTATCCCAAAGTCCTTTAATAACCATCGCAACCATATAATCTCACAAACGGTTGTCGCCATTGCTCGGTATTCTGCTTCAGCTGAGGAATGAGATACAACAAATTGCTTCTTAGTGCGCCATGATATTGGCGAGCCCCCAAGTGAAATGATGTACCCTGTCGAAGATCTGCGTATGAATGGACACACTGCCCAGTCGGCATCACAATGTCCATGTAACGTAAAGTCGCCGGCTGACGGGAGGAAGATACCTTGGTCGGGTGTTTGCTTCAGGTATCGCAGAACACGATGGACGGTGTCAAGGTGGGTTTGGCGAGGGCGACTTAAGAATTGGCTTAACTGACTAATGGCAAACATAATATCCGGACGGGTGACTGTGAGGTAGAGTAGGCGCCCTACTAACCGGCGGTAATGGGATGCATCAACCAAGGGGTTTCATCGTCAGGTCGTAATTTTAAATTTTGCTCCATGGGAAACACGCTCGGCCGACTTCCAATGAGACCACTCTCTTCTAATATGTCCAAAGTGTACTTCCGTTGACTTAAGACAAAGCCATCAGGTGATCGTGCAACTTCAATTCCAAAAAATAGTTTAACGAGCCCAAATCCTTGATACTAAATTTCTTATCCAAATATGTCTTAACAAATGAGATACGGTTAGAATCATTGCCTGCTAACAAGACGTCGTCAACATAAATAAGTGCGGAAATGTAAGTGGATCCCTTTTGGAAAATAAAAAGGGAATGTTCGGCTCGAGATTGTCGAAAACCAATTGCAACAAGAGCTTGAGTGAATTTCTCATATCGATTTTGAGAGGCTTGTCGAAGACCATATAAAGATTTCTCGAGTTTACAAACCCGAGTGTCACCATCCTTTGCAAACCCTTGCGGAATATTCATGTATACGTCTTCAATAAGATCACCATGGAGGAATGAATTGTTAACATCCAATTGATGCACCTCCCATCTTCGTTTTGCAGCAATGGTTAAAAGAGTTTGAACGTTGACAAGTTTAGCTACAGGAGCAAAGGTCTCATGGAAGTTTATTCCTTCAATTTAAGTGAAACCCGTGGCAACTAAACGAGCTTTATATCTCTCCACTTCGCCGTTGGGTTTATATTTGATTTTATACACCCATTTTGAACCAACAACTTTCTTTCCGGGAGGCAATGCGGCTAGTTTCCACGTGCCATTGGCTTCTAACGCGAAAATTTCCTTTTGCATGGCCTCACGCCACAAAAGATCTTTAACTGCCTGTGAGAAGTGTTTTGGCTCATCACAAGACGTGATGGCTGCTAGAAAGGCTTTGTGAGCAACAGAGAATCTCTTATATGAAATAAAATTGGATAAGGGATGTACCGTCGAGATTGCCAAATTCGTGGTGGGTTGTGAGTGGTCTATTGATGGAGGAAGTTCTGTTACATATGCATCAAGATGTTTAGGTCTCCTCCTAACGCGTCAAACAATGGGCGATGAAGGACTATTGTTGGGTGATGGGGTCGCAGGTGTCGTTCCACTTATGGTGTAAGTGGGAAGGCATCAACGCGCTTATGATGGGTGACTCGGTTGCTAGAATGGCAGTATCAATGGGTTAATTAGGCTGCCCGGTCGAGACGTCGTTTGTGCGAGACTCATGGCGCTGAATGTGTGGGCGAGAATTGGCAAGAACGGGCTACCCTTGTAGACGGTCTAGAGCTGCCTTTACAGAAGGCAATAAGTCCATATCTTTAATGTCTTTGAAAGGAAAAACGTGTTCAAAGAAGGTAACATCACGAGAACTATATATTTTGTTATTTTGCAAGTCAAATACACGATACGCCTTTTGGCCATTGGGATAACCTATGAACACACAAGAACGTCCTCGTTCATCAATTTTATCCTTGTGACGATTCTCGTGAGCACATGCTAGACAACCAAAAATCCGAAGGTGATCATAGGATGGTTTCTTGCCAAGCAAAACTTCATAAGGTGTTTTGTTTGATATAACGGACGAGGGTATACGATTTATAATGTAAACGGTCGTGAGGACACACTCACCCCAAAACTAAATGGGTAGGCCTGATTAAAAAAGAAGTGTCGTAACGACTTCCAATATGTGTGTGTGCTTTCGTTCCACAACAACATTCTGCTACGGGGTATCAGTGCATGAGCTCTCAAAGAAAATACCATTGTTGGCATAGTATTCTAGCAAAATTGAGGATTGGAACTCAATTCCATTGTCTGAACGTATACGCTTAACAGTGCGATTGAATTGTGTGCATACCATGTTGCAAAATTGTACTCCCTCCATCCACCAAATGTAGTCCCAGGGAGGAGAGGCACAAGTTTTAAGAAAAATGTAGATAAAGTAGATAAAGTAAGGGTATTATAGGGTATTGTGGGGTCCATTGTGAATAAAGTGATTGTTTGTGAATAAAGTTGATGGCAAATTGGGTAATTAAGTGATGGTTGAAGGGTGATAGTTTCCATAAAGTGTATGGGACTACATTTGGTGGATAAAGAATATAAGGCAAATGAGACTACTTTTTGTGGACGGAGGGAGTATTAGATATGTCGCCACTTCTGATCTTCTGTGAATGAGATATGTCCAAACCCCTCTAGTATAATCATCAACAATTGAAAGGAAATAACGAGCACCACTAAAGGAATCACATCTGTATGGCCCCCAAATATCACAATGGATTAAATCGAAACAACCATGAGTTTTGATAGTGCTTAGTGGAAAAGGTAAACTTGTTTATTTTGCTCGAATACAAGAATCACAAAAGGTACTGTTGTGTTGGCATTTATTCAATGGAACAATATGTTTTAATTTGTCCATCGATGCATGACCCAAACGTTTGTGCCATATACTCGGATTTCCAACCGTGGTTAAGGCTGCTCCCTCGGTTATCCAAGGCTCCATTAATATAGACCACCACAATGTTTACCCACTCTGATTAGCTTCCTCGAAGGTAAGGCCTGTATTACACAAAAATCCGAAAAAAGGTGAATGCACAATTTAAGTCGTTTGTGAGACGACTTATGGATAATAAGTTACAATGGAATTGGGGTATATGAAAGACTCGATTTAGAAACAACCTGTTTGTTAATTAAATTTTTCCAATGCTATGAACTGGAATTGTTTCACCATTTGGGATTTTGACAGATGGTTCCGAGTGATTTATTGTGACGTCAAATAAGCCAACCTCGCTGCAAGTAATGTGTTCAGTAGCGCATGAATCAATAATACATCGTCCCATAAATTTTTGATTAATACTTGCCATATTTACGGCTGGAGTGGAGAAAGATATTCCATGGAATTCAATCCTCGTGAAATCTTTTAAACGCTTAAGATGTTCCATGAACGCTTAAGATGTTCCATGGTTAGCCCAGGAACTAGACTACTATTAACGCCAACAGTGGCTGTTCTCAAGAGTGTGAGTAAAATAGTCAAAGAAGGGGATAGGTCATATATAAGAATAATTAGTTGGTGAATTCTCAACTAGACTACTATTAACGCCAACAGTGGCTCTTCTTTCTTTTCGCAACTCTTGTTTTCTCCCCTATCTTCCATAGATGGAATTTCTTGTAAAGATTTAATTGATCTGGAATGAATAAATCTTGTGTCAATTCTTCTAGTTTCATATATTTCACATGGTATCATCTTTCGATCTATTTCTTTTCCGTTGAAATCGCATTTTCTTTCTTCCTAATTACAATTTCTTTATGTGATTCTTCTTCTTTTTCTCTTTGAGCCTGAGTTCTATACTCAATTTTTTCCCCTGATCCTGCCCTAATTTCTTGTTGGGATCTCTTGCTTCTTCTATAATGACAACTTAAAATTCGAGTGATCAATCACAAGAGTCTCCATCTCCTGCTCCGGCCCCGGTACCTGCGCCTCGCGTATATGCGAGCCCCACGGAGGATCCTAACTCGCCGTACTTTATACATCCGAGTGACAATTCGGCGACCCAGATTATTTTTTAGGTCTTCACTGGTATCAATTACCCCTCTTGGTGCAGGGTTGTTCAGATGTCATTGCAAGTAAAGAATAAAACTATATTTCTTGATGGTTCTTTGGTAAGGCGTGCACTTTCTAACCCAATTCAATATTCTGCCTGGTTAAGAGTTAATAATTTAGTCTTAGCCTGGATCTTGAATTCAATTACGCCACCTATTCAAAATAGTTTGCTCTATATTACTAATCCTAGAGATTTATGGATTGAGATGCAAACTAGGTATCTTAAATCTGATGGTATACACTACAAGAAAACAGTGGAATTCCAACAGTTTTTTGCATTTTTTCCATTGGAATCATTGATTCCAACGGAAATTCCAACGAAAATACGACCATTGGAAAAGTGGGCGCTGGAATTGTAAAATTCCAATGAAAATTCCATCAGAAAAAAATTCCAACAGTACATTCCAACGGATGTTGAACGTTGGAATTATCACCTATTGATTTTTTTTCCAACATATATTCCATTGAAAAATCCAACGGTAATTTGCCGTTGGAATGTGTTCCAACAGTAATATTCCATTGGAATTTGTTCCAACGGATTTCGACCTTTGGAATTTTAGTTGTTGGAAATTATAAATTTGAATTCCTACAGTAATTCCAATAAAAAAAAATTTGTAGGAATTTTTATTCCAACAGACATGTAACGCTGGAATATCTAGCTATTGGAATTTTTCCATCACATATTTCATCGTCAATTCCAATGGTGATTTTTCGTTGGAATTTTTCCAACAAATATTAGCCATTGGAACTTAAATTGTTGGAAATTTATTCAAGTCAATTCCAATGCCAATTCCAACGACATTAATCGAACTGTTGGATTAAAAATTCCAATGAACATGTACCATTGGAATATTCAATTGTGAAAATTTGTCCAATATAAATTCCAACAACTTTTTTTTTAGTTGGAATTTATTTAAAAAAATATTTTATTTTTATTGCTATATTAAAAAATAATATTAAAATCAATTAAAATTACACAATATACCATTTGAATTAAACTATATAATTAATTTAAAAATATATACTCCCTCCGTCCAATTTTATTTTGCCCACTTCTCCGGACACGGGTTTTAATGAATATTGATTAGTTTATTCATAAAGTAGATAAGTTGAGGGTATGATGGGGTATTGTGGGGTCCATTTATAAATAAATGATTGTTTATGAATAAAGTGAATGGCAAAGTGGGTAAATAAGTGATGATAGAAGGGTGGAGATATAGTAGTATGAATTGTATTATTTCCAAAAAGGGTATGGGCATAATAAAATTGGACAACCAAAAAAGGAAAGTGAGAATAATGAAATTGGACGGAGGGAGTAATAATTAATGTCATAATAAAAATAATAAGTTGCAAACATCGTAGTCATAAACTAAGAGTTGACCATCTTCCCAATTCACATCACCGACAAAAATAAACTAAAACTAATATAATAACATAAATATTAACTCCTAGTAATCACCACCACCATCATCATCATAATCACCACCATCAATACCAAAGGCACGATCATCATCTTCATTCTCATTCTCATCATTATCTACGTTCTCAGCATCACGAGAAGACACGCCGTTAGAAGATGCATCATGGGCAGTATTGAATGATGTGTTGTTCATCATCATCTGAAGAAGACGGTGAACAGAGGCTAATTCACTCTCAACAGTAGTTAAACGAGATGTTAAGACCTGAACTTCTGAATTGGTCGAATTGGTGGTACTAGTCTTACCCCTCTTATTAGATCTTGAACTTGAAGATTTAAATAAAGCTGCTTCTGATCCAAAACCATAAGTTCTGCCTCTCTTACTATTCCCTTCATCAGCCTCGTAAAAGATCGTAGAATCATCAATCTCATCTTCAGCTACACCTTCAGACAACTTGCTAGCCTTTAAATTCTTATACTTATTCTGCATGTAGTTTTCAACAAGTACAATATATTAGATTTTGTAAATGTAAAATACAAAAGGAAATATATATACATTATATATATAATAATATCTAATTCTAAAAAATTAACTCTTATTTTAAAAATACTTACGTAAAATTCTTCAGCTCTAGAATTTTTCCATTTATTATCCTCTTCATCGTAGTTGAGCTTCAAAAAAAGCTCAGGAACGGTAGCATCTCTCCCGTGCTTCATTCCCTAAATTAAATCCACAATTGATAATTATAAATAAATTAAAAAATATATATATATACAAACACTACTTAATTAAAATAACTATGCTTACCAGTCGTCTTAAATGTTCCGAAATCGAAATAGCACCGCCTCGATGCAAGCATCCATCATTATTAGCCGATATGTTCTTTTTGTTCTGATTAGACAAGTTTATGAAACCAGGGTCCGTCTCCCATTTAATTTTAAGTGCCTCAAGCACTCCAGAAGACAACCATGACCCTTTGGATTTTCCCCTACGAATATCCACCAAGCTTGAACGCACAATGTTTGCCGCTTTATATTTCCATATCCTTTTAATATCAACTTCATGCTCAGGATCCCAGCTACAACAATTCTACCAAAAAAACAATAATCTTAGCTTTATATATAATAAAACAAACTTTAATTTGACAAATAAACATCTTTACAAGCTTATGATATTACCTTAAACTGGATAAACCACATATTTTTTACATTTGTAGGAATCTCACTCCATCCACGCCATGGTTGTGAGTATTTAGATTTGATGTTTCTACTAATGTGTTTAATGGCTTCTGAAGGAAAAAACCTGTTACATAATAATTATGAAAAATAATATACATTAGCTAATAATAAAATAAGTGTATTAAAAATTATAATGAAAATATAAGTAGCTAAAAAATCGTACTCATTTCCATTCGGTTGTATCAACAACTTACTACTGGTCGAACTGTTTGTGGGGGCCCTCTGAGATGCTCCCTCAGTTGATGGTGTAGAGGCTCTTTGAGATGCTCCCTCAATTGATGATGTAAAGACTCTTTGAGATGCTTCCTCAGTTGATGGTGTAGAGAGTCTCTCAGATGAAGCTCTTTCAAATGATGTTGGAACCCCTCGAGTATCTCTCTTAGATAGTGCAGAAGATTGAGAAGGGGCTATATTTGATAGTGTAGGAGTTTTCTCAAATGGCAAAGGGTTACTGTCAGATAAAGTTCTCTCAAATGTTGAATGGACTCTTTTAGACGGAACTCTCTCATGTGGTGTAGAATCTTTCTCAAAGCTTCTCTCAAAAGGTGTAGGGTCTCTCTAAAAAACTCTCTCAGTTTGTGTTGGAGATCTCTCAGAAGGTGTAGGGTCTCTCTCAAACACTCTCTCAATTTGTGTTGGAGCTCTCTCAGAAGGTGTTGGTTTCTCTTAGATGATGGTCTTTCATACGGTATAGTGTCTCTTTCAAACGCTCTCTCAATTTGTATTGGAGAGCTCTCAAATATGGTAGGTTCTCTCTCGGATGTTCTTTCAAATGTTGATTGATTGTCAAAATTTATGGATGTGATTTTTAAGCTAGTGTCTTTCAGATGGTCTCTCAAATGCTCTCTAGATATGCTTCTACCTCTACCTCTACCTGGTCTAATAGTTGAGTTGATGTCTCTGCATTGTCCTCTACCACGTTCATTTTTACGTGTCATATGTGGACGTTAAACATGAAACTTCAATATAACACACCCATATATATATAGAGCACACATATATATTACATAGACATATACATGTATATATAAATATTATAAAAAAGCTTTATGAACATGATAGAACAATATATGAAGAACACTAAACTTTTAAATAAAAATAACTATGTCATTAATTGATTCAGAATGACTACAATAAAGAATACAAATACTACCTCTTTGAATACTACTATAGATCATTTATATATAGCTGCTCATGAGGCTTTCAATACAAGACAATAAAAATTACTCAAACGGTTAATACATACCATACATATATGTGCGCACACATATTTATATTACTTATAAATTTGTATACACACAGCAGTACTACAAGTAATAACACCCAGATTTATAGTTGTTCGACAACTGTCTACATCCACACTCACAACTCCAGTCGTGATTTTTATTAACTCCTTGAGTTTCTTGTGGCTTAAAGTCCCAAGACTAAGACTTTGATCTTATCGATTATACCACCAGGTATATCTTCGATCAACTAGTAATTTCTACAAGTAACTAGCAAACTTGTTTTAAAAAATCACAAACTAAACGTAAAGTAAACTTCTCTGAATAGTAGCCTTTGATTCTTCTCTTCAAAACAGTGTGGCTTTTTCTCTTGTGTTGATCTTCTTCTAACTTTGTGAGTCTTCTTGCTTGAATACTTGAATATCTCTTCGGTTGCTCTTGAATGCTCTTAGATCAGTAGTAGGAGTTTCGGTAGTCTTTGCAAGTAGAAGATCCTTCGGTATTTATAGAACTTAGATTGACAGTTAGCAGTTTATGAAACTAACTCTTAACCGCTTCTTTTTGTAACTTATCCTTATAACCGACTCTTTGTAACCTATCTTCAATTCCAAGTCAGCATATCTTCAAATATATTCCGTTACAACTTAATTAATAAGTTTTCCAAATTTTTTCTTAAAATTACTCTTCTTCATTTTTACTGTTCTTAGTCAAGTAAGCACACTTCTCAACTTCAGTTCTGCGCTTCTTCAGAATACTTTTATGCTTCCTTTCAACCCTTCTAACATTAGTCTTCTTATTCAAGTAGTATTCTGAGTCTTCTTAGTCTTCTGATATTTCTCTTGTCTTCTGTTCTGAACTATCTATACATCAACTGAACTACATACAGAAAAGTATATCTAAGTCATATTCTATAAGTTGTCTATACAATATGAACATAAGCTTAGTTCCTAACAGTTCAGAATATTTATCATATAAGATCAGTAACATATAAGATCAGTAACTCAGATTATATGTCTTATCAAGATAACTTAGTTAAGATGACTTCCAAACACATATATTATTAACTTTAAGTTGCTTTTTGACCATCAAAACTTAATCTCATCAACTAGAACATTGTTTATAGGATTCATATCCCAACAATTTCTCCCTTTTTGATGAAGCCAAAACTACTTAAATGTTAATAAATCAATAGTTAAGCAATTAGTCAATCAAAACAGTTCATCAAGTCAAAATGTCATATTCATTCATATTCAGATAAGATATTACCTATAATAACAAATAATGAAAATAAAGAAATAAAGATGAGTAAGAGATGTTATCTTGTACGCTTGTCCTTCAGATTCTGTATGCCAAATACAACCTTCCTTTGATGTCCTTCTTATGTTGAAGATCAGTGATGCCTTCATCCTGAATGATCTTCTCAATAATTCTGGCTATCTCCTTGTAACACCCCGTCCCAAAATTTATATGAAATAAAAGAATAAATAATTTAAGAATTTTCCAATTATATTAACGTCGTTATTTGTTTTTCAAAAGACCTTGATTTTCAGGAAGGCGGACGAGCATTCTGATCCGGGAGTACTCCTAGCACATAATAAAGAAATAAATAAAGTATAAGGTTTGATGAATATTTAATAAGTATTCAAAATGAAAGAAGTCTAATTAATAACCTTGCAAATCATTTTATTAAGTTTATGTGATAAACTACTTGACAAAGCATAATATATTTATATGAGTGAGACATTCATAATCATGATCTATGTTATATAATGTTTTATTTTCAATGTTTAGATTAAATTGATGTGGGTTAGCCGTTCACTTCTTTTATATATGTGTTATATTTAAATCAATAAATTATTTTACTAAACCCAAAATAGGGTGCCAATTTAATTTAAATTTCAAAACTCATTGATTGATGTTATTTATGAGCCCAATTACATGATCCATTTCTTTTATTTTCAAAAACCAAAAATAAAAGATGGGTGAAACACAACGCCTCTAACTGCAAATTGCTTGCAACTTGCTAGATATAATCCTAATCTAGCACCTAGAGGGAGACGTGGAAAGTTAAACCACCATCATCACAATACTACATTCATACCACATTAGCATACTGATATTTTAAATTTATACCTACTATACTACTGTTCATACATACATTTTCATCTATAAAAATAATGATTTAGGGTAAGAAATAATTCACACCTCTCCTCCTCTAATTGATGTAGTATTAATTCTACCTTACCACTAGCAGTCACCTTCTTTCTCCCCTCTCAAAGCAGCGCCGCCGCCCAACCCGCCGGAAATGGGTTGCCGGTGACTTTAGCCAAGCTACTCAACTCATATACCAAAATAATCCCCTCAATACAAGGAACCTATAACCACAAATCGTTTCTTCATTGGACTTCTCGTTCAAAAGTAATTTCTATTTATATTTTCGAAACTTACCTTCACCAAAAGTGCCGCCTTCGCACCACCGCGCGGTTGGTCTCAATTCTAGTCCCTTTAGAAAGCTCTCGACGAAGTGAGCAAAACCCCTCAATCTATTTCACGATCGGACTCCGGAAACACCGCCAATATAAGCCAAAAACTTACGGTTGAAAACCCACTTCCTTCAAGCTCAACACTTCTTTCTATACTGAAATTCTCTCAAATCTCTCGACCATCCTTTTCTTTGAGTTCGTGGTGAGTTTTTCATCACAGTCATCTTGTTTGTTCGTTGTGTGAGTATGTGCATATATGTGTGTGTTTATTCTGCGGAAGATAAGAGAGAGAGAGAGAAAAGATAAGTGAATTGTGAGTTACTAATTAAATTGTGCAGGTGTGTGTGCGTGTTGAGCAGTGGTGTGTTTAAATATGAGTATTTATTAATTATTATAAATATATGAATATTAATTACTCTTGTTATTATAAATATATCATTGTTATTTTAAAAGTATTAGTAGTACTATTTTTATCGATATGCATATTATCACGATTTTAAATTGTAGCAGATAGTATAACTTATATATTCTTATTTTATTTTATTAAAGACATTTAAATCAAGTGCCTATATATAACTCGAGTTTAATTTTGTCATTTTATATGTTACTCTTTAAATTAAAGTATTAAAGTGAAGTATGTGTTTAAATTATTAATGAGTTATTATATAAATTGTTATTACTTATTAAAATCCGCATCAATTGATATATGTTAAAATGTAGTATATGATTAAATTCACTGATTTCGATATTACTTGTAATGCGATTATAAGATTTATTCTTGAAGAGAAATTGTTAAGTAAATTATGAAACAAGAGTTCTGATAAAATTAAATGTTCAAGAAAACGTGCTAGGCGAAGTGCAGCCTAATCCGAGCTCGGACGGTCCCTGCGTTACGCTTGCTAAAATCATTCAAGAAGTTTGTAACTATTCTTAAAAGTTAACCAGGTGGGTGTCACTACTGTATTGCCGATGTAAATGTTATATGGACTGTTGGTGTATTCTGAATTGAACTAAACTAAACAAACATCAACATATAACTAAGAATACAAGAATAAATTATGATGCACTTATTTTATGATATTATGATATGTGATATATGAATTTCGATTTCACGAAGGAGGTGGGAAGTGTTTATGGGGATTGCACGTGGTAAATCGTTGCCAGTGTGGTCCCACTATGATAAAAGACTTTTATAGTCAACAGACTTTGGTAGTCAAGGGAGATGATGGGGATTGCACGTGGTAAGTCGTTGCCAGTGTGGTCCCACTATGATAAAAGACTTTCGTAGTCAACAGACTTTTGTAGTCAAAATATGTTGTTGGGATATGAATCCTGAAACAAGTCCTACATGATAATAAAAGATATAGATGAAGTTTTGATAAGCCAAAAGTAGTTTGAATTTTTCTAAGTGTTGACTGATCTAGTCTAGTTAAGAGGAGTCATCTTGAACAGACCAGTAGAGTTTACATTTGAAAGACAAGTGTTGTTTAAAGGTTAAAAGATAAGTACGATTTATAAGTACTTCATACATGGTTATATGAACTGTATAGATTGTTATTGAGCTATAATAATCATAGCATAGAGCTCATGATTTTCATATGTAATAGATAGATTCGTTGTATAGATTTCTAAGTTGACTAAGCTGAGTTATAAAGCTTAAAGTAATGTAATAGTCTTGTTAGATTTAGAATAATCTACTGTTGAAGATTGCACAGCACAAGAAGACCAGACAAGAAGAGTAAAGTCTACTCAACAAGACAAGTGCGCATACAAGACTCCACAAGACATGTCAACTTGAAGAGAAGTAAAGGTGAAGCGCGTGTAAAGATAAAGATCAAAGTTAGTTAGAAATAACTAATTAACTGAAACGCGTGAATGGATAAGAAGATGCAGTTATTAGTTAGTTTTCAAGAAAAGTTGGTTACAACTAATTAAGTTCTTGATTTCAGAAGTCTATAAATACTTCATTGTGTTTATCGATTGAAGACTACTGCACTACTGAATACTGATAAGCTACATACTGAAGAAATACTGAAGCAAGTTACTCTAAGAGTTGAAGTTCAGAAAGCAAGTCCAGAAGACAAGTGAAGAAACCAGAAGACTGCTACTGAATAAGTTTTTAGTTTCTGTTTGTTATTTTCAAGTTGCTAGATACTTGTTAAATTTCTAGTAAGATCGTAGACATATCTGGTGGTATAGTCTTAGAAGATCTAAGTCTTTTTCTTGGGACTCAAAAGAACAAGAACTCACACTTTGTACTCGATTGGAAGAGTTAGTGGAAACATCACAACTGGGTTGTGAGAGTGGACGTAGACAAGTTGTCGAACCACTATAAATTGTTTGTGTTGATTACTTTACTGTTTTGTTTAATTGCTTAATTGTTTACACACATAACTGAACAAGACAAGTTGAGTATAGAACAGAGTTCTCGAATTAAGAAGATTGAGTATAAACTTTAATTGGGCTCACTGATTAATTTTTGTATTCCGCATATTGTATTCTGATATATCGAAAGATTTTAGAAAAGTCTATTCACCCCCCTCTAGACATTTTCTTTAGCTTCCCTCGATATTAACTCATCTTCGGGACCTACAAGTGGTATCAGAGCAGTAGTTTACGAACTGCTGTTTCTTGATAACCGACTTAAGACTTAGGGTGAAGTCTTGGTCCGTGATTATATTTGCTTACGTGTTCTTGATCAACATTCTTGTTATATCTGTTCCTTGTTCCCTGTTCTTGGTCTATCTGCTTCTTGATCATATAACTGGTTAGCACTAATCTACTTGCTTAACATGTCTCTTGAAATAAGTGCTAATAAGTTGCCCAAGTTCCAGGTTCAGGACTACGACTACTGGAAGCTACGAATGGAAGCGATTTTCAGCTCCACGCAGGATCTAATGATCTCTGTTGTGACCGAGGGTCCGATCGTGACAATGGTCCCAAATACTGCAAATCTTGACAAAGACAAACCAATTGGCACCCTCGTCAAGAAACCAAGGTCTGATCTAACCTCAGAAGAAATGCGTCAAAATAATTTGGATAGTTTGGCAAAGAATTACATCTTACACACTCTTCCTAACGAGTATCTAAGAAAAGTGTTAAAATGTAAAACTACCAAAGAGATGAGGGACAGATTAGCTATCATTTGTGAAGGGACATCCCTGATCAAAGAGAGGAAATTATCCACTGCTGTCCAAAGATTTGAATCATTTCGGATGAAAGCTGGCGAAACTATTGATCAGCTGGATACTCGTTTTACTAAGATTATGAATGATCTTGAAGTTCTTGGTAAAACCTATACTCCTCGTGAAATCAATCTTAGGATTCTTAAGAGCTTAGACCCTCGATGGAAAATGGTAAAGATGCTTGTTAAGAATACCCAAGACATAGACAAGTGGAGTGCAGAGACCATGTTTCAAACTCTTAAAGCCCTTGAGTTTGATTTAGACAAAGATGAACCATTAGCCAGTAGTGATGGAGAACATGTTGTATCTAAGAACGTTGCCTTTAAGTCTAGCTCTTCTAAGTCCTCTAAGGTAGACAGGTCTAAGTCTAAGACTAAGTCTGCCTCTGTAAAAGACGAGTTAGATACTGATCTTAGTCTGAAGGATCAGGTGAACCTCATGGTTATAAAGTTTGATAGGCTGAATAAACGTTTCGGAAGATACAAGAAGTTCTATAGGGATCATAGAGCGTCTACTTCTAAGAACTCGTCTGAGACCAGACGAGACCGAAACTCGTCCGAAAGGAGAGACGAAGTCTCAAAAGGTAACAAGCGAGATAGAGAGTCTGACGATAGGAAGATTCAGCGTTCTGATAGACGTGATAAGCGTAGGGATAAATCTCCTATTAAAAAGACTACTAATGATCTCTTTTGTTATAACTGTGAAAAGCCAGGTCACTACATTTATGAATGTCCAGACCTGAGCACTGACGATAGAGAAGAACGGAAAGCTCGAAGGGAAAGAATATACAACCGTGGCAAGAAGGCAATGATGGCCAATGATGACTCTGATTCGGATTCAGACGAGTTGCCATCGTCCTTATCTAGCTACCCATCTGATCAAGACCACGACGAAGCATTCATAGTAGATGATGGCCTATGCTGCATGGCTAAAATCGACCAAGAGGTATCATCTGCTACTTCTTTTCAATCTTGTGATGATTCTGATACTGATGAAAGTGACACTGCTAGTAGTGAAGTAGGAAGTAGTCTTCATCACTCTACTAGTGCTATTGAAGACGACCTTCTACTTGCTAACCAAGCATTCATCGAAGTCAGTGATGAGAACATTGCATTAAAACAAGAAATCATTGATCTTAAGGAAGCTCAGTCAAAAGTAGATCCTAATGTAACAGTCCTAAATGAACGCTTGACTGAAGAGTTGAGACAACTCAAAGAAAAGTGTGCATTGACAGACATGTTATATCAAGACCTACTTAAGACACATGCAACTGAGAGAAATGAATTCAATGTTTTAAAGAACAAGTGCAATAGACTTGAAGAACGTAATAAGTTCTTAGAGACAGAGGTTGTCACATTAGATCTCAAGCTTACTGACCTGGTTAACTCCTCAAAGATTAACCTTGAATTGTCAGATAGGTACAGAGATCCAGCTGACAAGACTGGTATAGGTGCTGAGTCATCTAGCTCGTCTACTCGAGTCATTAAGAACCCTACTACTACTAACGCAAGACTTTTGCCAAATGATAAAGGAAAAGGACCAATGATATACGATATTAGTACTCCATCTAAAGGTACTGTACCTAAACAAGCTCGAGTTAACATTCCAATTACCAAGGGAGGTAAAAAGAATGGTAACAACAAGCCTGTTCCGCCTAGAACTAATCTTCAAAGGACCACTAATCGTGGACGACCCAACCAGGTCAGATACGAAGACTGGTATCCTGAGGAGACGAGTACTAGACAAGTACAGACTAGACGACAAGAGCCTAGACCTCCTTTCATAAGGCAGTCTCAGCTCTACTCGTCTAGACCTAGAAAGTTTGCTCCAAAATATCGCACACAAGCTGTCCTATATCCTCCACCTTTGTCATACGATATTATTAGTGAGGAAAGACCCAAACGCGTCTATAAACTGTATGGACCTAATGCATACAAGCCCTACTCTGACTATCATAGACCAGTGCCTGCTCAAGTAGAGATCAAGTCGAAAGGCTATCTCAAACGAGTAGACCCGAACTCGAATGATAGGCCAGATAAGGACAACAATGTCTTATTTTGTAACAAGTATGGGTGAAAGCTTAAGAGATCGAACTTGTTCAAGACCTCAATGTATATTTGGATTCCTCTGAACTCGACTAACCCCCAAGGACCCCAATAAACAAATGGGTACCTAAATTATTGAATATCTTCATTGCAGGGTCGACTTGACTTGTATAAGAAGGGTGGCTCAGTAGGAGAAACCTGGTACATTGACAGTGGTTGTTCGCACCACATGACTGGTACCAAGGCTCTCTTATCAAGTTACCATGAGCAAGAAGGACCAAAAGTGATATTTGGTGATAGCTCCACTACTGTCACTAAAGGATTTGGTTACATCCGGAATGGAGACGTAGAGATACAAGATGTCTCATATGTTGAAGGTTTGAAATATAATTTACTCTCTGTTTCACAGTTTTGTGATCGTGGATACAAGGTGCAGTTCAAAAGCCGCAAATGTGAAATCATTGACAAAAGGACACACACAGTCCTACTAGTCGGCGTAAGACAAGGAAGTGTGTACATAGTGAATTGGAACAGTTGTCCGAGGGACACCTGTCTACTTACTAAGAATCCTAAAGAACTTGGCTGGCTCTGGCATAGACGCCTCTGTCATCTAAACCTTAAGGTTCTTAATAAGATAGCCAGAGATTACCTTGTAGAAGGTATACCCAATGAAGTTTACTACAAGTCACATGTATGCACGGCTTGTCAACAGGGTAAACAGGTGAAAGGTTCTTTTAAGTCAATTCCTACTCTCTCAACTAGTAGAGTCCTAGAACTCCTACATATGGATCTTCATGGTCCAATAACTCCTCCAACCTTGAATGGTAGAAGGTACACTCTTGTTGTTGTAGACGACTATTCTAAGTTTACTTGGGTAGTCTTCCTACACAAGAAGAGTGATACACAAACACTTTTGCCTGAACTGTTGAAGAAGTTACAAGTTGAGAAGAACCAGTCCATTGTTAAAATTCGTAGTGACAAGGGAACTGAGTTCATTAATTGCTATATCAAAGATTTCTGTGCTAAACGTGGTATCCAGCATCTTACTAGTGCAGCCAGGACACCACAACAAAACGGTGTAGCAGAAAGAAGGAATCAAACTCTCAAAGAAGCCTGTAAAACCATGATAGCCGAGTACAATACGCCTCAAAAGTTTTGGGCAGAAGCTATCAATACTGCATGCCACTCACAGAACAGAAGCGCGATCAACAAAGCTCTAGGCAAGACACCTTATGAGGTTTGGAAAGGTAGAAAACCCCGTATTTCATATTTCCATATATTTGGTTGTAAGTGTTTCATTCATAACAATGGAAAGAGCAAGTTGAATACTTTCGATGCCAAAGCAGACGAGGGGATATTCTTAGGATACTCCTCGACTAGCAAAGCATTTAGAGTATTCAACTACTCAACTCTTTGTGTGGAAGAAACACCACATGTGGTTTTCGATGAATCTCGACAGGACTCGTCTGCCGACAAGATCAGTGAAAAAGTGATTGATCTAACGATCGAATCTGACAAAGATTCAGAGGTATATGAATCCGTTCAAGCCTACAATACATTCATGAAAGCTCTCGAGTCTGATGACAAAGAGAAGGTAAGTGCTCAAGGTAAGTCTTCTAGACCAGCTGACATGCCTGCTCTAGTTGACTCTACTACTCCTGGTAAATTTGTTGATGATACAAATGATGTCAATATGCATGATGTTGTACATGATATAGATGATGATAGTGCTATTGTTAAGAATAGAAAAACATGGAAATCTGCGCATGATACTGAAAATATCATTGGTGACTCTACTGTTGGTGTAAAGACTAGACGACAACTCTTTGAGTCGCAAGAACAGCCTAGTCCAACTATGTTTTGCTGGTGTTGTTTCCTCTCTGCTATCGAACCTACCACTGTTAAAGAGGCATTGGCTGATAGTAATTGGATCATCGCTATGCAAGACGAGTTGAACCAGTTTGTTCGAAACGACGTCTGAGAACTGGTCGATAGGCCTAAACATCATAATGTAGTTGACACTCGATGGATTTTCAAAAATAAGAAAGATGAGAATGATGTAGTCGTTAGGAATAAGGCTAGACTAGTTGCCCAAGGCTATTCACAATCTGAAGGCATAGACTATGATGAAACATATGCTCCTGTTGCTAGACTAGAAGCCATTCGATTGTTCCTTGCATATGCTGCTCATATGAAGTTTACTGTATATCAAATGGATGTTAAAAGTGCATTTCTTAACGGTATTCTTGCGGAAGAAGTGTATGTTGAACAACCTCCAGGTTTCGAAGTCAAAGGCAACCAGGTGTACAGATTGAAGAAAGCCTTGTACGGACTAAAGCAAGCTCCAAGAGCATAGTATGAAACTCTCTCTCTCTTTATATTAGAAAATGGTTTTACTAAGGGCAAGGTCGATAGAACCTTGTTCAGAAGACAAGAAGGGAAAGACATTTTACTCGTCCAAATTTACGTAGATGACATCATTTTTGGGTCACCTAACAAAAAGCTGAGTGAAAGTTTTTCAACACTCATGCAAAGTAAATTTGAAATGTCAATGATGGGTGAAATGAACTATTTTCTTGGTCTCCAAGTAAAACAGACCCCAGAAGGTATTTTCATAAATCAGGCGAAGTACACTAGAAATCTTCTAGACAAGTACGGGATAAAAACTTGTAAGTCTACTGGCGTACCGATGCAACCAACTTACATAATGGATCCAGATGAAAACGGTAAATGTGCTGACCAATCTTATTATCGTGGATTAATTGGTTCCTTACTGTATCTAACTGCTAGTAGACCGGACATTGCATTCTCTGTTGGTGTTTGTGCTCGTTTCCAAGCCAACCAAAGGAAAGTCACATGGAAACCACCAAAAGGATTCTGAAATATTTGAAAGGGACCATCAATCGTGGTATATGGTATCCCTCAAATGATGATCTATCCTTAAGTGGCTATTCAGACTCAGACTTTGGAGGCTGTAGAATAGATAGGAAATCTACATCTGGCTCATGTCAATTCTTAGGCACAAAACTCATTTCATGGTTTTCGAAAAAGCAGACTAGTGTAGCTACCTCTACTACCGAAGCCGAGTACATGGCTGCTGGTAGTTGTTGTAGTCAACTACTCTGGCTCATGCAACAGCTTAGAGATTACAATATACATGAATCAAATGTTCCTATTTTCTGTGATAGTAATAGTGCCATTGCCATTACACAAAATCCTGTTTTGCACACACGTTGTAAGCATGTTGATGTAAAACATCATTTCATATGTGATCATGTAGAAAAGAAGGATATTCGCATGGAAAAGATTCATACTGATTTTCAAAGAGCTAATATTTTCACAAAACCATTAGCTGAGGCACGTTTTCGTGAATTATGCATTAGTTTAGGGCTAATTGATCTAGACCCTACTTGCCTATAGACATGTACTAACCAGTCAGGAACATCAAACAAATAAGGAGACAAGAACAGAGCACTCGACTACTCACGCAACAGACAGGTATACAAGGCTAGACTAGATGACCAAACAATCCGATGAGGAAGCTGGTAAAGTTGAGGGTAATACTAAGGGAATAAACAGTTAAGGGGGAATCTATGATTTCTTAAATATCCTTATGTTGACTCTTATGTTTGTTAAAAGTCATCTTGTTCGAAACCTTGATCATTGCTTTAGATTGATATTCATCTTATTTATTTTTCACTACTTGTACCTACGATTACACGTTGTATATGATAAGATAGGTATATGAAAGTCGTTCGACGTTCAAGAATAGACAAGCACAGGCGAAGGGGGAACTCGTCTTGTGTTCATAAGTCTACTCGTCTGTTCTGGATGGACTCGAACAGACAAGCTAAGTGCTCTTTTGATTTAAATATGTTAAGTGTTTAATCAAAACGAATTAAGGGTATTATAGTAAAGTGATAATGCTAAAATTTGAAAACCCTAGAATTGGATTTATACACTCCCATTTTAATGAGGTGTATACACCCAATTCGCACTCGACTTCACTAGGTCAGATGAGTTCACTCCCCTGTCCTAACTAAGAAGAGACGGATTTCAAATTTTACAATATCAAAACACATAATATTCTCGATTCCGTAACCGAATACCAAAAGCCCCAACCGTTGGATCTAATCCTTAGATCTTGGCCGTTCAAAATACAATTCAGTTTTGAACAAAACCCAACACCCTCACACGACTTGCTCCACAATTTCTTAACTCCCCTACTTTCAAGCATTTGTTTTTCTTGCAAATCCAAGCTATTTGTTCTTACCCAGACTATCACTATGTCGATTCGATCTATTTTCGATGTGAGAACTAACATGCAGGCTAGGTTCGACCTAGGCAGATACATCGCCAAAAACAAAGTGCATGTTGAACCTTCTGTGTTCTTCAAGGGCAAACACACAGATGGAAACGCAGAGATTCTATCCAAATGCAGCAGATGTGGTCTGAAACCTTATTTGGAGGCGTTTCCTCAAGTCGTCTTGGAGGAAGAAGTGCTGGAATTTTATGCCAACGCCACCAGACGAGGTGATACAATCGAATCTTTTGTTGGTGGAAGTCGAGTGGAAATCACTCGAGAAGCCTTGTTCGAGCATCTGAAACTGCCCACCGGAACAATTGATGTGGAGAATTATGCAATCGGACAAGAGACAAGATATCTGAGTATATTTTGTGGAAGGAAGATGAGGCTGAAACCAGATGGCAAGCTCCCTGCCGTCAAGAAGATGGAACTCCTAGAAAAGTATCGCACCATATTGGACATAGCCAGCAAAATTTTGCTATGCGCCACTGGTTCCCATGATTTTGTAACATTGGGAAAAGCAAGGGCAATGGCTGCCATTTATGATGGTATTACCGAAGGTAATTGGTTCAAGCTTATCGCAGATCGGATAATGTACTTTGAAAGAAGTGTTCGAGTGGACACCGATACTTGTAATTGGGTGGTATCGAATGTGGTTGGATATGGAAACAAGCTAAGCATTATATTTCCATTATTGATGCCAAACAAGACGAAATGGAGTAAGGGTAAGCCATTCCATCCTTTAAAATTCTATTTGAAAAAGGAGGCTTTGAGAAAGCAGGCTGCGGCTAGGCCAGCTGCACCTAGGCAAGCTCAGATAATGGAAGCCTTGCCTTATGCTGCCTCGACTGGTTCTTCGGAAGATGAGTCAGTTGAAGAAGAGTCTAAGGAAGTTGCACAAGACTCGTCTAGTGCAGATGACTCTGAAGAAACTCAGTCGGAAGAGGAGTTCGCACAAGAGAAAGAGCCAACTGCTCAAGTTCCTGAATTATATACACTCGTGCGAGTTGGTTCGCCCACTCCACCAGAAGAGTCGAGTATTCAGGTTGGTACATCTTCTCAACCTATTTCAATACCTCTCTCTCTCTCTCTTCTGTTCAAACCAAGGCAAGATCACATCGATCTAGGCCCAGACCTATTTCCTCATCCTCGCAAGTGCTGGCAGCACATCCGCTGAGAGCCAGCCTACCCCCAAACACTCCCATAATGGACACAACTGATACTCCGACAGTTGTCACACCAAACCTAGACACATCAAAGCCCCCAGAGACCACATACCAAATTTTATCCTTACCTTCAACAGAAAATGTTGAACCCTCTATCCCATCTAGTTCAGAAATTACACCAGTTGCCACTGCAACAACTGAGACAGGGACCCCACCTGCTCAGACCCCTTCTGAACATAGATTCGAATCCTTGGTCTACTACCCCATGTGTTTAAGAGAAAAGAGAGTCCGTTCGAAGATGAGCAATAACTTGAAGAAGCAGCTCTCATCTATCAAAGTCGACTACTCGTCAGAGCAGTTTGAAAAGATTCTAAGAATATGCACTTGGGTTGCATTGAAGAAGTTTGCAACGGACGACTTGTTCGAAGTCATCCTAGGAAAGGGTGGAATTTCAAATTTTATGGATTGGGAAATGGAGCAGAAGGAGAACAGTGGTGTGCAAGACCACTCAGAGCTATTTCCATCTCACGCCCTTACTGCTCTTGCGAGAAGATTATTGGGTATCTCTGATGATCTATTGTGTTCTGAATCACAGTTTGATGTGGGTGTTCAAGTTTCAGAGACCGACTTTGTTGAAGACGAAGTGATGGTTGAAGCTACACCAGTTGAGGAGATCCAGTCTACTGATCCTGTAGTAGAGTTAGACAATGTCTCAGACCAGTTGAGAGGCATTGTGTTCAGATTCCAAGTGGAACATGCTGATAGTCCAAGGTCAGACTTTGCTTTTATCAATCGATATACTGATCTATTGCTTCCCACCGAAATTTGTGGATACATGGAGAAGCTGCACGCCTTGTTGAAAAAGGACTTGGCTGATGCTGAAAGGATGACTAAGGAAGCTAAGTTAGCTATGGTGCCTTATTGTCCTTTGCCTAGTCTGAAGGCCATTGCTGGAAGTGTTGATCTTGAAGCTGAAGTAGTAGAAGACGAGGTCTTAGCTACTGCTCCAGAAGGTCAGTTGGTTGAAGTTATATCTCTTGCTGAAGATGTGATTATGGAAGAGGCTACTCATGTAGAAGTTGGACAATCCTCTCAAGCCATCCCAGCTGCATCTGTAGATGAATTGAAGAACGATCTGAAAGCTGTCATCAAGTCATCTATTGATGAATTTCTCAAGTCCGAGCTCAAGAAGACTCTTGTTGAACAAAACAGTGTCCTTGTGACAAGTTCAAAAGAGATGATTATGAATGAGGTCAATCAGTTGGATAATGACTTCAGGCAAGCGATGTTCAATCAAATTGAAGGATTTCTCCAGAATCAAGTTGAATATTCAGAGAAGAGCTCAGTCGATTTTGCTCGTGTCTTAGCTACTGAATCCAGGAAAATGGAAAGAGTCTACAGAGCCAAAATTGAGGTTGCTGATGTTCAAAGGAAGGAAGCTTATGATCAGCTAGCTCAAGCAAGAGAGATTATAAATGCTATGACTGAAGAGAACAGGAAATTGCGTTTGACTGCAACACATTTTAAGAATGAGTTGAACTTGTCTACTCAAAAGTTGGAGTTGGTAGCAACCAAGCTGGACAAGTTGAGTCAAGATGGTTCTCATCAAAGGCAGATAGAAAGAGCTACAAACCTGATGAAGCAAGCTATGTTTGAAGAGATGACTCGTTTCACTTCTCTTTTCTCTCTCAAGGCGACTGATGAAGCCAAAAAGGGGGAAGAGACAAGTAGAGTTGAAGCGAGAGCTGAAGCTGCTGAAGGTGGTGAGAAAGTTAAGTCTAGTGCTGAACCAGAAGCGAAAGAAGCTGCTGAAGCTATGCAAGATCTTAGAAGGCGTAAGAGAGGCAGAGGCAAGTTGGTTAAAACTGCAGATCTTGAGCGAACTAAAGCTGAAGCAGATGAGTTGAAGAAGAAGGAGAAAGGCAAGGGCGTTCCTACTCCTGAAGCACAGGTTCAGACAAGACAGGTATCAAAGAGAAAATCTATTGTTATTGAAGAGCCGAAAGAAGCTGAGACAACAACAGTTGTGAAGAAACAGAAAGTTGTTGATCTTAATGATGAAAGTCATTATGCAAACAAGAAGAAGATTGGAAATCACATTGAAAGTTTGCAGAAGCTGAAGGCAGATGAAGATCAGATGGAAGATCAGTTCATTGACTACTTCATAGATAGAGAACATCGAGCTGATTGGATGAAAGTGAAGAAGCAATGGGAACTTGATCATTGGATTATTCGTAAGTATGGTGACTCTGAAAGTCCAGACGAGTTGTATTCCATGTTCGACAAATTCATAGAAGGTCAGAACAAGATGCTATGGAACCTGATCTTAAGGATATCAGCTGGAGCGAATTTCAATATTCTTGTTCCTGTATTTCCAAAGTGGAAATGTCCTATGACAAGCTCAGGTAAAAGAGTTGATCTTAATCAGATCAAGATATTTGAAGAAAAGCTACTGGATAAAGAGAAGATTGAAGACGAAGATCATGTTGCTATTATTCACAAGAGGCTTCTAGACGCATTCTGTGTTCCTAACTCAAAAGGAGGTACTCTTTCAGATTAGTATGATTGCTCTGGTACTTTATTTTTTTGTTCTGATTTTTTTTTTTTTGTATGTGTAATATCTACTGGTATTTTTGAATGAATGAAAATATAAGTACTATTTGGTGTTAAGACAAGACAACTACTTAACTAGTCTACTATTGAGAAAATATTCAAGTAGTTTTGGCTTCATCAAAAAGGGAAAAATTGTTGGGATATGAATCCTGAAACAAGTCCTACATGATAATAAAAGATAAAGATGAAGTTTTGAAAAGCCAAAAGTAGTTTGAATTTTTCTAAGTGTTGACTGATCTAGTCTAGTTAAGAGGAGTCATCTTGAACAGACCAGTAGAGTTTACATTTGAAAGACAAGTGTTGTTTAAAGGTTAAAAGATAAGTACGATTTATAAGTACTTCATACATGGTTATATGAACTGTATAGATTGTTATTGAGCTATAATAATCATTGTATAGAGCTCATGATTTTCATATGTAATAGATAGATTCGTTGTATAGATTTCTAAGTTGACTAAGCTGAGTTATAAAGCTTAAAGTAATGTAATAGTCTTGTTAGATTTAGAATAGTCTACTGTTGAAGATTGGACAGCACAAGAAGACCAGACAAGAAGAGTAAAGTCTACTCAACAAGACAAGTGCGCATACAAGTCTCCACAAGACAAGTCAACTTGAAGAGAAGTAAAGGTGAAGCGCGTGTAAAGATAAAGATCAAAGTTAGTTAGAAATAACTAATTAACTGAAACGCGTGAATGGATAAGAAGATGCAGTTATTAGTTAGTTTTCAAGAAAAGTTGGTTACAACTAATTAAGTTCTTGATTTCAGAAGTCTATAAATACTTCATAGTGTTTATCGATTGAAGACTACTGCACTACTGAATACTGATAAGCTACATACTGAAGAAATACTGAAGCAAGTTACTCTCAGAGTTGAAGTTCAGAAAGCAAGTCCAGAAGACAAGTGAAGAAACCAGAAGACTGCTACTGAATAAGTTTTTAGTTTCTGTTTGTTATTTTCAAGTTGCTAGATACTTGTTAAATTTCTAGTAAGATCGTAGACATATCTGGTGGTATAGTCTTAGAAGATCTAAGTCTTTTTCTTGGGACTCAAAAGAACAAGAACTCACACTTTGTACTCGATTGGAAGAGTTAGTGGAAACATCACAACTGGGTTGTGAGAGTGGACGTAGACAAGTTGTCGAACCACTATAAATTGTTTGTGTTGATTACTTTACTGTTTTGTTTAATTGCTTAATTGTTTACACACATAACTGAACAAGACAAGTTGAGTATAGAACAGAGTTCTCGAATTAAGAAGATTGAGTATAAACTTTAATTGGGCTCACTGATTAATTTTTGTATTCCGCATATTGTATTCTGATATATCGAAAGATTTTAGAAAAGTCTATTCACCCCCCTCTAGACATTTTCTTTAGCTTCCCTCGATATTAACTCATCTTCGGGACCTACATATGTGATGGGGATTGCACGTGGTAAGTTGTTGCCAGTGTTGTCCCCCCTATGATAAAGGAGATGAGATGATAGGGATTGCACGTGGTAAATTGTTACCAGTGTTGTCCCCCCTATGAGAAAGGAGATGAGAATATATAATGGTGATATAAAAGGAAATGATGGGGATTGCACGTGGTAAGTCGTTGCTAGTGTTGTCCCCCCTATGATAAAGGAGATGACGGGGATTGCACGTGATAAGTCGTTATCAGTGTCGTCCCACTATGATGAAGGAAATGATGAGGATTATTATCAATGATATAAATGTGAATGCAATATGAATGAAGATTATTTACGATAAAATACTAATAATAATTATTTCGGCGTACTGCTAATCTGTATTGCAGCGTACAAGGATATCCACTGAGATTTTTATCTCACACCCCAAAACTAATATTTTTCAGGTTATGACCGAGAGGGGCCGACATTGCAGCAGGGATGACACAGAGTTTCCCAATAATTAAAATGTTATAATACCTTATACGATTAATGCTCATTATAATAAGTGATATTGCTATACATTGGAGACAATTACATTCGTATGTCGAGTGACGAACTTTTCTAAAAGTCGCTCGATGAATTTTATGTATGCTATCTTTAAAACAATTACTACTTATCATTATCTAAGTTTTAAAGTAAATTGGCTCACACTACTTCTATTGCAACTTATAGTCTTTAAATTATTTCCGCTGCAAAACTCTTTTCGATTAACTAGCGTTATTATATATTTTAAAGAAATTTTTAGGTTCGATTTTCCGGTCACTAAGTGGCGACCCGAGTTTAGAGTGTTTGAGCCTCAAAGGCCGCATTCCGGATTCGGGGCGTTACAGGTGGTATCAGAGCCTAGGTTCAAACCTTTGGCCAAAATGATTTATTTTCTCTTCTTTCAAAATGTTTATTTTAAAAAGTTAAGTCTTTCCACAAAAGTCCTTCAAAAAAATATATTTATTTTTATACATATGTACAAGTAAGAGAAATTTGGTTCAGTAAGTCTTATACAAAAGTATGTCAAAAATATTAAGATAATGTTAAAATGTATAACCCGTGGAAAAATGTGTCTCCTGCTGCACCCGAAGCTCCCTCAAGGTATGTAAGTATTTAAAGTTTTAAAGTATTAGTTAAAATATAAAAAATTTATAAATGTAGAAATTGCACCGTCTATGAAAGTTATGAAGGAAAATAATTGAAATTATGTCTTGATATGATAAAGTTATGAGAAAGGAAGAAAAGTAAGTTATGTTTGATACGACAAGTTTATGAAGTAAACAATGATTATGAAATGATCTTTTACGAATTGAAAAATGTTATGATATGATTTACTTGTTTCCTATAGTATCAGTGAAAGTATTTCACATGCGTTCACGATACTTATGACATATATTTCCCTTTTGAAAAATAAGATGGACCTAAAAGTCTTATATTATTTTGACATCAGTCCCTATTTCACTACATAAACTCGAAAACGCTAGATGCATATGATCTTGTTTTATCTTATTGGGATTTTTGTTCTTTTTCAATGGAGAAGGTCACTCCACGTTTTAAACATTATATATATTATATTCTGCAACTTACTTCAAGTGGGTTTGCTTTATTCTATCTGTTACTTTTACCTAACTGTCGCTTTAATGACATGCGATCAATGGTTCCCTAACATACAAACGACGATGTGCCGTCATTGTGCCGTTGAATCTAGACAGTGTGTGTCCAATGCACTGTGTACTCTCAACGTAGAACTGGTGCTAGTACCTTGTCGTTACGATTTTTGTGTTCTGTTTTTTGAAAGTTTTATCACACCTATATGAAGTAATATATTCTTTTCTTTTCAAACCCTTTAGATGGCACCACATGGACGTGGACGAGCAACTAGGAATCGTGCTCAGGACCCTTCCGAAGAATCAATAGGACAACAACCCCCTAACACTACATCTGGAGCCGATATGGCAAGAGAATTCTTTAACTCTCTCCAAACCTTTATGCAACAACAACAAGCCCCTCAACCATTTGTACCCATGTTGTACCCAACACTTAGAGCAAACGAATTTGTCGAACAATTTCGACGTATGCAACCGCCCACACTAAATGGGAAAGAGGGTCCAATGGGAACTGAAGAGTGGATCGCCGGCCTGGAACGAATCTAAAAACATATGGTTTTAACTAATGCACAAAAGGTCTCATGTGCGCAATTTCAACTTGGAGAAGATGCTGCCCAGTGGTGGGAATCTTACGACCGAACTTTGAATACTGAAGGAAGACAGTCTTTGACGTGGGAGAAATTCAAGCAAGCAGTAATGGATAGGTATTTCCCGCAAGTTCTTTGCGATCAGAAGGAACAAGAATTTGTCAATTTACGACAAGGAACTTTGTCAGTGACAGAATATGAGAGAAAATTTAATCAGTTGTCACGTTATGCTCCACATCTGGTGGAGATCGATGCGAATAAAGCGAGGAGGTTTGAACGGGGTTTGAGACCTGAGGTCGGAGGTATTGTATCCGGACTAAAACTTCAAAACTACAATGAGGTCTTCGACCGAGCGCTAATTATTTCCATAGGCATGGGATTAGAATTTAAGCCAACTCCGACGACAATATCAATGAACCAAAATTCGCGGCCCAACTTTAAGAGGAATCAAAACTCGCCTGTGGACGAAAATAATTCTTCCATTGAAACTCGATCAAGAAACCAACGACTATGTCCCAAGTGCAACAAGGGACTCGGAGGAGAATGCTGGTTTGGGAAGGGAGTATGCTACAACTGCCGTCGGCCGGGACACAAGATTGGAGAATGCCCTGAAGAACTATTTGAACGACCACCGCTGAGGATTAATCAATCCAGTGACAACCAAATCATGCCGCTACCAATAAGGAGTGTCTTAGGACTTTTATATTCGATAACTTTAAAGGAAGCTTGAAAACTAAAGTGTTAAAATATAAATATTAAATATGCATGTATGAGAATTCTGAAAATTTTGAGAGGTTGAAATATAAATATATTTATATATATTTACATAGGATAAGATGGAGGCCAAATAAATTTTACTAAATAACATATATATATTGGTGAACACAACTTATATTGTTATGGAATTTGAAGTATAGAACATTAGAAATAAACGTAATTACCTTTCTAACCAAACTTGTGTAGTCAACATGTGATAAGAGACATGAAAAATGAGTAAGCGAAATTTCGGGGACGAAATTCTTTTAAGGGGGTAGGGATGTAACACCCCGTCCCAAAATTTATATGAAATAAAAGAATAAATAATTTAAGAATTTTCCAATTATATTAACGTCGTTATTTGTTTTTCAAAAGACCTTGATTTTCAGGAAGGCGGACGAGCATTCTGATCCGGGAGCACTCCTAGCACATAATAAAGAAATAAATAAAGTATAAGGTTTGATGAATATTTAATAAGTATTCAAAATGAAAGAAGTCTAATTAATAACCTTGCAAATCATTTTATTAAGTTTATGTGATAAACTACTTGACAAAGCATAATATATTTATATGAGTGAGACATTCATAATCATGATCTATGTGATATAATGTTTTATTTTCAATGTTTAGATTAAATTGATGTGGGTTAGCCGTTCACTTCTTTTATTAATGTGTTATATTTAAATTAATAAATTATTTTACTATACCCAAAATAGGGTGCCAATTTAATTTAAATTTCAAAACTCATTGATTGATGTTATTTATGAGCCCAATTACATGATCCATTTATTTTATTTTCAAAACCCAAAAATAAAAGATGGGTGAAACACAACGCCTGTAACTGTAAATTGCTTGCAACTTGCTAGATATAATCCTAATCTAGCACCTAGAGGGAGACGTGGAAAGTTAAACCACCATCATCACAATACTACATTCAAACCACATTAGCATACTGATATTTTAAATCTATACCTACTAAACTACTATTCATACATACATTTTCATCTATAAAAGAATGATTTGGGGTAAGAAATAATTCACACCTCTCCTCCTCTAATTGTTGTAGTATTAATTCTACCTTACCACTAGCAGTCACCTTCTTCCTCCCCTCTCAAAGCAGCGCCGCCGCCCAACCAGCCAGAAATGGGTCGCCGGTGACTTTAGCCAAGCTACTCAACTCATATACCAAAATAACCCCCTTAACACAAGGAACCCAAAACCACAAATCGTTTCTTCATTGGACTTCTCGTTCAAAAGTAATTTCTATTTATATTTTCGAAACTTACCTTCACCAAAAGTGTCGCCGTCGCACCACCGCACGGTTGGTCTCAATTCTAGTCCCTTTAAAAAGCTCTCGACGAAGTGAGCAAAACCCCTCAATCTATTTCACGATCGGACTCCGGAAACACCGCCAATATAAGCAAAAAACTTACGGTTGAAAACCCACTTCCTTCAAGCTCAACACTTCTTTCTATACTGAAATTCTCTCAAATCTCTCGACCATCCTTTTCTTTGAGTTCGTGGTGAGTTTTTCATCACAGTCATCTTGTTTGTTCGATGTGTGAGTATGTGCATATATGTGTGTGTTTAAATTGTGCAGGTGTGTGTGCGTGTTGAGCAGTGGTGTGTTTAAATATGAGTATTTATTAATTATTATAAATATATGAATATTAATTACTCTTGTTATTATAAATATATCATTGTTATTTTAAAAGTATTAGTAGTACTATTTTTATCTATATGCATATTATCACGATTTTAAATTGTAGCAGATAGTATAACTTCTATATTCTTATTTTATTTTATTAAAGACATTTAAATCAAGTGCCTATATATAACTCGAGTTTAATTTTATCATTTTATATGTTACTCTTTAAATTAAAGTATTAGAGTGAAGTATGTGTTTAAATTATTAATGAGTTATTCTATAAATTGTTATTACTTATTAAAAACTGCATCAATTGATATATGTTAAAATGTAGTATATGATTAAATTCACTGATTTCGATATTACTTGTAATGTGATTATAAGATTATTCTTGAAGAGAAATTGTTAAGTAAATTATGAAACAAGAGTTCTGATAAAATTAAATGTTCAAGAAAACGTGCTAGGCGAAGTGCGGCCTAATCGGAGCTCGGACGGTCCCTGCGTTACGTTTGCTAAAATCATTCAAGAAGTTTGTAATTATTCTTAAAAGTTAACCAGGTGGGTGTCACTACTCTATTGCCGATGTAAATGTTATATGGACTGTTGGTGTATTCTGAATTGAACTAAACTAAACAAACATCAACATATAACTAAGAATACAAGAATAAATTATGATGCACTTATTTTATGATATTATGATATGTGATATATGAATTTCGATTTCACGAAGGAGGTGGGAAGTGTTTATGGGGATTGCACGTGGTAAGTCGTTGCCAGTGTGGTCCCACTATGATAAAAGACTTTTATAGTCAACAGACTTTGGTAGTCAAGGGAGATGATGGGGATTGCACGTGGTAAGTCGTTGCCAGTGTGGTCCCACTATGATAAAAGACTTTCGTAGTCAACAGACTTTTGTAGTCAAAATATGTGATGGGGATTGCACGTGGTAAGTTGTTGCCAGTGTTGTCCCCCCTATGATAAAGGAGATGAGATGATGGGGATTGCACGTGGTAAGTTGTTGCCAGTGTTGTCCCCCCTATGAGAAAGGAGATGAGAATATAATGGTGATATAAAAGGAAATGATGGGGATTGCACGCGGTAAGTCGTTGCTAGTGTTGTCTCCCCTACGATAAAGGAGATGACGGGGATTGCACGTGATAAGTCGTTATCAGTGTCGTCCCACTGTGATGAAGGAAATGATGAGGATTATTATCAATGATATAAATGTGAATGCAATATGAATGAAGATTATTTACGATAAAATACTAATAATAATTATTTGGGCGTACTGCTAATCTGTATAGCAGCGTACAAGGATATCCACTGTGATTTTTATCTCACACCCCAAAACTAATATTTTTCAGGTTATGATCGGGAGGGGCCGACATTGCAGCAGGGATGACACAGAGTTTCCCAATAATTAAAATGTTATAATACCTTATACGATTAATGCTCATTATAATAAGTGATATTGCTATACATTGGAGACAATTACATTCGTATGTCGAGTGACGAACTTTTATAAAAGTCGCTCGATGAATTTTATGTATGCTATCTTTAAAACAATTACTACTTATCATTATCTAAGTTTTAAAGTAAATTGGCTCACACTACTTCTATTGACACTTATAGTCTTTAAATTATTTCCGCTTCAAAACTCTTATCGATTAACTTGCGTTATTATATATTTAAAGAAATTTTTAGGTTCGATTTTCCGGTCACTAAGTGGCGACCCGAGTTTAGAGTTTTTGAGCCTCAAAGGCCGCATTCCGGATTCGGGGCGTTACACTCCTCATGATCGGGTTCTCCAGATTCCAATCTAGGAGGCTCCCAAATAGGTTCTTCAGGACACAGAATATTGATTCCAACAGCACTTGATGTTAACAAGATGTCTTCCCAGAACTCTCTTGCTACATTCATCATAAAGCTTTCAAAATCTTCAAATTCATCTTCCTTGTTTGAATGAACACCAAACTTCCTTACTATGAAATTTCCTATTTGCCAACTCTTCTTGACATCATTCCAATAAGCAAGATTATCTGGATGAACAATAAAATCAACATAATTGTCATCACAAATCTCATTTGACTTTCTTTTCTTCTTAAGAGTTGTAACTCTTCTTTCAAATCTTTTTCTTGCAGCCTCAGCATCTTTCATCTTTTGCTTTTTCAGCTCTGCATCAGCTTTTTTCTTTTCTAATAACTTAGCTTTCTTCCGAGCTAACAATTCTTTACAAGTTTGAGCAGCTTCAACAATCTTTTCTTCACTTGGTTGTGAACTTGTAACAGCATGCTTCAGCTTTGATCTAGATCTAGTCATCCTACCAGACTCTTCAGTTTCATCTTCAACTTCCTCATCACTTAAGATGACTTTCCTTTTTCTTTTTCCAGAAGATTCAGCAACATTTCCTTCTGTTCTCTTAACATCAGCAGGCTTCTCAACAACAACTTTTTCAGCAATAACTTGTTGTTTCCTAAGCTTGATTTTCTTATTCAGATCAAAAATTTCTTGTTTCAGCTCATCTTGACTCACAACCAACTGTGCTTGTTGTGTCTGGGTCTGTTCCATTACTCTTTACACTTTCTCTTCCTCCTTTTTGGCTTCATCATGCCACTCTTTCAAAGGTGTCATGTGTTGCTCCAACTGTCCATGTAGGGCTTTAGTAAGGTTCTGAGTTTGAAGCTTGTGAAGATCATAAATCTTGGTCATAGTGTGCTCCATGATCTTCTCATAAGATGACTCAGTAGTGAGCTTAGTCAATATGTTAGTTACATCTTGCAACTGCTTCAATGTAGACACCAACTTACCTTGCAATTCATCATTGTGCCTCTTCAGCTTCTCAAAGCTCGAACTGTCATGAGGTAGCTCAACAGTTACTGTTCTGGTTTCCTCTTGTACATGAACATGAACAGTAGCATGTTGCTCTTCCAACTTTTCTTTGGAACTCTCTTCAGCAACAAAAATATGAGTGCTCTGCACCTCATCCACTACAATTTCTTGATCCTCCAACACCTAAGTGTTCTCAATAACTACAGTGTTGTCAAACACTTCAGTAGGATCATCATCCTCATCCATAGCAACTTCTTCCTCAACATGTTCATCAATGTTGACCTCTGTCTCAACATTTTCAGAAACAAAGAATGAAAATCCTGATACTCTCTCCACCATCTGAACAACTGAATCTGGAGTTAGCAACTCAGTGAATGAATTAACACCAGCAGCATCCATTTATTCTCTTTCCCATTCTTTAAAAACTGTAGAACCACTCATACCTTCCATGACCACCAAAAGATCATCCATATCTACTCTTTTTAGATAAACCCAAGTGCCTATCCTAAGAATTTGCTCAAAGGCAGTAGATTTTTCATCATTGCCATGGAATTCTCTTAAAATTACATTCTTCAGATTCATCCAAATTTCTTCTTCTTTATCACAAATAGGATACTGGATCAAGAATGCAGGTTGGGGTTCAATATGTTCTGGTTCAGGTGATGATTGTGTTTGAATAGGTTCAGAGAATGGTTGAAAAGAAGGTTAAAAAATGGTTTCAAGAATAGGTTCAGGAGATAAATGGGGAGTGGGATGATTAGGTTGTGGGCTTAAGTGTGGGGTAGGTTATGGGGTAGTGTTCTTGGGTGATGAAAAAGGACTATTTTGATGAATTGGTGAGTAGTGTACTGACTCATCAGAATGGGATGGTAAGGGTTGTTGATCAAGGGGTTGGGCAGGAATAGGATCAGAATTGGATGGGGTAGAAGAAGTGTTCTTGGGGTGTCTCCTTGGTCCAGTAAGACCTCTACCCTTAGTTCTCTTATGTATAACAACAATACTAGGAGAACTTACCTCCTTCTCTGAGGCAACTTCATCATGCTCCTCCATGTGTTCTGATTGCTCATCCTATATCTCCACAGAATCCTCTGACTGCTCTGGAGTCAGTTGTCCAGTTATTATCGTCTTGGACCTCTCAAAGTGTGGATCATGCCTATCCTTCGATCTCGCCTCTGGTTCATCATCACATCTATACATTGATGCACCAGACTCTTCTTCATTATCCCCAACCTCTTTTACAGTCTCTTTCTTGAGTAGAAATTTCCCTTGATGAAATTTCTTTGCTTACTCCACTTAACTTTTTCACTAGAAATAGTTGGCAACAGAATGCTCAACTTATTCCCATATCCAATCATGGCCTTAATAAAAAATTCTTTTGAAACATCATAAAAATAATTTTCTCGTTCTCTACCAACAGCCTTTCAAGGAAAAATCCTTGTCAATCTCCGTCAACCCTATCGATTATAGCAGCCATAACTCGAATCTTTAAATCCGTAAGGGCATCTTGGCTGTGATGTTGCCCTAACATGATTTTTCCAGCAATATCCATCAAGAAACGAAGTGGCTCTGGCAAAAGCGACTTCTTTAGATTGGTCAGTGTTGCAGGCTCCTCACCGGTCTACTTTCCAACACACTTTTTCTCTTGCCCTTCCATATAAGATGTGATGTGGACTGGGCCTTCAGGTAGGTCGAACGCAATGGCCAAATGATCTCTAGCCAAGGTGACCCTGTTTCCCGAAAGAAACGTCTTTAAAGTATCATTGTCGCCATCCAGCTGCAGGAAGAACTCCATCACCTCAGGTTCATAAACCTTCTTGGGGAAGGATTCCAAGTACTTCCTCAGAACAGCTTGCTCGCACATTGTGAGAATGGCTTGATTCTCCGCCTTTTGTTTTCCAATGAAATATACAACATTTTCAACGAAAACTCCTTTCTCATTGACCCATCGTGTAGCATTGATGGTACCTACAACTTCATCGTTCTCATTTAGAAGCTCGATAATCGCCATTATAGAAAGTAGAGAAAATAGAAGATAGAAATTGAGGGTTTTCGGAAATATTCAGAAGCTCGTAAGTTTCAGAAGTGTAGAAGTGAAGAAGATGAAGTATTTTGATCGTGAATTATCAAATTCAATGTATTGAGTTTTGAGTTGTGGGTTTTAAAATTGGATTGAGTTTTGAGTTTTGAGTTGTGGGTTTTAAGAAAACGATTCGCATTCAAAACCCTTTCCAATTTTGGAGCCAAAGTGCAATTGATAGATACACCATTAAATTAGGTTAAAAAATAGAGGAGTGTATTAATCTTCTCTATTAGTAATCCAATTTTGAACAATTTTTTACTTAGAAAAATTTCTAAGGCAAAATACTGTTCTGATGTATATCAACACAGTTGTTTCTAAAACACTATTATGATGTATATCAGCATAGTTGTTTCCAAAACACTATACTTTTATATAAATGAAAATTACTTATCTGGATTCAGCTGAGTACTGTGATCAGCTGAGTATCACTTTCTTGAAGATCAGATCACTTTTTGGGATCAGCACAATAACATCAGATCAGTTCTCTAACTTTTCTGAGTATTACTTTTTCGATGTTTAGATCACTTCCAGACATCAGCACAGTAACATCAGATCAGTATTGTGTCCAAATCAGTTCCCCCTTTAGTAGAGAACTCTTCTTCTGTGCCTGTTTCACCTTGGTAGAAGTGTTAGTTCATGAAATTTAGGTGAAATACAGTACAGAATAGTAAATAATAATTAAATCACAATTTTAAACAAGGTTTATTCTAAGGTGTCTAGTGTGCTGAGTCAACAGAAAGGATATTTAAGGAATCATAGATTCCCCCTTAAATGTATATTCTCAATTCCCCTTAGTTTTACCAACTTCCTCATCGGGATTAGGCACCTTAGTAACCTTTTTACCTGATTGTGATGAATGTAATGGTCTTGACATGGTCTTATCCTTCTGGATTACCCTTCTGATGTACTGTTCTTGGTTTGGCTGATCTGCTCTTTGATATCAGCACAGTACCTGAAATGTTAGTACATTACTATATGCATGTAGGATCCATGTCTATCAATCATAAACTTATGCAAAGCTCTCTAAATCTAGTTTCAGCCAATGGTTTAGTAAAAATATCAGCTCTTTGTATATTAGTATGGATCTTTTCCATTCTAATGTTCTTCTTTTCAACATGATCCCTAATAAAACGATGCCTAACATCTACATGCTTGCACCTTGTATGTAAAACGGAATTTTGAGTAATAGCAATGGCACTATTGCTGTCACTGAATATAGGTACATTAGATTCCACAATTTTGTAGTCTCTAAGTTGTTGCATTAGCCATAGAAGCTGACTACAACAACTTCCTGCGGCCATATATTATGTGCTTCAGTTGTAGATGTTGCTACACTCGTTTGTTTATTTGAAAACCATGAAATGAGCTTAGTACCTAAAAATTGGCAAAAACTAGATGTTGATTTTATATCTATCCTGCAACCACCAAAGTCAGAATCTTAAATCATCATCTGCAGGATACCATAATCCTCGATTAATGGTCCTCTTTAGATATTTCAATATTCTTTTAGCAGTTTCCACATGAATTTCTTTGGGGTTGGCCTGAAATCTAGCACATACACCTACTGCAAATGCAATATTCGGCCTACTAACAATTAAATAAAGTAAAGAGCTAATTAAAGCACGATAATAGGATTGGTCAGCACACTTACCTCTTTCATCGGGATCCATTCTGTATGTAGGTAGCATTAGTACTCCAACAGTTTTACAGGTTTAATACCAAATTTATCTAACAAATTTCTTGTATATTTTTCTTGATTGATAAAGATACCATCTGATGACTGTTTTACTTGGAGACCAAGAAAGTAAGTCATCTCCTCCATCATGGACATTTCAAATTTACTTTGCATGAGTTTTGTAAAACTTTCACTCATATTTTTGTTGGGTGAACCAAAAATGATATAATCCACATAAATTTGAACTAGGAGAATATCCTTCCCTTCTTGTCTTCTGAACAAAGTTCGATCAACTTTGCCCCTAGTAAGAATAGTAAAAGAGTGTCATACCAGGCTCTTGGGGCTTGTTTCAATCCATAGAGTGCTTTCTTAAGTCTGTACACTTGATCTCCTTTTACCTCAAATTCAGGAGGTTGTTCTACATAAACTTCTTCAGTAAGTATACCATTAAGAAAAGCACTTTTAACATCCATTTGATAGACAGTAAATTTCATGTGGGCAGCATAAGCAAGAAACAATCTTATAGCTTCTAGTCTAGCTACAGGAGCAATAGTTTCATCATAGTCAATACCTTCAGCTTGAGAGTAGCCCTGAGCAACTAATCTAGCTTTGTTTCTAACTATAAGATCATTTTCATCTTTCTTATTCTTGAAAATCCAGCTAGTGCCAACCACATTGTGTCCAACAGGTCTATCAACAAGTTCCCATACATCATTTCTAGTAAATTGATTCAACTCATCTTGCATGGCTATTATCCAATTACTATCAGCCAAGACCTCTTTTACAGTCTTAGGCTCAATAGAGGAAAGAAAACAGCACTAGCAAAATAGAGATTTAGTAGGTTCCTCTTTAGAATCAAATAATTGTCTTTTGGTCTTAACACCTTTACTAGATTCACTTATGATCAGATCAGTAGAGTGAGCGGATTTCCATGTTTTTCTAGACTTAACAGGAACACCCTCATCATCTAAAACATGTATATCATCATGCATATCAGTATCATCAATATCAGCATGGTTCTTATCAACAGAAGAACAGTCAACCAGTTTAGGCATATCAATAGGTCTAGTAGACTTACCTTTGTCTTTTACCTTTTCTACATCATCATCTTGATTAAGGATGTTCAGGAAGGGGTTGTATGCTTGAACATATTCATATACTTCAGGTTCATCTTCATCAGTTTGTAGTTTCAGATTTTCTACTTTCTTACTGAGCTGATGGTCAGCAGAGTTTTGTACATGTTCATCGAAAATAACATGTGGTGTTTCTTCCACACAAAGAGTAGAGTAATTAAACACTTTAAATGCTTTGCTAGTTGAGGAGTATCCTAAAAATATCCCCTCATCTTCTTTAACATCAAAAGCATTTAATTTGCTCTTCCCATTGTTGTGAATGAAACACTTACAACCAAAGATATGAAAATATGAAATTCGGGGCTTTCTACCTTTCCATACCTCATAAGGTGTTTTACCATGAACCTTATTAAGAGCACTTATGTTCTGGGTGTGACATGCAGTGTTGATTGCCTCAGCCCAAAACATGTGTGGTGTGTTGAACTCGGCTAACATAGCTCTGCAAGCTTCTTTTAGTGTTCTGTTCCTTCTCTTAGCAACACCATTCTGTTGACGGGTTCTAACTGCACTTGTCAAATGCTGAATTCCAGATTTAGAATAGTATTCTTTGATATAGCAGTTTATAAATTCAGTTCCCTTGTCACTTCTAATTTTGGCAATGGGCTATCTCTTCTCAACTTGTAACCTCTTCAACAAATCAGGTAGTTGTGTCTGAGTGTCACTCTTCTTGTGCAAGAAGACTACACATGTGAATTTTGAGTAATCATCAACCACAACAAGGGTGTATCTCCTACCATTCAGTGTTGGAGGTTTTATAGGACCATGAAGATCCATGTGTAGTAGTTCTAAGACTCTACTTGTTGAGAGGGTAGGAATTGACTTAAAGGAAACTTTTACCTGTTTACCTTTTTGGCAAGCATCACACACTTGTGAATTGTAATAGATCTCATTGGGAATACCTTCTACAAGGTAATCTCTTGCAATCTTATTAATGATCTTAAAGTCAATATGGCATAGGCGTCTGTACCATAACCAACTGAGTTCTTTATGACTCTTAGTAAGAAGGCAAGCATCCCTTGCACATCTATTCCAATTCACAATGTAGACACTTCCTTGTCTTACACTAACCATCAGGATAGTGCATGTTCTTTTGTCAATTATTTCACGTTTACTGCTCTTGAATTGGACTTTGTAACCCCTGTCACAGAATTGAGAGACAGATAATAAATTGAATTTCAAACCTTCAACATATGAAACATCTTGTATTTCAACATCTCCATTCCTAATGTATCCAAATCCTTTTGTGATTGCCATGGAACTATCTCCAAAAATTACTTTGGGTCCTTATTGCTCATGGTAGTTAGAAAGTAAGGCATTGGTACCGGTCATGTGGCGTGAACACCCACTATCGATATACCAAGTCTCACCAACTGAACCACCTTTCTTGTATAGATCCAGTCGACCCTGCAAATGGAGATTTCTAATAATTTAAGTACCATTTATTCATTGGGGTCCTTGAGTGTTAGTAGCAGTAAGAGGCACCCAAATAAACATTGAAGTTCTGAATAATTGAGACCTCTTCAATTTTCTACCATACTTATCACAGAACAGTACTTTGTTGACCTTATTAGAAGTATCAACAGACTTATGATCTATTTTTCTGAGATAGCCTTTCCTTGGATCTACCCCTTAGTAAGATCAGTATGTCTGTAATAGTTCGAATATGGCCTAAAAGCCTGTTGATCATACGGTTTATAGATGCGTTTAGGTCTAATTCCTCACTAAGGATATCATAAGATAAAGGTGGAGGATAAAGAACAGTTTGGTTACGATGGGGAGGTACAAATTTCCTAGGTTTGGTTGAGTACAGCTGAGACTGCCTTATAAAAGGAGGTCTAGGCTGATTCCAACCTAACTGTGCTTGTCTAGCCCAACTCTGCTGAGTATACCTCTTTTGATGCCATAACTGTTCTGGTTTGGTCATCTGGGTATATCTCTGCTGAAAAGGTCTAGACCGAGCTGGTCTTACTACGTTTTTCTTTTTACCATTCTTGGTAGTAGGAGGAATGTAGTTTGACTGAACTTTAGTAGTGTTCTTAGGTTTTGTACCATCATCATATTCCATAGGTTTCTTTCCTTTATCTAAGGGTAAAGAACTTGAACTAGCACCATTAGTGTTCTTAGGTACTGAGGTAGATGAGCTAGGCACATCAACACCCAACCCACTTTTATCAGCTGGTGATCTATACCTGTCTGGCAATGTTTGATTAATCTTTGAAGAGTTAACCATGTCAGCCAGTTTTAGATCTAAGCTTAGTACTTCAGTTTCTAGGAATCTATTGCGCTCTTCAAGTTTTTCATACTTTTTCTTTAAATCATTGAACTCATTGGTCTCTATGGCTTGAGTTTTAAGCATACCCTGATATAGTTTGCCAATGGATGCATACTTATCTTTGAGTTGTGACAACTCTTCTTATAAGCATTCATTCAAGATCACTATATTAGGATCCACTTTTAAATGTGCTTCACGTAGACTGATGATTTCTTATTTTAAAGAAATGTTCTCATCACTGATTTCCATGAATGCTTTATTAGCCTGTAGAAGATCTTCTTCAGTCACTCCATTGGAATGATGAAGACTACTTCCTACATTGCTATCACCAGAGTCATATAAATCAGAATCAGAACTATCACAAGAACGGAAAGAAGTAGCAGAAGATACCTCTTGTTCAATCTTTGCCATTAGAGTTATTCCATCATCTGCAATGAAGGATTCTTTCTCATTGCTTGAAGGGTATTCAGATGAAGACGAGGGCAACTCATCTAAATCCGACTCAGAATCATTGTATGCCATCATAGCCTTCTTACCCTTTGCATATCTTCGATCGCGCCTTGCTTTCCTTTCTTCTCTGTCTTTTGAACTCAGATCAGGACACTCATAGATGTAGTGACCTGTTTCCACTACAAGAAAACGCATTTTTTGTAACGAAAAAATTGGTTACAAAAAACCATTTTTTGGTTACAAAAACCTTTTGTAACGAAACATTTTGTTACAAAAGTTGGTCTTGTAAAGCTCGTTGCAAAAGGTTTTTGTAACGAAAAAAATTCAATTTTGTTACAAATACAATTGTAACGACACCTTTTTTGGTTACAAAAGTTATGTTACAAAATGTTACACATTTTGCTCAAAATATGAACTTCGTTACAAATAAGTTGTTACATAAAATCATAATTTAGTACTAAAATATTAGATTTGTTACTAATATTTGTAACATTTTTCGCTCATTTCATTTCAAAAATAAATAATTAATAGAAATAACTCATAAGGTCATAATGCATTAATTTTATTTCACGAAAATAATAATTCTCCAACTTAAAACTCAATCGATATTGTCAACATATCCAGGAAAAAAATACATGTCATTTGTAGTTGATTTAGAAATAAAAATGTCTAAACATGTTCTAAACAATTATACAAAAATGTATTTGGACATTTCAACGTATCTAATAACTTGCATAAAAAACCATATCCTTGATTGAAGTCTTGATTAGTCTTCTTGTCTACGATCAAATTAAAGTGAAAATCCATCGTCCTACAAAAGAGACAACAATAAAATTTCATAAGATTAAGAATTTATTATGCACAAATATAAGTTTACTACATAGATAAAAAACATATTCAGTTTAAATAATAAAAATACACCAGCCCAACTATAAGTGAGCCAAAACAAGAAATATAAGCCAGCAAAAGGGCCACTCAACCCCAAAACCAAGACCCGATCAACTAATACCAACAGGTACAACACCTGAAACCAAAATAAAAAAATTAGTCAATGCCCTCAAGAAAGCAAAACAACACAATAACACATCAATTCCTAAAGCATACATAGCTATATATACAACAACCATCTGATCAAACATCGCCAACACCTTCTACTAAAGGCATAACAAAACAATAATTTATATAAAAAAAATGTTTTAGAGAATAATAATTCCACATCACTACATAGATGATGACCACATCAGAGAGGACTTTTAAAGTTTGGATGCCACATGAACAGATAACTTAAGAAGAAATTCTTCAATCTATTATCTAGTAAATTACTACAGAACAAAACATCACTCGGGAACAACAAAACCCATGGAGTTTCCTTGTATTCTATAAATATTAAATAACAAGATTATTGTGGACATATCCCTTCAAAAGATACTTCACATATTACTTGCCTGCAACTAGACTACTTATGATGGTCATAAACTATAGCTAATAAAAACTGCATACTGTTAAAATATTAGTACTTAAAGAATCTAATAAAAAAATAGTATCGGGAAAGACTCATTTCAATGGAAAATTTTATGTTTAGTTCGAGCATGATTGCCAAGAGACACCATCAAAATTATTGAACAAAAATAGTGTCATGATAGACATGTAATTACTCAAAGTAAAAAGTCTAAAAAACATAAGTAGAATGAACTACAAAAATGTGTTTGAAAGAGAGATATCACACCCATAAGATGTTGAGTTACCTTTTTTTCACATTATAACCTGAGACCTTCAGAAATGTAGATATTTTTGACTCAATCTCATCAAATCTGCAATAATAAGAACGTACCATAAGAGCGAGATAATTAACTAGTTTTATAGATGCCAATGATATTGTTTAGCAGAAACACCTTTCTTTTGACCATTTAACAAAAGGTTCATCCATTTTGTTAACGACCGCTAGAAGCTTAGTGACTCACAGAGTCTTCGCTAGTTGTAGCCACCGTCTACTACCGTGCGACCGCTGCAGTCTCAGAAGCTAACCGATTTACAGCCGTCGATGTCCGCCACCTCGTACTAATGTCATGCTCGCCAGTCTGCCCACCTCTCTACCAATAAACCTATTTGTAGTTTCTTTATCATCTAACAAATTTCTAACTAATACATTTACTGAATTGATTGAGTTAATCAAGAACCTATGCTAAAACGACTTGTTAAAATTTCTAATGCACACACCAAGTTAGCAAACCTAGTTAATCGATAGGACAGATAGTTGTAACCTTATAAATAATATATAGCTCAGAAAAGCAAACACTGATACAATTTTCATGTCTAACATCTTATCACCTAGTGAACAAAAATGTTTCTCCCTGTTTCTCTAGCGTTTATTAACAAAAAGTTATACACTCTTTTGTAATAGAACATTCAACTTTATTATTTAAATGTCAACCATTATTATATTTTCTTCTCACATATCTTTTATTATCACTACAACCGTCTATTATATAAGGGTTGTTATTTTTATTGTAATCAAACTTTCTCTCAATAAATAGCATTACTTATAGTAGTCATTGGCTAACAATTGGAATGAACAAAACAAAAATACATCTTAATATCAACTATTAAGTCATAAATTTGGGTCAACAAAAAACATATTTAACAAACATAATATAAATAATAACTACAGCAGCATACACAAACAAAGTGTAGTAACCACAACAGCAACCTTGTGATTTCATTATGCTTAACATGAACCCAAAATTTGGTTTACACGACAAACTCCAAAATTCAAAACCAAGTTGTCAGTCAGAAGAAGAAAAAAATTCCCACATGCTCATAAATCGGATTACTCTGTTTGATAGACATAAAGTCAACATGATTTAAATATTTTAATCAACAAGTAACACTGAATTTACTCAGCAAATTAATACTTACCTAAGAAAGGTGACCGGCGAATGGTAAAGAGGCGAGAGGAGAAGGGTAAGAGGCGAATTTAGAAATTGGATAAGGGTGGGTATATACGTACAAAAAGTTAGAACTCAAACACAAAACTCAAACAAAAGGAAGAAAAGAACAGGACAATTTGCAAATTAGAGTCGACATAAGAGAACTAAGAGAGAAGAGAGGAGTTACCTTTGATCGCAATTAGCGTAACCGCCGCTGAGAATCGTCTGAATTAGGATTTTTTTAGAGGGCTTCGCAATAGAGTACGTTGTGGCACCGTAAATCGATCTCAACGGAGGTTAGATGTGATGGTGAGAAATCGATCAGCCGCAAGGCACTGCCGTAGAACACACTGTGAAATTTAGGTATTGTGGTGTGAATTGGGAATTTAAAGCCTCTTTCTCAAATTCCTTTTTTTCTAGGGCACTTTTCTGAAATTACTTTTACGCTGCATTCTAACTTCTAATTTAGATTGCAACTAAAAAATACTCTGTTTATTATAAGCCCCCAAATAATTAAATGAAGTAAATTTTAATATATATATATATATATACTATTTGTAACAAAGATTTTGCTATTTGTAACGACAATTACATGCTGTTATTTAAAATAGGACTTTTTGTAACCAAAATAGAATTTTGTTACAATATGTCAACTTTTTGTAACCAATTTTATATTGGTTACAAATAAAATCGTTACAAAAGATGCATTTTGTTGTAGTGTTCTCACAATTATAGCACAAAGGATCATTAGTAGACTTTTTAATAGGTGAACGGTCTCGGTTCCTGTTCTTCCTATCAGAAGAGTTCTTACCCTTCTTATCAGATGAGTTCCTATCTCTTTTGTTCTCATTAGAGACATCATCTCTCCTTTCAGAAGATTTGTGATCTCTTCTGGTCCCAGAAGAGTCCTTGTTACTAGAACCCTTAGTCTCCTTATAGAATCTCTTATATCTACCATATCTCTTGTTCAACCTATCAAACCTCTTTATCATTAAGCTCATCTGATCCTTAAGACTAAGATTAGAACTATCTAGCTCATCTTTTATGCTTGAGGACTTAGACTTAGATGATCTAGACTTCCTAGAGGAAGAGGCTTTGAAAGCAACATTCTTAGAAATGGTTTTCTCCTTATCACTACTAGTTACTGGATCTTCTTCATCTAACTCGAATTCATGAGCCTTAAGTGTTTAGAACATAGTTTCAGCAGACCATGAATCAATATCTTGAGTGGTCGTGATGATCATTTTGACCATCTTCCTCCTCTCATCTAATGCCTTAAGAATTCTCAGATTGATGTCCCTATCAGTATATATCTTACCCAAAACTTCAAGATCATTCATTATATTCATTATGTGGGTAAAACGAGTATCTAGTTGGTCGATAGATTCGCCAGCCTTCATTTTAAATGATTCAAATTTCTGGACCGCAGTAGACAATTTGCTTTCTTTGATTAGGGTTGTCCCTTCACAAAGAACAACTATCCTGTCCTACATTTCTTTAGCAGTTTTACATTTCAATACTTTTCCTAGATACTCATTAGGCAAGGTATGCAAAATGTAATTCTTTGCTATGTTGTCTAGGTTATTTTGTCTCATTTCTTCTGAGGTGAGATCAGACCTGGGTTTAGGCACGAGTACGCCTATAACTTTCGATGGCTCGATAGTAGAAGTGTTGAGAGTCATTGTTGTGATTGGTCCCTCCTTGATGCCGGATACCATTAGATCATGCGTAGAGCTGAATATGGCTTCCATTCAGAGCTTCCAGTAGTCATAATCTTGCACAAAAAACTTGGGCAATTTATTAGCATTGATTTTCATTGCCATAATTGTATGACAGATAAGATCAGTAAAATAGCAAGTAGATCAAGATTATCAAGTAATTTAATAGAAAGTAAAAGTTCAAGGATCAGTTCGATTTAGTACAGAAAGACTTCCCTCAATGTCTTCTGGGTAATCAAGAAACAGCAGTCCAAAAGAACTACTGCTCTGATACCACTTGTTGGTCCCAAAGTTGAGTTAAGATAAGCCTGAAAAGTCTAGAGAGGAGGGGTGAATAGACTTTTAAAACATTTCTTAAAATATCAAAGTTTATATGTGGAATTAGTGTTCTGATACAGTACTGTGCTTACTCAGATCAGCTCAGTACTCCCAATATTAATATGAGCCTTTACAGTTTATACTCAACTCTTGATTTTGAACTTTAACTTCTGTAAACAATACTACTGTTCTTGGTATGAAGTAATTCGTCTACTCAACAAGATTTCTCAATCAAGTTGTTTATACGAATTCTTAAGAACTTATAAGAATATAAAACAGTAAGTAATATGAACACAAGATTTATAGTGGTTCGACAACTGTCTACATCCACTCTCACAACTTCAGTCGTGATGTTTTATTAACTCCTTGAGTTTCTTGTGGCCTAAAGTCCCAAAACTAAGACTTTGATCTTATCGATTATACCACCAGGTATATCTTCGATCGACTAGTAATTTCTACAAGTAACTAGCAAACTTGTTTTACAAAATCACAAACTAAACGTAAAGTAAACTTCTCTGAATAGTAGCCTTTGATTCTTCTCTTCAAAACAGTGTGGCTTCTTCTCTTGTGTTGATCTCCTTCTAACTCTGTGAGTCTTCTTGCTTGAATACTTGAATATGTCTTCGATTGCTCTTGAATTCTCTTAGATCAGTAGTAAGAGTTTCAATAGTCTTTGCAAGTAGAAGATCCTTCGGTATTTATAGAACTTAGATTGACAGTTAGCAGTTTGTGAAACTAACTCTCAACTAACTCTTAATCGCTTCTTTTTGTAACTTATCCTTATAACCGACTCTTTGTAACTTATCTTCAATTCCAAGTCAGCATATCTTCAAATATATTCCATTACAACTTAATTAATAAGTTTTCCAAAAAATTATTCTTCTTCATTTTTACTGTTCTTAGTCAAGTAAACACACTTCTCAACTTTAGTTCTGCTCTTCTTGAGAATACTTATGTGCTTCCTTTCAACTCTTCTAAGATTAGTCTTCTTATTCAAGTAGTCTTCTGAGTCTTCTTAGTCTTCTGACTTGTAGTCTTCTGATCTTTCTCTAGTTTTCTGTTCTGAACTAAGTATGCTGATTACAAGAATACAAACTTACATATAAAACCTATCTATACATCAACTAAACTACATACAAAAGAGTTTATCTAAATCCTATTCTATAAGCTGTCTATACAATATGAACATCAGCTTAGTTCCTAACAGTTCAGAATATTTATCATATAAGATCAGTAACATATAAGATCAGTAACTCAGATTATATGTCTTATCAAAATGACTTAGTTAAGATGACTTACAACTACATATATTATTAAATTTAAGTTGTTTTTTGGCCATCAAAACTTAATCTCATCAACTAGAACATTGTTTATAGGATTCATATCCCAACACTTGAGGTATCTAAAGGGCACACCGGGTCAGGGTCTTTTTTATAAAGCTGGAGCTGATTTCTCTTTGAAGGTTTACTCAGATAGTAATTGGGCAATGTGTCCTATCACTAGGAGAAGTATAAGTGGGCATGCTGTCTTTCTTGGAGAAAATTTGGTGTCTTGAAAGTCCAAAAAGCAGCCGACTGTGAGTAGATCTTCTGCGGAAGCATAGTATAGAGCTATGGCATATGCTACCTGTGAGGTTCAATGGTTGTTGTTTCTTTTAAGAGAGATGAAGATTCCTCATATCTATCATGCCCTCATGTACACCGACAGTAAATCACGTATAGCATGGCTCATAATCCGGTTATGCATGACAAAAATAAACACATTCAAGTTGATTACCACTTTACAAGAGAAAAAAATACAAGAAGGGGTCCTCAAGCTCATTAATTGTTGCTGACATTTTTACAAAGCCATTGGATCAATTTCTTTTTTATCTTAATGTTTCCAAGATGAACTTGAACAATATACATGTTCATCTTGAGGGGGGGTCTCAAGAGTGTGAGTCAAATAGTCAAAGAAGGGGATAGGTCATATATAAGAATAATTAGTTGGTGAATTACAACAACTTCTTCTCGCTTCTTCTTTCTTTTCGCAACTCTTGTTTTCTCTCCTATCTTCCATAGATGGAGTTTCTTGTAAAGATTCAATTGATTTGAAATGAATAAATCTTGTGTCAATTCTTCTAGTTTCACGTGAAGTTGATCTCAATTAATGAGACAGTAGTACTTATACTATTTGAAATTAATCAAATATAAAAACTAGATAACAAATAGGTCTAACAAACTAATATAATATTTGATAAAATATACTCCATCCGTCCCATACTTGAAGGCACAAATGAATTGGGCACGAGTTTTAATGAATGAATTGTTTATTAGTATTGTGTAAGATAAAGTGTGGGTAGTAAAGACTTTTCAATTTTATAAATAGTAATAAAGTTACTTTTTAGTGTAATAAAGTAGTGACATTTGTTGTAATATTGTGATGTTTTAAGGAGATTCTTTAAAAGTGTTTTTGCTATTTTAGGTAATGTGTCTTTAAGTATAGGACGTCCAAAATGGTAAAATGTGCCTTCAAGTATGGGATGGAGGGAGTATCTCTTTCTCAAACAGAATATCTGCATAATATTTTATAAAATATATATCTATCTCAATAAGTCTTTCCTACATAATAATGTTGAGTTTTCAATTATTGTATTCTTCTTGAATTTTCATTTTTTAAGTTATAAAAAAAATTGATTAAAAAAAGAAAAAAAAAAACTTTATGGTTCAGCTTTCTTATTATATCACGAGACCATATTAAAAGAAATTTATTATCCTCACAAGTAGAATTTAGTTATGTGATTATCTAAGCTATGACATGACACCATTTAATACTATTGTACATTTCTTTCTCTGGATACTTCCTCGACACCATCAATCTAAATCATAGGGTGGGGCGTGGGGGGCATTTTGGCGTCATTGGATAATTGCTCAAAATAAAAAAATACTGACTCCGATTCAAGGGAATTTGCAATTTTGGAATTGTATCCATTTTAGAAAATGTGTAATGAGTAATATTTTGAGAAATAGTTTTATAAACTTTTAAAAAAATATATATATAAATTGAGGGTAAAAAAGTAATAACATACAAGTAAATATGTTTATATTTTGAGAATGAAGGTTACAATTTTTTTTTTCTAGTGTGCAAATTAGTATGAGACGTCCCAATATAATAAGGGGAAGTTACACATATGTGCATTTCACATAGAGTTTTTTCTATAAAGTTCAGGGTTTGAATGTTATTTCTAATAAGTTCAAAGCAACACTTAGATTGACAAAGTTACCCTTGAAATTAAAATTATGGTTAATATATCTTCATTATTCGAAATTTCGAAATTTTATATAAAGATTTTAAAGATTATCGAAATTTGTGCTTAATTAATGGGATTATCAAATGTTAAAACTTTCCTAATATAAGAGACAATTGAATCTGAAGCAAGTTTTTAAATTTACAATACTTTTGATTATTTGTTGGATATTGAAGAATTCTATTTTAATGTCCATTATGAAGGGTTAAGTGTTAACTCGTTGATTTAGTATGATGCAACGTTTACTAATAATCATGGAGGAAACTATATAATTTGTTAGCATTGGAATATTATGAAGTATGGAATAACATAATTTTGCATTTGCATATACATATACATATGCATATGGAATATCTGCATATTATATATAAAATTTTGCATATGCGTATGAAAAGAGTGCATATGCACACATAAAATTTGCATATAAATCTGTAAAATGCACATTTTTATATCTGGATTAAAATGTTGAGAAACATAATTGAAAAAATGTCATAATGGTCTAGTAATAGATCATGAATGGTAATGATTATACTAACCAAACTTCGTTCTACAACAGTATTTTCCTCAATTGAACTAATATTGTTCCTCTCAATAGCAATAACCACATAAAGATTTACTATTTTTTCTGAAGTGATCTTACAAAACTCTATGAGTCCCCCTAAATCAGAATCAGAATCTAAGCAACAATTATTCATACCCCCAACAGAATATGAAATCGATGGATTACATGCGGATAGAATTGGGGACATACGAGTTATCTCACAAAATATCTCCTTGAATGATGAAGTTTCATTCACACGAATCAATTTACTTTTGTCGTTGAAATCGACCTTCAGAACAACAGAAAATTTCATCTCTAACCAGGGAGCCAAAAAATATAAAGTTTATGAGATTGCTATGTAGAATTTGAAACGACTTATGACTCCTAAACATGAAATACGCAAATGATCGATGTATGTTGGTTGTATATACGATAGTGATGCAATCAATACATACAATGGGATATCAAAATCCAGCAACAATAATAACGACGATGGTTCAATTTAGGGTTGATATGCAATTAATTATTCAGAGGAGTTAAAATCGAACATAAATATAATTCAAAATTCAAATTCAAATCATCTCCATTTTTGGCAAAATTCTTGTATAGTAATAAGGAAAGTCAGAAGATCACCTCATTTCGACGGATAAGGAAATTTTAGAACAATAAAATTGAGGAATATTGATTCAATTATTCTAACAAATGTAACTTAGGGGCATAAGAGACTAATTACCTAGTTTTTGACCTTTAGAGAAACGTTTAAAAAATATTGTATTTATAAGAATAAGGGTCTTTGGAAAGGACCTTAAGAGTAGAAATTCTCATATAATAAGTGTGTAAATTTCTATGGAACGGAGAATAATAAATAGTGGAAACTCAATCCTTGACGAGCTCATTTTTTTAAAGTGTTTAATTCAATCCATACCATTATTTTTAAGCATGTACCACCATATATTCAACTCGTAACTCGTTTTTAAACTTGTATCACAATTTAATTTAGTACAGATCATCATTATAAATCCATACTGCCATCCGAAAAAGAAAAGAAAAATTAAACTTAATTTGCAACACACAATAACCTTTTTCCCAGTTATTTGGCTGTTTATAAATTCATCAAAAAAAAAAAAAAAAAGGAAAAATTCGATACGTAAAACACTTATTTGAGTCACTGTTCCATTTTCCTTTCCGAGGCACAATTTTATTTTGGCGCTCAATAATGGGACTTTGTGTCGTTTTGGACATGCATGATTAAATGAATCTATATCTCGTGAGATAAAAACGAATCCATCCCTTTATTTTGAAATCACAACAATTAAAAACAGAGGGGTGTTAGCTGCACACGAGGGAGGTGGATCGACGCACAGTTTCGGAGATGGAAATGCCTACGTAAATGTTATAACTGATGGACTGTAAATGTTATAACTGATGGACCGTGAGTTGGAGAACATGGTCATATTCTTTTGAGTTTTGAAAAAGAATGGTAATAATTAAATTAAAAATGTTTTTTTTTGTACTTTTTTTTAGTTAAGAATGTTAAAATTAAAATAAAATAAAATTATTTATCGATCGTGACATCTATGTGGCACCTCGGCAGCTCTCCACCTCTCTACAAGTTCGGACTTTTATAAAATTCTTTCATGGTATCAGAGCCTCAGACAAACGACATGTATTTAATCTTTGCTAAAACAATTCCATCCATTTAAATTGACCAAAAGGTAGTGGCGCAAACTATATACCTAGGGGTGGTTCGATACGGTATACCGACCATATCGAACCATACCGTTATCATACCAAGCATTTCGATATTGAAAAAATTCATACCGTTATCGTACCGAAATTTCGGTATACCGTAATCTCGGTATACCAAAATTTTCGGTATGTAAAAATTCATACCGATACCGTACCGTAATTTCGGTATACCAAATTTTCGGTATACCGTACCATATCGGTATATCGATTCATATCAAAAATATTGAACCATCATTTCATATCGAAATACCGGTATACCAATTTATACCGCGGTATGATCATTTTCCATACCGTTACCGTACCGAAAATTTCAGTATACCGAAAACTTCGATAACACTACAAAAACGCTCGTTTTTGCCGACGAACGTATACCGACGGATTACCTTTCCGACGGCTGTACTGACGGATTACCGACGGAATTCAAAGTCAGAAGACTCTGCCGACGGAATTCAATTTCCGTCGACTTTTCGGGCGGAATGCCGACGGATATGCCGACGGACACTAAGAACTCTCTACACGGTGTCGTTTTTGGGTCACCGGCCGACGGATTTTTCAGTCGGTATTGTAAATTTCCGTCGGTAACCGACCCGCATTAACTAACCGCCTCTTGATAGACTCCCAAAATTAAATCTGGTCATTACCGACGGAAATTTCCGTCGGTAACCGACCCGCATTAACTAATCGCCTCTTTATCGACTCCCAAAATTAAATCTGGTCATTACCGACGGAAATTTCCGTCGGTAAAGGCAATTTTTTTTGTATATAAACTGAAGAACAGATTACTTTCTTTCTCTTTCGAGAGAAAGAAAGCCCCCCTGCCTCCTCCCTCCTCGATCCCTCCTCCCTGTTTCTATCTCCTCTATTGCGCGAAGAAGAGGCTCTGTCGAGGTGTTCTCTCAACTCGATTAGAAAATCTATACGGTACGCTTTCTTAATTTGTTAATAATTAATTTTTAAGTTATATTGTATTGCCTATAATTATGAATTAAATTGCATGTGTTAATTTAAATTGTTATATAGATTCATATGAAATTGTTTGTAGTTGATGTATATAGTTAATTATTTTGAATGTATGTAGTTGATATATCTAATTAATTAGTTGATATTGTAAGTGGATAATTGCCTATATATAGCTAGTTGATGTATATAGTTATTTATAATAAATTAATGTGATTTGTTAAGATCGATATTGCATGTTTTGCATAATTGATGTTATATATATAGTTGATATTATTGTTTAATTTGCATATACGTTGGAGTGGAGTTAATTACATAATTAAATTATGATATTGTAAGTTATAATTAGCTCGATTAATATTGTTGATTTACTAATTATGAAATTATTGATTAAATTAGGGGCTTTGTTAATTATATTAGGAAATTGTTATTTTAAAGTTAGAAAAAATTGTTACTAAATTTATTAGGTTATAGATTGTTAATTAAAATTGGAAATTATTGAATAAATTAGTTATTGTTGAATAAAATAGGAAATTAGTTATTGTTGAATAAAATAGGAAATTATTTATTAAAATAGGTTATTATTGATTAAATTAGGTAGGTTATAGATTGTTAATTAAAATAGAAAATTGTTAATTAAAATTTGAAATTATTGAATAAATTAGTTATTGTTGAATAAAATAGGAAATTAGTTATTGTTGAATAAAATAGGAAATTATTTATTAAAATAAGTTATTATTGATTAAATTAGGTATTGTTGATTGAATAAAAAATTATTTATTAAAATAGGTTATTATTGATTAAAATAGGTTATTATTTAGGGATTAAATTTGAATTTATTAGATTATTGTTTTTTATTAAATTAAGAAATTTATTATTAATTAATTAGTATTATATATATAATTTATTAATTTAAATGTTTAAATTAAATAGATGACTGGAAAAATGGTGCTGGTGCCTCTAGTGGCTCGGGATCTCACGGGGCCTCCGGGTCACGTAGCCGATCAAGGAAGAGTCGATCGAAACTTAGACCCGAGGCGCCGACGCCTACACTGCCACAAACACCATTATCGTCGCCTCCGCCACCCATTCCACACCCGTCGCCTGATCAGCCGTCGTCTCATTCGTCTGTCCGGGACCATCCTATTGTTCCTGCTCGGGATGGTCGGGAGCGCATTTGGGCTACAGATGGAGGAGTGTAAGTAATTAAATACTTTTATTGTTTAATAATTAATAATTAATTAATTTCGCATTCGTTTTAATTTATAATGTGTTTTGTTTGTTAATTAATGTCACAGATTGTTACCTGGTAACGAGGTCTCCAGGGCATGCACGATTGCTTTTGGCTCTTTACCGATCTCTGCGGGTGCAATTACCTGGTCGAAGGTCCCAAAAAAAAAAAAGTTGGCGTACTTCGAGGAATTTCAGGAAGTAATTAATTACTTAATTATTTAATTAATGTTTGTTAATTTGTTCAATAATAAACAATTTATTATATGTGCAGAAACAAACCACTTGGGATCGGAATATGTACTCAGACCAGGCTATGTTCAAGTATTTCTGTAAATCGGCGCAAGAGCAGTATAAGGATTTAATGTACGAATGGAGAATGGCATGGCGGAGCGATGGGACGACGCAGAGCTTGGGTAAGGATGATAATGATGTTGTGTTGTGGGATTCATTGACGAGGGAGTGGCTGGATCCTGCGTACATCAGGAAGTGTGAGATTGCTAAGGCAAACCGGAGATCCGACGTTGGGGGTGGGATGTCCAGGCATCGGACTGGAGCCCGGTCCATCCTTGAGCAGTCGATGGTCATTGTAAGTGTTTATTAATTTTTTAATTAATTTCAATAAATTTAATTATATATTTAATATATATAATACATAAATTTAATTATTAGGAACGGGATACGGGGCGTGTACCCACTCACTTGGACCGGATGAGCATTGCTCATCCGTTTAATGCTGATACACAGCAATCCACATACGGGCGCACAACTAACCTCCACGTAAGTAATAAAATTGTTTAATTAAATACATTTTTTATAATTTATTCTATTAATTTAAAATTATTAATTATGTAGTTGGAGATGAACCGGAGGATGGCCGAGATTGGAACTCAAGTCGACCCTACTCAAGCCGGAACCAGCAGTGCCCCTACAGTTGAGGAGGTGGACCGGGCTTATTTGGAAGTTGCCCCCACCACCCGCGGACGAGCTCTGGGCCTTGGTCGTATGAGCGCTGATGTCAGGTCCGGCGCTGGTCCGTCCCAGACGGCATCGCAGGGTTCCGTATCTTCCACCCCAACTCCTGATGTGACGATGGCACAATTCAACCATTCATGCATGTGATGCATGTGAATATGGGTCGAGAGATGGGGTGGTCGGACGAGAGGATCGAGGAGGTTTATCAGAGAACCATGCAAGCTCCTCTACCGACGGCGTCTGTTCCCCCAGGCGGCCCCCCAGCCTCCTCAGCCTATGTCCCGACCATGCAGCAGGATGATGACATCGTCGATCTGGGTCAGCAGTTCGTTGGCAACGACATTGATTTGTGGACCTTTGGTCAATGAGTGTCTTTGAACAATTTTATTTTTTATTTCTGTTGAACAATTTTATTTTTATGTCTCGTAGAACTATTTACATTTATGTCTTGTAGAACTATTTATTTTAATCTGCATTATTGTTGAACTATTTACTTTTATGTTTAAGTATTAGTTGTTTAATTTTAGTTATGTGTGTTTTATGTGTTAAGAATGTGTATATTAATTTTAGTTATGTTTTATGTGTGATTTTGGATGTGATCTGTATTGGATCTTCATTTATGTTTGAATGTACTCTGTTTTTTCATGTTTGTGTTTATGTGAATGTGAATGTGAATGTGATGGGAGACTTTATGTGATAGATAAACAACATTTTCATTGAAAATTGCCTTGAAGAAAGGCTGTTGTTGTGGTTACATTACATGCATACACTTAGCATTACATAAACTTAGCAATACATATTAGAGGCATAAATTTAGCAATACATATTAGAGGCATAAACTTATGATTACATCCAGCCTATAAATTTGAACATATAGGGTAGAACACATAATATTATGGCCATGATAAGAAAGTTCCTCTGCTTCTTTAGCTCTTGAACTTGTCCAGCTTGAAATTCTACTTCTGATGTTAGATGATCAGATGAATCCTTATAGATTTCACCAACTACTTTTGCGTTATTCAGCTTGTTGTTGAGCTCTTGATTTTCAAGCAAAAGTGAGTCAATTCTCCTCACCATGCCCGGAAACATTCCGTGTGAACACGTTCCTTGTCCGTGGATTTCGTGTTCATCGGCCCAAACAAAAAAGGAGCATCCAAGACCACTTAGTGAATCTGGGCAAGTATAAAATAGTCTACCTCTGCTTTTTTCTTGCTTCGAAATGCACACACGAGCTTCTTTTCCACAATGGCATACCACAATTTTCATGAATGTGGAAGATGAAGACATGAGTTTCTGTATTTTTTTTTGTTTTTTGATGTTTGTTAAGAAGTAGGTTGTTTTGAGTGTGTATATATTTTTCTTCTGTAATTTTTATTTTTTTTATACGCGCCTTTTACCGACGGAAAGGTATTCCGTCGGTATAGACACATGTTCAATGCCGACGGATAATTTCCGTCGGCAATGTAAATACCGACTGAAATTTGTTCAATGGAATCTGACTGATTAGACAGGCATTTCAAATCGTTGGTACCGACTGAAATTATCCGTCGGTATTGACAATACCGACGGAATTTAGGCGCGCGATATACCGACGGACTGACATTTCCGTCGGCATGTAGTATTGAAAAACAGTCCAGAACCTCAAAACACGCGAAAATTTTGGAGTGGAGCAAAAAGTTAAGGGAAAAATTTGGATTGGAGCGAAAATTTAAGGTATGTTTTTCTATTAATTAAGTGTACATAGTTTAATTTTCAGTGTGTAATTTTAATTTGGTGTTTAATTTTTTAGTGTGTAATTTTACTACATAGTTTTTACTTTTAGTGTTTAATTTTTAGTGTGTAATTTTAATTTGGTCAAATTGTTTAACAGATGGAATTGCCGGATCGTCGGTGGATGTATTGTACTCCTAGGCTCGTTTTAGGAAATGTGAATGTTGAATTTTATGATAAACTCGTGTCATTTGTTGAATTTGCAAAGCTACACCCACATTACATGTCTGAGGATTGTATTAGGTGTCCGTGTAATGCTAAGAAATGTAAGAATAGATCATTTAAAAGCATTGATGAAGTCTTATGCCACGTTGTTATGAATGGGTTCGTTGAAAATTACTATAATTGGACAAGTCATGACGAACAACGGTGGCCTTATAATTTTGATCAAGTCTTGTACTATTACACTACTGCAATTTATGAACAACCAGTACACGTTGAGCATGTCGGCACCAGTAACGATCAAGAGTTTGGGGTGGAAGAACCCGATATGTATCAAACAATGGTGATGGAAGCCGGTATGTCAAATATAGAGGAGGAACCAACGGATGAAGCATTTCAGTTTTATGAGATGCTCAAATTAGTCGATCAAGATTTGTACCCAGGGTGTGATTCTCATTCTCAGTTGTCATTTAATGCTCGACTTATGGCTATCAAGACGGAGAACAAGCTATCTAACAGAGCATATGAGCAAATGACACAATTATGCAGTGAGATTTGTCCTGTCGATAATAAAGTACCTACGACGTTTCATCAGAGCAAACAACTGATGAAGAATATGGGTTGAGAAGATTGATTGTTGTGTGAATGGTTGCATGTTATACTGGGGTGATGACGATAGCGATCTTCTTATGTGTAGAATGTGTGGCCATCCCCGGTACAAAGAGCCACGACGGAAGGGACCAGGTGGTCAATCGAGCAAGACAAAAAAGAAAGTGCCACACAAGAGGATGTATTATCTTCCTATCATTCCTCATTTAATGAGATTGTTTCAATCTAGTGCTACAGCTCAACACATGACATGGCATGCAAGAAATTCTGAAGATACTGAGGCTGGGGATATGAGACATCCGTCCGACTCTGAAGCCTGGAAACACCTTGATAACGTGTTTCCAGGATTTGCTTGTGAACCGAGGAATGTGAGATTAGGCTTGAGTACTGATGGTTTTGCACCGTTTGGGAGTTATGGAAAGAAGTATTCTTTGTGGCCGGTGATACTGACTTCGTATAATCTACCTCCATGGATGTGCATGAAACCTCAAACAATGTTTCTGACTGTATTGGTGCCTGGTCCGTCGAATCCAAAGCATAAACTTGATGTTTATCTCCAGCCTCTTATTAAAGACTTGATCTTCCTATGGGATAACGGAGTCCAAACGTATGATGTTTCTAGGAAACAGAACTTCACGATGCGTGCTGCTTTATTGTGGACCATTAGCGACTTTCCTGCATATGCTATGTTGTCCGGGTGGAGTACAGCAGGAAAGCAAGCTTGTCCGTATTGTATGGAACATTCTGAAGCTTTCAGTCTCCCGAAGAGTAGAAAAGTTTCATGGTTCGATAATCACCGAAGGTTTTTACCTCGAGATCATCCATTTCGAAGGAATAAGGTGGACTTCACGAAGAATGTAACAGTCACAAACAATCGACCGCCCCTTCGAAATGGTATTTTATACATTTATTTTAACATGTTTTTTTGGGTTACATTTATTCTAACATTTATTAATCGTACAGGACAAAGTCTGTTACATGAGATTGAGTGGACGGGTTTGAAAAAAACTACGGAGGAAAATGCAGAAGAACACAACAAAGGAATCCCAGGTAACTGGAAGAAAAAGGGTATTTTTTGGGACTTGCCATATTGGAGTTCACTATTGCTCCGACACAATTTGGATGTCATGCACATTGAGAAGAATGTGTTTGACAATGTGTTTCACACAATCATGAACACAGAAGGCAAGACGAAAGATACTCCAAAGTCCAGGGAAGAGTTGAACACTATCTGTCGCCGTGATGAGTTGGAACAGGATACCCGTACAGGTAAATATCCAAAGGCTTGATACACACTAGATAAGGCACAAAAACAGGAATTGTGTAGGTGGATTAAAGAGTTAAGATTTCCAGACGGCTACGTGTCAAACATGAGTCGATGCGTAGACACAACAAAAGGCAAAGTTGCAGGGATGAAGAGTCATGATTGTCATGTTTTTATGCAGCGCTTGATACCTATTGCGTTTCGAGAATTTCTTCCTCTGAATGTGTGGAGGGCTGTCACTGAATTAAGTCTCTTTTTTAGAGATTTAACGTCTACAACAATCAAGGTTGATGATATGAATCGTTTGGAACGAGACATTCCAGTTATTTTGTGTAAGTTGGAACGTTTTTTCCCACCTAGCTTCTTTGACTCGATGGAACACTTACCTGTTCACTTAGCGTATGAAGCTAGGATTTGTGGTCCAGTGCAGTACAGGTGGATGTACCCATTTGAGAGGTGAACAATTCTATTTCTCTCATTTAATTAGTTTTTAGTATAAGGAGCCTTATTTTAATTTGTTAACTATTATAATTTTAGGTATCTCCACAACTTGAAGCGGAATGCTAAACAGAAGGCAAACGTCGAAGCATCGATTGTTAATGCGTATTTGAATGAAGAGGTTGGCATGTTTTGTTCATATTATTTTGAAGACCATGTCAACACGAGGATCAGGAATGAACCACGTAACTTCGATGGTAGAGGTACGCAACAAGAAGTCGATGGCATGCTCTCTGTATTCAAGTCTAAGGGGCGACCTATAGGAAAAGTCACTGAACGATATTGGTCAACACACACAGTGGCTGAAATAGCACAAACGTACGTGTTATTGAATTGTGATGAAGTTCAGCCTTACATTGAGTAAGTATATATTTCATATATTTATCATCTAATTAAATAGCACTAAACGTGCGTCATTTATCATCTAATTGTGTTGTGAATTATTAGGATGTATACACAAGAACTACGACATGCAGATCAAAACATCTCAGATAGAGACATAGATACTAGTCTTCAACGTCAATTTGCCCGATAGTTCCAACGTTATGTGAGTATCATTAATTGAATTTTACGTGAACAAATAATTGTTTTGATTAATGTTAATTTTAACTGTACGTATAGGGACAATCGCACGATTTTCAGAGCCGGTTCTTACAGGATCTCAGCCAAGGACCACTACGGCGTTTGAGGACTTACAACGGCTATATTGTGAAAGGCTACAGGTTTCATACATCAGAGTATGCATCAACAAGAACGACTAAAAACAGTGGTGTTTGTCTTAGGGGTGCGAATTACAATGCAGATGCAAGTGATTACTTTGGGGTGTTGCACGAAGTCGTTGAAATTGAATATTCGGGATATCCAGTGAAAACCGTAATGTTGTTCAAGTGCCATTGGTTTGACACATCCCCTTTAGGAACCAAAATTCATCCGGAGTACAAGCTTGTGGATGTTAATTCGAAAAGGAAGTATAGCGGGGATGATCTGTTTGTATTTGCCTCTCAGGTATCTCAAGTCTACTACTGCACGTATCCAGGAGCTGGAAAACGTAATAGATCAGAATGGCACGCTGTTTGCAAAGTGAAGGCAAGGTCAATGGTGGAGGTCCCCCAAAAGGAAAACAACGATGAAGATGAACCTCCGTTTCAAATGGAACAAATAGAGAATCAAACTGAAGTGTTTGCGGGAGATTTTAATCTTTCGGTAGACTTGACGGCTGCAAATCCACAATTGATTGTTATTGAAAACGATAGTGGACATGAGGAGGAGGATGAACATGACGAGGGGGGGAATGAAGAAGATGAGGAGGAAGAGGAAGATGTGGCAAATAATGAAAATGAAGACGAAGATGAAGATGAATATTAAATTAATGTAACCTAGCTATTTTATTTTGTACAATTTATAAGATTTCATTATTTATCATTTGGTTATTTTATTAATTAACTTATAATTTGGTTATAAAAATCATTTGGTTATAAAAATCCAATGGCGACGGAACATATCCGTCGCTAACGGCAACGAGCCAAAGCCGACCGAAATATCCGTCGCCATTTCCGTCGCTAACGGCAACGAGCCAAAGCCGACCGAAATATTCGTCGCCATTTCCGTCGCTAACGGCAACGAGCCAAAGCCGACCGAAATATCCGTCGCCATTTCCGTCGCTAACGGCAACGAGCCATAGCCGACCGAAATATCCGTCGCCATTTCCGATTATAAATGTAACTTTCTCTCATTTCACGCGTATTTCCCCTCAATCTCTCTATATCTCTCCCTCTCCCTCTCCCCCACTCCACCTCCTTTCCGAATATAAAGCCTCCTTGCCGTGGTCGCGGCCGCCGCCCATCCTCCCTACCTGCAGCCGTCGCCCATCCTCTCTCCAAGAAAGCCGTCGCCCACCGCCTCCTCTGCCGTCGCCCACCGCCTCCTCTGCCGTCGCCGTCTACGTTTGAAAGGTACGTTTTTTTTTTGTTTGTTAAATTTGGTCTGAATTGTTGCACCGCATATGAGTCTAAAGTGAGAGAGGTCACCGACGTCAACGTCTTCTACTGGACGAACGTTACTTGTTTTTTTTGTTTGATTTTAATATTTTCTCTTTTCATGTAAATTAAGATTATGACATGTTTTTCACCGGACGTTGCCAATCGAATTTTAGTTGAAAGATCTATATATGCTTTGTATCTTAAAAATCATTTCACCGAATTTGATTTTCTTATGTTTATGTTTTCCTTTCGAATTGGATCGATGATGCATTGTTGAAAAAACTGTGTTATCTATATGATGCTTTCAATTTGGAATTTAATCTTGAAATCCCTATTTTATTTGTTTGGATTTTCCGGTTCTATTTGGCTTCTCACGAATATAAGAACATCACAAAGATGAGATTGTCTCCGTATCACTGCATCCCTTCGCTGATATTAAATATAAGAAAAAATAAATCAATTCATCAGTTTTTATTGGATTCATAGTGAATCAATACCTAGATTTTGAAGGCCTAATCACTTGATAAATAAATCAGTTCATCAGATTTTATTAATAATTATTCCTTGAATTATTGATTTATTTATTGTACTCTAAATCTCTTATCTTTGAACTACCAGCATGACCGAAACTATGCGAGCCTAATGAAGTTACTTGATCTCTGTTGAGATATGTTCAATTTTTATGATAATTTAATTTATGTTTAAATATATAAAATGACAATTGAATCTTGATTCTTTGGAATTGATTTTGAAATGGCAGGGATGGAGTCGAGTCAGCGAAGGACAATTTAATATACTCCACGGTACGTATTAATATACTCACATTCTTGTTAAATTATTTCTCATATAAGTTTTTGTTAATGTTTACTACGTTGTTTTAATATTTCACAGAGCTTTTTCAAGCATTCTAGTGAGGGGTATAGTTGTTATAATCAGCAGCAAAATTCTATTTGCTTCTTACTTGATCGATCCTCTGCCAATTCCGGAACACCATTCGATGCCTTAGCACTCTGGTCTACATCATCAAGTTTTTGTTGTTTGCTCAAGCAAAGGACGACGATTTTGTTTATTTTGATGGATGTAATGTAGATTTGTGTATTGAATTATTTAAGCAATTTTGATCGGGTCGGATCCCGATCGCAAATAATTTTTTTTTAAAATTTTTGGTACTTACCGACGGACTATTTCGTCGGTTTAGCGTCGGTAATACCGACGGGCGAGCCGACGGAATATCATTTTTTTTAAAAAAATTTAATACTTTTCCGTCGGTAAATTAAAATAATAAAATTTAAGTCCAAAATATACCGACGGATCTACCGACGAAAAATTGATTTGGGATCCGTCGGTACAGGCGACCCGGTTTGAAAACTTGGTTTGAAAACGGGTTGGCTTGACTGCCGACGGAAATGAATCCGTCGGTACAGGCGACCCGGTTTGAAAACGGGTTGGTTTGTATCCGTCGGGAATCCATCGGCATATACCGACGGATGCATATTTTCCGTCGGTAACCACTACCGACCAATTCATTGACGACGGATGAAATCCGTCGGTAAGTGCCAATACCGACTGAATATCCGTCGGCATAACCGTCGGTAAAACACCTCTTTTTTGTAGTGTAATTTCGATATTTTTTCGATATGAAAAGCTCGGTATACCGAAATTTCGGTATATTTTACCCTCCCCCCTAATTATTGAGTATACCTCTCCAACTTTGTTGAGTATACTCACCCTCCCTATTTATTTATTTATTTAATATTCATGTACAATACCCAATTTATCCTTTTAGTAAAACATTCATTAGATAGATATACCCCCTTAAAATGAAACCCTAACACCCTGTTTTAAAATAAAATTTGCATTTCATGATATTTAGCAATTTAAATACTTTTTTAAGTATTAAATGACAAAATATATTGAAATCTTAAAGATAAATGATTTTATGTAACTATGAACTAATATTTTCAATAAGTTGTATAGAGTTTTGCAGGATAACTTAATGAGGAGATCGGACTCGATTGTGATTCATTGGACACGATTTAATAAAATGAGGAAATAATTTAAAAAATTGAAATAAATTATAATAGAATTGAATTATAAATAATAAAATGCATATTATATCAAATAAATTAGTAGAAATAGAGCTTGTTTTAGGAATAGAGTAAAATAGATTTTATTAAATAAGTTATAATAATAATAATAATAATAAAACATTATACTCCCTCGCTTGACTTTCATACCTACTTTTTTTTAGATACTTTAGAAACTCTATCCATACAATATCTAAAATATTATATTTAATGTTATTATTTTTATGGTACATATATATACACACAAAACTTGCTTATTTATTTTTTTATAAAATTATATTTATTATAATATTTTTTAAAAAGGGACACTAAGTATGAAAATTAAGTGGGTATTTCATAAAAAAAAAAAAACTAAGGAGGAATGCAAGAATCTCTCCTCCTCTCTCAGTCTGTCTCTTCCACCTTCTCTCAGACTCTTTCTCTCAAACTCATCTTTTCAAGAAATTCATCATCTCTCACTCATCTCATCTCATCTCCTAGCCTTTCCTCTAAAAAAATATGGCCTGAAAGTAACATATCATATACCTTGGAGTTGTGATTTGCATAGTATATGATCCGGCTTATTGTGATTTGCATAGTATATGATCCGGCTTATTAATTTTATTGGATTGCTGGTGAGTTTTAGTCATTGCAATGTTTGTTTTGTGACAATTTTTTCTACCGTAGACCTGTCTTATGCTAGTGCTCACTTCAGTTTTAGTTCAGATGGGTTGCTGTACAAAAATCATTAGTTAAACATATTTTTATGATTTATGATAAATAAATTTCTAGATGCTATTATTTCTAGATGCTGTTAATTAAATATTTTTATTATCTATTTTAAAGGTGCATAGAAATTAATTTAATTAATTTTTTTTTAATGTCCATTTTCATATGATTTCGACTAGTTTCATAACTATTACTCATTTGATATGTGACTAAAATGAATAGGAATGTTCTAAGATTATTTCTATTTGAAACTGCCAGTACAATATATATAAGAAATACATACACACATATTCTCTAAGGAGGGTGTATTCAATTGAGATTCTGTTGGATTTTTTTGGACTTTTAAAATCTGGGGGTATTCAATCTGGATTTTTAAAAGTCTTTCAAAATTTTGAGGTATTCAATACGGATTTTAAAAAGTCTTTAGATATCTTTAGGTATTCAACAATCTATGGATTTTAATACTCTATGGATTTCGTTGGATTCTCCTTCAAAAATATAAATAAATTTCACTATTCAAAATCTCTTCTAAAAACTAGAGATTTCAGCGGATTCTCTCAGAAGGCCCTGAAAGAGAAGAAAAAAAAAACTTTGTTGTTTTTCTGACAAAATTTCAAAGTCTCCTTCGAAAGCACAAAATCCTACACAGCCCTCTTCTTCAAACGAAATAATATCAAGAAACGTAACTATGTTCTTCAATAAGCATCATAGATTCTTCACCATCATTATTATCGTGAAAAAGATTACATCTCTGTATTTTAAAATTATGTTCCCTCTTTAAAAATTATAGTATATCGGCACAGTTGACACCGTTAGGTTAGCAATAACATATTTTCGATCGCCTAATTTATAGCATTAATGCCAACTTTAAGATCTCAAGAACATTTATTCACGATCTTAAAGTTAGCACGTGGTGTTCGATATCATCTAAAAGATTTTGGTGGTCAAGGTCGTTACCCCAGAAATGCAATTGAGTTATTCAATTTTCGCGAGAGATTTTTTGGTATTTTCAAATCGAGCAGAGTTAGTATTGGCTGGATTACATAACTTTCTTCGGAAAGAATGTTATGAATTTCCAATCGAATATGAAGAAGATCAAGATTCACCACATCTCGACATGGAAGAGAAAATTTGGAATTGCTTTCTCAGAGCCAATTACAACACAGAACTGAAGACGAGGTATAACCGTGGAAATAATAATTTTTTTTTTGAACTAATATATTTTTGGTATTTTTTCTAAATAATTTAGATAATTTTTTTTATATACAAGTGTATTCGATATACGTTTGCATCCATAGTTTTAGGGGCGCAGTTTATGGAAATCCATGTGAATTAATAAAAAAATGTGTATTTTAGAATCCTGTCAAATCTATGAAAATCCATATAAATCAATAAAAAAGTCAGTCAAACTCTGCATAGAGTCTATGGATTTTCTAAATCCACTTACTTTTTAAAGTAAAAAAAAATCAAACAGAATCTCAATTGAATACACCCTCCTAAATCTAAAGGTTAGAGACACGCTAGTTTGAACTTTAAACTTTAAACAATAAAAAGCAAGCTTCGGATGACTTCCATGGTCGCCTAACTTCCGACCACTCACCTCGCCGGTCACCTTCATCACTGGTGTCTACTGCTCAATCCCAACACAGCAAACATTCCTGGTCGTCTTCCTCAGCACATAGCCATGGCCGCCTTCTGAAATTTCTTTGCAGCGATGTCCACTCATATCCGGTGGACGCCGCGTCGCTTTCCTTTATCATCCAAGCACAAGTCGCAGCCTCATCAGGGAGATTCTCTCTATGCTGGCGCCGCCTGTCACGATTCCCGGCGTCCCATCGTCGTACTCCAACCACGTTGCCGACCAGTGACTTCCAAGGCGGCGGCCACACATGTCCTAGGCAAGGGTTAGGGTTTTCACATCCCAATGGGCCTACTAATGGGCTAGGGTTTGCAAGCCAAGATGTGCAACCCCAGTTTCAATTAAGGGCGCGGCTAAAGGCACCCAGGGATCCTATGAGGACACCCACGCGATGAGAACACCCACAAAACGGATGAGGACACCCACGTGGAAAATACAAAATTACCCTCCCCTCAATTAAAACTGTTCATTCTCTCTTTCTCTCCATTTCAGTACACCCAGGCCACCCCTCCCTCCCCATCACTTCCAATGGCCGCCGCCCACCCACAACCTCCTCCCTCCGTGCGCGGCCGCCGCCCACCCACCCACCTCCTCCCTCCGTGCGCGGCCGCCGCCCACCCACCCACCTCCTCCCTCCACGCGCGGCCGCCGCCCACTCATCTCCTCCCTTCCAGGCGCGGCCGCCGCCAACCTACCCCCTCCCTCCCAGGCGAAGAAAAGCCCGCCGTCGCCGTCAATCCGACGACACCAGATCTGTAAAAAAAAATGCGTCGCCGTCCGTCTGTTGAAGAAAAAAATTCATCGCCGTCTGTCGCTGTGTTGAAGAAGCCCGCCGTCCGTCGCTGTGTTGAAGAATACAACATCATCCACTTTTACTAATTGATTTGACATAAAGTTATATAAAATAATACAACATCACACACTCTTACACAATTGATTTGACATAAAATCACATCTCATCCTACTCAACATCCCAAAACAAACATACACAATCCCTATTCATCAGAATTTCTCAATCCAGGATTTCCCCATCCCCATCTCCCACATCCTACATAATCCCAAAACAAACATGCCCTAATTGTTTTGGGACTGTAAAAATTGTAAAAAAAAAAAAAAAAAACTTACCTGTGGGTACCGGCGACGTGCGTGGATGGCTGGGTGGGATGAAGGAGAGGGGGAGGGGTTGCGGCCGCGAACGGCCGCGAAGGGAAGGGTAAGGAGCTGCGGCCGCGAATTGCCGCAAAGGGGAGGGGAAGGGGCTGCGGCCTTTTCGAACATATTAAGATTTTATTTTTGTTGTTGAAATTTTGAATTTTTAGGATTTTTGATGTTTTGGTGGTGATGGTGGAAATCCAGATGATTTCGGGTGTGAAATGATGAATCGGAATATATGGGTGTACTCATCCGGCATTTTTTTTAAAAAAGTGCAGGAGGGGTAAAAACGTCTTTTCACACCACCCTAGGGGACAAAAAAAAATTCCCGTGGGTGTACTCATAGTAAATCCGGGTGCATTTAGCCGCGCCCTTCAGTTAATACACTCCCAGGATTAACACACCATTTTCAGTTAATACACCCCAGGACACTCATCCCTAGTTTCGCTCGATACACCTCTAGTGGGTAAACCCTCATGTTTCCTTAATACACCCAGAATTGGTTCACTCTCATGTTCCATTGCCAACCATTTCTTGCTAGTTGCTGCTTGGTCGACCACCAACAAGGAGGAGCCATTTTCTCCGTCTTAATCAAGCCAAGAAGGTGTTAGAAGCTAGGGTTACTACAAAGAGTCCTTAATCCCTCACCAAAAGAGAGAAACCACAAAGGTAAGCATAAATGACATGCTAAGAACCTCCCCTAAGTAAGGCTGAGCAACGCAACCGAACTGAAATTGTGAAATCGAACCGAATTTCATTATAATTAACCGAAATCGAACCAAAGAAGGGTAAAATCGAAATAAAAACCGAAAAACACCTAACAATTATGAAAATTCAAATAACAGTCCAAATAATTCAAATTATACAAATACAACCCCAAATATAGTCCAAATAGTTTAAATTATTCAAATACAACCTCAAATATAGTCTAAAACTCCAAATAACCATCCAAATAAGTGAAATAACAACAGCAAAATAGTTCAAAAGATAAAATTAAGAGTCTCTAGCTCGGTAACTCCTTGCCTCTAACTTCCCCCAAGCTCTCTTCAATCTCTAGCTCATTGTCTCCTCCTCCTCCTCTATGATAGGGTTTAATCTTGATGAACCAACACTTGAGTTTTCAACCGTTGACAAATCTAAAAATAAAAAATAACATGTTAATAAGCCAAAAGATAACATTAAGTCATTAACAAAAGATAAAATATTCACTTAAACTTAGAAGTTAGAACGTTGTTACCTTTCTCATGAGTCTCAAGTTATTCAAGCAATTCTTCATAAACAGGATGGGTTGAATGTCGAATCCAATCTTGAGCACAAATCAAAGCTTCAACTATCTTAGGAGTTAGAGAACTCATAAATGCATCAGGTACCCTTCCACGGGCACTAAACGCAGCCTCCGAAGCAACGGTTAAAATTGGAACGACTAAAATATCACGAGCCATTCTTGAAAGAATTGGAAATCGGTTTTAGTTCACCTTCCACCACATTAAAACGTCAAATTTTCCATCTAAAGTGACTTCACTCAAGTAGAGTTCAAGCTTACTTTGCTTTCGACTAGCCATTCCACTTTCAACTCTTTGTCTCTTGTACCTTGCTTTAGAGAGCGACACATCACTATCTTCCTTACAATTAAGCGCCCCACTTGAACTTGAGGTGTTCTCATTTGCTTCATTCAACGACTGATACTTGGTATTATATTCATTGAACACCTCAAAAAGTTCATTTCTCACCTCTCGAAAGATAGTATCACCCTTATCCGCCCCATACATCACAACCAAAGAATATTCCAAATACCCAAATTTATCACGTGGATCAAACACATTAGCCCAAAAGATGATTTTAATTTGTTCATTTTTTCCGCATCTCCCCAATATTTATCAAATTTCTTTTTCATGGAATCACCTAACCTCTTAGTATCAGAATCTGTACTTACCATCCAATCATTCAAAATGCAGCACAAATCACTAACCTCACTTAAAAAAGTGTTAGACGTGATATAAGGTGAACCAGAAACGTGCATAGTCAACTTATGAAAATGCTTCAACAAATTAGCATACTTACGAATTCCAATCAAAAGCACATGGAACATTTAAATACCCCAAATCAATCTTATAACATGGATCTAATTTCTCAAACTTCTCAAATGCCCTTTCAAACTTTTCAATCCTATCAAACATGTCATAAGTTGAATTCCACCTTGTAGGAACATCCAAACATAATGATTTATTACTTTCAATTCCCTCCAACCCTGCACACTCATTAAATCTCTTCAATCTAGCAGGTGAATTCCTAATGTACCTAACTGCATCTCTCACACGCTTTACTGAAGGATCAATATCTTTCAAACCACCACCAACCACCAAATTAACTACATGTGCAATACATCTCATATGAATGTATTTACCACTTGCAATTGCAGTTCCCCAATTCACAACTTTTCTTTTCATGAATTTTATAGTCCTATCATTTGAACTTGCATTATCTACCGTTATGGTAAACAAATTTCTCAACCCCCAATCAAGAAGACAATTTTCTAGTGTTTAATTTTACCAAGGTACAAAATTGATAATCTTCTTATATAATTTCTGCTCATTATCAATGAAATGAGCAGTAATGCACATGTAATTAATTCTTTGCAACGAAGTCCAAGTATCAGTGTTAATACACACTCTTTCACAGTTCGCTTTCAAGAAAGACTTCAGTTTTAACCTTTCATTAAGGTACAATTGATAACAATCCCTCGACACCGTCCACCTAGAAGGAATAAGAAACCTAGGACATATTTTACTCATAAAATCCTTAAACCCTTCACTCTCCATAGTCTAAAATGATTTTTCATCAATCACAATCATTCGTACAAGAGTTGCCCTAATCTCTTCAAGTACTAATTGTAGAATTACTCTCATTCTCATCTTTGGTTGGTTGCAAATTTATTAACCCTTGTTTTGTTTCTTGATTTCTAGGGTTGTTCATGCAAGCTTTCAAGTTATTGTTTAGTGATGAAGTGTTATTTCTAGTAGGGTTATGATGGACACTTACCTAAATTAGCCACTGCTAGTAAATATGGAAAGATATATCAAAGGAGAAGAAATGAATCATCTACAGCTTGATTACAATAATTAGATTATCATTTACAGCTTGATTTAAGTAATTAGATTATAATTAAGATCAGTAGTTGATAATTAGATTAATCATGCATTTATTACATTAGGAGTCAAACGTAGAATTAATAGTGATAGCATATTCCATTGTAAGACACCTTGAATATTCATTTTGAATCCATAACAGTTTTGCTAATTACTAGATATTTTTGTGCATTCATTCGAAGATTCTAGAATAACCTCGAGGGAAGTTCCATCAATTGGCCTCAGAGTCGTTACGATCCAACACTCACACTTCCGTTCAATCATCATCACCATGGTTTCAAACAAGCAACGTTTTGAAGACATGGAAAAGTCCATCAATCGACTAACCGACGTCGTGCAGACACTATCTCTGTAGATGGGGAAGCGTTCGGACGAGGACAGTGGTGAAGGCAACATGAAATGGGGAAGAAAGCATCGTGCGCCGGGCATAATTGACCGTGGGCAAGGCTTACGCCGTTTTAGACGACGAGAGCACTGCCCCAACCAGGAAGGACAAGAGGGCTCACACGGGGACAATCCATTTGTAGATAACCCAGGACCCTTTCACCGAGATGGGTCCGAGACGAGCACAGACGGTGACGAGGATGAACAAAAATCGTAGACAGAATCCGAATCATCGGCTCGAAGTAAACGAAGGGACCGATCGATCGAGCACCGACCAAGGGGACCTCGCATTGAGTTTCACAAATTCAGTGGCGACGACGCCCTTAATTGGGTAGACAAAGCCGAATAATATTTTGAATGGTAAGAAATAAGATTACGCGACTGCGTACGCATAACCTCGTACTACCTTGAAGGCGAAGCACGGCAGTGGTGTAGATGGTTCGAGCAGGTAAACCAGAACCATATCATTAATTGGTTTGAATTTAAAGAATGAATTGTTGCCAGGTTCGGAACGACCAATGAGGAGGATGTGAATGAGATCATGAGCCGCACCCGTCAAACTGGAAGTTTCAAAGAATACTTGAAGGAGTTCGAACGATCAATGAGTAGAGTACCTCATTGGCCACCGAGTGCCTTGTTGGGAGCATTTATGGTAGGTCTCAAAGCTGAGATCGGGGTTGAGCTTAAAATGTGGAAGCCTCGCGACCTAAAAACAGCCATCGACCTCGCTGCCCGAAAGGACGAACAACTGTGTTTAATGCGACCAGGCCAACCATCAACACAGAATTTTACACCTGCAAATAGAGGGTTCCAACCACGACCCAACCCAACGCCACCAATCGGGCCAGGGGGAAGCTCGACGAACAACCACTTAACTACAGAAGGAGGCAGTCCAGCGAACATAGTCGACCATGGCCGTGTGCAATTAACAAATGAAGAGATACTGAGATGAAGACAGGCGGGTCAATGCTTCACTTGCGATGGGAAATACACTTGGAACCACATCTGCCCCAATGCAAAACTAATGAATCTCGTCATCGATGAGGAACCAATAGTTGAACGGGAGTTCGAGATGGCTCCCAAGTACGACGAGGAAGACATACCTATGGACGACAGCACAAACCCCAAAATGAAGGAGGATTTGATCTCCTTTGACAATCTGGAGGATCACGAACGCGTACGGTCCCTAAGGCTCGATGGGCATATCGGACGACAACCGATCATTATCCTCGTCGATAGCGGCGCCACCTTAAATTTCATCACGAAAACGCTGGCCGAATACTTGGAACTACCAGCCACACGAGGAGGCAATGGTTTCGACGTCGTTACAGGTAGTGGTCATCGATTCTTTTGCAATACTAAACGCGATCAAGCTCCTGTGGTATTTCAAGGAATCCTATTTCGCATGACCCTATACTCAATTCCAATCCCAAAACATGACGTGGTGTTTGGCATGCCATGGCTCGAGGCAGTGAGTCCTCTCATAATGGACTGCAAGGAACTAGCACTCAACTTCTGGCTAGGAGACGAACTCATACTTCTGAAGGGGATCGGGTACACTCCACCTTACCAAATCGAGGCGAACATGCTGGAAAAAGAAATATCAGGAGGCAGCGAACTGTTCCTATTGACCTCTGCAGGAGTGCATAGTACGAGTGACGGCGTAATGGAGGAAAACGACGAGATAACGCGGTTGCTCGCTGAGTTTCAAGACATCACAACAACACCCACTTCCCTACCTCCAACTAGGGATTTCGATTACCGCATTCATCTCGTGGACGAAACCAAGGCAGTCAATGTTCCCCCTACCAGTACACGCACTTTCAAAAGGAGGAGATCGAAAAACAAGTAGGCGAGATGATGGGCTCCGGTCTAATTCGGTACAGCACTAGCCCCTTTTCCTCCCCAGTTTTACTTGTCAAAAAGAAGAATACCGCGTGGCGTTTTTGCACTGATTACCGAGCCTTAAATGCATCCACAATAAAAGACCGATACCCAATCCCTACCGTGGACGACATGCTGAACTGCACGGGGCATCGTACTTTTCCAAACTGGATTTACGGGCGGGCTACCATCAAGTCCGCGTCCATCCCGACGATATCTATAAAACTTCTTTTCGGACACATAACGGTCACTATGAGTATTTGGTAATGCCTTTTGGTCTTTGTAACGCTCCTTCCACTTTTCAAGCAATAATGAACCATATCTTTCGTCCTTATTTAAGGAAATTTGTACTAGTTTTCTTTGACGATATTTTGGTTTATAGTAAAGATTGGAAAACCCACTTGATACACCTTCGGATGGTTTTGATAATTCTTAAAGAAAATCAATTCTTCATCAAACCTTCCAAATGTTTTTTTGGGGTTCGTGAGGTTGAATACCTAGGGCACTTCATTTCGATCGATGGCGTACGAATTGATCCACGTAAAATTGAGGCTGTCCAAAATTGGCCTGTTCCAACGTCTGTAACCGAGCTCAGGGGCTTTCTCGGCCTGGCAGGATACTACCGGAAATTCTGCTGCAACTATGGGGAAAAAGCTCGACCGCTCCATAACCTGACCAAGAAGAATCAATTCATCTTGACTGACGCTGCACAACGCTCATTCGATGAACTGAAAGCTGCAATGAGCACGACACCCGTGCTGGCTCTTCCAAATTTCAAGGACGACTTTGTCATTGAGATAGACGCATCCGGATTCGGGATTGGTGCAATCCTATCCCAATCTGGTCGTCCTGTAGCATACATGAGTAAGAGCATTTCTGCCTCGAAGAAATCTTGGTCCGTATATGAGAAAGAGATGCTCGCCATCCTCGAAGCTATTCGAAGTTGGAGACCCTACTTAGTGGGGCGTCGCTTTAAAATTATAACAGACCAGCGGAGCCTTCGTTTTCTGCTAGAACACCGTGTTACCACCCCGGAACAACAAAAATGGATAGCCAAACTCGTCGGTTTCAAATACGAGATCGTGAATCATCCCGGGCGAGAAAACGAGGCAGCAGACGCATTGTACAGATGGGAGGACCACCACTCTCCTTCTGAATTAATGACACTTTCCTCACCCACCATGGGGATTTGGGAGGAAATCGATGCTGCTACACCCAACGACACTGAACTAGGACCACGTCTCCAGCAGGTACGAGACGCGGGCGGTCGCCTAAACGATCTGAGTATCCGCCACGAGTGTTTGGCTCGCCACGGGGCCATTTGGGTGCCGACCGGCGACCTACGACTTCGGCTCCTCGCTGAATTTCACAGATTTGTATTTGGTGGACACTCAGGTATCCTTCGAACATTCAAACGTATATCTCAACTCTTCTTCTGGCCAGGCCTTAAAAGGGACGTCGCAGCCTTCATTCAGCAATGCGATGTATGCCAACGCAACAAATCGGACAGCTGTAACCCTGTTGGCTTGCTCGCCCCCTTACGCATTCCCGAACAGATCTGGGTCGACGTCTCGATGGACTTCATAACCGGTCTTCCTCATTCTAAGGGAAAGGATACCATTCTAGTAGTCGTTGACCGCCTCTCTAAGTATGCCCATTTCGTTGCACTGCACCATTTGTACTCAGCCAAGGACGTAGCTGATCTGTTCGTCCACCACATCATCAAGTTGTACGGGGTCCCACGCACCATAGTGTTCGATCGAGATCGCGTGTTCATAAGCACATTCTGGCGCGAATTGTATAAACTTATGGGCACCACACTAAAATTCAGCTCCGCCTACCACCCACAAACAGACGGACAAACGGAAGTTGTCAACCGATGCCTTGAACAATATCTTCGTTGCTTCGTTTTTGACAAACCTAAAGAGTGGGAGAAATAACTTGCTTGGGCAGAATACTGGTACAACACTTCTTATCACCGGTCGATTGATATGACACCTTTCGAAGTGGTTTAAGGACTGTTGGGAATTATCCCAATACCCAATAATAGTCCCCCAACAATGTGGTCCCCAATTCTTGTGGTCCCCAACTCCTTTGTGGGAAATTATTATGGGACCACATTCCCCATCTCCTTTGTGGGGAATTATTGGCACTTGTGGGTTATGGACCGTCACGCTAGGGATCCTTTGAGACTCCCGGGAATCTTTTGAGATGCCCTAGGGATCTTTCGAGACTCTCAGGAATCCTTTGAGACACCTTTAAAATTACCAGGATCTATTTGAGACGTAATTTAAATATGAATTATCATAAATCTAATTTTATAATTTAAACAAATTAAATCAACTAATTCATGTAATTAATGTACGGTAAATAATTAAATCTCTAAACATGCGGAACTAAGGGATTACGTGTTTACCTTTGAATCGGAGAGATACCATTGAGAAGAATAACAACTTCAACCCAATTGCCTTATCAAGTATTCCCTAAGTCCTAGCCCGTTGATCCGGTGGGAGATCTCACGAACTATTAACTCTCAAGGAAGAATTAATTTTCTCTTGTTGCACACACTGTAATTTCGAAAATTACAGATCTCTCTTTTCTGTATTTTTGGAGAAGACCGATTTTTCTATCACCCTTGTGAACAAGCGGTTTTTCCTCTATTTATAAGAGAGAGAATAGTCAATTTATTTATTAGAAAATATAGGAGATCTAGAAATATTTTATTCTCCAAGAGATATTATATTATTTCCATATCTTTCTCCATAATATTCTCTCCCCAAAATAAGCGCTACTTTGCTCTCTTTCTTGCAACAAGATTAATTCTTATCTTTTTAATTACCTTAGTTAATGAACTTTTATTGGGCTACTTGAGGGGCCTTTAGGAGAATTAGGATTAGACCTACCAATGGGCCCAGAAATCAATATTGAGCCACAATATTTTTCCAGCCCATTAATATTAATTCATTCCACTATAGAATTAATATTGCACTATCCATCCTAACCCATATTACGAAATATGGCTCCCGGTTATTATTTCCCGTGTTTAAGATTCAATGTCCATCAATTAATTTAAGCTACTGAATGCTTTAATTAATTAATATCTTTTATTCCTCAGAGCAAGGACAGCTCAACATTATTATCATACCGGAAATAAATTCCACTGATCAGATTTGATATGATAAACCTTCTGAACCCACCAAGGGGACATAATCAACTTGACACTCCAAGACACGATTCTCTGTATTAATTTTGGCAATCTGTCCTATAATTAATAATATTGCCCAAAATATAAAGTATTGAATCACATTGATTCTTTACCCATAATAAATCAAAGCAATACTTCTTAACTACAGACAATTCCATTTAAGTGACAGAGATTAAGAAATCAACAACCACTGAGGTCTAATTCTTCATTCCTTAAGCCAGTCTAGAAGAATTACCTCTCTGTAGGTCCTATTCAGCACATCATAATGCACTAGTGTAATCTCTTGGTCAAGACAAACCAATCTGAGCCTTACACCTCAACTTCTACCAATGGATTGTTCAATTCCATCTAAGTTGTGAATCAATTGTACTTATATACAAGGAATTGACAATGTGATCTTCTGTGATCTTCTACACACCACATTATCTACAATGTAAAGTACATCTGAACGTTTATGCAATAAATAATCACCATTCATTATATTTAAAGCAACCAGTGACAAAAATTTATTTTCATTAATAAGTGTAAAAATCAGTTTGTATACATAAGTAGCACTAAAAGCATACTTGCCAGTATAACCCTAACAATCTCCCACTTATACTCAAAGTCTGCTTTTAAGTATACTACAGCACGTCCATGTTCTACGTGTCCTAATAAATTCTCCCACTTATACTCAAAGCAGCTTGGCAACGCACTTGACCCCCATTCCTTCCACATGTCTCATGAATGTACTCTGAGGCAGACCCTTTGTGAAGGGATCAGCTAGGTTGTCTTCCGATGCGATCTTTGCCACCACTATATCTCCTCTCTTAACGATTTCTCGTATAAGATGGTATTTCCTTTCAATGTGTTTGCTTTCCTTGTGAGCTCTTGGTTCCCTTGAATTTGCAACTGCTCCAGCATTATCGCAATAAATAGTGATAGTGCTGGGCAAATTCGGAATCACATCCAAGTCCACTAAGAAGTTCTTAAGCCAAACCGCTTCTTTCGCTGCTTCACAAGCAGCTACATATTCGGCTTCCATGGTAGAATCAGCGATGCATTTCTACTTCACACTTCTCCATGTCATGGCTCCACCCCCCAAACAAAACACACTACCCGAGGTAGATTTTCTAGAATCCATGTCTGATTGGAAATCTGAGTTCGTATAACCCACAGGGAATAGACTGTCTGACTGATAAACCAACATTCTATCTCGAGTTCTTTTTAGATACTTGAGAATGTTTTTAACTGCAGTCCAATGTTCTTTCCCTGGGTTACTTTGATATCTTGCTACCATGCCTACAACAAAGCAAATATCCGGTCTCGTGCACAACATTGCATACATGAGGCTTCCAACTGCCGACGCATATGGAATGTTTCTCATCCATCTCCTTTTGTGTCTTAGGACACATCTCTTTAGATAGATGAATTCCATGTCTGAAAGGAACAAATCCTTTCTTGGAATTTTGCATGTTGAATCGTTTCAAAATAGTGTCTATGTATGAGGTTTGGGATAAGCATATCATCCTTTTCTGGCGATCTCGAGTAATCTTAATCCCAAGGATGTGACCAGCTTCTCCTAAATCCTTCATATCAAACTGTTTTGACAACCATACCCTCACGTCTGTCAACACCTTTTTATTGTTTCCAATAAGCAGAATGTCGTCTACGTATAATACTAAGAATACTAAGGCAGTTCCGATACACTTCTTATAGACACAACTCTCAAACTCATTTTGATCAAATCCATAGGATTGTATCACCTGATCAAAACATTGATTCCAAGCTCGCGATGCTTGCTTAAGTCCATATATTGACCTTTTAAGCTTGCATACAAGATTCTCTTGGCCTTTTTCAATGAAGCCTTCGGGTTGGCGCATATAGATTTCTTGTTCAAGACCTCCATTTAGGAAAGCTGTCTTGACATCCATTTGCCAGATCTCAAAGTCTAGGTGAGCTGCAATCGACAACAGAATACGGATAGACTTAAGCATAGCTACAGGCGAAAAGGTCTTCTCATAATCGATTCCCTCTTTCTGAGTATATCCTTTTGCCACTAGTCTAGCTTTGAAGGTTTCAACCTTCCCATCTGATCCTCTTTTTCTCTTGTAGACCCACTTGCATCCAATAGGCTTTACACCTTTGGGTGGTTCCACAAGCTCCCACACTTTGTTATGATCCATAGACCCCATTTCTGCTTCCATTGCAGTTTGCCAAAAATCTGCATCCTTGTCTTGGATTGCCTCATCGTACGTCCAGGGGTCAGATTCATCCTCTCCGGGGACCAATTCCGAAGACTCTTCCACGAACATGAATCGCTCAGGTTGTCTCACAACCCTCCCACTACGACGAGGTTCCGATTGTGTTTGTGTATCGCTTGGTATATCTACTTGTACACTTGGTATAGGAGTTGGCCCTCTTAATTCATTTAAGGTAATCTCACTCTTGGGCTTTTTATTACTCATATAGTTTTCTTCCAAGAATCTAGAATGTGTGCTTATCACAATTCGCTGATCCTTTGGACTATAGAATAAACCCCCTTTCGTTCCTCTAGGATATCCTACAAACAGCCTTAATTCTGAACGAGGGTCTAACTTTCCAGCTTCCTTGTCCAACACGTATGCAGGACATCCCCAAATTCTTATGTGTCTTAGACTAGGCTTTCGCCCGGTCCACAATTCTGTAGGGGTTTTAGGAACTGATTTGGAAGGTACCAAATTCAGAATGTAAGTCGCTGTTTTCAAGGCATGACCCCAAAACGACTTAGGTAAATCTGAATAACTCATCATAGATCTGACCATCTCTAAAAGAGTTTGATTTCTTCGCTCTGCAACCCCATTTTGTTGAGGGGTTCCGGGTGCAGTTAATTGGGATACAATCCCTTCGCCTGATAAGTAGCCCAAAAATTCATTGCTGAGGTATTCGCCTCCACGATCTGATCGTAGAAACTTGATACTCTTTTCCCTATGCTTTTCTGCTTCAGCCTTAAACTCTTTGAATTTATCAAAGGTCTCAGACTTATGCCGCATTAGATAGATGTATCCATATCTTGAGTAATCATCGATAAAAGTAACGAAATACTCAAAACCTCCTTTTGCTTGAATTGACATTGGTCCACATACATCAGTATGAACGAGTTTTAACACTTCACTAGCTCTATTCCCCTTTGCCCCAAAGGCTCTTTTGGTCATTTTACCCTCTAAACATGATTCACATGTTGGAAACGGCTCAACCTGGAGTGATTCCAACGAGCCGTCGTTCACCAACCTTTGAATCCTTCTTAGATTAATATGACCAAGTCTAAGATGCCACAGAAGTGTTTCGTTCATGTCTGAAGAATGCTTTCTTTTCTTAGAAATAGTCGATGTGTTATGCGATTCATTTTGTGTGGAATGTGCACAATTAATAGTATAAAGATTATTCACCAATGCTCCCGAACAGATAATCTCGTCATCACGACAAATAACGACATTCTTATTAAAAGAAACTGAATATCCATCCAAAATTAGTTTAGAAACTGAAATCAAATTCTTTCTAAAATTCGGAACATAAAGAACATCTTTTAAAACTAAAATTATATCACTAAAAGATAGTTGCACATCTCCCACTGCAACAGCCGCCACTTTCGTAGCATTGCCCATGGTGATGATGATCTCACTCCCACTAAGTTGTCGGGTTAGCTTGAACCCCTGAAAATCGAAACAAATATGATCAGTGGCTCCCGTATCCACCACCCACGAATGGAAAGAATACACCGTTAAACAAGTTTCAATTACTAGTGCGTGAGAATTACCTTGCTTACCAGCCTTCTTAGGCTTGGTACAGGCTGACTTCCAATGTCCTTTCAGACCGCAACTAAAGCACTTTCCCTTAGTGGTCTTTTTCTTGACACCTCCCTCAATTGGTATCTTTTCCTTGTTATTAGCTTGTTTCTGGCCATTTGCCTTCTTCTTCTTCTTTCCACCTTTCAGTGCAGAATTAGAAGATGGACAGTTTGCCAACATAGCCGTATGCTCGTTCCTTGGTCCCATTAACATCTCAGCCGAAACCAAAGCTTGCAAGAGCTGAGCCAACGTATACTCTTGATTATTCATCGTATAGTTCAGTTGGAACTGCTCAAAACTTTTCGGTAGAGAATGGAGTACGAAATCGATCTGCGTTTCCGCATCGAATTCAGCACCAAGAATCTCAAGTTTGTTAAGGAAACCCATCATCTTAAGAACGTGATCCCTCACGGGCGTTCCCTCGACCATTTTCTGTGATAACATATCTCGCATGGTCATTTGTCTAGCCGCACGATTCTGATGAGCAAAAAATTCCTTAAGGTTCATCATAATAGCTGAAGCGGATTCCATGTTCTGGTGTTGGTGTTGCAACACATCTGACATTGAAGCCAAGATGGTACACCTAGCCATTTCATCGGATCTCATCCACTCCTTATGATATTCCTTATCTTCTTGGTTCGTCTCATCCGTAGGGGCAAGGGGTTTAGGTTCATCAAGTACCCACTTATGCTGTTGTGCAGTCAAGACTATAAATAAATGTCTTTTCCAATCCACATAATTCTCTCCTTCCAATTTATTTTCTTTAAGTATACTAAACAGTGGGTTAAAAGGAGACGACATGCTGAACTGAGAATAAAATATACAATTTGTATTAATATCCTATTAACACAAAAATTATCACATAATTTGATCACATGTACTATATCAAAAACCTCAAAAAAACGATATAAACATGCATCAGCCAACATCTTAAAACCAATTTAAGTAAGTTACGATGAGTGTGAACGTTTACTCAAATACATTTAAGCAGGTTACAAACAAAGCAGTTACAAACCTTTAATTCAAAATTAATAGTTGGCTTCAATCTGGCCATATAAAATTGACAGGGACTCCGATGGGGAGTTAATATATCAATTTTATACCTAAGTAATAACCATAATTAAATACAGGACTATTATTTCGTTTTGAATAAGTCACTCGATGGGAGGGTCATACCGCCACTAGTAATAATCCACAATCATCCTTAAAGGAATTTATTCATGTGAACTTATCTTTTGGCCTATCCGATAGGGAGAGAGGCGCTTGCCAATGCGTAGCCAAAAGACTTCACAAATAAATAAATTATGGAGGCCATTTAATCAATTTATTATCTTAAATAATTTTAATTAATAAAAAAAAACATACTTAGTAATATTTTAAACTAGAGGTTTTTCACGAATTCTCATGCAAAATTAACAAATAATCATAGCATAATAACAAAACAAAAATTAAACACAAATTAGGCAAACACGTCCAATTATCATGGTTTAATTTTCTCGTTTTGAACGAACGAGAATTCGTACTCCCACGACCGCAACAAAAAAATCACGCCACGCTTACAATCGGCCCGTGTGGCTTGGTCGTCCGGGTGCACCTCCGATTCTTTAATCCGTCTAACGGTCTTCGTCTTTGACCCGTTACAATTTATTTTAAAAAATAAATCTAACATCTAGACTAGTTTATTACTAATTAAATATGAATTATCATAAATCTAATTTTATAATTTAAACAAATTAAATCAACTAATTCATGTAATGAATGTACGGTAAATAATTAAATCCCTAAACATGCGGAACTAAGGGATTACGTGTTTACCTTTGAATCGGAGAGATACCGTTGAGAAGAATAACAACTTCAACCCAATTGCCTTCTCAAGTATTCCCTAAGTCCTAGCCCGTTGATCCGGTGGGAGATCTCACGAACTATTAACTCTCAAGGAAGAATTAATTTTCTCTTGTTGCACACACTGTAATTTCGAAAATTACAGATCTCTCTTTTCTGTATTTTTGGAGAAGACCGATTTTTCTATCACCCTTGCGAACAAGCGGTTTTTCCTCTATTTATAAGAGAGAGAATAGTCAATTTATTTATTAGAAAATATAGGAGATCTAGAAATATTTTATTCTCCAAGAGATATTATATTATTTCCATATCTTTCTCCATAATATTCTCTCCCCAAAATAAGCGCTACTTTGCTCTCTTTCTTGCAACAAGATTAATTCTTATCTTTTTAATTACCTTAGTTAATGAACTTTTATTGGGCTACTTGAGGGGCCTTTAGGAGAATTAGGATTAGACCTACCAATGGGCCCAGAAATCAATATTGAGCCACAATATTTTTCCAGCCCATTAATATTAATTCATTCCACTATAGAATTAATATTGCACTATCCATCCTAACCCATATTACGAAATATGGCTCCCGGTTATTATTTCCCGTGTTTAAGATTCAATGTCCATCAATTAATTTAAGCTAGTGAATGCTTTAATTAATTAATATCTTTTATTCCTCAGAGCAAGGACAGCTCAACATTATTATCATACCGGAAATAAATTCCACTGATCATATTTGATATGATAAACCTTCTGAACCCACCAAGGGGACATAATCAACTTGACACTCCAAGACACGATTCTCTGTATTAATTTTGGCAATCTGTCCTATAATTAATAATATTGCCCAAAATATAAAGTATTGAATCACATTGATTCTTTACCCATAATAAATCAAAGCAATACTTCTTAACTACAGACAATTCCATTTAAGTGACAGAGATTAAGAAATCAACAACCACTGAGGTCTAATTCTTCATTCCTTAAGCCAGTCTAGAAGAATTACCTCTCTGTAGGTCCTATTCAGCACATCATAATGCACTAGTGTAATCTCTTGGTCAAGACAAACCAATCTGAGCCTTACACCTCAACTTCTACCAATGGATTGTTCAATTCCATCTAAGTTGTGAATCAATTGTACTTATATACAAGGAACTGACAATGTGATCTTCTGTGATCTTCTACACACCACATTGTCTACAATGTAAAGTACATCTGAACGTTTATGCAATAAATAATCACCATTCATTATATTTAAAGCAACCAGTGACAAAAATTTATTTTCATTAATAAGTGGAAAAATCAGTTTGTATACATAAGTAGCACTAAAAGCATACTTGCCAGTATAACCCTAACACGGACGTCCTGCAATCCCACTACCAGCCCACGAACATGGCTCAACCACCGTTCACGAAGTGGACGTCCAGCTCCGAGACCGAGACGCTCTGCTTCTCCAACTCAGATTTAACCTTGAACGAGCTCAAAATCGAATGAAGCAGTACGCCGACGCACACCGATGCCCTGAAGAGTTTATGCTAGGCGGATGGGTTTATCTGAAACTCCAACCATATCGCCAACAAACAGTTTCCAGACGTTCCCACCACAAGCTCTCAAGCAAATTTTTTGGCCCTTTTCAAATTCTGGAACGCATTGGCGCTGTCGCATACAAGCTGGAATTACCTTCGGACGCGAAAATCCATCCAGATTTTCACGTCTCTTTACTCTGTCGTCGCATTGCCGCGTCCACCGTGGTGTAGTCGATTCTGCCCCCTTACTCAGCTGACGGGGTGCCCATTATCGTTGGCGCCCATACAAACATGGCCATATCCGAGAAGCACTCGTTTGGTGGAAAGGGTTGGATCGCGACGACGCAACGTGGGAAATTGTCGACGAATTACGACTCTGTTTTCCCCACATCAACCTTGAGGACAAGGTTCGTTTCTAAGGGGGGTGATGATGGACACTTACCTAACTTAGCCACTGCCAGTAAATATGGAAAGACATATCAAAGGAGAAGAAAGGAATCATCTACAACTTGATTACAGTAATTAGATTATCATCTACAACTTGATTTCAATAATTAGATTAGAATTAAGATCAGTAATTGATAATTAGATTAATCATGCATTTATTACATTAGGAGTCAAACGTAGTATTAATAGTGATAGCCAATTCCATTGTAAGACACCTTGAATATTCATTTTGAATCCATAGCAGTTTTGCTAATTACTAGATATTTTCGTGTATTCATTCGAAGATTCTAGAATAACCTCGAGAGAGGTTCCATCAGGTTACAACAAAGTACATTTTTGCAATACTTGCATTTAGTTGTATCCCCACCGTCCTCGCTCGTGAATTTCTCATAATGCTGCCACACTTTCGATCTTGACCGGGACTGTTTTCTCTTTCTTCCTTGAGTATTCAATATAGTTGAGGGGGTTGTGATGGCCATGATGGGGGCAACTCGTTTCCCACCGGATTACTTCCCTCTTGTGTAGTAAGCTGCATTAATTAGCAAATTATTTAGAAAAATCATACTATTAATTCTGCATTAATTCTAGAATGATGCATTAATTTTGCAAGTACTAGAATGCATTAAAATCATACTATCATACTAGAATGCTGCATTAATTCTGCAAGTACTGATGTCCTGTACTCATTTCAAATAGCCATATTAAGAACTAAATAACAAGGTGAATAGTCATATTCTTTAATTTTAGCACTGGAGCTTTTTTTTTTTTTTTTTTTTGGAGAAGTCAACATGGAACTTTTATTTCATAAGAGTACATGAATTACTCCATACTCATAGACTCATAGTTACAGTAACAATAACAGGCTTATAGAAACTCCATCACCAATACTACTATACATCAAAAATTCTGGAACAATTAATAATGAATCAAAATAACTACACAACAAGAGCTAGAGGTGATTGCTAAACTATCCAAACAACCATTTATATTCGAGAAGGGCAACACATAGATTGGTTTACCTCCCAGTCATGGTGAGAGAAGCAAAATTTCAATGGGTAAAAAACTCTTAACCATTTCCACGAGCAAAAACAAAGCACTGGAGCATTGTTTTCGAATCCATATTAATTTCAGCACTGAAGCATTCTTTAATAGCCATATTAATCATACTACTGATACTAGAATCTTGTACATTTGTGAATAAAAAATTGAACAATGAATCTCAGTAAATTGAACAATGAATCTAAGAAAAATTGAACAAACTGAAACAACAATCTACATACTAAATCAGTAAATCAATTAATCAAAGGATTTAAATACCTACCTAATCAGTAAATAAAAAACAACAATGAATCCCAGTAAATGCACAATCTTAGATTCTTAATAAATGCACAATTCTACAAAAACGAAACAAAATAAATGAATAAATAAAAAATCTTACCGTGTCCATGTTTGAGTTTGTCATTTGAATTGTGCGCCGAACAATTTGTACGTAGGTGGTGGCCATTGGTCGGTGTGCGTGGGGGCTGAGACGCCGTCGATTCGTGAAAATAAACGGGAATAAACGATTCGTGGTCGAGACGCCGAGTGTGCGTGATGTGTGCAGTGAGTTATTCGTACGGTGGCTACCGACTGGTAGTGTGGGCTGCACTGGCCACCGGACGATTCGTGGTGGCCAGCGGTTAAAGAAAGGGGTGGGGTAAGGGGAACGAGAGACTGAGAGTAGAATTAGGGCAAAGGGGAATTAGGGCTAGGTATTTAAATTGGTCCATTTCGGTTCGGTTTTCGGTTAACCGAAATATTATGTAATAAAACCAAAACCGAATCAAATACTGAAATGTACAAAAACTGCTCACCGAACCGAAATCGAAAAACCGAACCAAATTCGTATTTCGGTTCGGTTTTTCGGTTTTTGCTCAGCCGTACCCCTAAGCCTTTTTAATATTTGGATGTCATGTATGAAGTCAGGCTAAGTGATATCTTATGTACTTTAGCATGTTTAATCATATGTATGTGTTGAGAAAAAGGTCAAATAAATGTTCCACATCGGAAAGGCATTAAGGATTGTTGGCTATAAAAGGATGGACTAAGTATCCCCATTGGTATGAGGCCTTTTGAGGAAACTTAAAAAGTAAAGCGGACAATAGTATGAAAGTTGGAAGATGTATGTGATGCTTCAGATTTGCTACTGCCTCATTTTTGTGGAGTCTTTTTCGATGCTTTAAAAGTGTTTTAAAATCACAAAAAAATTCTAGATGTATTATTTGAAGTATAGAACAACATATAAAAAAAAATGGTAGTCATCCGGTCTCTGTGCAAAAAGAATAAATTCTTAAAAGATTAATGTAGGTCTGAAACTGTATGAAACTAGGACTAGAGGCTTTAATAAATCTTTTCGCCCTCTTTCAAAAGGGATAAATTCTACAAAAATTTAGAGATGTTTACCTAACTATTTTTTTTAACATACCCAAAAATCAGAGCAGTTTGTTTAGAGAGTTTCTAGATACACCTATTTGAAAACTTTGTGTTTAATGCTTGACGATAGTCAGATTTGCGTTTTAAACAATTTTCTACCCCTTTTTTCTAGTCTAAAAACCATAGAAATATTTATATATACCTCTATATATGTATAGAATGGTGTATTAAATTTTAGTAAATTTTCGTTAAGTTTTATGTGAGGCACGCACTGTAACGAGCCATTATACGAACCTTTACTTACTCAAATTTCTAGTAACGATCCGTAGCTCAAATGACATAGGTTTTCAAACTAAAAGTTGTTCCATTTTTAGTACTGAATAACATAATTTAAATTGGGTTGGTCTGCTATGGACTCAAGTGCATGTTGTGCACTCTAGTCCATGTTGCACTTTTCACTTACTAACTTACACTTTTTGATAAATGGTGTTGCACTTTTCAATTATTAAATTGTATAAGTAATAATTGAAAAATGCAACAACATTTACTAAAAAGTGTAAGTCAGTAAACTGAAAAGTGCACATGGACTAGGGTGCACAGCATGCATTCGAGTGCATACTAGACTTTATCTTTTTTTTTTTTTAAGCTTTAAACCTTAGAGTTTATTTGTCAATAGGTGCATTTGGCATTTTTTCTCACCCAAATCAATTAGTCGGCTATAAGTCATGCAGACCGCCAGTTAGACAAAAGGGGTTCGAATATAAGTCGACCACAAGAGTTTCTTAGTTCCAAAATACATCTGGGAAAACAGTTATAGTCGCAAGGTACATCCTCAAAAACTAGTTGTGCCCATGCAAATCAGTCGGTGGAGGAGTGTACATCATCATCAGGGTGGCTGGGTCCGGCCTCGGTATCATGCGCCCTAGGGTCCCCTCGGGTGCCGAGCCCAACGTTAATATCCTCCATCGGCGCATCATTGCCGTCTAGATCTAAGTACTCCTCGGACGGGTCGGACTCCTCTGGTCCACCCGACAATCCGCTCGCTCCCCATATGTCCACACTCAAGTGGCGGTGGAGCCTTGCCGTCTCCAGCCTCGCATTGTGGCGCTTCGCTAGAAGGAAAGCCTGGCGACTGAGCTCCGCTTCCTGAGCCTCTAGTGCTCTCCTTCGGCCCTGCACGATCACCAGCTCGTGCTCAACAGCACGCCTGTCCACTCCAATGAGGTCGGCTACAGTCTTATGAAATGCAGCACGACTCATCTCGATGTTTGACCGTTCGACGGCCCTAGTAGCAGCATCGATACTATCAACCAAATCGTCCATAAAACCGGTCAGACTGATGTGGTCCGCATTTGTCAATCGTGAGTTAAACACCTCTCGAGAGCGTGCTAACCATCGTGGCTGGACCGCCTCCCTCAGGAGGGCTGCTGTGGAATGCTCAGTAATCTCCATACCCTCGCCAAGAGCTCGTCCTCGATACTCGGTAAAACGAACTACGAAGTCGTAAATAGTCTCTTTCTCGAACTGCGCAATGCTAAGGAAACGGTGACTAAACGCCATGACAACCCCACCTAGCTATAGCCCTGGTCCAAAAATGGAAAAGAGTTATAAAATCAGAAAGAAAAATATATAGTAATAGTGTATAAGCGTAAACAGTTTTGCTCGCAATAATGGACGTCACACATTACAAGTAATTAATTAACTCTTCACACATGTACAAATAGTATGTAAATCACTTAATTTTTTCTCATAAGGGTATTCTTCCCCTTGGGGTTTACCCATCTAGCTCTTTTGTTATTTTTTTTTTAATTAATGTTTTTGTGTTAATTCATTCCTTTTCAATTGTTCTTATTTGTAAGGAATTCATCCTTCAGTTCATTATAAGACATCACATACCTCGAGGCTTTTCTATTTAGCGGTTTATTTAAAAAGTTGTCTACTTTCCCAAGTACTGTCCCTACCACATCTAATCCCCGTTAACATTCATTCAAGTGGGGCGGCACTGGTAGCTCTCTACCACATCCAATCCTCGTTTAGCTTCCTTATAACCCCTCATTTGCTTCCTTATAACTCCTCATTCACAAATCACATAACAACATGCACATAACTCACATTATATATTCACATTCATATGATCATTTGCGTATTTCATTAATTCTTATTATTTTTTTGACAACAGTCCATATAACATTTACATCGACAATACAGTTAGTGTCACCCACCTGGAAACTTTTAAAGGTAAAGTTTAACTTCAGGTGACCTCCGAGTTTCCGAATCGAGCCGCTCTTACATAACATAGTCCGATCGTTTAGTTTCATTAATAAACTCTGTTTCATACTTAGGGCTTTTCAACAAAAGGAAGGTATTTGATTACTTAAAAAACAACCTTAGAAGTTTGACTCAAGTCCAACGGGGGCGTTGAAACTTGTTTATTTGGTCGATAAGGTTATTTTATATCACCTACGGTCCATAGATCGGGGTTTGGTTTTTCAGTCTACTCAAAGCCTAAGAATGCAAGTAAAGACTCAAATACATATTCACAAAGTAAAACATAAATCATTTAATGACCAAGAAATATGCTTGTGTTTAGTGGTATAGTCACTCCTTCTGCATGATACTACTCATTCGATGAAACTACGCTTAAACATTCGTAAATATGATAAAATACTTAGACTCTATTGAAAAATTATAAAACTTCAGAATGTTATACATATTTTAATATGGAACAAAGTTCATTAAGAGCACTAATCCATTTGAGCAAGGAAAACATGTTGCATTTGTAGTTAAAGTCGATATTCTATGGGATTCGTCAAAACAAAGCCTACTTCAAAACTAAATACATATCTTTCTATAGGAAAATCTATAAATTATAAATTTAAATTGGGTTATTTAGTACTAAAAATGGAACAACTTTAGTTTGAAAACCTATGTCATTTAAACTATGGATCGTTACCAGAAATTTGAGTAAGTAAAGGTTCGTATCATGGCTCGTCACACGGTGCGTGCCTCACAAATATATTTTTAACTCACATAAAACTTAACTAAAATTTACTGAAATTTAATACACCATTCTAGACATAAATAGGGGTATATACAAATTTTTCTATGGTTTTTAGACTAGAAAAAAGGGGTAGAAAAATTGTTTAAAACGCAAGTCTAACTATCATCGAACATTAAACACAGTTTTCAAATAGGTGTATCTAGAAATTCTCTAAACAAACTGCTCTAATTTTTGGGTATGTTAAAAAAAAAAACAGTTAGGGAAACATCTTTGAATTGTTGTAGAATTTATCCCTTTTGAAAGAGGGCGAAAAGATTTATTAAAGCCTCTGGTCCTAGTTTCATACAGTTTCAGACCTACAATCTTTTAAGAATTTATTCTCTTTGCACAGAGATTGGATGACTACCATTTTCTTATATGTTGTTCTATACTTCAAATAATACATCTAGGAATTTGTTTTTAATTTTAAAGCATCAAAAAAGACTCCACAAAAACGAGGCAGTAGCAAATCCGAAGCTTCACATACATCTTCCAACTTTCATATATATGATTAAACATGCTAAAATACTTAGGATATCACCTAACCTTACTTCATACATGACATTCAAATATTAAAAAGGCTTAGGGGAGGTTCTTAGCATGACATTTCTAAGGGTTTCATGCTCAAACAAGATTATGAACATAACATCAAGATTAAGGCCTCATTGATGCTTACCTTTGTGGTTTCTCTCTTTTGGTGAGGGATTAAGGACTCTTTGTGGTAAACCTAACTTCTAACACCTTCTTGGCTTGATTAAGACAAAGAGAATGGCTCCCTCCTTGGTGGTGGTGGTCGACCAAGTAGCAAGAAAGGGGGAGGAAAGTGCCCCTTCTTCTCTGATACCATGAAAGAATTAGGGCTAGTCTTGGGTGAGACCGTCTCACAGAATGAGATCCGTGAGACAGCCCTTATAAATAAAAAGTGATAATGTTTGAGCAAAAAGTGATAGTGTTTAAGTAAAAAGTGATAGTCACTTTTGTTAAAAATATTATCACTTTTTACTTAAACATTATCACTTTTTTTACAAACCAAAATCTGGAAAAAAATATGGATTATCCTACCCAAAATTTTGAAATATGGATTAAAAGGATCCGTCTCACAGAAAAAGATCCGTGAGACGGTCTCACACAAGTTTTTGCGAATTATGTCTCATCAAGTTTAAACTTATAGAGAGGTTGTGAATTAATTCTTGTATATTAATTCCTATTATCAATCATTTCATTTAGAGAATTTAGAAAGTAAAACAACAAACCCCAAATTGATTTCGGGTTGTTACACCGATGCCTCCAAGATCAAAGGATCCCAATACGCCATTGGGAGATTCGAGAGATGAATCCAGACCTGGGCCAATAAAGACCTAAAAGTGTTCGGATTGAAGTTAGGGTACCATGTCATAAGATGAATGACCCCTGTCCGCAACTGCCAAAACCGGGTCTCGAATATCTTGTCTTTATCCTCCGTAGTGGGAAAGTCGATACTGAAGAAACCCATGCCTAAAGAAACAACCTTGAGATCCAAAATCTGCCATAAGGACCGAAGTGTCTCAAACAGGCGTGCATGATCATAAGGTTTCTCCCCTGACTGGATGATGACCCTACCAATCACCGTGTTCACAAATAGGGAGACCCTCCTCTGAAATATGTCCTTATCAATATTGACAACCAGGACGTCTCCATCTAAAACTAGCCTCATTGATTCTGGCAAACTGGCACTAGGCCGTGAGGGGCCCTGTTTTTTGCTGGATGTGACCTTAACGTACGAGACACCTATGAGGGAAAAGAAGACGGAGCAGTACTAGAAGTAGGGGTGAAAGCAGGGAATTCACTTTATAAGTGGGCGTCCCCTGTATGCCGGAGGGATGAGAGTGACCACCCCGTCCGACGGTGGCGCCAATCTGCCCAGGGGTAGAAGCATGATCAAGCATAGGAGTCTTTCCTCGAGATTTAATCTTAGGATTTCTCGTGCGTGCAGGTGCATGTACATCGTACACGGAGCAAATCCAATGGAAGAAGTGACAATTTCAGAATTAGAGACATATGACGTACCCGATTTCCCGGAAAGACGAGAGGAGTCGTCGTTTCCGGCCGAGATATAGCCAAGCTGTCTCGATACAGCAACAAGAGGTGGTGTATCCACTAGAGAGATTATCGGCATGGAACAATAGACATCAACGCCTGAAGCAAAGGCCTGCGAAGGAGATGCAACAAATGGAGCATCCTGAATAGAAATAGGAGAATCACGTGAATAAGAAACAGGCAATGTGCCCAGTGGGCCAGGAACGAAAGGAGGCTCAACGTTCACGGATAAGTTGGCGCCAGTCCGCGACCTCGCGGAAGCATCAGATGTACCATATGGTGGCAATGGCACATGAGAGGGAACCAATTCTAGGTGTATTAAGGAAACCTGGGGGTGTACCCAGGAGGGGTGTATCGAGCGAAACTAGGGGTGAGTGTCCTGGGGTGTATTAACTGAAATTGGGGGTGTGAATCTGGGAATGTATTAACTGAAACTGGGGGTGCACATTTTGGCTGGCAAACCCTAGCTCATCCGTAGGCCCATTGGGATGTGAAAACCCTATCCCTTGCCCTAGGACATGTGTGGCCGCCGCCGGTAGAACTCCGGGGAGTACGACGATGGGACGCCGGCAACCGTGACAGGCGGCGGCAGCATAGAGAAAATCTCCCTGATGGAGGCTGGGACTTGGGCTTGGATGATAGAGGAGAGCACCGGAAATGAGGGAGGGTGCCGTACGAGAATGACTCCATTGATGCCGAGAAGGAGCAGGAGAATCTCACGGAGGAGAGGAGAGCTTCCTTGCGAAGTAGTAGGGGAGTCCGTTATGTGGACATCGCTGCAAAGAAATTTCGGAAGGCAGCCATGGCTCTGTGCTGAGGAAGACGACCAGGAATGTTTGCTGCGTTGGGATTGCCGGCCAGTGATGAAGGTGCCGTCGACGGAAGTTAGGCGGCCATGGAAGTCATCCGTATCTTGCTTTTTATTGTTTAAACTAGCGTGTCTCTAACCTATGTATGTATGTATCTTCTTATCTATTTGCACTTCCAAATAGATATAATCTTATAACTATTCTACTTATTGAAACTAGTTGAAATCATTTGCAAATGCACATTAGAAAAAAAATTAATTAAGTTAATTTCTATGCACTTTTAAAATAGATAATAAAAATGTTTCAACAAACTTATAAGTTCAATTTGCTAATTCTAAAAAAAAATATATTAAATTAATGTATAATTAACCGTTCATTCACAAAACAATTCATTAAACTCATCTCATATGTTAAACCATACAAAATGATAACATCTAAAAAATTATTTATCATAAATCATAAAAATATTTAAAACTCATGATTTTTGTACAGTAGATTCCTAACACACATTGGTGCATTTTATAAAATTTTCACTTAAAAATAACTTATAGAGTATTATTTATGAATTTTGTAAGACCATTGAAAAACTGGATCCGAAAATGGACTATGTCAAGTAATCTTTTAAAATTTAGTAAAACTTTTTTGTTGCTTATAAAAATGCAAGACTAAAACCTACACAATTATAAGGACCAGTATTAATATACATGAAAAATACCATATTTTAATGTGTACATTTCTATTTAATTTAATTAAGCATGCATTTCTTTTCAACATCAAAACAGTCCACAGTCCACTTTTATTAAGAAAAACCATTGTTTGTTAGAAAAACTATTAGAAATACAATATAAGTCCAAACGTATTAGGTAAAATTCTCATGAAAACTAAGACATAATGAGTGAACATATATATATATATAGTAGAAAATTAGTTTAAAAAAGAGCTGTGTGAGGGAAAATTTGCAATCTCGACCAAGTCAGCTCTGTACAGTGTCTCAAAGTAAAAATTATATAAAATCATGAACATCTGAAGAAATCCGATATTTTAACACATATTTTCAGTGTTCAAGTACCTCAATGTGATAAAAGGATTTGAGCTAAAAAAATTGAAGCAGTAGCATAAGAACAGGTCTACTGTATATAAAATTGTCACAAAAACACATGCAATGACCAGAACTCACATGATCCAATAATAAGTCAGCACAATGGTCATATATTAACAAGAAACCCAACAAAATCACACCTACATTTTTTATGTTTCAAATAAAAACTATTTAACAACTACACATACTCGCAATAAGAATCCTAAGAAAATAACAAAGACTCGCAATAAGAATCATAAGAAAATAACAAAGGTCGGAAAATAGATTCATTTCTTAAAATACGTTTAAAGAAAAATAGTTCTCATACCTACCCTCTTAAACTTTCAGAATTGGGAATGACAGAGATGGTGGTGCTTGATTTTTTTTTTCTTTTTTTTTAAGAAGAAATGCTCGGAGATGAGATGATTGAGAGAAGAGGAATTTTTTGAGAAGATGAGTTTGAGAGAAAGAGTGGTTCAATTTAATTAAAAAGAATATCAAAATTCAGAATTTAATATAACATTTTATTATTATTATAACTTATTTAATAAAATCTCTTCTACTCTATTCGTAAAACAAACTCTATTTCTTCTATTCTTAATTTATTTGATATAATATGCATTTTATTATTTATAATTCAATTCTATTATAATATATATATATATATATTTTAATTTATCTACTCATCTTATTAAATCGTGTTGAATGAGTCACAATCGAGACTGATCTCCTAAATTATCCTGCAAAACTTTGTACAACTTATTGAATACATTAGTTCATAATTACATAAAATTATATATCTTAAAGATTTCAATGTAATTTGTCATTTAATACTTAAAGAAGTATTTAAATTGCTAAATATCATGAAATATGCAAATTTTATTTTAAAACGGGGTGTTACATAGGGTTTCATTTTAAAGAGGGTGTATCTATCTAATGAATATTTTACTAAAAGGGCAAATTGGGTATTGTACATGAATATTAAATAAATAAATATGGAGGGGAAGTATACTCAACAAAGTTGGAGGGGTATATAGTCGCCCCTACCTTTTGGTGAGAAGGCCCATCGAGTGGACAATTTAAATGAGTGGGGTTGTTTTAGCAAAGAATTTTGTCTCATCTAAAAGATCGGAGAGTTGAAAAATTAATTCTTATATATTAATTTTCTAATAGGTTCCTAGAGCTGCGAGGTGTCACATAGATGTCACACTGATGAATAATTTTATTTTATTTTAATTTTAAAACATTCTTAACTAAAAAAAAAGTACTAAAAAATCATTTTTAACTAAAAGTAATACTCCCTCCATCCTCGAAAAGTTTTCATACTTTCCTTTTTTGTTTGTCCTCTAAAAGTTTGCATACCCCAAAATAGAAATAATCATCACACTCCTCACCCTCACAATATACACATATTTACCCTTTATGTCATTACTTTTGGTACCCACCATACACTCAATCCACCTACTTTATCTACTTTATATATAAAAGTTTACAAAATTACCCCTCAACACTCTCATCATTACACTTTTTTCTTAAACCATGTGCCCAAAATTCCCCACAAACTTTTCGGAGACGGAGGGAGTACTAAAAAGATATTAAATTATAAATTAATTTAATTATTATCATTCTTTTTCAAAATTCAAAAGAATATGATCATGTCCTTCGGATTACGGTCCATCTAAGTTTCGAAAATAAAAAATAAAATAAAAATATTTTATTCATCAGTTATAATATATACATAGACATCTCCGTCTCTGAAACTACGGACACACTCGTTGATCCACCTCCTCTGTTTTCAATTGTTGTGATTTCAAAATAAAGGGATGAATTAGTTTTTATCTCTTGAGATAAAGATTCATTTAATCATGCATGTCCAAAACGGCACAAGTCCCATTATTGAGCGCCAAAATATAATTGTGCCTTGGAAAGGAAAATGGGACAGTGACTCAAATAATTGTTACTCTTTTTTGGATGAATTTATAAACAGCCAAATAACTAGGGAAGAGGTTATTGTGTGTTGCACAATTTAAAAATGTTTTATTTTATTTTATTTTTATGGCAGTATGGACTTATAATGATGATCTGTACTAAATTAAATTGTGATACAAGTTAAAAAATGAGCAACAATCTGAATATATGGTGGTACGTGCTTAAAAATAATAATAATTGTATGGATTGAATTAAATAGTACTCCCTCCGTCCTATACGTTTTCCATTTTATCATTTTAGTTCGTCCGCCTATAAGTTTTCCATATCCTGGTAAGTATTTTTTCTTACACTTCACTTTATATTTTACTTTTTCTCTCTATCTCTCTCCTTCTTCCAAGCACCCTAGTCCACATATTGCACTTTTCAGTTTTACTGACTTACACTTTTTGGTAAATGGTGTTGCACTTTTCAGTTTTACTTACTTACACTTTTTGGTAAATAGTGTTGCACTTTTCAATTATTATTAAAAATATTATTATACAGTTTAATAATTGAAAAGTGCAACACCATTTACCAAAAAATGTAAGTCAGTAAAACTGAAAAGTGCAATATGAACTAGGGTGCATAACATGCACTCGAGTGCACAGACCAACCCTTAAAAAAATATAAAAAATACTAACTAAAATTTAAATGCATTCTAGAATTTAAAATAAAAGGGTGTGGGCACAGTCACATAAAATGGAGAAACTCACAGATCCTGTGTAGTATATAGGGATTCTCTAATATTTTATTTGACTATATACTTTAATTTTATAAAATAAATCAGACATATTTTATTTGATTAATAAAATTATTATTTTATTCATATGTAATTGATTATTGCATTCAATTAATTGTATTATACAGCATATAAAAAAATTTACAAAAAATTATAAGAGACGAATACAATACAATATCAAATAGTTTGTGCACTAAAATATATAATACTATAAATCTACTACTCCCTCAGTTCAAAAGTTAAAAAAAAAAAAAAAAAAAGCTATTTTTTGTGAGATTAAAATAATGTATATGTTGACAAGTTTAGTCATTTCATGATTTTAACTTTTCATAAAAAAGAAAAGGAAAAAAAAGTATGATATCATCGTATATTTGACAAGAGGTTGATAAAACATGAACAATGAGAAATGATTAATTAAACAAGATAAATTAAAAATTAGAAGTATTTTTAAAAGTTACTAAAAGAAGGTTAAATTTAAAAGAAATGATGTAAAAAATGTTAAAATATTATATGATACTAAAAAAGCATATATTTATGAATGAGGTGAATAATTAACTACTTTTTAATGATTAAGGTGAATTACAAATTTACTCCAAGATATGATTGATTCATCGTTTTTTTTGAAAGCATGATTGATTCTTCATAAAGTCTTCTTTTATTCGATCCTTAAATTTAAATTAATGTTTTGTTTTGGGAATTAGAGATGTTATTAAAAAAGAAAAGAAAAAAATACATAAAGTCATAAGTTCACATGATGAATCAGAGGGGTCGGGAAGCCGTTAAAATCTTGCCCAAGAAAATTCTCCATAGGGACAAAACCCGGATCAAGGGAAAAGGTACCCCTCTAAGTAACAATCTTATTGAAAAAAAAATACCCCAAAAAAGAGAAAATAACTATTAGGTTCATTTCACTCCTATTTTTAACAAATAGAGTCAAACTTATTTTTTTGTTTCTAATAAGTTCAAATTGGACATAAATAGACCAATTTGTTTTTTTAATTTAAATTTTTTTGAATTACAATATTATTTTGATCAACATTTACAATTAATCATCTTAAAATGGAATCTCGAAAATTGATTCACCTAAAATCACGCTAATTAATATTATTTCTTAATCATTATATTATAATTCATCTAAAATCACGTTAATTAATACTCCCTCCGTCCCATACTTGAAGGCACATTTTACCATTTTGGGCGTCCCATACTTGAAGGCACATTACCTAAAATAGCAAAAACACTTTTAAACAATCTCCTTAAAACATCACAATATTACAACAAATGCCACTACTTTATTACACTAAAAAGTAACTTTATTACTATTTATAAAGTTGAAAAGTCTTTACTACCTCCACTTTATCTTACACAATACTAATAAACAATTCATTCATTAAAACTCGTGCCCAATTCATTTGTGCCTTCAAGTATGGGACGGAGTGAGTATTATTTTATCTGCATTTCAAACCTTTTAATTATGTCAAAATCCAAATTTCAAATCCTTCAACTACACCGATCTACTCGAGCAATTCTGCATTTCAAGTGGGAGAAGAAGAGCAACGATTGCACCAGGTGAATAGGATACACAACATATAGGATAATGCGTATTAAAGTGCATATAAACAATTTTGCATAAAAGCATGCAAACTAAATAGTAATGCATTCCAATAATATGTATATTGAAGTGCATATGAATAACATAAAGATTATTGTTGCATATGAATTTCAACCGCGGAAGCCGTAATATCAACCATCACAAGGACGCATCCTCTGGTTCACCGTGTTGATATCTACAAAACCCACCAATAACCGAAAAAGATATCAAATCCACGTTCATAAACACAAAAAAAAAAATACAAGAATAAAATAAATAATTTATATATACATCAATTATTTCAATTATATTTACTTTCATACTCTTTGCCGGGCATCGGAGAAATGCTTCGCAATCAAAATCTACTCAGGGAAGAAATCAAATGGAAGGACGGCGAGGAGCGAGGGCGGCTAAGGGGAGGCGGAGGTAGATGAGGAAGGGCAGATTTTCTAGGGTAAGATGTCATAATTGCCCCTTGCGCCGTCCAGAGAAGTCCAGCGCCGATGCCGAGAAATGCGTCGGCGCCAATGGCAAACGCCTGGTGGTTGGACTGAATATACAGATTTTTAAGGGGGTTTCCGGCGATCCTTTTTCGATTTCTTCATCTAATTCGAAGCCCATTTGAAAGATTGGATTTTGATCAAGAAATTGAGAAAAATAAATGAGGATTTAAGCTGATGAGGGACTGAATAGATAATTGTTACAAATATGGTTATTCTTAGAGACACTTTTCCAATTAAGAACAAACATTCTAATCATTTAGAATAAGGTCAAAATTGAAGGTAAATAACACATTATGCCCTTAACTTTAAATTTAGAGGCTAATTTAAAATTTTCAAATTTAATTAATGAACTCTTCACCTTCCTTATTTTTCGCTCTTTCTGCAACAATCTTATATTGAATCAAAAAAAAATTCTTTTTCAATTCATGCATCAAGATTGGGGATTTTAAAATAAATTTTTTGACTTTCCTTATTAATGATCCATATTTAATTTACACGGTGGTGATAAATTATTGATCCATTGCTTTCCATAACAAAATAGTTCTACAAATTCGATTCATATTCCCTATAGATCGACCAGTGCGTTAATTGAGTTTCAAAAGTATTTGGCCATTGATTCCAGTTTCAATCATTGATTCCAGTTCTGCAAATTACTGTGTTAAATCATTGATTCCAGTTTCGGCAAATTATTGTATTAAATCATTGATTCCAGTTTCAAAAGTATTTTATCTTCATATATTTGACAAAACACAAAGATGCATTTCTACATGTTATTTTGTTATTATTTTAGGGTTCTCTGATAAATAACATATTATTAATCAATGGATTATTTCTTGATACTCAAGATCGAATTCGATGGAAAAACCAATTTGGTTCGTGTTAATCAGTCTTCAATGTTTCTAGAAGTCATGAATCAAGTCATTGGTATGTGGCCTACATTAATATAATTATTTTATTAATGCAAATCTAATTTGCATTAAAGTCGTTTTTCTACATAATGTATGCACATAATTTATTGCACACTTCTGCATTATTAATATGTTGATGCAACTTTTGTATTTTTTTCTGCATTATAGTCAGATGAATTGCATACGTATACATATATGTATCACGAAATTATACTCAATATACTGAATAATCAAATATTGTTATATTCAAAAAAGAAACACTGCCAGATTCTGTTGATCTAAATCCGGTTTGCTTCTTGGATGAATTAAGGTCGGTAATCATTAATTTGTATTCTTCACCATTCAAACCTTACCAAACAGTCTAATATATTTGTACTCCTTTTGATTATTTTACCTGTAATAACAGGTCACCAAACAGGCTTACTTTGGAAAATGCAATTGAATATCAGAGCGTTTGGGAAAATGTAATTGAATATCAGAGGTTTGGGGAAGACTTGAATATTAGAGTTTTGGGGAAAGTCCTAAAATTGGGGATGTAGAATAATCAGCGGGGTTTGAGAGAGAGAAAGATTTGCATTTCAAAGTTTAAAATTGTTGACTAATTAATATATTAAAACTCAATTTTAAATATTAAGGGTAAGATAGTACATTTAAGTTAAATTTTGACCTTATTTGTAACTAAATTTAAACCTTGCTCTTATATGTAAAAACTATAAGTGAAAAGACCTTATTGGTGAAATTCATGCTTGATATATTAAGGGTAATTTAGACTTTTTAACTCTATTTTGAATCTAATAGCAATTATTTAAACTTGTGGTTCTTATTTGTAAGATTATCTATATGAATGATTCTAGCTAATAGGAAAAATTCTCTACAATTCTAGCTAATAGGAAAAATTCTCTACAAAAAATGAGAGATAATATCCGGACATTGCCCTCTCCAAATGGTGGAGGTGGTCCGAAGCTTGGCAAGAGAATTAGTTGACTGGTTCGTTTTTCTGAAGATACGGGTGAAGCGGACCGTCATGTCCTCCAAAAGGTGGCATGTAATGCTTCACAGGCCCCAAAGTCTACAAAGAATAATCTGAATGAGACCTTGTCAGGTCCGAACTCCCAACTCTGAATCAATCTCAATTCATAAGTGTCTCCAACCCTGAGAGTGTGCAAACATAGCTCCGCCGCAATCTCAGCCTCAAGGGGAAAGCCCCAACCAACACTACACTCTGTAGAAGTCAAACAAGCCTGCTCTTATATTAAATTATTTTTCAAATATTAATATTTTATTAAAAAGGTCTTTCATTCTATTAAAATGATTATAATTAATACTCCCTCAGTTAGTCCATTCACATAAAGTGTGTGTATTTTTTTTTAAAACTTATGTTGTAAAAGTCGGCGCCTAGTCGCTTGTCGCCGCCTGCTTATCGATTTTCAACTAGACTTCTTTTTTTTGGACTTTGTAGCATCGAAGTTCGATTCGAGCATAGTTTTTCAAGTAGAATCGACGCTTCGAGCAAAACATGTGCTTTTGCCATGATGTCATTTTTTTTATAAAATTCTATCGTTTAAGGGGTAAAAACTACATTTTTATATTTTTCGGCATTATTTTTGTAAATTTTAATTTTTTCATGAATCTCTTTATAATTTTTAATTTTTTTGTTAAATTAGAATTTCATGTTTATTGCTTGAAAATTTAGTAGAGAAAATATTAAAAAAAATATATTCCAGCGGCCGACTAGGCTGGGCCTAGATGACACCAATCTGTCCGACTACCGATTTTCGACTTCTACAACGTTGATTTTTGTACATGCTTTAAAAAATATTGTTTATTTATAAATAAAGTAGATAAAATAAAAAAAATAATAATAATAAAGTAAGAATAAAATAGGGAAAGTAGAGATGAGATAAAATAATTGTCGTGGGATATATTTTTAAAAAATAGCAAAAAACATACATTATTATGTGGACAATCATTAAAAATGGAAGAAATGTCTATTTCATGTGTATTTTATGTGAAGGAATACATGATCATATGTTGTCACGCCTCAAATCTAAAAATAATGATCTTTTAAAAAGTAATTAAAATAACCAACTTTAACGTGCCAAAAATTAAAATCTTAAATTTACAACGTTAAAATAAAGGGACGCGATGACTATTATATTTAAAATGTTGTTAACTATTTGCAGCGGAAAATAATTATAATAAAATTCAAGTGGAAAATACCATTTAATTCCTTTACTAAGAATCTTTAAAGAAAATCAATATTCAAGTAAATAAACATAAAATATTCATTTATTCTTAAATACATGAAAATCGTCGTCTCCTATCACCACTTCTCGCCATCCAACTCTTCAACCTGAAATTGTAAATGTTGGGGGTGAGCATGCAAGCATACTCAGTGGGATTAAATCATTCAATAGTTAATGCTAAAAATAAATAATCAAGTAATTGCAACTTAGTAAATAACATTCACAATGCCACATATACTTTGCCATTATATCTTTGTCATTGATACTTTGCCATTGTAACCCTGCAAATAGATAATAAACTTTGCCACAAACTTTGCTAATATATACAAACTTTACCAATATACAAACTTTGCCAATATATACTTTGCCACAAACTTTGTCAATATACAAACTTTGTCAATATATAATATACCTTGTCAACCGAATAACAATAGACATGAAATCACATATTAAACAATTAACTCAAACATTTATCTAAAACATTAAATAATGAATAACATTGCAATAAATCTCTACAAATCACCGTAGAAAATAAAGCAAATAAAAACCCACCTCAATAGATGAACGTAAAAGTAATACATGGAAGCCTCTGTAAATTAATACTCATAATTGTTGTCGTCTAACCGTGTGATACATAGAATAGGAAATAATCGAATTTCTAAACATTGTGCTTAATATAAATACTTGAAAAACAAAGTGACAAATCATATGGTTTGTATATTCATCAGCCACTACGTACTGTGGCATATATATAACATGAGAGAGGGGAGGTGAGATGACCCTTTTTCAATAATCATTACTCACATTCTAAATTTTCATAAATAGAAACGGATGGGAAATGGGGTGGTTAAATAACTGAAATAAAATATTAAGAGAAATAAATCTCCAATAATTAATTCTCATAATTCAAAATAAAGCAAAGGTATGAATTGGTGCGCATGCTTTGAAAATTACTTAATTCTATTGCATTAAATACACATACACGTGCATATATATTATAATTTCTGTTTTTGACATAATAATTTTTTGTATTTATTTGATTAATTCATTTCACTATTATTATTGTATTACATTCTACTCTACTTAATTAAATTTCGTCCTCAAAATTTAGTATTATCATCGTGACATATCATAGCAACATAGCACATAGCATATTAGAAACATTAGCATTAATCAATATAACACAATAGCATGAAAATATCGCATGATGAATTAAAATATGAAATTAAGATAACATGTACGTACCTTGGAGTTGGAACGAGTTGGAGCGGTGAGATGGTGATGGTTGATATAACATTTTAATAAAATTTATTCGTTCATAAATATATTTTTAACTTACTCGACTCAAAAGATAATTTAATTTGCAAATCTACAAGAACGTAGACCCGCTCTGATACCACTTGTCATGCCCCATATATACAAATAATGACCTTTTAAAAAGTAATTAAAATAACTAACTTTAACGTGCCAAAAATTGAAATCTTAAATTTACAACGTTAAAATAAAGGGACGCGATGACTATTATATTTAAAATGTAGTTAACTATTGCAGCAAAAAATAATTATAATAAAATTCAAGTGGAAAATACCATTTAATTATTTTACTAAGAATCTTTAAAGAAAATTAATATTCAAGTAAATAAACATAAAATATTCATTTATTTTTAAATACATGAAAATCGCCGTCTCCCATCACCACTTCTCGCCATCCAACTCTTCAACCTGAAATTGTAAATGTTGGAGCATGCAAGGACACTCAGTGGGATTAAATCATTCAATAGTTAATGCTAAAAATAAATAATCAAGTAATTGCAACTTAGTAAATAACATTCACATTGCCGCATATACTTTGCCATTGTAACTTTGTCATTGATACTTTGTCATTGTAACCCTGCAAATAGATAATAAACTTTGCCACAAACTTTGTCAATATATACAAACTTTGTCAATATACAAACTTTGCCAATATATACTTTGCCACAAACTTTGTCAATATACAAACTTTGCCAATATATAATATACATTGCCAATCGAATAACAATAGACATGAAATCACATAATAAACAATTACCTCAAACATTTATCTAAAACATTAAATAATGAATAACATTGCAATAAATCTCTACAAAGCGTAGAAAATAAAGCAAATAAAAACCCAGCTCAATAGATGAACGTAAAAGTAATACATGGAAGCCTCTTCAAATTAGTACTCATATATAATTGTTGATGTCTAACCGTGCGATACATAGAATAGAAAATGATCGAATTTCTAAACATTGTACTTAATATAAATACTTGAAAAACTAAAGTGACAAATCATATGGTTTGTATATTCATCGGCCACTACGTACTGTGGCATATATATAGCATGAGAGAGGGGTGGTGAGAGGACCCTTTTTCAATAATCATTACTCACATTCTAAATTTCATAAATAGAAACGGATGGTAAATGGGGGTGGTCAAATAAAACATTAAGACAAATAAATTTCCAATAATTCTCATAATTAAAAATAAAGCAAAGGTATAAATTGGTGCGTGTATGTTTTGAAAATTACTTAATTCTATTGCATTAAATACACATACACGTGCATATATATTATAATTTCTGTTTTTGACATAATAATTTTTTGTATTTATTTGATTAATTCATTTCGCTAATATTATTATTAAATTTTGGGTATTACATATGTAGAGTAACTTGTCTTATGCCCGTGTTTTACGCGGATCGATTTATTAAAATAATAAATTTAAATATTATATTAATTTTATACATTTTTTAAAATTATAGTTTATGGGAATTGATTCTTTTATTTATATATATTTATAATATATAGTATATTTCTATAAATTTTAATTTCTATTATTGTGTACTATAATATTTTTAATATATGAATAACTTATGAATTAATAAAATTATGATTTTAATTGTAAAAGTAAAAAAATATTTTTAAAAAGTAAGAGCATTATAAAATATATTTATAAACTATAAATTTAATAAAATAAATAATTTTATTAATAAAGAAGTACAAATTTTTACACAATATTTGTTGCATGGTTTCTCATTTTAATATAGACAAATGATTTTGTTCCTAGCTCTTTCACTATAATTGGAAGGGGTTTCAATTCTTTTTTGATCTTCACCCTAGAGACTAAACACAATAAAAGAAAATTGGTACATATGAAACACTACCATTTTTTGAAAGTAATACTTTACTTTCAATATATGACAACAACTATCAAGAATATAAACAAAGTAAAGGAAATCATAACAATATAAGATATTATTAACACTTCCAAAAAAAAAAAACACTTTAAAATTTAAAGTTTTTCTATACTGAGAGAGTGGCCGAAGATAAAATAATGACCTGACAGTGGCGGGATATAAAAAGGATTAGAGATTTAACTTAGTTGAGACAATCATGATTATTCAAAATTGTGGTAAAATGGTTTGTGCTATAATTATTTAAAATTTAAAATATATAAAATATAAAATATAAAATCAAAATAAAAATTAGATAATATTTAAATTAAAAAAGTTAGAATAAATTAAAAATGTAGGATTTTGAAATGGAAGAATAGGTGAAATTGAATTCAAGGAGGAGAGAATTGAAATAGAGTTGTGAAATAGAGATAAAATAGTGTACAACGCGGGAATTGAATATAAATATTTTTTCCGTTCAAAGTTATTAAAATATAAATTCTAAACACTTCTATGTAAACAAAATGTATTGATTGAAAAACAAAGAAATTTTTTCTCATTAGAGTCATTTCTATAGCACATCTTACGAATAGGGACAACAAATTTAAATAATTACTATTAGAGTCAAAATGGAATTAAAACTCCTATTATACCCTTAATTTACAAATGCCTCAATATTTTGAATAATAAATATTATTTCAAATTTAAAATTCCATAATTTTTGCACGTTGAAATCTCTCTTCTTTCAAATCATCTCATTCCCCTATTCTCTCAAAATTCAGTCAAACCCTTAACCCTAATTCCACACCCTCACTGTGTGTAAATCTGTGTGCGATTTACACACAGTGAGGCACCGCCTGTGGAACGACAATCTTCCTCCACAGCCACCTGCTCTACCCTCTCGCTGCTCGTCTGATGCCTGCTTTTAAAGGCTTATCGCGCCACCGGTTAACCTGTATAGATATAACACATTTTAACACGGTAACGATATTTTGGGATCCCATAATTTTCTGGCCCTCAAAGGTCAACATCGACACGTCCTGATACATGCCAGTGAGCCCGGTCCGATTGGCGTCGAACGTCGAGTAGTAGTGCTCTACGAATGCCTTCGAGACGGTGTCTGGATCAATAAGAAAATTGGTTTTCGATTCGACAGCGGCGGCTTTCCCCCTATGATTTTGCGGTGTTTCTCTCTACTTGAGCACAAGTCAAATTCGCACACTCAGAGCTCTCTACAGCAGAATCCGTATGAAATTGATTTTTTACACTTTTTCTGTTTTAAAAAAATAAAAATGAATGTGTTCTGTTTTTTTAGCTGGAAATAAACACTAATGAGGGAGCTCGTCGATGTGGAACCCACCCCACATGATATGAAAATTAATCATCATATTTTAGTCTAATTTTAGAAAATGATTTGAATTATGCATAACGTGATATGCAAAATAATTATCATATTTCAATCTAATTTTAGAAAATGATTTGAATTATGCATAATATGATATGCAAAATAGTCATCATATTTCAATCTAATTTTAGAAAATGATTTGACTTATACATAATATGATATGCAAAATAGTCACCATATTTCAATCTAATAGGAAATGATTTGAATTATGCATAACGTGATATGCAACATAATTATCATATTTCAATCTAATTTTAGAAAATGATTTGAATTATTCATAACGTTATATGTAAAATAATTATCATATTTTAATCAAATTGTAAGAAATGATTTGAATTTTGGAAAGTTAATTCAATACAGATAAATTTTATTATATAATAATAATTGAAATGTTAAATAAATTTAAAAATCTAATTAATTAAAAAAAATTAAATTATAAAATAATATTAATTAACGTGATTTTATGTGAATTATAATATAATGATTAGAAAAATAATATTCCCTCCGTTTTTTAATAAGTGTCATTTTGGCTTTTTAATTAATTTTAAAATAAGTGTCATTCTAGGATCTTTTCTTTAATTTTGACTATTTTATCCTTATTCATTTACCATAAATATTTTTAATTAATAAATTCCACAAAAATTGTTTATACCAAAATTAATTTGATTTATGAATACTAGCTACATTCTTAACTACATTCTTTATCAAACAAAATTTCTATATTAAAATTAGTTATAATTAATGAAGGGTGATATCGACCATAATTTATAATCTTAATTTGTTAAAAAAAGCTAAAATGACACTTATTAAAAGATGGAGGGAGTATTAATTAGCGTGATTTTAGGTGAATCAATTTTTGAGATTCCATTTTTAAGATGATTAATTGCAAATTTTAACTAAAATAATGTAATTTAAAAAAAAAAAAAAAGGGCAGATTGGTCTATTTATGTCCAATTTGAACCTATTAGAAACAAAAAAAAATAAGCTTGACTCTATTTGTAAAAAATAGGAGTAAAATGAACCTAATAGTTATTTAAAAAAAAAACAAATGTGTTCAAAATTCATTAGTTGAAAATAACCATTGATGAATGATTATTGAGTGTTAGATTAATTTGACATATGAGATTTAGAAGTTACTATTGATATTTTTAGAAACTTTACAAAAGTATGCATAAATATGAGTAAACAAAATTAATTTATAAGCACATCTTATATAAGTAGTAAAGTTACTTGCGCTTAAAATGTGTTATCTTTTCCCTTAAAAAATATAATTATAATAAAGTTTTTTTTTTTTTTAGAGGAATTCGCACATTTGATCCCAACAATCACACCCTCTCATGATTTTGGTCATAACTAGAGATGTCTATCGGGTTGACCCAAGCCTATAGGATCAGCCCTACAGGGTTACGGGCTAGGGCCTTAACCGGTTCATACTTAACGGTCCTATAATTGTTGGGACCTAAACCTAACCCTGGCGGGCCACGGGCTAAACGTGCCACTAACGGACTACAATATTTTTTTTTCTTTTAAAATTAAAGGTCTCAATTGACACGTACAACAAGAAAATAAAATAGAAAAATATTTAATTAGTTGATGATTAGTAAATGAGAAAATAAAAGTATAATTTAAACACAATTCTAGAACTAATTGGTCCTTAATATAGTTAAATAAATCTAAACAAATATCATAATCTAATAAAAAATAGTAATAGTGACTAATGAATGGTAATTAGTTGTTTAATGCTTATAGTTATGGCTATGGTCCAAAATCAAATGGTCAAAATTTGTTTGCATGTTATTTATTAAAAAAAGTTGTTTAATGCTTATAGTTATGGCTAGATAACAAATCGGGCTAGCGGGCTGGCCCTGTAGACCTACGGGCTGGCCCGGTTTAGCCCGTGGGCTAACCGGTCCGAGTTAAAAAAGCTCGGATTTAAACGGGCCTATAATTCATTAACCCTAACCCTACATTTTTCAGGGTTAAACGGGTCGGCCCGGTTAGCCCAACCCGAATAAACATCTCTAGTCATAACATGTTTAGATTAGTGTACCTAAAGTATAGAATTCCTTAAAAAAATCAGTTGTTCTTTATTAAAAAAAACAAAAACAAATTGAGCTCAATTGAGAAATCATAAGTCTATAACCATTCAATCCTCAATCTTTTCTTTCTATGACATAAAAAAAAATAAAAATTAATTAGTAGTGAAGGAATGAGAAAAAATTGAAAAAAAATGGAAGCAAAAAAAAAAAAAAAAAAAGAACGAAAAATTGCAGGAATTCTAAGAACTAAAAGAAAAAAAAAAAAAAAAAAAAAAAAAAAAAACTCACTCTTCATACTCCACTGCCCTAGTTAGAAAAATCTAAATGCAAAGTCTCCGTAATATAATTTTAAATTTTTATAACACCGAACATTGTTGCATGAGATTAATACTTCTTGCTCGATAGTGAAGGAATGAGAAAAATTGAAAAAAAAAATGGAAGGAAAAAAAAAAAAAAAAGAATAGAAATTGCAGGAAGACTAAGAAATGAAAAAAAAAATAAATTTACTCTCCATTTTTTTTATGAGAGAGATTCACACTTTAACAAGAAAAAAAAAATTAAATTGAACTCAATTGAGAAATCGTAATTGTATAATCACATATGAAAGATGGAATAAACAAATATAAAAAAAATGAAAGTTGGAATAAACAAATATAAAAAAAATCATTCAAAATTACAGTTTTTATAACTCTGGTCATTGGTTCACTCTTTACCGTCAATGTTCATACTCCACTGCCCGGGTTAAAAAAATCCAAATTCAAAGTTTCCGTAATATAATTTAAAATTTTACAACACCAGGCATTGTTGCATGAGATTAATACTTCCTGCTCGATAGTGAAGGAATGAGAAAAAATTGAAAAAAAAAATGAAAGAAAAAAAAAGAATGAGAAATTGCAGGAAAACTAAGAACAGAAAGAAAGAAAAAAAAACTTACTCTCCATTTTTTTTTATGAGAGATTCACTCTGTAACAATAAAAAAATCAAATTGAACTCAATTGAGAAATCGTAATTCTATAATCATATATGAATGATGGAATAAACAGATATAAGAAAAATCATTCATGACCGTTTTTATAATTGTTGTCATTGGTTCACTCTTCAGCGTCAATGTTCATACTTCAATGTTCAGGTAAAAAAATCCAAATTCAAAGTCTCTTGTAATATAATTTAAAATTTTTACAACACCAGACATTGTTGAATGAGATTAATACTTTTGATCTGCTCGGTAGTGAAGGAATGAGAATTTTTTTTTAAAAAAAATGGAAGCAAAAAAAAAGAGAAATTGCAGAAAGACTAATGAGAAAAAATAAAATAAAAATGGACGCAAAAAATTTAAATAGAAAAAGAATGAGATAAAATTACAGGAAAAAAAAATGGAAGTAAAACTAAAAATATAATAAGGAGAGAGAATGAGAAATTCTCTTTCTATGAGATGAAATTGTAAGAAGACACATAATAACTATGAGATAAAATTGAAAAAAAAAAATGGAAGAAAAGAAAAAAATTAATAAATAGTGAAAAAATGAGAAAAAATTATAGAAAAAAAAATGTAAATAAAAACAAAAAAACATAGATAAAGAATGAGAAATGAGGGTAGAGAATAGATGAATTAAAGATATTTAAAATTTAAAATATATAAAATATAAAATTAAAATTAGATAATATTTAATTAGATTAAATTTTAAAATAGGAGAATTAGAAATTTTGTAGAGGAGAGAGATTAAAAATAATAATTATGATTTAAAATTTTGAATTATTATTTTAAAATTAAAATAAAAATTTTGAATTATTATTTTGAGTCATTAAAAACATGTCATTTAAAATTCATGTATTTTAAACTCATTTAATTTTAGATGCCTCCTTAAATCAAATCACATCATCCAAACACAACCTCATAGTAATTAATTTACATAACACAAGTTGGAGCATGGATATGCCCCCCATATGAAATCTTGAATCTTGCTTGATATATATGAAGTCTTGATTTTTTCTTTCCTGAAATACTGGATTGAGTATATGGAAACATAACTTTCTCCATATATATATATTTAATGGTAAGTTTTCACTCTTAACATCCATAAATCACAGCTTTTGGATTCATGACTCTCTCACTATCTATCTATATATACTACCTCCCCGTCCCATACTTGAAGGCCCAAACCAATTAGGTATAGATTTTAATGAATGAATTGTTTATTAGTATTGTATAAGATAAAGTGAGGATAGTAAAGACTTTTCAACTTTATAAATAGTACTCCCTCCGTCCCAGTGAAAGCTACCCAACTTTCCTTTTTCGTCCGTCCCAATGAAAGCTCCTCATTTCTTTTTTGGTAACTATTCTCTCTCACATTTCATTATATTCTTCTCTCTCTCAATCATATGACCTCTAATACATCTACTTATTATTTAGTATTTCTTAACCTCCGTGTCCGGAGCTCATGGGGAGCTTTCCCCAGGACGGAGGGAGTAATAAAATTATTTTTTAGTGTAATAAAGTAGTCGCATTTGTTGTAATATTGTGATGTTTTAAGAAGATTGTTTAAAAATGTTTTTACTATTTTAGGTAAGTGTCTTCAAATATGAGACACCCAAAAAAGTAAAATGGGTCTTCAAGTATGGGACTGAGGGAGTATATTGAAGTTAATGCCAATACCAGTGCCAGTACAAAAGTAAAGGAAATGAATTTGAGAAAGAGAAAGTGAAGAGCAACTCATATTATACACTATATTTACAACAGTAGCAGTCTTTCTCAATACACACTCTAATATATATACACCATTACAGGATGAAGCAGTATGAGTATGTAGCCCATTACTAAACCTAACAGCTACGGAGCGACGTCTCCTTAATCCTAAACTTACATTTTCACGTCGTTAAGACTTAGTAACGTTCCATCTTCTCCATTTGATATTCATTGGTAAAAATGACGGAAAGAATACCTTCCCAGATTGCAGCTTCACAAGGTTCTGTCTGTACGGTATCAATACATTCCTAAGACCTGCATCAAACAAAAGTAACACTATTGTACATTGCTACTGTAAACAACTACTTACTTTTCAATTAAACAAATACGGAGTATTATGTTTGGGGATAGACCAGTACTTGTTAGTAAAATAACTAATATCATTTAAAAAACAAATACGGTGGTGCACATTGTGCATACAATTTTTTGTCTATACATAAACACAATTAAATTCAGGGGGCGTTTGGTTTAGATTCTTCAATGAGAATGATAATGGAATAGTGTCGTTGTCATTCTTAAAAATTGAACCAAGCACTCCCAGTAAATAGGACTAGAGCAAATGTTGAATTGAATTATTCGATAAATGCGGGTGTATGATTATGTTTAATTTTTTTCTATTTTAGAACCAATTGATTAACAATCTCCCCTCCTATAATCATTTCTCTTAAATCATTCCACTATTCCTCATCCAACAATTATTTTTTCGTCTTACATATTCTAAGATTAGAGCAAAACACTAACAATGTAACCATCATCTCATTGTAATTCACTATTCAATGATTCTCATTACCATTCCCATTGAAAATTTTGAACCAAACGGCCCCTAATTTTGTCATGTACTTTAGAGCCAATTGAATGGTCCAGATTATAGGATGGAATGCAATGATATATATTACCTGAAGTGCACATAAGCTTGTAGAGAAAAGCAACATGCGGGTCTCCTTTTGTGCTCATATGAGGCTTCTCCAAGCACTCCAAGAAAGCAAGGTCAGCCTTGAGAAGCTCAGCCTGATCATGGCTGTCGTACCCTATATCATGGCAATAGCAGCAGAAGTCCAACCAATCAATCGGACGTTTGTCCCAAATAGGAGACCCCCCATCTCTCCCACTCGACCAATTAGGCCCGCAGTAGTGCCCGTATCTTGGAAATAACTGAGAAAGAAAGCCTCTTGGGCCCGTATGCCATGGAACCTTAGAAACATATGGTCTAAACCGTATGTTTGAGTATTGAGTCGCAGGCCCTGTGCTCCCCCGAGGCTGGGCCCGCTTCTTTAGATCTTTATTCACAGTTGTTGGCATCTGAAACTCATCCCGGGCTTTCATAGCCCATGGAATTATTGCGAAAATAGACCATTTCCAGAATGTGGCCTCTGTAGCCTTCTCTTTAGGTGATGATATATCCTTGTTTGGGTTGGCCCCAGACCAAGGAATATGTCTGGGAAAATGAAGGTTCATTTAAAGGCAGATTGCAGGATCATGTATGCTTCAACTGCACCTACTCGACTGGATTACAGGAATTGTAAGTAAGATACTTTTGTTAAATGGAAAATACAGATGTTATAGTAAGCAACTTCCAATTGTATCAAGTAATATCCCTTAAATATAGGAACAAAAATCTCCCGGGTCAAAATTGGGTAGCAGACACAATATTACTGGTTTACCTTAACGAGATTACTTTTTTGCACATATAGTATTACGTTAAACAATAATATAGTATAAGACATGCAGTTTACATTGATGTTCATATTGTATTCACATCCAGTAAAGAAGATACAGGAGTCGAGACATTCGTTTTTCATTTGTTGAAATCAAAGTAAAACGCAAGACCATGTAATGTTCAACTCAAAATTTCATACAGAAGCCACGTGTCAATCAAAATTGATCTAAAATCAGGTTCTTTTCAAAGAACTATTTATGCAGTACAGTCTTCTAAGTTCTGTGATTGTCTAGCTTAAGCTCTACCAGGGTAAGAAGTCATATATGATTCTTTTTTCAAAACGTTAGCTACATAGATATATATCACCAAGGATGCATTAAGGGAGTTAAGAAACATTTCGTTGAAAGAACATTATTTTTGTTGTCAATGAAGTACGAATACTACGATTAAAAAGACCAATTCTCAAAGACCTTTTATTTACCTGCTCTTACTAGAATACAGAAATGCGACTTCAACGGATAAAGTTAGACAATCTGTGCTAAATAAAAATCTTCACAGAATAGATATAATGCAAGATCAAACAGAAATGTGCATGCCACCTATATGCGGAAAATATTGAATAAAAAAGTACCCATTAATATCAGCAACATGTAAAATTCACAGGCCAAAGGAGAGACAGAAATACTGTAAATTCGGAAAAACAGTGGCCTCGTTTGAACTAACTGCAAGACATTATTCTCTTTGAAGAAGAGAGATGAGCATATCAAAATGAAGGATACAGGATTTAGAGCAGGACTGAAGCTAAAGTTGTCTGCTATCTGAGTTTGGTTGCATAGTGAGTAATAATAGCCTTCAATTCAAATCAAGAACTTGGAATTGCTTTTATACTAAAAAAAAAAGCTTATACAATATGTTTCTGGAGATACCTATCATCAACCCAATTCCTTTCATGAGTTCATTATTGAATACTGAATCCTACTCTTACACTTTCACAACTTACACACATCACAATATCTACAATTTTACACAAAATAACATTAACAAAATTACCGTCTATACCATCAAAACACTATTTAAGAAGAAATTGAGAAATTTGGTATTCTTATTCCATCTTCAATTATGAAAGTGGGTCTACAAATTACTAGTAGAGTATTACACACGGAAGATTCCCTTGTACTCTGAATTAAACAAACACAGAATTTGAAGCCAAAAGAGAAGATGAAGAGACCTTTGTGGAAATCCTTGGGAAGGTCAGTAATCGAGCAAGTTGGTTATGAGGAAAATGAAAAGCTTAGAAGAATTACCCCCTCATAAATCACGAGAGTATATTCCAAGAATCGAACACGTATATCTGTGACAGATTTCGGGGTGTAAATTTGTTGAGACCACAAAAAGGGATAAGGATATGTTATTCGCTTTTTCACTTTTTAGTTTAAGCTTCCGTCCCAACCTTTAATATACTTCATTCATTCCTTATTTGTGAAGTCAACAAATTTTAAGAAGCGCTGAAAACAGAAAACGTGTATTCAGGGGTGGACTCAGAACGCGAGATTGGATTAATGGGGGTCAAAAAAAAAATAAAAATTAATGCTCTAAAATATGGGGTATTATTTATTTATATTAAATTTACATCAAAATATATTAATACTCCATTAATTAGCAAGCTTCTCAGGTATGTTTTTAATATACTAATACACCGGGCTTTATAGACTTTCTTTCCTTCATAATCGATCTTATTATTTGGTGAAACGTCTTTCGAGTATGATATTCGTGATTTCTCATTTTCATTGAACCAAAACCAAAAACACCATAAACAAATACAAAATGTCAACTACATCCCCCGTAATCAACAACTAAATTTAAGTGGATGTTATCTGATTAACAACTATATCTTCATGATATTTTTATGTTTTCAAGTGGACAATCCAAGGCTCAATATAGCATTAGGAGCATAAGAATTGAAAGCAGAAATTGCTTTGTGGCATGAAGTACAAAGGGGTAGATAATGCATTTAACAACACCTCCTTTTTCTATGAAGTAGAGAAACAAATAAGAGAGTGGTAAAAAAAATGTAATATAGAGCCAAAAATATCAAGTTATTTTTAGACAATAACTCCCCATTCATTTTTTGTTCTAAATGAGTGTGACAGAAAAATCTAGCTAATGAACTAATCTGCGTCAAAGGAGTTGACCCAAATTTTCCATGTTACCACGGTTCATCCAATTATCCAACTGTTGTGTATCTATACCTTTATATATGGCTTGAGTTTGTCATAGGAAACTCATTGATTCTCATGGAGACATTGAAAGATTACACGAAAAAAAAATGATTAAGAAAATCAGATGATGCACAATAAACCATGAATTGTACTCGAGATCTAAGTAGAATCAACTATAGAAGTACACCTCTCCCTTTTACCCAGAGAAATTATATATGACAATGCATAACTAAAACTTTAAATATATTTGAAACTTGAGGTCGAGTGTTCCAGCACTAAGAGGCCGCTTCAAAGCACTCAATGTTCTTCTCATTTATCATTTACAGATTTACTTCGCATACTTAACAATAGATGAGGAGACAAATGCTTGTAATCTTGAACCGTTACAAATGTATGGGCAGGTCTTGGGTGAGACCGTCTCACAGATCTCTTTCTGTGAGACGGATCTTCCTTGACCCGGATACATTAATCAAATTACTTAAAAAAAAAATATCAGCCCAAACAGAACCTACCTGAGCCCAATCCAAAAACTAATCAGTCAACAATCTGTCCAAACCAATCCAAAACCTAATCAGGCGTCAAACACAAAATTTGCATAGTGAACATCTTGAGATTCAATCTTCAAACTAGCCCAACACAATCAAACAAGCCCAACCTGCAAGTCTTCTCCAATAGAAGATTCGCGATCATCCCGACACAATCAAACAAGCCCAACCTGCAAGTCTACTCCAATGGAAGATTCGCGATCATCACGTTCGCAGTGACTCTCATTCACGGCGTGGTGGAGAGTATGGAAAAAACTGTAGAGGTGCTTCATGGGGTCAACTGCGAGTCAATTGGGGAAGGAAGAGAGGCAGAGTTTGGTGATTGTTTTTGGACTCATTTGCTTTTGATGGATATGCAACTGCATTTCTCTATTGTGAATCCGTGGGAAATCGAATTAGTATTAATGTAGTCTTGTTAAATAAATAACTATCTGTCGAGTTCTCATACTTTTTTATAATGAAGAGATTGTTTACCATTGAAGAATTGGTCTTGTAGGAGCAGCCAAAGAAGTTACTGAAATAAGGAAACATTAGCTTTACTTCACTTCTTTCATGCTTTTTTTGCATACATAAACATGGATATAATGAATTTGCGAAGTTGGTGGTGTGGCTGAGTGGATACAAATAAAGTCTTAATATTAAAACAGAACATACCATCCATTGTCATAAAAAGAATAAAAATTAGTGATTTGAATAGCTTAGCAGAGATAGCAGAGGATAGAACATACATAGGGTTGCATATTCTAGAATATGTATTGTTGTCTAAAATAGGATAGGGCATGCTATGCATGCATGTAAAAAGAAATCCATGTCCATAGGATAGAATAGAATTAATAGAATAAAATAGGCATAAAAGTGGAAAATGGTAAGCAAAGAAAGCAAAAAGGGAAGAGAAAGGCATTATTAAAAATAGAAACAGTTGTTTTATCATGTAGAGTGTTGGAAGCAACAAGTGACCCTATCCCTTTAACTTAAATTAGTGGATTGAGTATTTGCCCCATTTGCTCCATTTTTCATATTATGACTATTAAAACCGAATTTGATGAACAATAGGATTTGATTTTTTTTATTGAATGTCGAGAACTTAAAAAAGTTTTATCTAAAAATGATCATGTTTGAATTAAAAGTGACTATCACTTTTTAGTTAAAATATTATCACTTTTTACTTGAACATAGTCACTTTTCAATTATGAATTAATTAATGAGATTATATGTTAGTGGACTCATTGACTTTTCAAATTTCAAATAAAGAATTGATATATGTTATTACAAATGAATCACCAATTTTAGGTGATGTAGACACTATCGAGAGAACTTTAGTGGACAGTGTTGAAGTTAATGTGGCTGATACACAAGGTAATCTCTATTTAAAATTTAATAGTGACAAGTTTATTTTAAAAAGTGATAATGTTTTTATCAAAAGTCATTATTATTTTTATACTTAAAACAATATCAACATTTGAAAATCTAAGTTAATTAATGAAGTTAATAATTTGTTCATGTAATTTATTAAAATTTATGCAGGAGAAAATATTGAAGAAATGTCTGGATCTCTACTTGGCATGACTGGAAAGACAGTTGAAGAAATGTATAATTTATATTGTAGACACAGTAAAGCAATTGACTTTAGTGTACGCAAATCAACCACTAGACAGTCTACCAAAGAAGGTGTTAGAGAGAAGTACTTTGTGTGTTCTTCTAGTGGCCTCAAAAAAATCAAGAACTCTTTTAAAAAGTGATAACGTTTTTAATAAAAGTGACTATCATTTTTTACTTAAATATTATCACTTTTGAATTAAACATTGTCACTTTTTATATGGGGTCAAGAGTGACTCATCTCACGGATCTCAATCCGTCTCAAGACTAGCACTGAATGTCTGAATGTATTATATGTTAATGAACATGACTATCTTTACTAATTTTATCAATATTCTGAGCTAAATATATATATATATATATATATTTTTTTTTTTTTGAAAGAAAGTCATAATGAAAAAGTAATGATATTCCAGTAAAGAGTGATAATATTATGTCCATCATACCATGCACATTCATTCAACTGTTTTTTTTTATGTGTGATGGTGTTATATTTTAATTTTTGAGTCTCATTCACACCTTTAAAAATTGATAATGTTTATATAAAATTTGATTATCACACCTTTAACTCATATTTTAGATTTTTTAGTTGGACAACTCATATTTTAAAATAAGTGATAATATTTAAATAAAAATTGATAATATTTTTAATAAAAGTGACTATCACTTTTTACTTAAATATTATCACTTTTTTTATATGGGATCAAGGGAGACTCATCTCACGGATCTCAATTCATCCCAAGATTAGCACTAAATGAATTATATGTTAATGGACACGAATATCTTTACTAATTTTATTAGTACTCTGAGCTAAATATATATACATATTGAAAGAAAGTTATTATTAAAAAGTAATTATATTTAAGTAAAAAGTGATAATATTATGTCCATTACACCAAGCACATTCAATTACTTTTTTTTTTTTATGTGTGATGGTGTTAAATTTTAATTTCGAGTCTCATTCACACCTTTAAAAATTGATAATGTTTATATAAAATGTGACTATCACACCTTTGACTCATATTTTAGATTTTTTGGTTGGATAACTAATATTTTAAAATAAGTGATAATGTTTAAGTAAAAAGTGATAATACTTTTAATAAAAGTGACTATCACTTTTTACTTAAATATTTTAACTTTTGAATTAAACATTGTGACTTTTTATATGGGGTCAAGGGAGACTCATCTCACGGATCTCAATCCGTCCCAAGACTAGCACTGAATGTATTGTATGTTAATGGACACGAATATCTTTACTAATTTTATCAATCTTCTGAGCTAAATATATTTATATTTTAAAAGAAAATCATTATTAAAAAGTAATGATATTTAAGTAAAGAGTGATAATATTATGTCCATCACACCAAGCACATTCAACTATTTTTTTTTTTATGTGTGATAGTGTTATATTTTAATTTTTGAGTCTCATTCACACCTTTTTTTTTTTAGAGTAAATAACTCCTTTATTTAGCAGCTGCAAATAATATCCGGTACGCTATCCACAATGTTTGGAGGGTCGAACCACACCTGAGTGCTTTGAAAAGACCTCGCAGCTCTAGTAAATTGGTGTGCCATCTCATTGGCATCACGATAGACAAAATTAATAGAACATTAAGGAATTGATGAAATTAGAATCTTACAATCTTGAATAAAGTCTCCAAACACTGAATTATAACTTTTGGGAGTCTTTAGCGTATCCACCCCCACTTTGGCATCCATCTCTATAATCACTTGGTTGTAGTTCATTTCTTTTATACATGATAATGCCTCATGGAGTCCCATCACCTCCCCTTCATCCACACACATCAGTCCCGGAACTACTGTCGTCCTTCCACATACAAACTCGTCATTACAATTTCGTACAACTCGCCATTCACACCTTTAAAAATTGATAATGTTTATATAAAATTTGACTATCACACCTTTGACTCATAATTTAGATTTTTTGGTTGGACGACTCATACTTTAAAATAAGTGATAATTTTTAAGTAAAAAGTGATAATGTTTTTAAATATAAAAAGTAACTATCACTTTGTACTTAAATATTATCACTTTTGAATTAACACATTGTCACTTTTTATATGGGATCAAGGGAGACTCATCTCACGGATCTCAATCTGTTCCAAGACTAGCACTTAATGTATTTATATGTTAATGGACACGAATATCTTTACTAATTTTATCAATATTTTGAGTTAAATATATTTATATTTGAAAGAAAGTCATTATTAAAAAGTAATGATAGTTAAGTAAAGAGTGATAATATTTTGAGCGACGATAGTAGCGGCTGAGGGGCGATCGTGGCGGCTGAGCGTAACGGACTGACGAGGAATAATTGGTTTATTCTATCAGAGAACAATGAACAAGTGAATGAGAAGAAGAAACTGGCTGAAAAAGAAAAGGATTTAGGCTAAAATTACACTTGGCCTTGTTTGGTTAATAAAATTTGAAAATAAAATGGAATGGACAAAGTAAGTGCGGGCCTAACTTGTACTTGGCCGCTGGAAAAAAATAATTGGATGTCCAGCCCAAATTTTAGAAAATGGATCTAAAAGGATCCGTCTCACAGAAAGAGATTCGTGAGTCGGTCTTACAAAAGTTTTTGCCCAAATGTATTTGCAAGTGTAAATTCTTGAAGAATTTCTTATCATAAACATTCATCTACATATGTAAGGTTAGAATGATCAGAAAGAGACTTGGTGACTAATATACATGAATATTATGATGAGAAACTTAGAATAGGGTCAGAACTAAGATTTGAAGATAAGTAGTTAGCATTTAAAACAAAGATAAAACTTGCATTCTCCAAGCTTTATAAGTTCAAGGACTTAATCTCTCGCTGGAAATTATATATTACCTCAATACTTTTATGAATCTGCAATTTCAGTTTTCTCCATATATGATATGTGTAGATGAAACTCTCGGTCTATTTCTGTAAAGGAAGAAAACAACAATATGTCCAACAAATCCCAAATCCAGTCCACAAGACAAATCTCAAAAATAACAAATCACATAAATTTTAGCAAGATAGATACTATTTGCTTATTTTAAGGCCCACTACAATGATACCAAAGGCTTAAATCAGACTCAAATGTTTTTCTCTTCTATTTGTAATTTGTCCAAATTTACTTTTTCCCACCCAAGGTGTACAAGCTAACCGGGTAAATCAAGTTTATAACTAATTAAATAACTACATATGAATCCTTTAACATCCTATACTACATCTAATTGGCTATTCTGCTTGTTTAAAGTACTGCACTGAGTAATAAAAAAATTGAAAGAGGACGATAATTAAATAACATGAATACCTGTTGTAATGTGTTAGATAGATGATGAATGGCAAGGGGAGAACTCCAGGCTCAAATTCTGATACACGCATTGTATGTGTTTTTTCACTACTTGTTTGTCCATATACAAAGACATTTGCTACCATAAGACACATATCAGTGCACAAGATTTCAAATTGTTAATGAAACACCTAAAAATTGAAAGCATGCACAAAGTACATTCGAAAAAAATACAGTAAACACTAACTGCCGCCGCCACAATATCTCTTGTTCGAGAATTTCCAAGAAAAATTTCACTTGTAAAAGAAATCATAAGGAAACATAAATAAGTGGATCAAGATCGATTCTGCAACATATGTCTTTGATTGTGTGGGCCCCTATTATCTGAGGTAGATACAACACATTTTTATTTACCAAGGCTAACACACCAAGTTTGATGTAATTTAGACTAAATGGTCTATCAAGAAGAAATTAACAAAAATTCTGAGAAGAATACCAGATTCATTTTGCCCTGTACCAGCGAGAAATCCCATGCAATGTATGAGTTTAATGATTCAACTGTCAGAGACACCTAAAGAAACATTAAAACCCACAAGGCACAAAATATACAAAAAGAACACTATTTAGTTTCACTAATTAAAGATGAAGTGTTAACTATTTCTATTAGCAGCTGATGCAGTACTGGAGCAAGAGAATATGTGAATTTTGGTACACACAAATACTTTGAGGATAGAGCTAGCAATACTTGGAGAGGAGTTTCATCGATCCAAAACAATATTATCTATCGATCGGCATATCAAAAGCCACAACTTCCTGCAAGTGTTGTAACCATGTTTTGACGGCATCATCATCGATGAACTTGTATGCCAAAAGTATCAATCAGCTTTTGGGCGTTGTTAGTGAGATTTGCAACTCTATTTTATACACCGCTAATAAGTCTTGGCCTTGTATACAATGTTAATGCTTTTCATATTTCCCCTGCCTAGCTTTTTCATTCTACAACTCTATTTTCCAACTTTATTTGTATCTCATGTTTCTCTTAAACCTCACAGAGAGTTTACGATTGAAAGAACGATTAATGTCCAGACCCTAACTACTCTTGGGGTACAAAGCTTCTGGGACTCTTTGCCAAAGTACTAAAATACTCCCAATTCTTAACTCGTCTAAATAGAACCTAGCCGATCAGATGGCATTCTCAAATGCATGCATATTCCAGACTCAAAGAAGTTGCACATTTTAAGGGAAACTGCTAAATGATATAGGGGATAATAATGCCAATGAACAGAGTATCTACCGGATGAAGTAGAAAAAGTAAGTGTAAAACTGTGATGTCTACCTAGCTGCTGAATTAGAAAAATTAAACCTCGATTATGCCCTGCTCTTTGGGAATGATTTCATGTTTATGTTCAACATCAGACAGAGCCTCTTTAAGTTCGTTAACTAATGACTCGTCTCGAACAGAAACTAATTGAGGTTTAAATGCCTTCAATCACCTGAAAGATGAGTAGTTTATGAAGGTATTATCAACAATTCTTGCTCATTTTTCATAAGTAATATTGATAGTTAAGGCTAACTCTAGAGTAGTAATCTGAGGGATTCATCACAAACAAATAAAGTGTAACTTACATAAATATCTAAACACACAATTAATTGGACTGATTTTCAATCATTTTATAATTGGAATGCATATTAAGATGAAGATTAAACAGCTAGCCACTAATAGTTAGTTATTACCAAAAATCCTGTTATTGTAAGCATTCCTTCCATCTTAGTGATGAAACAAGTCCTCCAAACTGCTCAGTGTTAATTGGTTGCTAAAACAAAAATCCAAAGAATAACAATTAACTCTCATGAATAAAAAATTCATCCATACGCCTCATTCCATTTTAGTCATGCATTTGACTCTAGCTCGTGTGAAGCATGCATGTTGAGAAAGTTCAATCTCGGAAACGAGTCTCTGAAGAAGAAGAGCTTTTTTTAGATTGTCACTTTCAGCATAATTAACAACAACAATCCATTCACTCAATGCATCTACATATCATCCAACCATTAAAAATAAAAAATAGAAAAATCCCATAGAACAATGTTCCACTGGTCTTAGCCTCTCTATATATAAAGGTAAAGTCTAGTATGCACTCGAGTGCATGTTATGCACCCTAGTTCATGTTGCACTTTTCAGTTTTACTGACTTACAATTTTTGTTAAATGGTGTTGCACTTTTCAATTATTATTAAAAATATTATTATACAGTTTAATAATTGAAAAGTGCAACACCATTTACCAAAAAGTGTAAGTCAGTAAAAATGAAAAGTGCAACATGGACTAGGGTGCATAACATGCGCATAGCAGACCAACCCATATATAAAACTCTGCACCAACCTTTTCCCTGTCAAACAGAAAACGTCTCATTGAACAGTTACGCAAGAAGACGATATGCCTCAAAGAAATGGATTTGGATCCTCCCCATTTCTTTTAATAAAGTTGGTGTAAATTTCGGAGACAGATAGACACATGATAAAATAATGAGTGGAAACATGTATGAGACCTACTCAACGTGTCTATCTCTCTCCTCCGAAATTTACCAAAATAAATGGAGTGGATTCCAAATCCCAAAGAGACGAAACCTAATGTTTTAATTTTACAATACATATATCATCATATCATGGTCATCATTTCCATTATGCTTCAAGAAATGTTTTCAGAAATTTTAAAGTATACTACTATTGTTTAGATAAATCTTTGACTCTATCATCACTATATTTGTGGATCAGTTAGATTCAAATTTACCTCATTATTCATTTGTATCTTCTGCTGTAAATAAATTAACCTCAATTAATTCAATGTAATACATGTTATAATTTCTATATTTCACCACCCATGGTTCAAAATTAAGGAAACAACCATTAATCTAATATTAAAAACAACATAAAAATTAAGGAAACAGCTAGCCATTAATTGGAAGGGAAGTCACCTTAATGAAGTAACTGGATACATCAAGTGGTCCTAAGCAATGAGAGGTTCCCAAACCATTCTGGCAATTCTTGTACCATTAAACTAGAAAGAGCAGTGAGATGTTGAATCTCAATTTTCTGAGCCTCTCAATATACCATTTGCAGCTAGCCTTATTAAAGGCCATGAATTATTAGGATGTAGTGTTAACAATCTCAAGTTGCCTGCTAGTTCCGTAGGAGAAGTACCCCAACTAGGCAATCCCATGAATGTACTTGTCCAAAGTACCACAACTAGGCGCCCAAAATGTCTGCAAGTGGTAGAGAGTCTGGCAGACTTGTAATTGATGTGTTGAGATATCTCTCTAGTGTATTAGCTCCTTGATTGACATCACCATCACCATCCAGAGTCAGAGTTAGTTCACGCAGGCTTTTCAAGTCAGAAAGATCGCCTTTGTAGAACCAACCATTTTGATTCATCTCCATCACTTTGCTGCCAAGAAATGCAGAGCCTGATAAATCGTGCATGCTGTTGTTGTATTCGTCGATCTCTATGTACAACTTGTAGTAAGGAACTCTTCTCAAGATGGTCGAAAACTTTGTCTCCATGTCATTTTCTTGTTCCATATATTTGGAGAAATTCTTGTGCCATCCAATGCTCAATCAATTCTTCCCTTTTAATCGAAGCACCTTTGGGATATACAGAGCAGTATGCAAAGCACTTCTTCTTGAGTGATGGTGAAGACAAATTATGAAAGCTTAATTTCAATATCTTCGAGATAGTATTATTCTCATCTCCTCCAACATTATAGAGCCACTCTTCTTGGGATTTACTACACAGCACTCCCCCGACCACGTTGGCATCTTTTTGCAACACTTCTTCCAATGGCTTCGATCTCCGACTGTATATGGACTTTGATTATGGAGAAGCATTCTTCCTCCGATAACTTGTGCAACATATGAATACCAATTGTATTCACAATCGAACCAACCTCATCACTCCTCGTCGTAACAAGAATGCCATTTCCATGAATTTATAAAACCTTCCCACTTGTGCCGGTCTTCATTCCAAACGTCATCAAGAACAAGCACATATGTTTTGCTTGCCAAAGCCTCTCAAAGCATCTTCACAAGATCTTGTTGGAATTAATGGGAATTAATTGGGTTTTGACACCCTGATCTAATTTAATTAATTAGACGGACTAAATGTTAGTTAAGAAATAATTGAACGTGACATAGTCGATCTACTCGCGGAGTAGATGAACGTGGTATATTTAATATCTCAAAACTGAGTTAAGGTGAGTGAGAAATTAATTGTTAAAGTTGAAGAGTTTCAATTTTGGAAGTTTGAGAATGTGGGAAATTGTCCACATAGGAAACCTACAAAACATTTAAGATGTATAAAGGTATTGAAGTAGCCTAATAAGAGCCACACGCGCGCGCGCGCCCGTCCGGCCGGCTTCGGCTTCGGATTTGGCAATTGGTCTTTGGTGGTCTTTGGGGCCCGCCTATCTTTTTGCAGACCCAAAAACTCCCATTCGAATTACTTCAAGAATGTTCCAGAATAATCTGGAGGTCTTCAAGACTTATCCACGTGCGAGATATTATCTCAACCGCTGCGATAATTTCGCAATATATTCCCAAGAATCGGGTCTGGGCCCACGCGTTTTTCCTCTCCCTCCAAGGGTTTCTTCTGCCTATAAATATCAGACTCTTCCCTCATACATCCTTACGCTGAAATTCACCCCTCTACCCTTCTATTCTCCTCTCGTCCCTACGCAGTGTGTTGAGCTCCCGAAAGCCTTACACTGTTCTTTCTTGTGCCGGATTTATATCCGAGAGTGTTCAGTTCGTACTACGTACGTTCGCCGATACTTCTTATACAGTGGTGCTACTGTGTAGGAAGTGAAAGTCGTTTTACCTTTGGGAACGGAACGCCGTAACAGTCGAGCACTATCCTGGGCGTATTCTGTTCTGCGGGAAAAGGGATTCCATTGACTCGACTTACTTGTGGAATTTATTTGTTATTTTGATATTTTTGATATTGCAGTTTACACGGCGTAAACAGGTTCCAACATTCGCATAACATAATATTTAATTAATATTTTCGAATTTAATTAATCTTTTTGGACCTAATTAATTTAATTAATTTACTGCAGTATCAAAGATGAATGATTGATAACATGGATGTCGATCCCGTTAATACGGAAGCAGTGCATGGTACTGAAAATATTGGCAACAATGCTAATAACGGAGCGTCTCCTGATCGTTCAGAGTCGCACAGTTCCGACGTGAAATCACAAGGAAAACAGAGTGACCATGCGGAAAGAGCTAAGTTCAGAAGCAATACGTTTGAACCGCTTCCTTCTTTCCACAATCCCATAAGGGATCCGATGTTTACCTTCTCCGCACCCCGGCCGAGGCCAATGGTCGTACAAGGAGAAAAGCCGGAAAAATTTTCCGGAACTGAATTCAAGCGATGGCAAAGTAAGATGCAATTTTACCTAACCATGCTTGGAATGAATAGGTTTCTAACCGAAACGAAACCTACACCACCTGAGGCAAGTGCAAGCCAATAAGAAAGGATCTTCTACGATCAGTGGTTGAGTGGTGATTATCTGTGCAGAAATCACATCATTGGAGGACTTTCCGATACACTCTACAGTGTCTACTGTGACATAAAAACTGCCAAGGAACTGTGGGAATCCTTGGAGAAGAAATACAGAACTGAAGGTGCCGGATTGAAGAAATTCGTCGTTTCACAGCTGTACGATTTCAAGATGGACGATAACAAGTCTGTAGTGGATCAAGTCCAGAAACTGCAGATTATCTTCCATAAGATTGATGCTGAGGATATGGTGTTACCTGATGCATTTCAAGTAGCGACCGTGGTCGAGAAACTGCCTTCATCGTGGAAGGATTTCAAATCATATCTAAAGCACAAACGAAAGCTGATGAGCTTGGAGGACCTGATTATCCGTCTCAGAATTGAGGAGGACAATCGGAAGAGAGAAGGCAAGGGGCCTGCCCTCCAGATTGAAGCCAAAGCTAACTTGATGGAACAAGAGGGTCCGTCAAGGAAAAGGAGACGTCCAAACGAATCTGCTGCCAACACAACGAAGAATGTGAAGGGAAAGGGTCCAGCCACAAAGCAGAAATTCACTGGAAATTGCTATAACTGTGGGAAACCGAACCATAGGTCCAGTGAGTGTCGTCAACCCCGTCGTGACGATAAGGGAAAAGGCAAACAGAAAGTACAAGATTCTGTGAACCTTACGGATTTGGACATGTCCGCAGTGGTGACGGAGGTCAACATGGTGGACAACAAGAAAGAGTGGTTTGTGGACACCGGTGCCACTTGCCACGTCTGCTCGGAGAGATCTGCATTCTCAGACTATTCTCCATCTGATGGGAGAAAGTTGTTCATGGGCAATCAAGCCTCATCTGAAGTGGCTGGAATTGGGTTAGTAGTGCTTAAACTGACATCTGGAAAAGAGCTAACATTGAAGAACGTGCTGCATGTCCCAGACATCCGGAAGAATCTGATTTCGGGGTCTCTTCTAGTTAGCAATCAATTTAGACTAGTCTTTGAAGCTGATAAGATAGTTCTAAGTAAGTTTGGTCACTTTCTCGGGAAGGGTTATCTCGAGAATGGTTTGTTTAAATTAAGCACAATGGTTGTAAGCCCCAAAGGCAAACAAGTTATTAATGAAATTGCTTCCACTTCTGCTTATATCGTTGAGTGTTCCTGTTTATGGCATTCTAGATTAGGACATGTGAATCTAAAATCCTTAAAGTGATTAGTAAATCTCGATTTACTTAAAATTGACAACGTTAATATATCCAAACGATGTGAAATATGCACGGAAGCAAAAATGACCAAACTACCGTTTAAAATTGTTGAAAGGAACACCGCTGCTCCTCTAGACTTAATTCACACGGATGTATGTGATTTGAAGTTTGTACAAACTAGAGGAGGGAAAAAGTATTTTATTACTTTCATAGACGATTGTACAAGATTCTGCTACGTTTACCTTTTAAAGAGTAAAGACGAAGCTATAGAAGCTTTTAAACGTTACAAAACTGAAGTAGAGAATCAATTGGACACTCGAATTAAATCAATTCGTAGTGATAGAGGTGGAGAGTACGTAGCTCCGTTTGAACAATTATGTATTGAATCTGGGATTATACATCAAACGACAGCCCCTTACTCACCTCAGTCTAATGGTGTTGCGGAGAGGAAAAACCGAACACTAAAGGAGATGATGAACGCAATGTTAATCAGCTCTGGTCTACCTCAGAACTTGTGGGGGGAAGCTATTCTGTCGGCTAACCACATTCTGAATAAGATTCCTCATAAAATCAAGGATCAAACTCCTTATGAAATATGGAGGAAACGAAAACCTTCATACAACTACCTCAAAGTGTGGGGGTGTTTGGCTAAGGTTGAAGTACTACTTCCTAAACAAGTTAAGATCGGCCCTAAAACCGTCGATTGTATCTTTATAGGGTATGCTTCAAACAGTAGTGCCTATCGATTTCTGATTCACAAATCCGAAGTACCGGATATGACAGAAGGCACTACGATTGAATCAAGGAACGCAGTGTTCTTTGAGAATATCTTTCCTCTTAAGGAAAAAGAGGAAGACTGTTCGAGTAAAAGAACTCTCGAAGCAACAGACGACACGGTTAGTCCTTCCACTCAAGAGAGTGAAGAACCGAGACGCAGTAAGAGAGCTAGAATTGATAAAAATTTTGGTTCAGACTTCATTACTTATGTTTTGGAGGAAGAAGAACCTAAAACTATCAAAGAAGCAATGGCAAGACCAGATGCACACCTCTGGAAAGAAGCCATAAAAAGTGAATACGAGTCTATTCTCTTAAACCACACGTGGGAGTTGGTTGACCTCCCTAAAGGTTGTAAGCCCTTAGGATGCAAGTGGATCCTTAGAAGAAAGTACAAAGCAGATGGATCTGTTGATAAGTACAAAGCTCGTCTTGTTGCAAAGGGGTTTAAACAAAAGGAAGGGTATGATTTCTTCGATACATACTCACCAGTGACAAGGATCACCTCCATTCGGGTATTAGTCGCCATTGCTGCATTGCACAATCTCGAAATACACCAAATGGACGTTAAGACGGCATTTCTTAATGGTGAGATGGATGCAGAAATATACATGGAGCAACCTGAAGGATATGTTGCTCCTGGAAACGAGAAAAAGGTGTGCAAACTCGTTAGATCACTGTATGGACTTAAGCAAGCTCCAAAACAGTGGCACTTGAAATTTGACAGTACAATGCTGTCAAATGGGTTTCGAATTAACGAATGCGATAAGTGTGTGTATGTGAAGGATACACCAACCGGATATGTTATTGTGTGCTTATATGTCGACGACATGTTAATCATGAGTAACAATCACGATATCATAGTTAATACGAAGAACATGTTAAGTAGAAACTTTGACATGAAAGACATGGGATTAGCAAATGTGATTCTTGGAATCAAGATAGAGAAAACGTCCAATGGAATTTCCTTGACACAATCTCACTATGTGATGAAGGTACTAAAGCAATTTAAGGCCTTTGACGATCCACCTGCTAAGACACCTTTGGAACTCAATGTTCACTTGAAAAAGAATAGAGGAGAACCAGTGGCTCAACTGGAATACGCAAGGATCATTGGAAGTGTGATGTACATCACGAACTGTACACGCCCTTATCTTGCATGTTCGGTAAACAAGTTGAGTCAATACACGAACAATCCAAGTCATGAGCACTGGAAAGCGTTGAAAAGGGTATTACGATACTTGAAGTACACCATTGATTATGGGCTTCACTACACAAGACATCCAGCTGTAGTCGAAGGATACAGTGATGCAAATTGGATATCAGACACGAAAGACTTGCTGTCCACCAGTGGATATGTATTCACTATTGGAGGAGCAGTAGTGTCGTGGAGGTCCAAGAAACAAACATGTATTGCTCGTTCCACAATGGAATCAGAATTTATAGCGTTAGACCTAGCCGCTGCACAGGCTGAATGGTTGCGTAATTTTCTGGAAGACATTCCATGTTGGAAAAGGCCGGTACCTGCGGTGACGGTACACTGTGACAGTCAAGCAGCCATTGGGAGAGCTACGAATGTCATGTACAACGGAAAGTCGAGACACATACGTCGTCGACACAACTCCGTTAGAGAATTGATCTCCACTGGAGTAATGTCCATTGATTATGTCAATACGAAGGACAATATAGCGGATCCGCTCACGAAGAGCATAAACCGAGATCAATTGAACAAGCTGGTAGAAGGAATGGGTCTAAAACCCACAATAAAAACCAAAGCAGTGGTAACCCAACCATGATGACTGGAGATCCCAAGAACTTGGTTCAATGGGAAAACGAAGTTGTGGAGGTTAGTGATAAAACACTTGAAAACTACGACTATTCCGGACAGCACTATCTCAAGTGTTAACGACCCGTAAGATGTGGTAAAGGCTGAGTCTTCGACTCTTAATGATTCCTAGAGTATAAACGGGATACTCGAAAGGAAGTTACCTATATAAATGAGAAGTGAGGGCCGCTTCGACCAAACATTTATGAATACAAAGGACGTCCATGGCCAAAACGGACAAAAACGTGAGAACGTTACAAAGACGAGATTGAAGTGTGCTGACACTGTTGTCTAGGTATACACTATGGAGGAGTAGTTCAAGGCATCACGTCCACTAAGCCGCCGGTATATCCGATAGTGTTTGGCTACGGAAAGTTCAAGGCCAAAAACCACTTATCCGGACGCACGGAGATCTCACTCGAACTGAACACTGAGTCTGATGTTGTATAGATACGATTTTCACTCATGTGGGGGATTGTTGGAATTAATGGGAATTAATTGGGTTTTGACACCCTGATATAATTTAATTAATTAGACGGACTAAACGTTAATTAAGAAATAATTTAACGTGACATAGTCGATCTACTCGCGGAGTAGATGAACGTGGTATATTTAATATCTCAAAACCGAGTTAAGGTGAGTGAGAAATTAATTGTTGAAGTTGAAGAGTTTCAATTTTGGAAGTTTGAGAATGTGGGAAATTGTCCCACATAGGAAACCTACAAAACATTTAAGATGTATAAAGGTATTGAAGTAGCTTGGTAGTTCAACTATCTAAAAGAGGTACACTCCTCTAAGAGCCACACGCGCGCGCACGCGCGCCTGTCCGGCCGGCCGTCTCGGCTCGGCTTCGGCTCGGCTTCGGCTTCGGATTTGGCAATTGGTCTTTGGGGCCCGCCTATCTTTTTGCAGACCCAAAAACTCCGAAAGCCCAACTCAGGAATGGGCTCGGCCCATTCGAATTACTTCAAGAATGTTCCAGAATAATCTGGAAGTCTCAAACTTGGTCTTCAAGATTCAGTCTTCAAGACTTATCCACGTGCGAGATATTATCTCAACCGCTGCGATAATATCACAATATATTCCCAAGAATCGGGTCTAGGCCCACGCGTTTTTCCTCTCCCTCCAAGGGTTTCTTCTGCCTATAAATATCAGACTCTTCCCTCATACATCCTTACGCTGAAATTCACCCCTCTACCCTTCTACTCTCCTCTCGTCCCTACGCAGTGTGTTGAGCTCCCGAAAGCCTTACACTGTTCTTTCTTGTGCCGGATTTAGTGCTACTGTGTAGGAAGTGAAAGTCGTTTTACCTTTGGGAATGGAACGCCGTAACAGTCGAGCACTATCCTGGGCGTATTCTGTTCTGCGGGAAAAGGGATTCCCTTGACTCGACTTACTTGTGGAATTTATTTGTTATTCTGATATTTTTGATATTGCAGTTTACACGGCGTAAACAGGTTCCAACAGATCTTCCCTGTCCTCAGCGTTAATTTCCAGTTTCTCATTTGTAGGAGTCTTTTTAAGAATTTTCTTAAAAAGAAGCGTATCATCAAAATTTTGGGAAACATGGACCCAAATACGCAGGCCAAAGTATGTTTTTATGTTTTCATGATTGAAGACTTTCCGAGCCAGAGTAGCCTTGCCCAATCCACCCATTCCAACAATTGGAAGGATGGAGAGCGCTTCTTCGGTTGGAGTTGTCAGCATTTTCACTATTTCCAGTAAAATTTGGTTCGTTGGCGACAGAATCGGTTTCACGGTGGACAGCAGCAAGACTCTTTTCAAGGTACAACAGATTTTGTCTTAGAATCGAATTTGGCAATGATTTGGTTGATTCTAAGAGCCAAATGTGGGCGATTAACGAATGGGAAGCATGATGGCCTAACAACCTCTTCCTTCATTTTTTTGTAGTTGTATTCATCCAAAACATTATCAGCATCAAACGCAACTTCTTCTAACTCTTTTGACAGCATCATCAGTGATGAACTTCTTCTGGGCATCATTCAAATAACTGTGAATGATGCCAAAACTGTTCCTCAGCTTTTCGGCTTTCTTCGCGAGAGTGAGATCTCCTAGGAGCTTCGTAACATCCACCAGATTCTGAACTAACACTCCAATGGTTCCATTTTTTTCTTCTTTCAAGGTCCTGTAGGAATATTCTTTATCAAAATTAAAATGATTTGTTCTTTTTAAGAAATTAATGTCTATTTTATTATCATAAAATGGTGCTCGTTCCTTATTAACACTTCTAAAGTGAAAAAATAATCAATGACTCATTAATAATTATGGCGATACATGTTAAACATGCAAATAGTGAAACATTGAAAAAATATACAACGGCTCATTCTAAACATAATAAATGACGTAAATTGACACAGTATAAATATTCTCGTATCTAAACCATACATCCGGATCAATGTTACTTTATCAAAAACACTTTCAAATCTCCACCCCTAATTCTTTTATGGGTGTTATATAGTGTTGTTAACACTTTTAAAATCAATTTTTTACTCAATGCTCCTTCTCTTTTTTAAGAAGGAAATGGGTCTTACTTCTTTTTTGCCGTTTTTAGCATTTTAATTGTGACCGATGAGTTAATTGACTCAGTTTTCCTTCTACTAGCCCCAATAATGAAATCTCAGTCTTGCACAATTTTTTATCAATCAACAAATACTTTAATTCTCAATATATCAACAAATCCAATAATGAAAACCTCAGAACTTCCCGTCAAAAAAAAAAAAAAAGAAAACCTCAGAACCTCAAACTCAAAACATAAAAATGGCAACTTTAAAATTAAGACTAAGAGTGAGAGAAGGAAACCAAAATCAAAACTGAGGGAGAGGAGTGCAAAATCCGAGAAATAATGAAAGCTAACAAATAATATTAATTATTTATTTATTTAATCCACGGAAGTGAATAATATTAGGAATATATTTAAAGTATTGTTTATATATATTCTTATGAAGGCCCATCCCATGTCACTTATGAGCCTTACCCTTTAGCCCAATTAAGATTAGGTCAAGATTAGGTTAACTCTTGTATTGTATAAATACCTCTTGTACACTCACTTGTAAAGTAATGAAGAAATTATAATTCGTATATTCTCTATATGGTATCATCGAGTCATTTGGCTCACGCCTGAACCAAACCCTAGCCGCCGCCGCCCGTCTCAGACGCCCATTTTTCTCTCCGCTGCTCTACTTCCTACAATGGCCAATCCATCTCTGATGTCCTCTCTCATCACCTTTAAAGGACTTGCGCAAATGTCCTTAAAACTCACATCCACCAACTATGGAGCCTGGTCCTTTCAACTCCGTCTTCTCCTCACAGGACACAATCTCTTTGGCTACGTTCTGGGCACACATCCATGCCCACCTCCCACAATTCCAGCTGCCGATGGTGCCACCACCATCACCATCTCCAATCCTGCACACGAACTATGGGTGTGTCAGGACAATCTCATTTTCGCAACCTTGGTTGGTTCCATGTCCCCGGAACTAATACCCTTTGTTGCATCGACAAAAACCTCCAACGAAGCCTGGTCGATGCTTGAAAACATGTATGGAAAACCCTCGCGAGGCCGCATTCTTGCCCTCAAAACTAAGTTCCGCTCTCTGTCCAAAGGTGCTCGCCCGATCTCTGACTTCCTCATGGAAGTTCGCTCTGTGGTCGACGAACTTGCCCTCCTCGGCATTACCTCTGACGCCGAGGATGTCACCCTCCAAGTCCTAACAGGCCTTGATGAATCTTACAACGACATCGCAAATGACATCCAAGCTCGCGAACAACCCATCTCCTTTGCCGAGCTCTGCGACAAGCTCCTGAGTGCCGAAGTTCAAATTGCCTCACGACCGTCCTCGGCCTTAATCCCCGCGACTGCCCTAGCCGCTGGCAAAACCCACTATCGCTCCTCGCGACCTGATTCGAGGCCCAGATCCTCTGATGCTCGTCCTCGCCAGTCCGCACAGCGACCCTACCTTGGCACCTGTCAATACTGCCGAACACCGGGTCACACTGCTCGCACCTGTCCCGAAATCCCTTCGGCATCCCCTCACTTCACACCGCCGATTGAACTGCATCGGTCAACCCCACAGGGCAGTTTTGCACCACCTCCATCTCGTCGACCTAAGATGGATGCTCGCCCAGCTTACTCGGCACACTCAGCCTCCTCGTCCCATCCATCCGACCACTGGATACTCGACTCTGAAGCCTCTCATCACATCACCATTGACCTTGCCAATCTATCCACTCGCCCTTCAATGGGCCTGACAATGTTGAAATTGGTGATGGTAAAGGTTTACACATATCTCACACGGGCTTGATGCACTTTAGTAATCTTGAATCTCTCAGTTTTTCAAATGTCCTGGTCGTCCCACACATCTCGAAAAACTTAATATCTGTCTCCAGCCTCTGCCGTGATAATAATGTTAACATTGTTTTTGGTCGCTCTTCGTTTCAGGTGCGAGATGGTCATTCGGGGAGCATTCTCCTCGTTGGGAGTCGTATCAATAATTTATACGTGTGGCCGACAATGATCTCCATCTCCTCGCCACAAGCCTTCACCACTCAACACCTAACCACGACCACCTGGCATGCTCGCCTTGGCCACCCATCAACAAAAATACTTTCTCACACTCTATCTAAGCTTAATATTTCAAATGCTCCGTCCAAACATTTCAATTGTAACTCTTGTTCTTGTATCAAAAGTCAAAAACTACCTTTCTATGAATCTATAATTATCTCAAATAAACCTCTTGATGTTATCTTTTCTGATGTATGGTCGTCACCTATCCTCTCCCCTGAAAACTTCAAGTACTATGTTATATTTGTCGATCACTTCAGCAAATACATTTAGGTCTATCCTCTAAAACGGAAATCTGACGTCCTACAAACTTTCATCACCTTCAAAACACTTGTTGAAACCCAGCATCAAAATAAAATCAAAACCCTCTACTCTGACAATGGTGGTGAATACATCGCCCTTCGCTCCTTTCTTCAAACACATGGCATTTCTCACCTTACCACCCCGCCTCACACTCCGGAACATAACGGCATGTCCGAACGTCGCCATCGCCATGTGGTCAACACGGCCTTAGCCCTTCTCCATCATGCTTTCGTACCTCTTACTTACTGGCCCTATGCTATCTGCTCGGCCGCCTACATCATCAATCGCCTACCCAAACCCAACCTCAACATGCTCTCTTCCTACCAGAAACTCCTCGCTCGCCCTCCTAATTTATCCAAACTCCATGTCTTCGATTGCCTCTGTTACCCTTGGCTTCGTCCCTACACCACTCATAAACTTGACCCTCGCTCACTTCCCTGTGTGTTCGTCGGTTATTCACTCACACAAAGTGCCTATCTCTGCCTTGACCTCTCCACTAATCTAATCTACACTTCACGCCATGTTCAATTTGTTGAACAGTCCTTCCCCTTTCTTCCTACCACTTCCCCTATCCGAGCACCATCTGACCATGTGCACACACCATCTCCCTCCTTACCTATCATCTCCTCGCCTATTATTGAAGCGACCATCCCTACTGCTCCTATCACAAATGTTGCTCCACCTATCCCCGTTCCTAACCCTGTGCTCGCCCCTCCACATCATGACGACCATCCTGTCGTCGACCAAAACCAGCCACTTCCCTCTCCCTTGCCGACCACAACCACAACCCACAGCCATGTGCCGACCAATACTCCCCCGCGACCACTCGCACCTCGCATGACCACTCGCTCCCAAAATCAAGTGTTCAAACCAAACCCAAGGTATGCTCTCAATTCAAGTCTCTCCGCTGACATTGAATCGAGCTGTGTTTCCCAGGCCCTCAAAGACAAGCATTGGCGAGATGCCATGTCCTCGGAATTCGATGCTCTTCTCCGGAATGGAACTTGGGACCTGGTACCACCGACGACCACCCAAAACATTGTTGGTTCCAAGTGGGTATTTCGTATCAAGCGAAAACCAGATGGCACTTTGGACAAGTACAAGGCTCGCCTGGTCGCCAAAGGCTTTCATCAGCGACCAGGTGTCGACTTCACTGAAACATTCAGCCCAATGGTCAAGCCAACCACTGTGCGAACTGTTCTGAGCATTGCTGTTACCAACAACTGGCCTCTTCGTCAATGGAGAACTCTCAGACACAGTCTTCATGGCTCAACCTCCAGGTTTCAAAGACAAGAATTTTCCCACTTATATCTGTAAGTTACGTAAATCCATCTATGGCTTAAAGCAAGCTCCTCGCACATGGTACTATGCTCTTCGCTCATTTCTCAAGGAAATTAGGTTCAACCCTACTCACTCTGATGAATATGTGTTCGTTTACAACAACAATGGGGTGGTCGCCTACTTCCTTGTCTATGTCGACGACCTTATTCTGACGGGCAATCACTCATCCATGCTCGCCCGCGTGGCTGCCGACCTCAGTGCCAAATTCTCTGTCAAGGACCTTGGTCCTCTATCATATTTCTTGGGAGTGGAAGTCCTTCGATCTAAAAATGCATGCCTTCTCTCTCAACGCAAATACATCACTGACCTGCTCGCCCGGTACAACATGATCGACTCCAAACCAGTTCAAACTCCATTATCCACCTCTGCTCGCCTAACACTCTCGGATGGCACTTCTCCCACTGACTCCACCCAGTATCGTCAAGTGCTCGGCAGCCTTCAGTATCTCCAGCTCACCAGACCAGATATTGCCTTTGCCGTTCATAAGTTATCCCAGTTCATGCATGCACCCACCACCACTCACTGGAATGCCGTTAAGCGACTACTATGCTACCTCAATGGTACAAGGGATGTTGGAATCAACATTACCCCGTCGTCATCCTCCTCACTCCACTGCTTCACAGATGCCGACTGGGCAGTCAACCATGATGATCGCACTTCCACAAGTGCCTATGTCGTCTTTTTGGGGGCTAATCCTATCTCATGGTCGTCCAAAAAGTAGAAGTTTGTTGCTCGCTCATCTACTGAAGCCGAATACAGAGCAATTGCCTCAGCGGCCTCTGAAGTACAATGGCTAACGTCCTTACTCAAAGAACTACACTTTTCCATTTCCTCGGTGCCAGTCATCTACTGTGACAACATTGGAGCTACCTACTTATGCTCAAACCCCGAGTTTCACTCACGAATGAAGCACATTGCCATAAACTTCCACTTTGTTCGTGACCTCGTCAAAACTGCTCAGCTCCGCATCTCCCATGTCTCGACTGCCGACCAACTTGCCGATGCTCTCACCAAACCTCTCTCTGGTGCTCGTCTCCAACTTCTTATGTCCAAGATTTGACTATCCTATGGTACTCCATCTTGAGGGGGCATATTAGGAATATATTTAAAGTATTGTTTATATATATTCTTATGAAGGCCCATCCCATGTCACTTATGGGTCTTACCCTTTAGCCCAATAAGATTAGGTCAGGATTAGGTTAACTCTTGTATTGTATAAATACCTCTTGTACACTCACTTGTAAAGTAATGAAGAAATTATAATTCGTATATTCTCTATAGATAATTAGAGGAGCGGTTATTTAGATAACCTCATACATAAATCCAACGAGATTTTCCAATAACTATTAACGCAAAGGGAATTATGTTGTGTTCTCTCTCGCTCCAAAAAAATAGAATGTAGAAATAGAGATTTATGTATTCTATACAACGCATCATACACACTTAGATTGTGGATACATGAAGCAATTCGTGGGATTCACGTGATTAGCTTTCAGACTAGAGGATCACAGTAAGTACGTGGAATTCAACCGGGTTCGATATCTTCCGCTGCATTGAGAATTACAGGTTGGTAATTCTGATTTCTCAATTAATTAATTCCAACATTGGTATCAGAGCCAATGAGTTGGATTCTCGTACGTAACAATGTGAATTTCTCATGTTTAAATGAATGTCTGTAATTATAGTTGATTATGCACGGCATAAATTAAGAATCTGTAAAAATTTCAGAATTTCAATTTTTTCAAACGGTGGAATTAGGGGCTTAATTTTTTACTGTACATTCGTAGTATAGTGTAGAGGATATCTGAAATTTTTCAGAATTTTCGGCCTTACCGTTTGGGAGAAATAAATTGGTCTTTGGAAATTTACAGAAACTTTGACTGGAAATTACGAATGATATATAGGGAATCGTGATTAATTCTTTTTACTAGGTTGAAGTACGTTGAATGAGGATTCCATCGATATAAAGTTTATTAACTTTGGTCAAGAAATGAGTGAGATGTGAATTTTTAAAAATTCACGTTTTTTTGGGTAATTCTGAAAAGTTTCAGAAACTTTGTGGGTGGCTGAATGAGAATTATATATTCTCTAAGGACCATTCTGCAATTAGTAGTTGTGCGCTCTTTTAAACTTGTTTAGGCTCGTTTAGGCTCGTTATAACTCCGTTTTTAATTCTGAAAATTGCTATGAACTCCGTTTTTCATGTAGATTCTTAATTTTAATAGTATGAAGGTATTTGGACAATGAAAAGTTTAAGTACTTATTTACTTATAGAAATGTGAACCTTGGTATGGACTTATTTCACTTGTGAATTAGATATACGCATTGAATTAAATTTCTTTGCGTAATTATGGGCTTGAAATTCATGTGTTCGAGTTTGTAAACATTAAATAAGTTTTAATGGTTGTTCGTTTTTTGGGTATGACTCGAAAATAATTAGAACATTTAATGTTCAATAAATTCGAGACAATGGAGTTAAACTCCATAATTTTAAGAATTACATGGTTAAGAGCTAAATTTTTTTGGATCTTTACGTTGCTTAATGGAGATGTATAGTTTATCACTCTTTTGTTATCACGTACGGATATTCCGATTGAATAGCTCATGATTTAATTGGAGTTAAAATTCGAGCTAAGACAATTTCAAGAGAACTTATTGTAGTTTTCTAAGATGAATTATGTCTAGATTGAAAAGTGATAATTTTATGAAAATTGTTGACATGATTGGGTAAAAATATACTAGTGAACTAGTCGTTGGGACGACTTGTTTACGTGTTGAAAAATGATTTCGGGGATCCGATGTTCTTAGCTTGAGAAGTTGGAGCAACATTCGGATGGAGAACCCTGATCTGTGATTTTTCCCATTATTTTTTCATAATATTGGTACTAAAGTAGTACTACAAGAGTGCATACAATACATTGAAGGTTATCCGAAATCTTCAAGTTAACTGCCTAATAGTGTAGCTGAAACGAGATTTTTCTGAAATAACCATTGTAGTAGGTTTATTAAACTTACAGTAGTTTTTTGATTACCTGATCTACTTTTGGGTTGTTTTAACTTATAACATGATTGTGCTTTATTATGTTTATGTTGATAAATGTTTAAGCATGCAGATTCATGTTGTTGAGTGGGAGTTTTAGCTAATATTTGAATTAAATGCTAAAACTAATTTTGTTTATGTTTTGGAGTTGAATTTGTTAAATGTGGATACTTAGTGAGATTGATGATTAATAGCTCTAAGTTATTTTTCGATATCAAATTTTGTATCAGATTTTTCAGATGTCAGTTAGCTTAACATTGAACATAATGATGCTTAAATGAACATTAACTTTTTGAATCACTTCGATTAAAAATCAGACAAACGCAATGATCATTGAGTTAATTAGATAAAACCTCAAAGACGATAATAATGACACATGGTGTCATAATTAATTTTAAAATGTTCTTGGAAGAACATGATTCATTGGATAATATCAACCATATTATGGATGATCCTGAAGTTGGGATAGAGACTCAGATTATTAAGGGTCAAGAGACTTACCATAATTGAAAGGTATTCGCATAGTTTGTGAAATATGGGTAAACTCGGTCATAGTTGACATGATCCATAATTGTTGAACACCGTACTGCCTCTGATATTTGGAAATATATGAAGGAGAGGTATGGTGATACTTCATTTTCTGAGAAACATCAAAATTCGGGATCGAATTCAGTCACTTCCTGGTATTTAGGAACACTGGAAGGGTCGATATGACTCTTGATGGAAGTATCAAAACTTTCACTTAGATAACTCAAAACAATGAGTTATAGGATGAGTAACTTGGAGCTATCAAGTCTTCATCAAGTGTTCTCATTTCTGAATTCGGTTTTAAATATAAGAGATACTGAAAAGAAAGGACATAGCTAGTAGCCTAAGATTGGGCACACTACTAGAAATATAAATATCAATCTTAATGCAAGAAGAATAAGGATAAGAAATATGCTAAACTGAAAATGGATAAGAGTGAGATGACATGCTAAAAATGTAAAAAGCGTGGTCATTATACTCGTTAATATCCTGAGTCCACGATTGACAAGGTAGTTCATTCTGATTTTTGGTTGTGGCATAAATGTTTTTAGGACTGTATTTCCGTCTAAATCTTATGATTGAGGATTATAGACACAAGAATGACAGGCCATTGACTAAAGACATATGAGCATTTGTAGATCTCTGTTTATTCCAAGAAATACGAGATTGAATTGTGTAGGAAACCGAGCTCGAGTTAAAGTTTAAAGACTCGTAAAACTTGAGATTGACAAAGGTCAATGTTTCATAATGCATGATGTCTAGTTTGCTCTAAAGTTCACTCATGATTTCACCTTCAGGCCTGTTCTTCTATGATTGAGATGTGATTTATTATTTCTTTTAGAGATGGTTGTGAATAGTATAAACAATGTAGATTATGGTACTAAATATTTATATGACTTTGGTTTGTATGAGAACAACAAATAGTTTTATGAAGCGAGTTCATAGTTACTAAAGGTTTGTTCCTATGGCAATGCTTGAGTTATTGATGAAATTCGGTATGCTATATTAGGTCATGTTGTGCAAGATTAGTAGAACTGACTTGTGAAAGAAGGACTACGGTGTTCATCTTTATAAGTTGAGTTCTTAACACGTTGATATTGTCTTGCTCATAAGTGACTGAAAAACCATTTGATTATTGTTAATTCTTCATTGCATATATTTCGTTAGGATAAAATGTGATTTTGTAAATGTCAAATAACATGGAGTTGGTTGTTTTCACTTCTTACGTCGATAATTTTTCACGTGTTGGACTCGTGCATACAATTTCTCAAAGTCTAGGCATTTGTTCTTTAGACATTACCTAATAGAGGTTGAGAATAAAAGACACAACTTTAAAGGTTTTAAGAACCTATAGAACGTGAATGTTTATCCAACAGTTTAAGAAACTGTATAATGAAAATGACATAATCCGACAATTATCAAAACCTTATATTGTTGCACAAGGATGTGACTATAAGAAGGAGTACACGTTGTTGGATATGGTAAGATCCATGGTGGTAAAACTTTAACTATCATCTTTGGGAGATGAGTTGTTAATAATTGCCAGCATTTTTTTTTTGTGTGAATAAAGTAATTCATAGATATTTACTTCAACTCCATTAGAACTCTGAATGAGTGAAATACATGTTCTTGAGTAATTTTTTGTATCTGAAAATCCGCAATTTATATACTTGATTCTTCGAGTCAGTATGAAAAGTTGGGTTTGAGGGTTTAAAAATGTATCTTCATAAGGATATTATGTTAAATCTAAACGATGCATGTTGATCGAAGATCAAGGAGTTGGGAGTGTGACATGAGATAGAATCACATAATACCATTTTTTTGAGAATTTCCTAGTATTGGAAGCATTTGATATGCTAAACCATTTTTTGTGATTGATATAATCACTCTCTATCAGATCCAAGTGGGAGTGATTTACTTAATGTGATATTTGATAGAAGTTTACCCATTAAAGATCGGATGGATCTTGATGAGAGTAATTATCTAGAGAAGATGTCACAGAGTTTCAATCTGAAACTCTTGGGAAACGTGTGTCTAAGAGACATCATGATATTGAAGGACATGCCTTCTATGTATCTTCAGAAAATAAGATAACTTTTAGTGAATGAGGAAGAACCTACAAACGTTTCAAAGGTTCTAGCTCGTTCTACAAGAGACTAATGAAAGAAAGCAATGGAAGAAACGACAGAGTCGATAAGGTCAAACCAAGTTTGGAAACTTGTCAATCTTTCATCGAGACACAAATCAATTGAGAATAAATGGTTTCTCAATCAACTAAAAGATAGACTGATGGGTTAATAGTAGACTAAATGGTAGAAAAGTTCACTTGGTAGAAAATAATTATGCTCAGATGTGGGTATATACACTTTTTTCACCTGTTGTAAAATTTACCTTGATTCGTCTACTTCTGGCTAGATTTAGAATTATATTAGAATGGACGTTTAAACTATGTTTTCTTAGTGGAGAATTGGAAGGAGAAATCCACACGTTGGAAAAGGTTGGATTCATAGGAGAATCCACATGTTGAAAAAGGTGGGATTCATTCTTCAAAGAAGGGGATAATGTTTGTGAATTGATGAGATCGATTTACGAACTTAAACAATCCTCAAGATAGTGGTACTTGAGACTTCATTGAATGATTGTCTCATGTAACTTTGTGATGATAGACAAAGACCACTGTGCTTACGTTAAACGGTCGTAAGCAGTTTTGTAATTCTATCCTATGTATGTTCATACGATGTTAGCTGGAAAACGATAATGAGTATGTTTGGTGAAAATATTCATAGAGATAGTTCAAGGAAGTTACTTGGGTTGTCTCAAGAGACATATAAAGATACTTCTAGAACAGAATCAAAATGGATGCATGAAAGCCTGTTGATACTCTTGTTGTAAAAGACGAGTTATTAAACTATTATGAGTGTTCGAAGAATCAAAGATGAAATGTTAGTAGTACTATATGCGAATGTAATTGAAAGTCTGATGTATGCTAAGATGAGTGAACATCCAGACGTATGATGAGCTGTTGGTTTGGTTAGTAGATATCAATTCAATTCAGAATAGACACTAGTGACAGTGTAAGAGATTGTAAAATATCAGAAATGTACTACAGATTAATTTGAACCTGAAAGGGTATATAGACATGCATGTACTATCCACTGTGCAAGTAGAGCTTGTGGCAAGTGCATTTGTAAGTACGAGGAATAGTTTGGGTAAGAAATTTATTGAAACTTTAGAAAAAAGTAAGAAGTCCATTAGGAGCTGTAACGATTCATCGTAGAATCAAACACTCCAGTAAGAGTTGTAGCGATTCACTATGGAATTGAACACTCAAGTGGAAGTTGTGACGATTCATTGTTGAATTAAACGCTATAGTGGAAGTTGTAGCAATTCATTGTGGAATCAAACACTCTAGTGGGAGTTGTACCGATTCATTGTTGAATCAAACACTCTAGTGGGAGAGTTTTAACGATTTACAGTACCTTGGGAGTTGTAACGATTCATTGTTGAATTAAACGCTCTAGTGGGAGCTATAACAATTCATTGTGGAATCAAACACTCTAGTGGGAGTTATACCGATTCATTGTTGAATCAAACACTCTAGTGGAAGCTGTAACGATTCACTGTGGAATCAAACACTATAGTGGGAGAGTTGTAACGATTTACACTACGTTGGGAGTTGTAATGATTCACACTCCAGTGAGAGTTGTGGTGATTTACTACAGAATCAAACACTTCAGTGGGAGTTGTAGTGATTCATTGTAGTAATCAAAGTAGTTAAAGCTTACACTCGAGATTCCAAGTTTCATGAAAAACCAAACAAATTAGATACAAAATTTTGGCTTTGTGAAAACTTTAAAAGAAGAAAATTGTGATTCTTAAATGCATGACTACTCACTTGATGTTTGCAGATCCTCTTGTCAAATATATTCCAGAGAGATGTTTTATAAACATCTATGGTTTTGGGTTTGTGTGGATTTGAACATAGTGTGTTGTAGTTGTTAATGTTGTTGAACATTTATGTATTGTGAATTATATGATGTTTAATATAATAGTATGTCGACAAGTAAACATTGACTCTCTCATACGTGCAATCGCCTCTGACATCGAGGCATGTGCAGAGATGAGATTATTTAGGAATAATCGTAATAGATCTTACCAAAAATCTATTTAACTTGTTACGAAGCTAAATCAACAGATTTTCTGGACTATAGTGGGAGGAAATTCAAGTTAAGTGTCGAGGATACACTTGAACTGTGATTTACACGATGTCAAATAAAAGAATGACATACACTTCCACCTTGGGAAGTTAAGATATCGTGACATATGTTTCATACCACATGTGCTAAGCTGACCATAAGGAAATGAGAAAGATATCCATATTTTCTCATTGTATGAGACCTTGAAGGTTAAGAAATCCTTTAATAAGTACCCTTATGACTTTTTATTGTATTCTTAAGTCTTCACTCTAGTGTTGCTACTTTAGCATGTTACCAATATCTATAAGTTATATGGCCATGAGGTGCATGTCTAGGAAAGCAGCTATAGTGGAAGTCTAGAGATATTAGTGTAAAAGGAAGGATGTCTTTATTAACATGTTCTATTGTGTTCATTGATCGATCAATCGAGTTGGGAACTTGATTATGAATACATAAATTTGATAAAAGGTTGAATATGCTCTTATGTTCAAGGGATTGAAAGAGATATGTTAGTTAAATTGAAAGAGTTCTGGGGTATTACGAGTTTTGAAATCTTCATATAAAACTGGTTGAGTTGCTATATATCCTTAACAAGTGTATAGCGTGAAAACTCATATTCTCGAGGGTCACACGATCTATTTGCCTGTACGAAAATGTGTTATGTGATGGTATGTATAAGTGAAGTAAATGAGTGCAAGACTCAAACTTCATGTGTGAGTGGGAGATGAAAGCTAATAAATAATATTAATTATTTATTTATTTAATCCACACATGGAAGTGGATAATTAGAGGAGCGGTTATTTAGATAACCTCCTACATAAAGAAATCCAACGGGATTTTCCAATAACTATTAACGCAGAGGGAATTCTGTTGTGTTCTCTCCCGCTCCAAAAGACAGAATGTAGAAATAGAGATTTTTGTATTCTATACAACGCATCATACACACTTATACTCGTAAGGGCATTTAGATTGTAGATACATGAAGCAATTCGTGGGATTCACGTGATTGGCTTTCAGACTAGAGGATCACAGTAAGTACGTGAAATTCAACCGGGTTCGATATCTTCCGCTGCATTGAGAATTACATGTTGGTAATTCTGATTTCTCAAATAATTAATTCCAACAAATAAAATTAAGTACTCTCTCTGTCCCACAAAAATAGCAACATATTCATTTATGGGATGTTCCAAATTATAGTCACATTTTCTTTTTTACTATAGTATTAAATGTTTTATTGTATAGTCACATTTCTTTTTTTACTATAGTATTAAATGTTTTATTGTCAATTTTACCTCTAATTAATAAGAGTAATTAAGACTTATAATTTTGAGATTTCAAGAACTAAACTTAACTACATTTAATGATTTTTTTTTTAATTTGTGTGTAAAGTTAAACGTGGCTATCTATGTGAAGAGAGGAGTAAATAACTCCATCATTCACCAAACCTACCGACCCTGACACCACATGCACACCTACCAACCTTGAGAAAAAAAAAATCCAAAATCCTATTTTCTTGTACTAGAGAGAAAGGTCAAAACATGGGCCAGAAAAAAAAAAAACCTTGAGGTTGTGTTTGGATGGAGGGATTTAGGTATGGATTTTAAATCCATGATTTAAATCCACTCCACCTGTTTGGATTAAATTAATGGATTTCAAATATTTAGCATCTTTTTTAGTTAAAATTGAGAGGATTTCAAATCCTCACTAAAACCATGTCATTTGAAATCCATCTAATTTTAAATCATTTCATTTGAAATCCCCCCATCCAAACACAACCTGAAATTGTAATTTTCGGACCGGAAGGCAGCGGAGAGACGGAGGAGGAGAAGCGGGAGCGTGAGTTTTTGGGGATGGCGGCGTCACTGGAACAGGAAGAGTGGAGAGGCTTTTCGTATGTGTGTCTTAATTTGATTGTTAGACAACCTTAACAATTTAAATTATAAAAATATAATAGAAAATAAAATATACATACTACTAATTTAAAATAAAAAAATATAATAAAAAATAAACGAAAACTCAACAAACATGTTAAATTTAATACAACAAGCATAAACATAATTAAACAAATGAAATAAAAATTAAATATAAATATTACGAATTTCGGTAGTCCGTAAACCACTCCCATACCCTTCAATATTATCAAAACATTGTCCAAAAGGTGAGGGATTTTCAAGTTGAAATTGATGAGGATTTTTTCGCACAATTTTGAGTTATTCATTCCGAAACTATCCACGTCGAACCGGATTGGCAATTGTCTACAATTAGGAACAAGATATCAGCGCTCCGATTGTAAAAGCGAGAAAAGTGTCAACTTCATATGTATAAATGATAAGTGGTGAAACTTTAAAATCTTTCTTAGTCGACATAAAAAAAAAAATAGTGATGCAAATGCTCATTTCAAACGTTAGAAATTGATTGGAGAACGTACGTCCATGTGAATAATTTTCTAATTTTGATGTCTCATTTTATTTTTTTCGACAACATGTCTCAATTTATTTAAAAACCAAATATATATATATATGATCACCTACGAAAATTAAATGTACAATATATTTCATCTGTCAAATGCCAACCTCCCAACAAATCAGATTATATATAAGGAACTAAAATAGAGTTTTATTCTATTTTAAAGATTTGAAATAGAGTTTTAAATAGTGAACTTCACACATATACATATATATACATACATACATATATATATATGGAGTTTACTATTCAAAACTCTATAGTTTATATCTATTATTTTATTAATATTTATAATTCTATATTTATAATTTTATATTAATAATTAGAGTTCTTATTAAATAATTACAATTATATTGTTGTATTAATTTATAATATGATTTTAGTTATACAATTTTTTTTTATTTTGTATTATTATTACCAATAAAAAGTAATGTAAAATACAATAAAACATACATTACATATTAGATTATTTAGTTTATTTTAAATATAATCAGCGTAATTGTGTTGTATTAGATTACACTTACATGTATCGTTTTACGTCATTATGTGTTTCGTAATTTTTTATTTAAATAAAATAATATTTGAAAATTACAAATTTATTTACCATTTTGATGAAATCAATAATATTTCATTTTATAATTTAATTTACTAATTGAATATTTAATTGTATAAATTAATTTAAATATTAGAATAATTAAATATATTATTTAATGATTGTAATATATTAAAAATGAATAAAATAATAAATAGAGTAAGATATATAGTTTTATGCTTAGACAATTAAGATTTTTAAAATAGAGTACAAAAAACTGTATTTTAGAGTTTACAGATCTTCAATTTAGAGTTTATGGCGCGAGCCGCGCGAGATGGTCTCATGCATATTTTCTAGTGTGGCTACAAGCTAGAAGAAAAATTGGAGAAAAAATTAATGCGAGTAAGAAAAAGTAGGGGGGAAGGAATGAACAACTCAAACCATTTTTAGAAAATTTTAGAAATTTTATTGAGATTTTAGAATTTCTAAATTTTTAAATTACACATTTTCCTATTTTTTGAATCGTAGAATTTATTATTTTTAGTATTTTCAAACCATCTATTTTATCTTTTTTTAAACTATTTCCACTGCATCAATTACATAGGTTTGTTTGACTTTTCACAAAAATTAATAAATTTTATTTAAAACACATTAGATAAGTAAAATTTATGTTATAAACAAGCCTATATAAATGGGGAAAGTAAAAGGGGTTCATATTAAAAGAAAAAATTAAGTAAATGAATTAGAAAATATTACTGTATGTGAAAACAAGCCTATATAAATGGGGGGAACACTTATCGACATATTTTCTGTCGGGAACAGTGCTTACCGACGAATATAACGACAGAAGTTGACTTCCCGTCGGTATTACTGACGGATTACTGGCGAAAAAGGCCATGTATACTGTTAATGCGAACTGTTGGTCCTGAGTGGAGTATGACACAAGTGTATGGGGGGCGGGGAACGCACTTGTGTAGTCAATTTTTTTTAAAAAAAAAAAAAAATTTAGCTTTATCAGGGAAGTTGTCTAACAACTATTCTGAATGAATAACTTTAATAGATAATCAACCTACTGAAAACTATGAAGTGATCAGTTGAATAACTATCTAAAAGAGTTGTTAAGTGCAGAATGTGGTTGGCCTTTTATTTGAAAGGATACTCCAAGTTGATTTCTGAAAAACCAGTTTATCAGGGACTTTGTCCAAAAACTGTTTTGCTTAGTTTTGCTGAGCTTAACTCTTTCAAAATAATCTTTGTAAGTAATGTGAGTTAGAAAGCAATGCAGAATGTAAATAACACAACAATTTATAGTGGTTCAGAGACTCAAGCTCCTACATCCACTTTCCCTGATTGAACAGGATAATTCCTTAACACGTGGAATTAACTTGTTTTATAGTGCCAAGGTGCACTGATCAATAACACTATCTTAGTGTTTTGATCCCTAGGATAATCTAAGTCCTAGTGCTCAACTTCTCGGAGTTAAGACTGTATTAACTCTTCACAGTCCTTAACTCCTCACTTCTACAACAAACTCTACTTCACTTATGAGGTAAGGGTTTGAGGTTTTGGTTCCAACTAATTGAGATATCCTTTACAATAAGAACTGTGTAAAGGATTAGGATATCTCAGTGCTAAGCTTGAGATTTTACAAGATTGGCTTAGCTAGAAGTGATCAGGAAACTTGAGATTCTAAGAATAAGCTTTTGTTTCCTTGAATGCTTGATAGTAGTTTGATAGCAGATTGTTGGATACATGAATCCTTGGATCACTTCTGTATTTATAGAGCAATTTGATCATCTATCCGTTGGAGAGATAGACTTTCAAATTGTCTATTTGCAGCTCCATTGAAACGGCTATGAAAGCAACCTTCTATTATCCACTGTGCAAGAAGGTTCTTCAATGGTTGCTTGAATGAATGTGTTGACTTCTGAAAAATGCGGCTGTGAAGACTTGTGTCAGTTTCCAAATTTGCACATTTTCCAAGGCAGACTTTGTACTTTTCCAACGGTCAGATGGGACAAGTACTCTGAACTTTTTCTGTTGCACATGGAATGTTCTTCCATTCATTCAATTCTCCAGTCTTTAATGCTTCTAAGTCTTCAATGCTGGTTCAGGCTTGATGGCATTAATGCATCATTAAAGTTGTCTTCTGAGATAGTAGCATTCAATGCTCTTGATCTTTTAAGACTTTAACTTGATCTGCTATTGCCCTTATCAGTGCCTTTAGTTCAGGCTACTTACTTGAGCATTAAACCATGTTGTCTTCTTCAGTAGACTTGTCTTTATGCATTCAGCAGACTTGTCCTAATTGACTTAGATTAACAAGCTGCCTAACATTTCAACTTTGGACAACTATCCTGAACACTAATCACCTCAATTTAACTGAGGATTTGACTTAGGCATTGTTACTGTCTCAACTATCTTGAGACAACTAGACTGATACTCTTTCTATATATCTCAACTAAGCTGACCATCATCATTCAGGGGTTTTGGTATCTTAATCAAAATCAATTCAATTCCCAACAATTTCCCCCTTTTTTATGATGCCATAACCTATTTACAAAGGAACTTGACTTACACTAAACTTATCTTCAGGAAGGATGATCTGATCACTTTTCCTGAAACAAACTGTTAGCACAAAAAAAAAAAAAATCAAGTATATAGGTTAGGTCAGGTTAGTTGAGATAATGAGTTGTTATCTCTTGATAAAATCAGTTGTCCTTTTCATATATAACATCAAGCATTACATTGCAGAAAATTAAAAAGGACTAACTATGCTGAATCTAAAACAACAGATAGAAAAACAACAAGTTAAAGGTAGATAGGGGAGGAAAGAATTTATTCTTCAGAAGGAACCATCATCCTGTGGGGCAATCCCATACTGACCCCTCACTCTCTTCTTCAGTTCCCAAATCTCCTGATTGGTTCCTTTGGGGCCCAGCTTCATCTTCTCCATCTTCATAATGGAGATAAACTCCTCCAAAAAATTTCCTTCATCAATCAAATTCCCATTAAACTTGGGAGGCATATACAGAATGGGACCTGGTGCTTTGAATTCCACCCTAGCAATGTCAGCTGTTGCAAACAGCTTCTGATACAACTCTCTATAGTTGTCAAACATGAACTGAGCAAAGATTTCTTCAGCATTCTCACCAAGCCATTTGCCTATGACATAGAAGTCATAAACAAATCTCCTCTTAGCTTCTTCCCATGCATCATTCAGTTGAATGGGCACCCATTTGTCATGGTGAGGATATTGAGTATCCCATCTTTGTAGCAGTTAGGGTTTCAATCTTCTGTAGGAGGCCCTCTTCCTTGGGGATTTGAAGTTTGCCCTTCTTTCATCCCTAGCTTTGTTGGCCTCAACCAACTTATCCATCTTTTCCTTAGCTCTTTGAAGAGCTAACTTCTTCTGAGTTTTAGGATCTTTGCCAAATCCCTCTTCAAACAGCTTTGAGGGATCATCAGCAAGCTTGGGCATTTTCTCTTCAGGCTCCTTGGCTTCAGCTTCCTCTTCAACTTCTTCTTCTTGTACTTCAGGCAAGTTGATTGCCTTCTTCAATCTTTTTGACTTTCTGACTTGAGTTATTTCTTCAGCTTGTTGGGAAGGAAGTGAAGGTTTTCTCTTTCCTTTTTCTTTAAGTGGTTCTTGAAACCTTCCCCCTTACTTGGATGTCCTTCTCCTTAGGATCTATCCCTGCATATTCCCCTCCAGGCCTTTGCTCCCATCTGGCCTGATCTTCCATAGTAGAGGCCATGGACTTCTTCACTGCAATCTGAATTTGTTCCTCCTCAGTCAGGTCTTCAAAATTCATTGGCCCTTTCCCTTTTCCAACATCTTCCTCTTTCTCTTCATCTTCAGCTAGTTTGTCCTTTGCCTTGGGCTCACCAATTTTCAAAGTTCCTTTGGCCCTTGCTCTCTCTCTTTCCCCCTTTTTGGCATTATCAAAACACTGGGGCTTTAACTCACTCATGGTGACAGAGAGGTGTGTTTGAGCATAGTTGAGATACCTCATTTCCTGAAGCAGATATACATTTTCATCATGTATGTTCTGCATTTTATCATTAGACATGCTCAAGAAGGCATGTACTGGCTTCATCTTCTCAGCAACTATTTTATCCAAGGTAACTTTCAAGGATTGATCAAGTCTAGCTTGCAGCTGGTCAGTGAGATTGGCCACAACTTGAACAGAGACTTTGGCCATCAGTTCAAGGGTGAAATTTTCAGCAGCTTCCTTTACCATTGCAGCCTTTAACTCCTCTGCCTTCTTCCTTTGAGTTGTTGTTCTCTGCCTCAAGCCATCTTCTTCAGAACCTGCAAAACACAAAGGGTTAGGTAAAACACCCTGATCACCCTCTTTCTTTTCATCTCCCTTAGGATCTGATACATCAGCATCCTTACTCTCATTTTCAACTATATTCTTTTCTTCATTTTCAAAAGATATGCTCACATTCTCTGGAAAGTCAGGCCTCCTTTCACCAAGGGATTCACCAAGTTCAGATTTGACTTGAAGAATAACCTGACTCTCATGTTGGGCTTCACCCAACATTTTAATCTCCTCTCCCTCTTTTGGTGGTGCACTCTTGCTACCTATAATATCACACTCACCATCTCCTCCCTCTGATTTTTCACTACTATTATCCTTTTCAACTCCTTCAAGCCCTAATCCTGACACCTCTATATCCTCAATAGGATGCACAGAGGGCAGTTGATGGGAGATCACAGTGCTTGGGCTTCCCAAGTCCACTGAGTCATCTTGAATGATTAAGGGCTGGTCAGTGTCCAACTTTCCTGACACTGATGAGGCCTTAATCAAACTAGTTTCTCCTATGGAAGTCTCAACATTGTTCAGCTGTGCCTCAGGCTCAGAAGAACCATCCTTGGCCAATGCTTCTTGGACCGTGTCACCAGCCTTAGTCAACACCTCTGATTGCTCAGAGTCCTGAATGGAAGGATAGGTCAAGTAATATACCTTGGTAGGATTGGGACCAGGAGGGTTGGGGTTTGAGGAGTCATCATCATCATTTACATCATCTGAGGTGCTATCAGGGTGCTTGATCCCTTTAGCAAGTCTTTCTCTTTCAACAAGCACCTTCTCATGAACAATGGTGCAGAATAAGGCTTCAGTTGTCAAGACACTTGTCTTCTTAACATTTTCAAAATGCAAGAGTCTGTTCTCTTCAACCTACCACCAGCTAGCACCCTTGTCTTTTATAGCCTGAGCTATCTCCATAATGGTTCTATCCTTGATCTCAACAAGTGCCCTTAGATCATAAAATTGTTGTTGGAGTCTGGGATACTCTTTCAGCCCTGGGTACAGTTGATCAACATTTGCCTTTGCAATCTACCTCAACATTCCTTCATATGTGTACTCTTCTGTATCACCATCATCATTGTTGTCATCATAAGAGTTGACTTTGGATTTAGAAGGATTGGGCTGAGCTTCAGGTGGGTTGGGTTGGGATTCAGGAAGGTTGATTTGGGGTTCAGATAAGTTGGGTTCAGAAGAGATGGGGATCAATTGGGTCTCAGTTGCTGTAGAGAGCAATGTTCCTGAGGGGGTAGAAGGAAGGTTGATTGGAATGGGCTGGATAGGTGGTATGGTAGATTGATCCACCTCAAGAATGGCATTTTCAAGGAATTTGGTATAGGAAATCAATCTAGGGTCAAGTAGGGAGAAATGCCTATCTTCTTCATCAGCAAGATCGGCCAAAACATCAATTCCTTCTCTATCAGGAGCACCTTCGGGAGAGTAGGTTTTCTTAGCAATGATTGGTGCATCTTCAGGAGTCTTGCATTCCTCTTCTTCAGGTTTTGGGGAGGAATGAGTTGGTGATATTCTCTGAGATTGAATATCAGGGGAGTTGGCCTTGGGGCTCTTGGATTTTGATCTTGTCTTGGAGTTAGACCTACTTGCTTGTCTAATCTCCCTGAAAAACTCCCTTTTCTATTTTTCTTCCTCCATCAACTTCTTCTTTTCAGAAGTTTTGATAATCCTTCTTCTCCTCTCAGATCTTGTTGGTTTCTCAAGATCTCTGAATTCAGTGAATGCTTCTGGTTGCAAGGGGACAATCACCCTGAACTCTTCACTAACTTCAGGAGGGTTGACCCCTTCCTCTACCACTTCGTCAATCTCTGCGGATGTTTCACCACCACTTTTGGATCCACTTGATGGTGAAGATTCACTCAGAATCTGCTTCATTCTTTTCATCTTTGGTTGAGCTTTTGTCGGTTGGGCCTTTTTTTTCTTGGAGAAGATCTTGGTACACGTGAAACTGTCAAGGCTTGCTTGGCTGCAACACCTTGCTTCCTTTTCTCTATTTTTGTGGAGAGCTTTTTGTACATCACTTTCTGTGCTGGAAAGTGCTTGGGTTTGATTTGCAAATGGGTGTAGTGAGCAAACTTTTCCAAGAGCAGGCTTGCTCTTGTGCAGTATTGGAGTTTGCCATCTACCACCACCTTGTGGTGTGCCCTTTCCTTGAACTTAAATTTTTCATTCATCATCTTTCCCAAGATGAATGTCTTCCAATCAAACTTGATTCCTCTTTCAGCAGAATCAATAACAGATGTCATCACTCTCAATTTTGGCAAGCTAATTTGTTCTACACTGCCTGAATGGCTCAACAAACTCTTCACCACAATATCAAACAAGTGCTCATACCTTGTTTTCAAGGTTTTCTTGTGTTGAGCACTGGCTAGCTTCTGAGGCACCATCATCCATTCATTAGAGAACTCCTGTTCTTCTCATTCTCTATAAAACTCAGGATCCTTTCCTTCTGAAGGTAGCCCAAAGCTGGAGTCCAGGTCTTCTGATGTGAAGATGATGGTGTGTTGTGATTCTTCTTCTTCACCTTCTTCTGCATAAGTGAGCTTCGTGCCCAAGAACTCAGATATATAAGGGTTTAGGCATGAGTCGGGTTTGGTGCCCAAGAACTTCTCAAGCCCCGCATCTCTCAGCCACTTGAGAACTGGATGGACTTCTTCATCTGGGCTATCAAAAGCCACAATCTTTTCAAACCACAAAGAGTTTGTATTGCTAAGATAGGTAAAATCAATGTCCAGAGATGGATCATTGAAGTTGACAAGCTCTTCTCTTTTTAGTTTGGGAGCCATAGGTGTTTGAAGGTTTGGAAGGTTTGGAAGGAGTGAGGGTTGGTAGGGATGATTTGAGAGTTTGAAGGTTTTACAGAATTTCGCTTAAGGGTTTGGAAAGTGTTTGTGCGTAAGAATGGATGTAAAAACTGAAGGTTTTTATATCACAGTGGTTTTATTAACCGTTCGATAATGGTGTTTAAGAGGTGGACAATTCTCAAGGCAAGATGGATAAAGTGGGGTAATGGGCTTAGGAACGGTTGGATTAAGGTATTAAGGTAATCAATGGCTTTGATGAGAGGCTCAGTAATTAATGCACTCTTTTAAGGACTTTGCATTAAATGCTGGAATGACCATTCGGGGGCTAAAATTCGAATACCTCACGCCATCCTAAAAGTAGACTACTCTTTGCCCAAGAATTCCCTTAAATGTTTAATCAATGCTAAAAATAGCACTTATCATCTTATCAATTTGGACAAATGTCCTGATAAGTGATCTGACCTTTATTTTGGTCAAATGATCCGACCAATATACCTGAGTGGGTCTCTAGATTGCTGACTAGGTCCGACATGGTCAATCATTCTGACCAACAATGCTGAAGGGCATGTAGACAACTCTACTGAATTCTTCTTTTATGCAGATAATTTCAGTGAGTTTAGTCAACTTTGCTGAAGTTCAAATGAATGAACTTCCCCCTTCACGTGTGCTTCCTTCTTCATTTTTCCATCTTTCCTGGATCAAGTAAGCCCAATTCTGCTCACAGCTCCAGAAATCTTGCTTCAGCTAATGGCTTTGTCAAGATATTAGTTTTTTGCTTATCAGTGTGAATTTTGACAAGCTTGATATCCTTTTTCTCCACATTATCCCTTATAAAGTGATGCTTGATATCAACATGTTTGCATCTTGTGTGAAGTACTGGATTTTGTGAAATAGCAATTGCACTATTGTTATCACAAAAGATAGGAACTTCATTTGTGATAACTTTGTAATCTCTTAGTTGTTGTCTCAGCCAAAGTATCTGAGCACATCAACATCCAGCTGCTACATACTCTTCCTCAGTTGTTGTAGTTGCAACTGTGTTCTGCTTCTTTGAGAACCATGAGATTAGCTTACTACCCAAGAATTGACAAGTTCCAGAGGTTGATTTTCTGTTAATTCTACAGCCTCCATAATCAGCAACTGAATATCCAGTGAGTTCAATGTTGTCATCAGCTGGGTACAATAATCCAAGATTTTTAGTTCCTTTGAGGTATCTTAGGATTCTCTTAGCATCATCAAGGTGGCTCTTCTTTGGATTTGCTTGAAATCTGGCACATACTCCAACTGCAAATGTGATATCAGGCCTACTTGCAGTGAGATATAGTAGAGATCCTATGATACCTATGTATTCAGTGGAGTTGGTAGATACTCCACTTTCATCAGGATCCATCTTCCAATTAGTGTTCATTGGAATCCTGACTGGTTTGCTTGTTGCACATCCAAATTTCTTGATCATGTCCCTTGTATATTTAGCTTGGTTGATGAAAATTCCTTTCTTTGATTGGGTGACTTGAAGTCCCAAGAAAAAATTCATCAATCCCATCATGGACATCTCGAATTTGCTTTGCATGAGTTTTGAGAATTTCTCACACAATTTCTCATTTGGAGAACCAAATATGATGTCATCCACATAAATTTGGACTAACAAAATATCATCTCCTTCACAGATTCTGAACAAGGTTCTGTCAACAGTGCCTTTGACAAAACCATGATCTAGAAGAAACTGTGATAAGGTGTCATACCAGGCTCTTGGTGCTTATTTCAATCCATATAGAGCCTTCTTTAGCTTGTACACCTGGTTTCCAACTTCAAATCCTGGGGGTTGTTCCACATAGACTTCCTCCTTCAGTACCCCATTGAGAAAAGCACTCTTCACATCCATTTGATACACCTTGAATCTCATGTGAGCTGCATAGGCTAAGAAGAGTCTGGTTGCTTCAAGTCTGGCCACTGGTGCAAATGTCTCATCATAATCAATCCCTTTAGATTGATAGTATCCTTTGGCCACCAGTCTTGCTTTGTTTCTCACAATGATGTCATTTTCATTTTTCTTATTTTTGAACACCCATTTGGTTCCAATGACATCTTGATGAGTTGGCCTATCCACAAACTCCCATACTTCATTTCTGGTGAATTGGTTCAACTCTTCCTGCATGGCGATGATCTAGTTTGTGTCTTGAAGTGCTTCCTCAATATCTTTTGGTTCCTGTTCTGAAAGGAAACAACAAAACAAAGCACTTTCTCCATGAAATCTTCTAGTTTTGATCCCTTCACTTGAATTTCCAAGTATCAGACTAGTTGGGTGGTCATGCAACTAAGTCCTTCTAGACCTGATTCCTTCAGGAGGATTGTCCTCTTCTGAAGTTGGATCACTAGATTCATTAAATTCAGGAAAGTTAATTGAAGGATCAAGTTCAAGATCATATTCAGGGTTGTTGTCCTCAATGTCAGGAACATTGACATTTTCATTGGTTCCCTCTTGAATATTGGATCCATTTACTACCTCAGCAGAGCCTGCTTCTTCATTGGTAGTTGTTACCTGGTTTTGAACTGGGATGGGGTCATTCAGTCCAATCTCTCCTTCAGGCTGGTTGTCTCTTGGTTGATTGCGATCAGGTATGTTGTCCAGGTTCTGATCTCCATTGAGTTCAGGCTGAGCAACATCTATAAACACTGTTTCCTTGCTTTGAAGCCTTAATCTGGTTGTTCTTTGTGTTATCTCATCAATATTCAGATTTATATCCCTGAACTCATTAATAGATTCATCAAACACAACATGAGGTGTTTCTTCCACAATAAAGGTTCTACAGTTATAGACTCTGTAAGCTTTGCTGATTTGGGAATATCCAACAAACATTCCTTCATCAGCTTTGCTGTCAAAAGCTTTTAACTGTTCTTTCCCATTATTGTGAATGAAACACTTACAACCAAATATATGAAAGTAAGCAACAGTGGGCAATCTACCTTTCCATAATTCATATGGAGTTTTACCTTGAACTTTAGTGATTAAGGATCTGTTCTGAGTGTGGCATGCAGTGTTGATGGCTTCTGCCCAGAACCTTTTTGGCAATTTGGATTCAACAATTAGTGTTCTTGCCGCTTCTTTTAGGGTTCTGTTTCTCCTTTCAGCAACACCATTTTGTTGAGGAGTTCTTGCTGCAGAAGTCTCATGTGTGATGCCATTTTTGCTGCAATACTCATTGATGTATAAGTTTATGAATTCAGTGCCTTTGTCTGATCTGATCTTGACAATGCTTAGGCCCTTTTCATTACTCAGCTTCATCCTTAGCTCAAGTAGTTTGACTTGAGTCTCCTTTTTGTTCAGAAGAAACACCACCCAAGTGTACCTGGAAAAGTCATCAACAACTACTAAAGCATATTTCCTACCACTTATGCTTACTGGGATTATTGGACCAAATAAATCCATATGAAGTAGTTGGAGAACTCTCTCAGTGGATATGACAGGTTTTCCTTTAAATGATGCTTTGATTTGTTTTCCTTCTTGACATGGCTGGCACACATGTTCCTTGGTGAACACTTGGTTAGGCAGCCCTTTTACTAGAGAGTTTCTTGCAAGCTTGTTGATGGTTTTGAAGTTCAGGTGGTTCAGTCTCTTGTGCCATAGCCAACTTTGTTCACTTGTGCTTTTGGCAACAAGACAAACTGCTTCAGGGGTTTTGCTCCAATCTGCAAAATAAATATTTCCCTTTCTCACCCTTGTTAGTAGCACCTGTTGTGTTGATTTGTCCTTAATAGCGCATTCATTTGGTACAAATTCAACACTGTATCCTTTGTCACATATTTGACTTATAGATAGCAAGTTATATTTTAGGCCTAGAACATATGAAACATTAGTAATTTTTACACTACCAATGTTTAATGTACCATAGCCTCTGGTGATTCCTTGAGAGCTATCTCCAAATGTTACTGAAGGACCATCCTTTTCAATAAAGTCTGAGAGAAGCTCCTTGTTTCCAGTCATGTGTCTTGAGCATCCACTGTCCAAGTACCATGTTGTTCTTTTATTTATGCTTCTCTTCTTTTTATGGTCCTTGCTTACCTGCAAATTTAAACTTTAGGTACCCTTTGAATGTTGGGTCCTAGAGGGTTAGCTGTACCTTTTGTAACCCAAATCTGCCTAATTACTCTGATTGACTCAAAGTGACTGACTTGGTTTCCATTTACATCTACATACACAGTCCTACCCTTGAATGCCTTAGGTGGTTTTTTTGCATAAGTGTTAGTCTTATAAGCTTCAGGAGGATGAGTGAAATACTTTGGGACAGGTCTCCTGAAGTTACTTGACTTAGGTGCAGCTTGGTAAGGCCTTTGTGGATAAGCATTTGGATGGCCTTTTCCCTTTGGCATGAAGGGTCTAGACTTCCTGAAACTATTGTACCTATCAGGAGGGTTCGGCCTTGATCTATTCAATTGAGGTTCCCTCATTTGAGTTGGCCTTTTCTGAACAGATCTTGGACAACTCCAATGATGAGTGTTCAGATAGGTTGGGCTTCCATTGGTTCTACCTTTCTGAATCTCATTCCTCTTGTACACATCATTCTTAGCCTTTTCCTTAGGTTTAGGTTTAGGAACAATGTTTACTTGAGCGGGTATAAAAGTTTCTTTTCCCTTATCATTGAGCAGTGGCTGATTTACTTTCATTTCATTTTCTTTTAGTTGAGCCATTGACCTTACAAAGGTCCTCTTAGTGTTACTAGTTGAAGCAACACTAAGGCCAGGTGAGGATTCACATGGATCATAACCTAATCCACTTCTTTGAGCCATTGGTCTTTGAACCCCTTGAATTTCCTCTATTGCTCTAGAGGATTTGTTCAAGGCAGACATCTTTAGTTTTAGGCTCTCCTCACTTATTTTCAGAGCATCAAATTCATGTGAGAGATTGTCAAATTTAGCTTGTAGGGTTCTAAAGTCAAAGTCCTTCTTCTTCAGAACTAGATTTTACTCATCAATCAGCTTTTGTTGTTCAGAGACTTTGAGAGACATTTCATCATGTTCTCTCACAATCTGCTGATACAACTCAGTTGATTTAATGTCAACCTCAAGTTCAGGAAGATTGGGAGTTCTAGCTTTAGAGCTTAGAAGTTAATTTTCTCTCAATGCAATGTTATGTAGCTCTTGTAGTCTGGTGAAGTCCTCCATTAACTTTCCAAAAGAAAGTTTCAGGTGGGCTTCACTAGATTCATGTGTGTTAATTGAAGAGTTAGAAGATGAGCATACCTCTTCATTCTCAAAAGTCATTTGACAGTCATCTTCATTGTCACTGTTGGAGAATAATCCATCATCAGATGAATAGACACTTTCTTCACTTGCTGATTCTCCAGCCACCATGGCCTTCCTGTTGCTCAATCTCTTGTCTCTTTTGTTCTGCCTTTCTTTTCTTTCTTTTAAGCTCAATTCAGGACAATCATGTTGAAAATGTCCTTTCTTCTGGCAGTTGTAACACACATCTTCATCATCATTTCTTTTGCTTGAGGACTCCTTCCTCCTGGATGATGATGGATCAGCTTTGCTTGACTTCTTTTTGTCTGCATATTTATCTTCTTTCTTTTCATCAGAGTGTTTGTCCTCTGATTTATTGTCAGGAGAGTTGAATCTTCTCCTGGTTCTGTTGTCTTGGTAGAACTTTTTGTATCTACCAAATCTGGAATTGAGCTTCTCAAATATTCTGGCCATGAGTGCCAATTCCTCCTTCATTTTAGACTTGGAGACAGATTGAGATGATCTCTGGGCGTTCTTCTTTTCTGTCTCAGTAGCTTTGAATGCAACACCTTTGCTGGAGGAGGATGGCTCCTCATGCACCTTCTTCCTGTTCAGATCAAACTCATATGCTTTGAGTTCAGAGAACACTTGCTGCATGGGCATATTATCAAGGTTGCTAGTGTTCTGCATCATGACTGAATAGATGTCCCACTTGGATGTGAGACTGTTGGGAATAAAATGAGATATGTTTTGATTGTATACCAAAACCCCCTGAGACATGCCTAAGTCAAGATTAAGTATGTTCTAAAAATGTTAGAACATATAGTATAAAGGCTAGATGAGGAGCTAATATGTTAGGTAGCTCTTAGATGATTAGATGCACAAGTTAAGGGGGAACATATGTTTTGAAGTTCATCAAGAACAAGTCCCCTCAAGGCTCAAACTCTGGATACAACACTAAGTCTTTTGCAAGACCAACTATACTGATCAGGAGAGTTGTCCAGAGGAGTTGTCTCAGTACAAGAAATCAAGATCAAGTGCTCTGAAAGCTTGAGGTCAACTATGCTGAAGAAATAGAGACAACCAAACCCTAAAGAAACTACAAATCAACATGCTAAGATCACTTTGAAGTGAAGTAAAGGGTATGAGCCAAGTCATCTGAAGAAGAGCAAGCCAACCTTGCTGATAAGCAAGACTGCTGATAGTGATAAGAAGAGTTGTCCAAATGATGAGGAATGTTGTCCTATCAATGGAACAACCTTCAGAAGCCATGTCCAAGTCCTAACAAGAGAATCTGAAAGTCAGACATTGGGAAGAGTGCTGCAGAATGAAGACAAAGTCTTAACAGCCGTTTATTTCCCAAATGAGGACATGTCACTATCAAGATTCTGTCTTCTAAGTTGAAGAACTGAAAGAAGACATTTAGGGCTGCCTCTCCAACGGGCAAATCCTTCATTTGTCTATAAATACAGAAGTGTGAAGACCATTTGAAAGCATCCAACTTCAACCTCAACAGAATCCAACTACACAAGAATTCTGAAGCTCATAGAACCTTCATAGCTTTCAAAGACTATCTTAGTCTTCAAACACTTCATCTAAGCTGTACTACATTGTATATCCATACACAAGCTTAGAGAGATATCCTATCCTTATACGCTGATCTTCATTGTAAAGGATATCTCATTAGTTGGAACCTTACTTCAATCCTCATATCTTTCAAGAGTGAAAGTGAGAAGGTTGTAGTAGTAGAAGTGGTAGGAGCTGACTGTTGAGAGAAGAACAGTTCAGTTCTGAGTTGAGAAGAGGGTACTAGGACTCTAGACATCCTAGGGATCAATTCACCAAGAGTGGTGTTCTTGATCAAGTGCACCTTGGCACTATAAAACAAGTTAATTCCAAGAGTGAAGGAATTATCCTGTTAAATCAGGGAAAGTGGATGTAGGAGCTTGAGTCTCTGAACCACTATAAACTCTTGTGTTGATTTACTTTCAAAGTACTTTCATACATTCAACACTGCACACAAAACTGATCTTTCAAAGGATATACATTCAAAGACTGTGCAAAACTGACTTGGACAAGTTCCCTGAAACTGGACTGTATTGAATTAACTAAGTGATTTCAGAAACTAAAGGAGTCTAAACTAAAAGGGCCAACCACTATTCCGCACATATAACTCCCCTAGATAGTTATTCAACTAAGTACTCAATAGTACTTAGTAGTCTGATTATCTTAGAAGAGTTAATCATCTTCAGCAGAGTTGTCCAAGACAACCTTGCTGAACTCTGGTTTGATTAAGTTAGAAAAGAATTTGCATACAAGTGTATTCCCCCCCCCCCATACACTTGTTATCTACTCCTTTCAGGACCAACAGAGACTTCTCAAGATTTTCAGTGCAACTTCTCTTTTGGTATAGAATTTACCAAGAGAGTTTATCTCATTCATGATATCAGTAAATCTGCAATCAAGATGATCAATTGTTTCATTGGGCTCCATGGTGAATTGTTCATTCTTCTGAATTGCCACTTGGAGCTTGTTTTCTTTGATCTTTTGGGTACCTTCACTCATTAGTGCTAAGGTGTCCCAAATCTCTTTAGATGTGGTGCAGTGGTACACTCTTCCCATCACTGCATCTGGAATTGTCTGGTACAAAGTATTCATGGCAATGTAGTTCAGGTTGTGCCTTTTTCTCTCTTCTGTTGTTAAGTCATCTTCATCCTTTGGCGGCAACTCCCTTGGGTCTACTTTCTGAGCATCAGTGACTTTGAAGTTTGGCTTGATGAAGGTGAAAGGCCCTCTGGTGATGACTTTGAGCATTTCATCATGCTGGCAGGCAAGATGTGCTCTCATTCTAATCTTCCAGAAATCATAGTTCTCAATTGAGAACATTGGCAGTTTGTGATTAGAAATGTGATTCACTTGGTTGGGACCCATGTTGTTGATGGTCTCAACAACATCTCCTGGAACTGCATTGTTTGCCATCTCAATAAAATAGGGTTAGATAAATACAGTAATGTTTTTCAGAAAATGGATCAGTTCAGTGACCACAGAAATAATGTGTTTTGAAAATCAATTGGATTTTCAGAAGCAGTGGTCTTTGGACCCCTGCTCTGATACCACTTGTTGGTCCTGTCCTAAGTGGAGTATGACACAAGTGTATGGGGGGGGGAATGCACTTGTGTAGTCAATTTTTTCTTTTTAAAACAATTTAGCTTTATCAGGGAAGTTGTCTAACAACTATTCTGAATGAATAACTTTAATAGATAATAAACCTACTGAAAACTATGAAGTGATCAGTTGGATAACTATCTAAAAGAGTTGCTAAGTGCGGAATGTGGTTGGCCTTTTCTTTGAAAGGATACTCCAAGTTGATTTCTGAAAAACCAGTTTATCACGGACTTTGTCCAAAAACTGTTTTGCTTAGTTTTGCTGAGCTTAACTCTTTCAAAATAATCTTTGTAAGTAATGTGAGTTAGAATGCAATGCAGAATGTAAATAACACAACAATTTATAGTGGTTCAGAGACTCAAGCTCCTACATCCACTTTCCCTTATTGAACAGGATAATTCCTTAACACCTGGAATTAACTTGTTTTATAGTGCCAAGGTGCACTGATCAATAACACTATCTTAGTGTTTTGATCCCTAGGATAATCTGAGTCCTAGTGCTCAACTTCTCTGAGTTAAGACTGTATTAACTCTTCACAGTCCTTAACTCCTCACTTCTACAACAAACTCTACTTCACTTATGAGGTAAGGGTTTGAGGTTTTGGTTCCAACTAATTGAGATATCCTTTACAATAAGAATTGTGTAAAGGATTAGGATATCTCAGTGCTAAGCTTGGGATTTTACAAGATTGGCTTAGTTAGAAGTGATCAGGAAACTTGAGATTCTAAGAATAAGCTTTTGTTTCCTTGAATGCTTGATAGTAGTTTGATAGCAGATTGTTGGATACTTGAATCCTTGGATCACTTCTGTATTTATAGAGCAATTTGATCATCTATCCGTTGGAGAGATAGACTTTCAAATTGTCTATTTACAACTCCATTGAAACGGCTATGAAAGCAACCTTCTATTATCCACTGTGCAAGAAGGTTCTTCAATGGTTGCTTGAATGAATGTGTTGACTTCTGAAAAATGCGGCTGTGAAGACTTGTGTCAGTTTCCAAATTTGCACATTTTCCAAGGCAGACTTTGTACTTTTCCAACGGTCAGATGGGACAAGTACTCTGAACTTTTTCTGCTGCACATGGAATGTTCTTCCATTCATTCAATTCTTCAGTCTTTAATGCTTCTAAGTTTTCAATGCTGGTTCAGGCTTGATGGCATTAATGCATCACTAAAGTTGTCTTCTGAGATAGTAGCATTCAATGCTCTTGATCTTTTAAGACTTCAACTTGATCTGCTATTGCCCTTATCAGTGCCTTTAGTTCAGGCTACTTACTTGAGCATTAAACCATGTTGTCTTCTTCAGTAGACTTGTCCTTATGCATTCAACAGACTTGTCCTAATTGACTTAGATTAACAAGTTGCCTAACATTTCCGCTTTGGACAACTATCCTGAACACTAATCATCTCAATTTAACTGAGGATTTGACTTAGGCATTGTTACCGTCTCAACTATCCTGAGACAACTAGACTGATACTCTTTCTATCTATCTCAACTAAGCTGACCATTATCATTCAGGGGTTTTGGTATCTTAATCAAAATCAATTCAATTCCCAACACGAACACCATTGTTGGTAGTCTATTTACTTGATGCAAACTCGGATGTATGAAATTTATAACCATTCACAATATAGTCGTTGTAAGTCTTTACACGACATAGTGGTCCTTTGCTGATATCTTGTAAGAGGATTGAAATCACCTGTTCCACTTTTCATGTTTCACATTCTGTTCCACTATATGGATGATTGACACGTGTCATAATAAAAAATAATCAACGTCATATAATATTGGGACGACACGTGTTAAAGATCCAGTAGGGGGAACACTAGTGGAACACAAAAAGTGACACAGAGGAATCCAATCGCTTGTAAGAATCGGCTCTCAAAATCGTGTGACCGTCCATATACAGTTCAAATTTATATTAATTAAAATCATTATTTATTTATGTAAAACATAATTAAATGGTACTCACATAACGTTGGAACCATCGGGCAAATTCACATTGAAGAGTAGCATTTATATCTGCATCGATCTAAGATATTTTGTTCTGCATGTTGTAGTTGTTTATACATCATAATTCACAACATCCAACCCCAATTATTAACAAACATAAATGAAGTGGTATTTAACTAGATGATAAATATATGAAATACTTACTAAATGTAAGGATGAACTTCATCACAATTCAATAACACATATGTATGTGCTATTTCATCACAATTCAATAACACAATTCGATAAAATGTAAATGTAAATTGTTTAGGGCCGGGGATTTGGGGAGAATCAATCACCAAATTCAAATAAACCCAGATCAACGTAGGCCACAATACAGTCGTCACCAAACTGCCCACCTATGATGTCGTCGTCATCACCCGTACATGCACAAGGGTTAGTGCGTTGTGGAGGCAGGACATGAGCTGGTGGAGCAGGAACATTGGTAGGCAGGGGACGGCTCAGGGTCCTTCGATACATTGTCTCTATAAACTCATCTGACCACCCCAAATGCCAACCCATATTCATATGCACCATCTTGATGACCCAATGTCGTCGCTCAAACAACCAAGGCCAAGGACTTTGATCAGCGTCGACCTTAAGAGGGGGAGCGTTGGTTCCGACTACAGTAGCTAGTATGCACTTGAGTTTGGACCTCGACAATCCTTGTTGGTCCCAAGTTGAGTTTTAAGATTGAGTAAGCTAGAAAAATCTAGAGGGGAGGGCTGAATAGACTTTTAAAATCTTTCAAAATATCAGAGATTGTATATGCGGAATATCAGTTTATGGGCCCTTTCAATTATATATACTCAACTATACACGATGAACACCTTACTAATCTATTCTGCAGATTTATCAAATTAACAATTCAAGTAATCAATTAACACAATAAATGCAATAAGTAAACAATACAAGATTTATAGTGGTTCGACAACTGTCTACATCCACTCTCACAACTCCAGTCGTGAAATTTTATTAACTTGTCTTGTGGCTTTAAGTCCCAAGAAATAAGACTTCGATCTTTTCGACTATATCACCAGATATACTTTCGATCTAACAACTAGTGATTTAATAAGCAACTAGCAAACTTAATCAAACTAAAAAACAATAAGAAAAACTTCTCTGTTTTCCAATAAGCCTTCTTCTTCTTTGAACTTTGTCTTTTCTGAGCTTCCTTCTTGAACTTCAAACTTTTCTTTGAACTTTGTGAGTTTCTTGCTTTTGAATTATTCAGTACGCGCTTAGTAATAGCAGTTTCAGTAGTCACGATTTCAGTAGTCTTCAACATTTGAATGTCTTCAACTATTTATAGACTTTACTCGATCAAGATAAGTTTGTTATCCTACAACCTTTCTTGATAATTAACTCTATAACCGTTTCTCTTTTGATGTTTATCTTTAAATCCGTCGGTTATTCAGTTATGATACGTAACAGACTTCATATCTTTAATATACGAATATATCTTCCTTTATGCGAACTTGTCTTCCTTCAATATTCTGTACTTAGAATATTTAAGCTTTTCTCAGCACTTGTCTTGTCTCGCACAAGTCTTCTCTTCATAGTCTTCTCTTCTTGTCTTGTAGAACTCTGCTTGTTCTATCAACTAATCTATCTAGACTATTACATTACTTTAAGCTTTATAAAATAGCTTAGTCATCCTATAAACTATTACATCAAATACAAATCATAAACATAAGCTTCTATACAACAATTATAGCTTATCACAAAATCCTATAGTATAAACTGTTCTTTTCAACACTTAGTTTATTTCAGTATTACTCAGTACTCATCTGATCTTGTCACATACAAGACGACTTCCATAACTAGACCAGTCAACACTTAGGAGGGTGTATTCAATTGAGATTCTATTGGATTTTTATTTTATTTTAAAAAGTACGTGGATTTATAAAATCTATAGAGTCTATGCAGAGTGTGACTGACTTTTTTTATTGATTTATATGGATTTTCATAGACTTGATATGATTGTGGAATTTTTTTTTTATTGATTTACATAGATTTTCATAAACTCCGATATTGATGCGAATAGGTTTTTTTAATGTGAAGTGTATTTTTTAAATTAATATTATATATATATATATATATATATATATATTATATAAAATATTTTACCAATAATATATATATATATATATAATTATATATAAAGTATTTTACCAATAATATATATATATATATATTATATAAAGTTTATATATTAATTTGGAGCGGGTCGGATACCCGCGGGTCGAGCATAAGACCCAAACCCGACCCATACCCAATACGGGGCGAATCTAACCTGACCCAAGGCTCGCGGGTGGGGTGGTTACCCGCGGGTCGGGTCAATATTGTCATTCCTACTTTTGATCTTTTGTCTTCAGAGTTCTATGAGAGAATCCGTTGAAATCTCTGGTTTTTAGAAGAGATTTTGGATAGTGTAATTTATTTATATATTTGGAGGAAAATCCAACAAAATCCATAGATTGTTGAATACCTAAAGATTTTTAAAGACTTTTTAAAATCCGTATTGAATACCTCAAAAAAATTTAAGACTTTTGAAAATTTGAATTGAATACCACCAAACTTTGTAAGTCCAAAAAAATTATATAGAATCCACAACCAATACACCCCCCTTAGAAATATATTCAAGTTCTCTTTTTGGCTTATCAAAACTATACTCATCATCAAATAGAACTTGTCTTTAGGATTCATATCCCAACAATCCTCTAGTTCACATCCAACTACATAATTAAAAAATTTAAATTAATATACTCCCTCCGTCCACGAAAAGTAGTCCCATTTGACACATATTCTTTGTCCACCAAATGTAGTCCCATGCACTTTATGGAAACTATCACCCTTCAACTATCACTTAATTACTCAATTTGCCATCAACTTTATTCCTAAACAATCACTTTATTCACAATGGACCCCACAATACCCTATAATACCCTTACTTTATCTACTTTATCTACTATTTTCTTAAAACTTGTGCCCCATCCCCATGTCCCTACTTTTCATGGATGGAGGGAGTAATAAACTATATATAGTTTAATGTATTTAATTACATAATATGTAAACTTAAAATTACATGGAAGTCAGTCGTGCGCCCGTATGTAGACCTCTTCATAGACTCATCAAACGGATGAGCAATGTTCAACCGATCCAAGTAGGTGGGTGCACGCCCCGTCTCCCGCTCCTATTACATACCAATTGAACATATAAAAAATTAATTTATATAATATATATTGAATAAATTGAAATTAATTTAAAATAAATTTAATGAACACTTACGAGAGAAATTGATTGCTCAAAGACGGGCCAGAATCCCCCTTTATGCCTTGCCATCTCGCCTCCGATGTTGGATGTGTGGTTGGCCCTAGCAACCTCTCACTTCTGGAGGTACTTCGGGTCAAGCCAAGCCGCGGTCAACGTTCCCCACAAGTCCACGCGATCAGCGTCGAACCCCAAGTCGTGTGTCTTGTTCTTTGTCTGCCAAGTCATTCTTCATTCGTACATTAAATCCTTATACCGCTCTACACACACTTCACTGAAAAATTTGAAAATGGTGTTGTCCGAGTTGATCACCCAGTCACAATGGGCTTTTTTCTACACATATTCAAATTATTTATCAAATAATATAATAAATTGTTTATTATTGAACAAACATTAATTAATTAATTGCACTTAATTATATGCCTGGAACTCCTCGAAGTACTGCAACTTTTTTGGTTTTTGGACCTTCTTCCAGAACATCGCACCGGCATCGATCGGTATAACGATAAAGGCAGTCGTGCAGAACCTAGACACCTCGTTACCGAACAACAACCAGTGACATTAACAAGCAAACACATTATAAATAAAAAAAATTACTCCCTCCTTTCAATTTTATAATGCCCATTTGGGTTGGACACGAGTTTTAAGGAAAATTGATTGTTTATGTAAAAAGTGAAAGTTTGAGAAGAGAGATAGAGTAGAAATAAAGTAGTGGGTGTGAGTAGTGTTGTTATTCGAACCGAGCCTTAACGAGACTCGGCTCGGCTCGACTCGTTAAGTCTCAATAAGGCTCGACTCGTTTAGTTTAATGAGCCGAGCTCGAGCTCGTTAGATACTCGATTTACTAACGAGCGGCTCGAGCTCGACTTGTTAGGCTTGATAACTAATTTTTTGTAAAAAATTTCAATAGGCTCGTTAGGCTCGGCTCGACTCGATAGGCTCGTTAAGCTCGTTAGACTCGTTAACGAGTCAAGCAATTTTTAACTCGGCAATGTTATCGAGCCGAGCTCGGCTCGGCTCGATAAGAGCTCGAGTCGAGCTCGAACCTCAAATTCTCGGCTCGAATAACAGCTCTAGGTGTGAGTAATATTTCCTTTTTAGGAAATGAGAATTATAAAATTGGACAAACAAAAAAGGAAATTAAAGTGAGAATTATAAAATTTGACAGAGGAGTATTACTATTTATTAAACATTTAAATTATTTAATTCCTTACATTCGATCCAAACGTACGTAGGTCCTGTTCGGAATGAGATGTTGACGATAGATTTTTGTGGCTGCCAACGACTAAGACGACGACTGTTGTGGAATGGACGACAACGTCACCAGAGGAAGCACCATCGATCGAAGGCTCAAGTCTAAGTGAAGCACTCCTCCTCGGTCGGCCACGTGACCCCAAGGCCCCATGTGAACCATAAACAATATTTTAATCTTGACTCATCTGTTTTTGACATTCCAATATATTAATTATTGTAATATACATTTTATGTTAGTTATGATTTAATATAAAATTGCATGTAGTTGATGTAGTTAGTTGATATGATATATTATGATGTTATTTGTTAATTATAATTAATTTTTAGTGTTATTTTTACTTGTTTATTTGGAATAATTTTTATAGAGTATTTTATTTTATTTAATGTTGATTGTTAGTTAGTGTTTCAAGTTTAATTAATGATGATTGATTAGTAAATGTTAGGATATTGTTTGGATTTTGATTATTTAAGAATTAATGTTAATGGTTAGTTAGTGTTAAATTATTTATATTATTTAGTTAGTGTTATAAATATTAGGGTACTAGTGTAAGACGATCTGCATTTTACGCGGGATTAAATAAATTTATAATATATTTAATTTTAGTTTATAAATTTAAAAAATAGAAATATGAATAGATAAATTTGTTATTCATAAATTTATAACCAAATAGGAGTAATAGATATGACACGTTTTTCTTAAACAAAACTGGAGTATTAAAATCACGTAATTTAAAATTTTAAAATAAAAAATATTAAAATATCGTAATTAAAAATATATTCAGAAAATAATTTTTATTTGTTTTTACATGCGTTGTTTTTTTAATTGACTTTTTTGAAAAAAAATTACATAGAGTTTATATTATTATTACTTTGTAAAAAAAATAATTTTCTCCAAAAATTAATAAGGGAAAAAAATCACATGAAACATCATAAAAATTAATTATTTAATTCTGGAAATACTCCAATAATTTTTTTTAGCAATATGTGATTTCAGTGTTTTTTAATCAAAATTTAAGTGAGGTGGCTTGAGAGTTGTCCCTTTTTTATATATGATTTGAGTTATTCTGTCAAATATTATCTTAAGTGTCTTAAATTAATATATAATAATAATAGTAATTGGCTCGAAAAATAAATAAATTAGTTATTCAATATTAGTTTAAAGGAATCAAAATAAAATTTTGAAAATATTGAATTAAATACCTACCCGTGGGAGAAGGAAAAATTTATAAATCACTAAAAAAAGTACACATGATTTTTATATTTGTGTGCTTTAGGTAAATCCTATGTTTCTGAACCCTAAAAAAAAAAAAAAAAATCTTAAAATGATATAATTTAATCAATCAAATAAAAACACATCATATGCCACAATAATTTTCATTAAATTTTCAAAATTAGTCAAAACTTTTAAGTAGAAAAATTTAGGTTGTAAAAAAAATTTTATAAAATTATAGGAGTGTCAACATTTCTTATAATATTTAATCATAAATTAGGAATTTACAAAATTATAGTGAAATTTTCCCCTTAATCTATTCAATAACTAAGATATATAATTAGAATCCTTAATATATTTGAAGTTATAAAACATTTAATTATATATAAAAAATATTTTCCTTATTGAGATGTAATATTTTAAAAAAAAATGCCCATTAAAGATGACATGAAAGATTGGCATCATACTTTCCCTCTAATTTAATTAAACAAAAAGTCAAATAAAAGAAATAATAATAACTCTCTAAACTAACACCAATTTTCAATCAATCCTAAAAAATGGGCTATTTAATGGACAATAAGTGATTAAATCAATTATACAGAGCAGTCACTTGGAATCCCATATTCATGACTTTGTTAAACAATTTGCTTTCTCCTATGCAGCTATGCTTAATATGAAAGGCAGGCGAATTCTTTCCCACTACTTAGTAGTCTACTCCCTCTGTTCCCGAATACCCTACACAGGTAAGTGAACACAAGTTTTAAGAAAATGCAATAACAAGTAAATTTTAAAAGTAATTTTGTAAATTTTTATGTGTTAAGTAAATAAATTAATTGAGTTGTGTGTATTTGTGGATCTAAAAGTAATGACATTTTACGTAAAATTGTGGATATTGTAAGGGTGTAGTTTATAAAATGTTTCTCATTTTAAAAGTGTAAAAGGTATTGTGGAACATTTAAAGAGAAAGGTATAATGGGACGGGATTTAACATTTTTGGTATGACATTTTTTGTGTGAGCTCTTTGTACCGTTTGTTTAATGGTTCATGAAAGAATAAGAGAAAATATATTTTACCTCAATTGAGGATTTTGATTTAGTCTATTCAATATATATAAAGATTACAATTAGGGTTTACAGAGTAACCTACAAGTAATTACAGATATGGAAAATATATACAGATCTCTAAAGATCTTTGACTGAATCAATTATGGACTAAATCATTATTCCTATTACCCCCTCAAGCAAAGCGGATGTGGAGAGACGCGAAGCTTGGACCGAAAGAATTCAAATAGCGGTCGCGGAAGACTCTTGGTGAATATATCAGCAAGTTGAAGATTCGAGGGGACAAAATAGGTAGATAGACGACCCAAAGCAACCATTTCCCGAACAAAATGATAATCAATATCAATGTGTTTTGCACTCTTATGAGCCACCGGATTTTGGCTAAGAAAGAGCGCAGACTTATTATCACACATGAGCTGTGGTGAAGATGAAGGCATGGCATGAAGTTCACGCAAGAGTAATGTGACCCAAATAACCTCAGAGGCAGCATTAGCCAAAGCCCTATACTCAGACTCACAGCTGGAACGAGAGACAGTAGGTTGATTCTTAGCACTCCAAGAAACAAGATTCGGACCCAAAAATATGGAATAACCATAAGTGGAGCGGCGAGTGTCAAGGCAACGAGCCCAATCAGCATCAGAGTAACCCAAAAGATTGAGAGGTCCACAAGTGAAATCCAGACCAAATGTAAGTGTGCCCTTGACATAACGAAGAATACGCTTGACAGCTTGAAAATGAGCAACAGTGGGTTTTGATTGAAACTGACTTACAGTGTTCACAGCATATGATAAATCCGGCCTAGTTATAGTGAGATATTGCAACGCACCCACCAAAGAACGAAACTCAGTAGGATCGGAGTGAGGATCACCATCAACTGTAAGAATTTCCGATGAGGAAAGTGGAGTAGACACTGGCTTGTCATCGAGAAGATCAGATCGAAGAAGGATGTCTCGCGCATACTTGGACTGACCCAAGAAGATACAAGATTTCGTATAAGTTACCTCCAAGCCGAGGAAATAATTCAGCCGCCCTAGGTCTTTAATCGCAAATTCACGTCGAATTCGAAGAATAATACGATCAATAAGCGACTGGTCACTCCCAGTGATAATAATGTCATCCACGTAGATAAGTAAATAAAGAAAAATACGATCTTGGCGAAAGACAAACAAAGAAGTGTCAGATTTGCTTTCAAGAAAACCAAGACTTACCAAGAAGGCACAAAAGCGTTGAAACCACGCCCGAGGAGCCTGCTTCAAACCATAAATCGCCTTATTTAGCTTGCAAACAAAGGAAGGACGAACAGAATCAATGTAGTCAGGTGGTTGCTCCATGTAAACAGGCTTTTGAAGAACACCATGCAGAAAAGCATTGTTCACATCCAATTGACGTAATGGCCAATTATTAATAACCGCCAAAGAGAGTATGATACGAACAATGGAAGCTTTGACTACAGGACTGAAAGTATGATCGTAGTCAAAACTAGGAAGCTGAGAAAACCCTTGAGCAACTAAGCGAGCTTTATAGCGATCAATAGAACCATTCGCTAAATACTTGGTACGAAATACCCGTTTAGAACCAATAACATTTTCAGTAGCAGGACCAGGGACCAAAGTCCAAGTGTTGTTGGCATGAAGAGCCTTAAGCTCGTCGTCCATTGCAGAAATCCAGTGAGGTGATTTTGCAGCTGATTTGAAACCCTTGGGCTCCTTAGAAGAGTGTAGAGTGGAAAGAAAACCACTATGAGTCAAGTAAGAAGATGAAGGAGGATACTTTGGCTTGAAAATTCCATCCTTGGAACGTGTTCGCATAGGATGAGTTGATACCGAAGCAGGTGGCGACAAAGGGGCCAATGGCGAAGGCGAAGGCGGTGGCGGAGAGGACAGGCGCGCCGGAGATGCCGTAGACGTGAGATCCGGACATGCTGAATAAGGAGTCGAAGTAGCCAAATCCATCGGAACCACTGCTGGACTCGAAGGCGAAGGAAAAATGGGAGCCGAACCAAGATCCCTATAAGCCGAAAAATCCAACGAGTCGGTTGAAGAGGACCGTGTGGAAGGTGCAAAGGGAAAATATTCCTCATCAAACCGAGCATGCCTGCTAATATACAAACGAGACGATATTGTATCGAGACAGCAAAAACCCTTATGCCTGGAACTGTAACCCAAGAAAACACAAGGAATGCTACGAGGAGAAAACTTGTTAGCAGCATAATCTCGTAAGCATGGATAAACCCTACATCCAAACGCATGAAGATTATCATAATTTGGAGGAGAGGAAAATACCAATTGAAACAGTGATTTATCGGATAACACAGAAGAGGGTAAACGATTAATCACATAAACTGCAGCACCAAAAGCTTCAACCCAATATTCCATAGGGACAGATGAATGAAACAACATAGATAACCCTGTTTTTGTAATATGTCTATGTTTTCTTTCTGCACGGCCATTTTGAGCATGGGTGTATGGACAAGACATGGTATGTAGAATGCCACAATTTCTGAAAAGGTCTTGCAATTTGTTATTTGTGAATTCGGTACCCCCATCAGATTGAAAACGTTTGATAGTTGTGGAAAATTGATTTTCGACCAAAGTTTTGAACTTAACAAACGTATCATAAAAATCTGATTTCAAACGAAGCGGATAAAACCACGTAAAACGAGAAGTCATCAACGAAAACCACATAGTATAGAAAACCATCACAAGATTTCACAGGAGACGGACCCCACAAATCACAATGAATAACATCCAACAAACGCAAAACGCGTTTTTCATTATTGATAAAAGGAAGTCTTTTACTTTTAGCCAACTGACAAGAAGAACAAGCAAGAGGCCTAGGTAAAACAGAAGTAATTGACAAAAAACCAAGTTTGTTCAACAACTTAATAGTATCAAAATTAACATGGCCTAAACGACTATGCCACAATTCAAAAGAGGCACGTGTACGACGAGTCCATAAAGCTGCCACCAAAGCCGCATGACCACACTCCAAAATATATAATCCATTTTCACGCCTGCCTCGTGCCAAAGGAATCCCTGTTACCCGATTCTGAATTTCAAAACAGTTGTTAGAAAAAACAACATTCACCGGATTATCACTCGTAAGTTTGCTAACAGAAAGAAGGCTCTTCGTGATATGAGGAACCACGAGGACATTCAGTAGAGATAAATCACGAGATAAAGTATGAGAGCCAGTATGAGAAATAGAAAGAGTGTTACCATTTTCCACAACAACCCTATCAGAACCAGAGTAGTTCGATGTGGAGTCCAAACCATCAGTAGAATTAGCCATGTGTGATGAGGCACCCGTGTCGACATACCAATCAGGAGAGTTCTGATTTATCGAACAAGCGTTTTGAAAGGCATGAGCAAGATTGGCTTGTTGCGGAGGAGAAGAGTAACGTTTTGGGCATACTCGAGCATAATGTTCACCACGGCAGATTTGGCAAATAGGGGGATAGCGACCACCGGAACGACCACCGGAACGACCACCACGGCCAGGATAACCGCCACGATTAGAATTAAAATTATTTCCCCCACGGCCAGATTGATGGAACGTACCAGAGTGGTAAACATTACCATATTTCTTATTTGATCGCTGCTGTTGAGCAAGGAAAGCCGGTGACTGAGAGGAAGCAGAAGCGGAGTCGAGCGATTTTGTAAACATATTGTGCGACTCGACCTTGTACAATAACTCAGGGAAGGAGGGCAGAGGCGTGAGATTGATTTGAGAAGTAGAAAAGCCATGAAAATCCGTACCTAAGCCGCGAAGGAACCAATGGGATTTGTCAGTATCGTCGATCGAACAACCCATGGCAAAAAGTTGATCACACAGATTCTTGAACGTGGCACCATACTCCGTGACAGAACGGGAGCCTTTCTTGATAAGTTGCAATTCGTCCTTGAGACGAAGCTCTCTAGCCTTGGATGGCCGATTGAAAGCAGTAGCCAAGGTAGACCACATAGCAGCGGACGTTGAGCATCCAACAACAACAGCCATGGCATCTTCAGTTAGGGTTGACGAGAGAAAAACTCTAACTATTTGATCTTTGCCAAGCCACTCATGGTAGGCAGGATTAGAAGAATCACCAGAATCAGTGGTGATCTCGGTAGATGGAGCGGGCAGCGAGCCATCAACGTAGGGAAGAAATTTCTGAGTGGCAAGAAGAGGATAGATTTGACCATACCACGTGAGATAGTTTGTGGGTTTGAGTTTAATGGTGACTAGGTGAGTCATAGCATGTAGAGTAAGAGTCGAATAAAAAACGGAGGTGGAAGAAGAAGGTGTATCACCGGCCATGGTGAAGAGAATTTCGGTAAAAAAAATCTAGGGTTTCTCAGCCTTGTTAGGCTGATACCATGAAAGAATAAGAGAAAACATATTTTACCTCAATTGAGGATTTTGATTTAGTCTATTCAATATATATAAAGATTACAATTAGGGTTTACAGAATAACCTAAGTAATTATAGATATGGAAAATATATACAAATCTCTAAAGATCTTTGACCGAATCAATTATGTACTAAATCATTATTCCTATTATTTCATCACTTGATGGTTTATGCAGATTTCAATTATATTATTGTAAAGCATACACCATTTATCATTCTTAAGTAGTGAATTAAGTTTTGTGTTCTATTGGTTTAGCCAATTTTAACACTTCTTCATTGCCACACACTTTATGAATGTTTCCCCTATTTGACCCTCTGTGTTGCCTTCTTATTAATAAGGAATTGATTGCTTACTTACATTAATTCACTTAGAGCAAAAAAAAAAAAAAATTGGAAGGTAAATGTGAAATTGTAACATGAGCACAGGGGTACTCAAATTTCGTTACATTAAGTATTGTGAGGAAACAAAAAATAATATTTAGAATTTTCCTTGTATATACATTCAAGGGGCTCATTCTCACTCGTAATAAGAATGCCCAAAAGCACCGACGAGATGAAAAGTTGTTGAACTTTATACCATCCGAAATCTCTTCTATAGAATAATTACTCTCATTGAAAATTTGTGCTGCAATGTTACTGCTAATCAAACAAAATATATATATATATATATATATATATATATATATATATATAAATAATCAATAAGTATGTAAATGATTCAATATATATAGTAAATCACACAAGATGTATCGTGGTTTACAATCTAATTTTAAATGCTCATACATCTACTTTTTCTAATTGAAAATGATAATTTTTTAACAATGAAATTATTTTATTTTATAGTGTCAAGGTGCATTGATTAGGATTATCAATTTTTGATAATCTAATCCGTATAATATACTATTTTCGCTCCAGTGAAAGTTATTCAACTTTCTTTTTTCGTTCAAAGCTATTCATTCCCTTTTTCGTAAACTACTCCCATCAACTTTAATTATATTCTTCCCCCTCTCATTCATATCACTTATAATATATTTACTTATTTTATCATATTTCTTAACATCCGTGTCTAAAGCTTGAATGGAGGAAGTAGTGTTTAGTACACTTTTCTCTTTCTTCTCAAAACTTTCAAATAGCTCTCAATATTTTCTTATTCTCGACCCTTGAATTTCACTCCAATTCACTAACTAATGATAAACAAATATAAAGGCTAGAATATCACTTCTTTGAGTGCAAACCCCTCTCTTATTATTTTTTTTCCTTTAAAAGATGTTACTCCGTATTTAGTATTTTTAGGGTATTGTTAAGACATAATTAAAACTAAATTTTTAGAATTATAATGTACTACCAAAGTAGTCTTCCAATAAAAATAAGAAGTTTCAGATTTTTGTCTTACGCCAAATAAATTAAGGACAAGCTGATCAAATTTGCCCCATTTTGTCATGACTTTTATTTCTTGGATTTTGGCTCAATTCCATAGTAAACGCTAAATAATTGGTGATAGTTAATTAGTGGGAAAAAAATTAATAAAGTCAACAAATGGAAGAGAAGAGGCAGAAATTTTATGGTTGTTCACCAACCCAACACACTTTGGGAGATGATTAATGGAGTACCATGTTACTGACAGCTAAAGACAGAAATTTAATGTGAAGTTGTATATTACTTTTTACTTTTTTTTACGCCTTGAGTACTTGGGGTACTCAACCCATATTTTTACAAGTAGTTTATGTTACGTATACGAGCGATGCTCTCAGCCTCCTAAGCCTATATGTGTTACTCAACAATACATATCAAAGGATTACTAAACCAAGCTCCTATTGAAGTGTTTTGTACCAAAAGCTTATGTCCTCCTAACCATTCCCAGAGGTTCAGTTTGATGCTCTCTATCGTCCTCATGTGCTCCTGGTTTATCCCCTCAAATCTTTTGCGGTTTCGGCTCCTCCAAATTTCCCATGTGACACACGCCCAGAGGCTAGACATCAGTTTTTTCTTTACCTTGCCGCTTCCAAGAGCTTCCCTGTGTTGCAGAAAATGCACTGCTAGATACTAATACTAAAGACATAAAATTTAGTATTTCATTGTACTATAATGACTTCTCTTTCTTGGATTTGGACAACTATTTTGGCTCTATAGTAAACGCTGACTAAATTAAAATTTGTGATAGTTAGTGGGAAAAAAAATTAATACTCTATAATTTTGATATTCGCATACAATATTTTCATGAAACTTTTAAAGAAATATAATTACTGGTGTAGCTCTTGAGCCGCTTTCTTTTATTGTCCCAAGAAGTCATGAGCATCGAGTACAGAAAGAGCCTCTTTTTGGGATAGACAATGGGAAAGACTACCGGGTCACTCATTATGTGAGTCGCGACTTCAGGGCATTGGATTACAACACTTATGTGGAAGTTATCAATGAAGGTGAGAATTCTTATGTTCCAGCTCGGGAGAAGATTCACATCCAAAGACGTCCCTCAATCAATGGTGCTGGTTTTTTGGGTATCCGGATTCAAGGTAACGATGCTATGTCTGCTCAAAGTACTAATGTCAACAGCAGGAAAAGAGGCTACAATGATGAAGCAAGGGAAACTGTGGAAGCTTGGGAGGAATTTCATAGAAGAGAGATGGAAACGATGGGTCTTCTTAAGAAGGCGAGAAGTATGTTTGAGCTTTACGGGGAGGATATTGGCATTCCTGGTGTGGCGGAGGCTGAAGTTGATCAACCCCACCGAGGAGAATGATTGTGATCTGTTGGAATGCACGAGGAGTTTGTGGGGCTCGTGCGTTCAGTAGAGTGGGTATGTTAGTCAAGCAATTTAACCCTTCTATCCTTTTTATTTGTGAATCTAAATGTCTAGTCGTACATGTTGATAGTCTTAGGATAAGACTTGGTTTTAATTTTTGTTTTTCAGTTGATGCATGTGTTATTCTGGTGGTTTGATCATGTTTTGGAATGATAAGAATGTTAATGTTTTGTCCTACTCCTCGGGCTTTATTGATTGTGCTATTTACAATGGTAGTCACTCTTGGAAATTTACTGGTTTTTATGGCAATCCAATTGTTCAAATGCGGAAACACTCGTGGGAACTTCTTAAACGACTCAAGAATTATGATATTGATGCTCCTAAGGTTTGTCTTGTTGGGGGTGATTTTAATGAAACGTTACTTGCTTCTGATAAGTGCGGGGGGATATTAAATTTTATGAACAAATTAAATGCAATTGTTTCACAATGCTCTAATGCATAATGATCTTTTCACAATCCATTCGAATGGCCCAAAATATACTTGGATGAATAAAAGGAAAGGTTCCAATTTTATTAGGGAGCGGTTAGACAGATTTGTGGCCAATGAACATTGGCATCCGTTATTCCCTAACTCCACTGCAAAGAACCTTAATTTCTTTGGATTAGATCATCGGCCCATTTTGATTAATTGTAAGAGTACTCAGAAATCCCCCTCACTTAACTATAAACAGCGATTCAGGTTTGAAAATTCCTGGTTCAAGGAGAATGACTTCCAAGAAAATGTTGGGGATATCTGGAAAAATAATGTTAGTCATGACAATCTATCTATGACTCTTAAAGGGTGTGTTGATGGATTACTATCATGGGCGAACACTAAGGGGGGTCCCCTCTCTAAACGAATACAGGCCACCCAAAAGGTTTTAGACCATGAATTAAACATTGAAGCAGGTGATATTGATTGTGAATCCATTCATATTCTTGGGCATCAATTGGAGAAACTTACTGCACAAGAAGAAATTCACTGGAAACAAAGGGCACGTGTGGAATGGCTTAAAGATGGTGACAGGAACACAAGATTTTTTTCACAAGAGAGCTTCTATGCGTAGAAGTCTTAATCGTATTGATGGCTTACAAGACGCAGAGGGAATTTGGAAAAGGAATCATATAGACATTGAGAAGGTTTTTCTCGGGTACTTTCAAAACATCTTTCTCACAAATGGCACATTAGAGGAGCATATCAAGCAGGCTACGGACTGTATTCTGGAAAGGGTTGCGCCCGAGATGAAAGCTTTTTTGGACACCCCCTTTACGGCTGAGGAAGTTCAGAGGGCGGTGAAAGATCTTCACCCAGGTAAGGCACCAGGTCCGGATGGATTTCCGGCCTCATTTTATCAAGCAAATTGGGGCACTGTTGGGGAGGAAGTTATAGGATAAATTTTGAAAATTCTTAATAACAACGGTTCTGTGGATAGTTGGAATAATACGATCATCACCATGATCCCAAAAACTAAGGCACCAAAAGCAGTATCCCAATTTAGGCTGATTAGTTTGTGTAATGTTAGTTACAGAATTCTTGCACGCACAATCACTAATCGAATTAAAACGGTGATGCATGAGATTATTGACCAGTTCCAGAGTGCTTTTGTGCAGGGCCGACTCATTTCAGAAAATATTCTAGTGGCCTTTGAGTGTATGCATTGCTCCGGCATTCCAGAAACAAGGAGGGGTTTACAGCTATGAAGTTGGATATGAGCAAAGCCTATGATCGGGTGGAATGGAATTTCCTTTTGGCTATCATGAGAAAAATGGGTTTTTCGGATAAGTGGGTTGAGTTAATTCTCAAATGTATCACGTCGGTATCATATTGCATCTGTATTAATGGAAGTCTATCAAACTATTTTCAACCGTCGAGAGGGCTTCGTCAGGGTGACCCCTTATCACCCTATCTTTTTGCTATTTGTGAACAAAGTCTTTCTTCGTTGATTACGAATGTTGTGATCAGAAAGCATATAAGGGGAATTAAGGTCACCCGCTTTGCACCAATTGTCACTCATCTCTTTTTTGCTGATGACAACATCATCTTCTTCAAGGCAACAGCGGGAGAATGCTCAGCAATCCAAAATTGTTTAAACATCTACGAAAAAGCGTCGGGGCAGCTCGTCAATTTCGACAAATCAGTTATCACTTTTAGCCCCTTGACTCCACAAGGTAATATGGATGCAATTAGAGACATGATGTGAATCCGATCGGTGCATGGTCATGACTGTTATTTGGGACTTCCAACTGTGACGGCAAGATCCAAGAAATATAAATTCAATTATCTGCTAGATAGGGTACGCAAGAAGATTGACAACTGGAGCTTTAAGCATTTTTCTGAAGGTGGCAAAGAGGTGCTCATAAAACCAGTCCTTCAAGCTATTCCGACATATGCTATGTCTTGTTTTCGGACTCCAGTTTCAATTTGTGCAGGTATGGAAAGTGCAATGGCTGGCTTTAGGTGGGGCTCGGGGAAAGAGCATAGAAAGATTCACTGGAAGAAGTGGCATGACTTATGTAAGCCGAAAGAGGAAGGTGGGCTTGGATTTCGAAAAATTGTGCTTTTCAATAAAGCTTTGTTGGCAAAGCAGGTATGGAGAATTATGAATAATCCCCAAACCCTTGTTAGTCAAGTATTGAAAGCCCGTTATTTTCTTCATTTTGACATTATGGATGTTGATATTGGTTCTAACCCTTCCTACATATGGCGATCATTGTTATGGGGGAAGGAAATTCTTGAAAACGGTATGCGGTGGAAAGTTGGAAATGGGAGAACAACGCATATTTATAAACACCGTTGGGTTCAGGGAATGCATGACGGATATGTTCACTCCCGAATTGCGAGTGGATCTAGGGTATCTCGGTTTATCAATCAGGATTACCACTAGGATGAGGACTTAGTCAAGCAAGCCTTTTTACCTTATGAAGCTCAGGTCATTCTGCTCACCCCTTTAATGGGTAAAGAAATGGAAGATTATCAAGTTTGGAGTGATGGCAAAAATGGGTGTTTCTCGGCGGCTTCTGGTTATGATTATGCGTTGAAAGAAGATGAAAAGATTTGTACAATGAGGATGGCATGCTCTTCGAACGCGGTGGTAATAAAGCGGATTTACCAAAAGCTTTGGAAGCTGAAGATACCACCCAAGATTAAGATATTTGGATGGAAAATGATTCGTGACATTGTAGCCACTGAAGATAATATGGCTAAACACCATATCCCAATTGATCCATGTTGTCGATGTTGTGGAACACGAGAGGCTGATATGGTCCATGCATTATTTAAATGCGCATTTGCTAGGGCTGCTTGGAAAAGATTAGAAATCTGGAATCTTATAAAGAAGTGGTGGTGTTAGGAACATTGGGTTATTAGTCTCCATAATATTAGTCGAATGGAAATTGGGTTTGATGTGTTTTTTGCTACTGCCTGTGCGATTTGGAAGGAAAGGTGCAACTACATTCACAAAGCTGATCACGCATATCCAACAAGGAGTGGTGATGTGAGCTTCAACGCCGACTGGGTTATTCGATATATGAGGGAGTTTCAGGGGGTTGGTGTTGGTCGGGATTATAAGGAAGGAGGTATAAAAATGAAGGACAAGAGGAGGATTATGGGAGAGGAAGGTTTGTTTTTATTTACGGATGCCTCTTTCAATCAATGTAGTCATCATTTTGGGGTTGGGTATATTGTGCATGATATGCAAGGAAGAATTGTTTTAGCAGGGTGTAAGGATATCCCTGAACTTGATTCGATTGTGGCTGGTGAACTTATGGCAATTGATATTGGACTATTTGTGTGTATTAATCATAAAATTGTCATTACTGGTATAAGATCAAATTCTGCTCAAGCTATTGATAGTATTAATTTTAAAATTCAATTGCAAGGGCCGGAGCAGGAAATTGTTAAGAGACATCCTAGTGTGGGATTGTCAACATGTCTCTAGAAAATTGAACAGGGCTGCACATAAGCTTGCCGGAATGATACAAGTTTCTTCAAGACCTCATGACTGGTTTGAAGAGAATATTCCACAGTATATTAGGGATTTGGTCTAGATTACGTTTTTTTATATGCAATTTACACAAATTTTAATAATAAAAAAATTATATCTAAATTAATCTTATTAAATGATTATTATCTTAATTTTGACCACGCAAATTGAGAAAAAACCAAGTCAATAAATTAGAATACGCAAATGACTCATTTTACTCTAACAAATCCCTCATTTTACTCTAACAAACCCTCATGATAAAAATAAACCTCACCATAAAATTTAAATTAAAAAAATAAGGCCATCATAACACAAAAAGTAACCACTGTCTTCATCTATTTTTTCTCAAACAACTTTGATAAAAATTTAATCGAGAAAAAAATAAATTAGAAAAAATAATTATCAATTAATTTACAGTAGATAACTCACAAATTTCAATCTTATTTATCTTAAAAAATTTGGAGATGTTTGGAATTGGTGGTGGTATAAAAACTAAAAAGAGGAAAGAAGAAGGTGATCCATCAAACATTATTGGGCAATTCTTACGTCAGTCACATTTTACGAAGTGACTACATAGTCACTTTATCGAATCGCGCCACGTGGCGTCGTAAACGTCGTAACGACCTGCTACCTGTTATACAAGTTTAAGTTATTCATATCATTTTTTAAATTATATTTTGTTATTTACTATATTATCATTTTTTTATTTAAATTATTTTTAATATATATTAAATAAAATTAGTGTTCTACCCTTTCTTTTTAAATTTTATTTATATTTTACCTACACCCACTAATTTAATGAGTGCACACCCTAATCATATTTTTACTACAATTATTTGTACTCGCTAATTTAATGAATTCACCCCCTAATCATATTTTTACAACAGTTATCTGCACCCGCACATTTAATGAGTTCACCCCCAAATCATTTCTTTTTTACAACATTTATCTACACCCGCTCATTCTATAAGTTCACCCCCAAATTATTTTTTACCACAATTATCTGCACTCGCTCATTTTATGAGTTCACCCCCAAATTATTGTTTTACCACGGTTATCAGCACTCGCACATTTTATGAGTGCACCCCAAAATATTTTTCAAAAAATAATCACATTTAAAAGACTATATTATCCTTTTATTATTTTACACAAAATATAATAAAATAAACTCTAAAAAATCAATTCACCACCAAATCACCCATATTTAAAAAAAAGCGTAAAATTATAATTTATAAAAAACTATCGAAATTAGCTACAAATCTCAATTTTTTTCTTTTTAATTTTTCTCCCCCCTCCTCTTTTTCTTTTTTCTTCCCATTTTCAATTTTTTTTTCCTTGTTTTTTTTTCTTTTCCTTTTTAAATTTTCCTGTCTTTCTTTTCCATTTTTTGCATGTGTATTTTTTAAATTTTAATACAAAATAATATTATAGGTATAATTTTATTAAAGTCGATCGGCGGTGCACCTAAATTTTAATTTTAATTTGATGAGTAAAGGACCTGCCGGAAATCCATGCATGTCGGCGGGTGACCCAGCCACCACCATGCCCGACCACCCCCTCGACGGCGACGGCGGCGCTTCGATCTCAGCCGCTGAAGCCCGAGACCCCTCCTCGAATCGCAATCGTGATTCTTCACTTCCATAACAATCGACATAATCTTCCATCTCGGCCACGATCCATGGCGGCCGAAATCCTCTCCTCATTTCGACCACCGACGCGACTGCTTCGATCAATCTCCCTTGTGTTCGCGATCCAGGAGCTTCTCCTACATCAACGGCGCTCGCCTGCAACACTCAGATCGACGCTGTCTCTCTCTCGTCATTCATCTCTGTCCAAATCGAAGCTACATTGCTTCATCCGTCTTCTTCACCCTGCTCCTGCGCAGCCTCTTCCTCCGGCTGACGACGGCCCGACGGAGGACTGTGAGTATGTTGCTAATGGATCTCTGACCGGACGACACTCGAAGCCGGTGACCTTGCTGATGAAATTCCAAGCGACGATTGCTGACCTAGGGTGCCCTCCCATTGGGCTAGGGTTTCCTTCAATTGGGCTTGGTAATGTGCACCCTCTATTTTCTTTAGTACACCCCGATCTGCACTCTCTCCACTTTTTTTTATGGTATTATTGTTATTGGTATTATTGATACTGGTATTACTAGTTATTGATTGCGGTATTACTATTAATACACTATTAAATTAATATTAATGATTATTGATTATTAATTGTGGTATTACTGATTATGTGAAATTATTTATTACTAATTATTATTATTTTTATGATATTACATATTATTGTTTATGGTATTACTCATAATTGTTTTTGGTATTATTGAATATAATTAGATTTGTGGAATTATTTGTTATTGTATGAGATATTGCTATTCAATGTTCATGGTATTACTACTTACTGTTCAAGGTATTACTGATAATTATTTTTTGTATTATTGAATATAATTAGATGTGTGAAATTATTTGTTATTGTATAAAATTTTACTGATTAATATTAATGGTATTACTGATTAATGTTCGTGGTATTACTAATTATTGTTAATGGTATTACTGATTACTGTTTATGGTATTACTGGTTATTACTTGTTGTATTACCGACTACTCCCTCCTTCCTATTGAAAGCTACCCAACTTTCCTTATTCGTTTGTCCCAATGAAAGTTACCCATTCCTTTTTTGTCAAACTATTCCCTCTCACATTTCATTATATTCTTCTCTCTCTCAATCACATCACCTCTCATACATCCACTTATTATATCATATTTTTTAACCTCTGTATCCGAAGCTCATGGGGAGCTTTCACTAGGACGGAGGGATTATAATAAAATCATACATATAATATTATTTTGTATTAAAACTAAAAAATATACTAATGAAAAAAAAGTAGGAAACAAAAAAAATGAAGAAATAAAAAGTTTGGAATAAAAATTGAAAATGGGAAGAAAAATTAAAAAGGAAAAAAATTGAAATTTGTGCCTAATCTCGATAGTTTTTTAAGATTTTTTTTTCTAAAAATATGAGTGATTTGGTGGTGAATCGACAGTAACTCGGCAATGACTCGGTTGTAGATTGTAAATGTATAAATTAGGGTTGATTTTATTATATTTTGTGTTAATTAATAAAAAAATAATATAGTCTTTTAAATGTAATTATTTTTTAAAAAATATTTTGGGGTGAACTCATAAAATGAGCGGGTGCATATAACTGTGGTAAAAATAATTTGGGGGTGAACTCATAAAATGAGCGGGTGCAGATAACTTTGGTAAAAATATAATTTGAGGGTGAACTCATAAAATGAGCGGGTGTAGATAACCGTTGTAAAAAAGAAATGATTTGGGGGTGAACTCATAAAATGAATGGGTGCAGATAACTATGGTAAAAAATGATTTGGGGTGAACTCATAAAATGAATGGGTGCAGATAACTATGGTAAAAAATGATTTGGGGTGAACTCATAAAATTAGCGGGTGTAGATAATTGTTGTAAAAAAAATGATGTGGGGATGAACTCATAAAATGAGTGTGTGTAGATAACTACTGTAAAAATATAATTTGGGGGTGAACTCATTAAATTAATGGGTGCAGATAAAATATAAATAAATAATTAAAATTAAAATAAGGGGTACGGTACATGCGAGTGTACCCAAGTATCACCCTTTTTTCTTCCCCAAATCCAATTAGTCGGCACAATTCTTAAGATTTTTTAGAATGACTTATTTCTCTCCAAATTGATTTAATTTGAAGCTCTCAATCGCCATTAGGAGGTTTGAAGCAAGAATGAGTTTTACTCATTGATTTGGTTTGTTTTATTGTTAATAAATTGATTTGATTTATTTTTTGTTATTAATTTTATTAATATCATAAGGGTAAATATGTAATTTTAACATTACATATTTTAATTACATTAACAAAAATATAATAAATTATTTTATTGTATAAGGATAAAAATGTAAATTTACAATAATATATTTTAATTAATTTAATTTAATAGAAAATACAAATTTATGACACATTACGACAATACATATCGTAAAATTTACAAAAGGTAACAGGTCATCAAATCTAAACCTTTAGATTAGATTTTTAATGGCTTAGATTAACTGACTACGGTAGTCATTACGACACGTTACGACACTCTGACTACATATAGAAGGTCCCAACATTGTTAATGAAAGAATCAAAGAATTTAATTAGACATTGAAATTTATAAAAAAAAAATGTGAGTAAATAGGGGTATCTCTAGTACTAAAGGACATAACGACAATTAAAATGCAGAAAGTTAAAAATTTAGAACGACATATAAAAAGAATAGGAGGGAGTATTAGAGAATATATTAGAATAATATATTATAGGAATAGTATAATATATTATAAATAGCAATCTTGTATTTATGTTAATCATTATCTTTGAATATATTCTCAAAGATATGCTTTATATTTATTTCCTTGTTTATCTCATTTGTAATCACTATATATAGTGGACCACTCTTATCATCTCATTAACGGTGATTGAATATAATTCTCACATGGTATTAGAGCTGGTATTCTCACATGGTATCAGCCTAATACACTGAAACCCTTTTTTCGGCGTCTCCGACGGGCTGGTATCCCCCGTCGCCGCCTTGCCCCTTCCCCTTTCTTCTCAATTTTTTCGGCGTCCTCGACGAGCAGGTATCCCTTGTCGCTGCCTTGTTTTTTTTTTATCTCAAACGAGCTAGTCTCCCTCGTTCCCTCTCCCGGCCGCTTTTAGCCGCCACCGATGAGCTTGTATTCCTCGTCCCCCTTTTTCTTCTCGAACGAGCTGGTCTCCCTCATTCCCTCTCCCGGCCGCTTTTAGCCGCCACCGACGAGCTTGTATTCCTCATCCCCCTTCTTCTTCTCGAACGAGCTGGTCTCCCTCGTTCCCTCTCTTGGCCGCTTTTAGCCGCCACCGACGAGCTTGTATTCCTCGTCCCCCTTCTTCTTCTCGAGCGAGCAAGTCTCCTCGTCCCCCATAATTTTATTTTATTTTCTTCGAGAGAGCACGTCTCCTCGTTCCCTCTCATGGCCGATCAAGTTATCTCCATGACTGTTTTCACTCATATGGTGTTAGTCACACGCACTTACACTCTAATTTTCTATATAGCCTCACGCTACATCTTTTTTCTTTTACTTTTCTCTCTATTCGGAGAGCCCATGATCAATATCATTGGTTGCTCACCCCTTCGATCTATCTGGTTTGTGCTCGAATCAACTGATTTCGATACACTTGCAAGTGTTTCTTGCCTATTTTTTTTATCATCGTTCGTCCTTCAAAGGATTTCGGTGTTTCGATCCATTTGTTTCCCTCTTTTATGCGCCTTGACATGTCTTATTTGGTGATTCTGAATTTCCGTTATTTCTCCTGTTGTATGGCAACAAAAGGGCATTGTTTTGCGGATGTCTTCACAAAGTTTCTATCTCAAACTCGCTTCAGATTGTTGTGTACCAAGCTCGTGTTCATTTACATTACCAGCTTCGCTTGACCGGGGGTATTAGAGAATATTATAAAATAATATATTATAGGAATAGTATAATGTATTATATATAGCAATCTTGTATTTATGTTAATCATTATCTTTGAATATATTCTCAAAGATATGCTTTATATTTATTTCCTTGTTTATCTCACTTGTAATCCCTATATATAGTGGACCACTCTTATCATCTCATTAACGGTGATTGAATATAATTCTCACAGCAATGATGATAATTATCGTTTGATTCGAATCAAGATGAAATCGAATTCAAAACTCACGAGCATAGAACCTTCAAAAAAATTAGTATAAAATTTAAGAAACTAAAAAATATGAGTATAGAACTCTAAGAATTTGAATCAATATGAAATCGAATTCAAAATTCACGAGCATAGAACCCGTAAAAGAAGAAATCTCGAAAAGAAAAAAAAGGATAGAAATTAAGAAATTTAAGATTTGATAGAAATGAGTATATAACTCAAAAGACTCGAGAAATTCATCCAAACCGAACTGCGGAAACGTACCTAGATCGACAAACTTGTTTAATCGATCATAAATTGATCGATGCATAGCTCTAGTACCACGTGAAATTTCATAATAAGAAGAAATTGAATAGAATGCATATTGAGAGAAATTAGAAATATAGAAATGATATTGAATGAACTGAAAATGAATTAGATTGGAATTACATTGAAAGTGTGCGTGGGGTAGGTATCTAGTGTTTAAGTAAAAAACAGAACAATGTTACACTGAATGTTGTGACAATTAGTGTAGCATTAACTCTAACAGAATGTGAAAAGTAAAAACAGTACACAGCGGAAGTCTAAAATACTAAAACACAATACGAACAGAATGGAATAATTTTTAACATAGATTTTATTAATAACAAAACCTATGCTAAGCCTTACGGCGAAAAGTAACTTAGTTACTAAGTTATACAAAAAGTGTCGTGTGAAATGTCTCAGCAATTACTTCAACATTCCACAAACAGAAACTACAATCGAGGCAGGTGCCTGAATCCGCAAACAGACTTTAAGTGTAAAACACTGTCTAAAGAACTAATCTAATCTGTGATTCACTCTCACTCGATTCAAGACTAGAACTAAGTACACTGGAAGGCGGTATCCCTCGGCGTACGTTAAAAGACACAACTACTGGCCATAACTCCTAACTAGGGTTGAACGCTCAAGGAGGTGTTACTCGAATAGTGCATACTTTGAAATGAGAGGCTCTGGCGGTATTTATAGAGAAATACACAGCTTCTAGATCCTTCCATTATGAGATCCTATTTTTTAGGACCTCAACCTCCATGATCTTTCTAGAACATTCTGCCATCTTCCAGGTCGTTCTACAATGCTCCAAAGTCTTCTAGCACGTTCTCCAACCTTCTGGAATCTTCCAGGTTCCAGACTCTTGTAGAAGCTTCTAGAATCGTTCCTGAATGTGAGAGCATTTAGTACAACATTTAATGTAACATTGCAGAAAAGACTTAGAATAAATCAAGGAAGGTCAAATTAAGATGTTGTTGATAATGTTAAAGCATTTAAGAGTTAACAACATCTACAATCTCCCCCAATTTGACCTTTCGACTACAACACACCTGATGCACATATATTTCTATACATACTCAGTATTATGTATTTAGGTATGTTGAACATCAAAGCTAAATACTAGTCAAGACAATACCTGTTGTAACCGTTGGATCAAATCAAAAGAAGATCAAGAATAATTTTACTAAGATCCGTGCCATAAGATCAAAATAATCTTATTCAAAAACAAAACAAGTATAAACAGTACACTTGTTTACAAACACATATAACTTTTACAAAAATCAAAGATTAAATCAGAGCATATAAGGGTATATACCAGATTAGTTCTAAGACTTATGTAAGACTAAAAAATAAACAAACAAAAACAAACAAGGACTAAACAATATAATCAGAGCAAAAACTATGAAAAAATAACTAAACTAAACAAGGCATATTCATCATGCAGTAAGCAATTAATGATAGGAAAACAAATTAAGCAATGAGCAGTAATCAAATATCATTAGTGCAAACTAATTTAAGCAAGATAAATATAGACATCCTATCAACTAGAAATAGTAAATATTGTATCAGAATAAACAGAATTTTAACTTAAACATAACAGAATAACAAAAACAAAAGTAGGACTGAAAATGGCATGAATTGCTATAACAATAGCAGCAGCATCAAGGTCCTGCACATGTGCCATCTGTACTTCAGTACTCCCCCTGTCTTGTATCATCTGTTCTAGATATCACCATAGAGGGTATCCATTTCCTCATCATCTTCAGCAGCATCTGCAAACTTGTCTTTGTCAGCCTCCTCTGGTTCCTCAATGAAACAAGTTGATGCAAAGAGTGCAACAACATGGTTAGCAGCAGCAGTTCCTCCATTCTCTGTAGCAGCAGCAGCATCAGGTACACTTCCAGCTTCTTCAGGATTCAGTTCTTCAATCACTACTCCAGAAGCTCTTGCTGAAGTGGAAGGTGGTACTCCCCCTGTTGTAGTGGAAAGTAGCCTGGTCCACTTGTCTTTGATGAACTGGAGCTCATCAATCTGGTCCTGTAAGTGCTGTAACTGCAATAATATAAAAGATCTGGGAACTGAAAAAGTGGTGTCAGTGTTACCACCAATGTTCTCAGCATCTGGTGCAGCATTAGGTGCAGCTGTGTTCTGTTCAGGTCTCTGTGCTGGTTGAGGTTGGGGTTGAGGTTGAGCAGGAGCTGGTCTTTGAGAAGAACTTCCAGGATTGTGCAAGGGCAGATCTTTCACTCTTTCACCAATGAGCAGAGCAGGTGAAATGGTGTATAAAGGAACCTTACCTCTAAGAACTTCAGTCTTCTTAGGGCTAAAACCATGTATCTTCAGATAAGAGCAGATAAGCACAGGGTATGGAAGGTTGCCTTTATCAGAAATATCACCACTAAATTTCATCATGTGGTGGAAAATAGTCAATCCCAAGTTAAACTTCCTCAAAACCACTATCCTATAAAGCAAGATTGCTTGATCCTTTGTCACTTTGGTAGAGTTGGTGGAAGGTATCCAATTATAAACAATCAATTTGTGCAGCACAGAATAAAGAGAAGTAAGGTCTTTGGCCAACATTCCATTTCTCCATCTAGTCAACAAACCACCAGTCATAGAAGCAGTAACAACATCCAAATCAGGTTCATCATCATCAAGTACTGGTTCTATGCCTAAGAAATCATTGATCAATTCTGGTGTAAATGGAACTATACTCCCCCTAAACTGTATATTTCCATACCAACGGGAACTTCTCCTACCATTACTCTTCCTCAAGCATGCATAAAATTCATACACCCAATCAGAAACAAAAGAATCACTCAAGTTCAGAGCTTTCATCAACTTTCTATCCTCTAAATATTGAATCAAATTCTTATTCTCAAAATCAGAAATATTAATCCTCCTTTCCATCAACAATTTCCTCCTAGATAATCTAGTTATCTTATCAATCAATCCATCAATATCAGATTCTACTTCAGTTTCAGAATTACCTTCCTCAGAAGTAGTGTCCTTTGAGCTTGGTTCTTTCACCTCTTCAGAGCTGCTTGATTCCCCTTCCTTTTCAGAGCTTTTGTCTGAAGCTGCACTGCTTGAATCACCTCCATCATCTGGTTCAGGTGCTGGAGCACTGGATTCAGCATGTGATGCAGCATTCTTCTTCAGGGCTTGCTGCATGTCCCTGAGACAAACCTCCATTTCAGAATCAGAATCTGGTTCTGGTTCTTCAGTGATTGTTGGAGCAGCATCCACCTTTGCCTTTCCCTTCCCCTAAGGCTCAGCTTTCTTCTTAGTTGGCTTCTCAATCACCACTTCTTCATCAGATTCAGAAAATACCTGAATTGGTTCAGCAACATCACCACCTAGCTTCTTCTTCTTCCTCAAAGAGTCAGAATAATCAATTCGAGTGAAAACTCGGTTTGATCTTCTCCTTGGCACTGGGCTCCTCTTTCTCTTCCCTTTCTCAACATTCCTCTTGAAAGGAATTGGTTCAGAGTCTGATTTCGAAACATCAGAGTCAGTTTTGCCGGAATTTTCACTTTCTTCAGCATCCTCCATGTGAGCGTCCTCACTGTCGGATGTCTCCGCATTCGACGGCTCCTTTGACTCAGCAACAGGGGATTCTTCAATCTCCTTCTCAGACTTCCCCATAGAGGCAGTCGGGGCCTCTGTTTCAGTGTTAGGGCTCGGAATTTGGGGCTTTTCGGCTGTGGATGAAGAGGGTGCAGTGGTGATCACTTCTTGGGTGCGCAAGTAGTGAGAGATGTCAATAGACATGTCACCGATCGTGAGGATGGGTGGATTAGATGATCTCATCAATTGAGAAAGATTCTCAACCGCCTGGTTAAGCTCGGAGAGTGTGGCTTGGTTTGGTATGTGGATGGTTGTCGGAGTAGCTGGAATGGGTGTGACGGTTGCGGCAGTTGGGGGTGAGTTCTCATGTGAAGCAGCCATGGAAGCTAAGGTATGCAGATTAGAGAGGGATGAAGACGAAAGTTGTGAGTTGGGAGAGTTTGGTTTCTGTGAGTGAGGTTTCTTGTTTCCTGCCATTTAAACCAAGAATTCGAAAAGAACCAACACAAGAATCGAGACACACAGTTAGCTTATAACAAATCTGCAAAAATTAATACTCAACTTACTCAATTAATTACAAAGCTTAGAACAAACATGAAATGGAAGTATTTATATAGAGAGAGCTTAGTAGTTGGAATAATGTACGTGTGATTAAGGCTTGACTAAAAGAAAATTCTAGATTGAATGGATAATGCTCCACAAATTCAGCCACAAGTAAATCATGGGTGAGTTAGTGGGGTAAAATCTTAATTAATAAATTAATTAAATTAAGAATATTCTAGAATTAATTAAAATTAAAAATGTGTATAATCTGAAATAATAAAAGAAACGTGGTTAGTATAATTATAAATAAATAAAATAAATTCCCACAATTAATTAAATAATTACAACTTATAAAAATATAATTAAATCATGTAATGTTGTACTCAAGGATTTGACATACACCTCAACATTGGTTTTTCACAGGTTTTACCTATCCAATGTAGCCAATTTTTCAGCATTTTTTCTTTTCATTGCTTTTCTTCTTTTTGTGCTACAGCATCTAATTCGTATTGATCCATTGTTCCTGTAGAGTACATCGTAGTAGCGAACTCCGTGCCCCATACTTACTTAATGGATTACGAACCTCTTGATGTTTTTACCAAATTCACCTTTTGAAAAGAAGGCATCGTAGTAGCGAACTCCGTGCTCCATAGTTACTCAGTGAATTGGTACATCTTTTAGTATGCTGTAACATTCTCAATTTTTCAAGCTTTTGAGAGGTGTAGTACATGCCTATTTTTGCACAAACAAATTTCAGATTCAAGAATATTTTACAAAGGAATTATTCAACGAAAATAAGAAATAAATCAAATCTATAATAACTATACCACCTTAGGCTGCTGTCCCAAATGCTACCGCATTTGTGACAACATCCTCTCAAGAATTATTCAGATATTACACATACCAAGAGATTTCCTCAAAAATGAGAATCTCTCATGGTCAAGAGCCTTAGTAAATATATCAGCATTTTGATTTTCAGTAGGCACATATTCCAACTTAACTATGTTCTTCTCCACTAAATCTCTCATAAAATGATGTCTAATGCTAATGTGCTTAGTGAGTGAGTGTTGTACCGGATTTTTAGATATGTTAATAGCACTTGTGTTATCACAGAAAATTGTGAGGATATTGTTTTCAATTCCATAGTCATGAAACATCTTACTTAACCACAATAGCTGTGTGCAACAACTTCCTGCGGCTATGTATTCAGATTCGGCAGTGGATTGAGAAACACAATTTTGTTTCTTGCTATGCCAAGACACAAGATTGTTCCCCATGTAGAAACATCCTCCACTCGTACTCTTTCTGTCATCAATATCTCCAGCCCAATCCGCATCACTGTATCCAATCAATGTGTTGTTGGTGTCCTTAGTGTACCATATCCCTAGTTCACTTGTACCTGAAACGTATCTGATAATCCTTTTCACTGCATTCAGGTGAGATTCCTTTGGATTAGCTTGGTACCTAGCACAAACACACACACTATACATAATGTCAGGTCTACTAGAGGTTAGATACAGTAAACTACCTATCATGGATCTATACAATGTTGGATCAACATCCTTTCCACCATTGTCTTTGCAAAGTTTCAAAGTAGAACCCATAGGTGTTTTCATTACTTTTGAGCTTTCAAGACCAAACCGTTTGACTAAGTTTTTAGCATACTTACCTTGAGAGAAGAAAATACCATCCTTACATTGCTTGATTTGAAGACCTAAAAAATAATTCAAGTCTCCAACCATACTCATCTCAAATGTGGCAGTCATTGCTTCAACAAATCTGCTCAGCATTTTATCACAGGTTGAACCAAATACAATGTCATCAACATATATTTGAGCAATTAGTAAATCTTCTCCAGTGTGCTTAATAAACAAAGTCCTATCGGCTTCTCCTCTAATAAATCCATACTCTAAAAGAAAGTCCGTAAGCCTACCATACCATGCTCTAGGAGCTTGTTTTAGACCATACAATGCTTTCTTTAGTTTGTACACATGATCCGGGTATTGTGGATCTTCAAAACCTTTAGGCTGTTCAACATATGCTTCTTCATTCAATATGCCATTTAAGAATGCAGCTTTTACATCCATTTGATGTAGTTTAATATCAATAAAACATGCAATTGCTAGTAATAATCTAATAGATTCTATCCTAGCAACGGGTGCAAAAGTTTCATCAAAATCAACACCTTCAACTTGGGTGTAACCTTGTGCAACTAACCTAGCTTTGTTCCTAACAATGTTTCCAGACTCATCAGTTTTATTCTTATAAATCCACTTTGTTCCAATGACATTAGTATGACTAGGTCTTGGAACAAGTGTCCAAACTTCATTTCTTTCAAACTGATTAAGTTCCTCATGCATAGCATTTATCCAATTTTCATCAGTTAATGCTTCATTTACATTTTTAGGTTCAATTTCAGAATAGTAACACTCAGCATTCACAACATTGCAAATAGAAGACATGCATATTGTTCTTACCACATCTACCTTATTCGATCTTATTCTTCCTCTTGTTTGCACTCCAACTGTAGCATCGCCTATGATCTGGTCAGAAGGATGACTTTTCCCCATTCTTGAAGAAGGATTCGTTTTGGGAACATACTGATCATTCTGTGGAATTACAACTGTCTGTTCTGTAGATGTTGCTCCAGATGTGTTAGCATTTGGTGCAACATTATCAGACTTCAGTGTATTCTCAGAATTGTCAGTGACTTGTGATACATCTTCTTCATCTTTATCATCTGTAAGACTTTTATCATCATCAAACACAACATTAACAGATTCTTGAACGGTGTTAGTCCTAAGGTTATAAACTCTATAAGCTTTACTATTTCTAGAATAGCCTAAAAAGAAACCTTTATCACTTTTAGAATCAAACTTGTGAAGTTGATCCCTATCATTCAGAATATAACACACACAACCAAATACATGAAAATATTTCACACTTGGTTTTCTAACATTCAGAATCTCATAAGGTGTTTGATTAGTACCAGATCGAATATAAACTCTATTAATAATATGACATGCTGTATTCAATGCTTCAGCCCAAAATCTTTTAGAAAGACTTTTAGATAAAAGCATGACTCTTGCCATTTCTTGTAAAGTTCTATTCTTTCTTTCAACAATTCCATTTTGTTGTGGAGTTTTAGGAGATGAATATTCTTGCAAGATACCTTTCTTATCACAGAAATCATTAAACATGTTATTCTCAAATTCCCTACCATGATCAGTTCTAATACGGCCAACTTTCAAGTTAAACACATTTTTGAACCTTTTATAGAGAACTTTAAAAGCAGCAAATGTTTCAGATTTATCTCTTAAAAACTCAATCCAAGTATATCTAGAAAAATCATCTACCACAACTAAGGAATATCTCTTGCCTCCAATGCTTTCAGTTTCCATAGGACCCATCAAATCCATGTGCAACAATTCAAAACATCGATGTGTAGAACAATGTGACAGCATTCTATGCGGCACTCTTACCTGTTTACCTTTCTGGCATGATCCACATACAGTGGTATTCTGGAAACTCAGTTTAGGTAGTCCTTTGATTGCATCTGATGTGATTAGTTTCTTCATTGCCCTGTAATTTACATGTCCTAATCTTTGGTGCCATAAGACATTCTCATCATGTTTTGACAAATTGCATACATTAGTTCCAATAAGATAACAATTATCTGCAGACCTAGTACCAGTCATAACACAATCATCATCTTCATTAAGAACATAGCAAGACTCTTTGTCAAATTTTACATGCAAATTATCATCACAAAGTTTACTAATACTAATCAGATTAGCAAGTAAGCCATCAACATGCAAAACATTTTTAAGCTTAGGAAAACCTTTAACATTCAAAGTTCCTTTTCCTATTATCTTTCCTTTTGATCCACCACCATATGTAACATTACCACCATTCAAGGTCACATAATCAGATAAGTAGTCTATTTGTCCTGTCATATGTCTAGAACAACCACTATCAAAATACCATAGACCAGGTAAACATGCTTTCAAGGATGTGTGAACAACATTACAGGTAACTTTTGATTTCCATGCAGATTTCTCAGAATGTTTCCTAGGATGTGAAGACATTCTGGATGGCATAAACTCAGTTCTCAAATCCTTAAACATTTTCAAGCAGAAGGGACGAATATGACCATATCTAAAGCAATAATGACAAATATACTTCCTTTCAAACTTGTGAGAATCTGTTTGAGCAGATGTTACACCAGATGTGCTAGCATTTGCCTTCACAAATTTCACAGGTTTTCTAAAATTTTCAGAAATAGAAGCAGTTTCACCATCATAACCTAAACCATAATTATTAGATTTACCAGTAGCTATAGCATCATTCACTTTAGAAGCACTCTTGGAAAACTTTTTGAAACTTAAAGTAGAGGTGATCAGTTTCTCCTTCAGTTTACAAACTTCAAGATCTCTTCTGGTAAGTAAGACTTCTAGCTTAGTGATTGTGTCTTTCAGATCCTCATTCTCTTTATTCAAAGAATTCAGAGAGAGTTTCTGAGAGTTCCAATCATCTAACAATTTCTGATATGTCTCATCATCAATCCTTTTTCCTGCATCATCAACAAAACCATTAAAACAGTTCAAATCTGGGTGACTCTGTTTTGATGTTACTGTAGATGTGAAGACATCAGGTGCAACATCAGAATCTGTATCATCCAGATCATCATCTGAGGATTCATTATAATCAATTCTGGTAAAATGAGCATGTTCATTTTCATTAAACTCATCAAGATCATCATTATCAGATTCATCACTCAAGGTAGCACTAAAATTCAGTTTTTGCTTCAGTCTGGTATTGGCACACTCATTTGCATAGTGTCCATAACCAGAACATGCATTGCATTGAACTGATTTTCTAAATTCAGGATCATACCTTGGTTTACCTTCACTCTTTGATGGTCTTGGTGTGAATTGACTCTTCCTCCTTTCTGGTTGTGGTGTTGATGTGTTGATTTGGATCTTAGGCTGAATGTTTCCTTTAGATTTATGCATAGACTTCTTAAGAAATTTATTAAAATGCTTTGTAAGAAGGGCAATGTTGTCAGGATTGCTAAAGCATTCATCAATCAATTCTTCATCCGAATCAACCTCAGTAATGATAGGCTGAATCTCAGATTTGTTTGATGTATCTCCTTTAAAAAAAACAACTTTCTTATCATCTTTAGCTTCATCAGTTTGATTAGTGTTTATTTCATAGGTTCTAAGAATACTCACTAATTCATTTTGACTCAACTTATCAGTATCTTTTGCCTCTTCAATAGCACAAATTTTAGCATCAAATCTTTTAGGAACAGACCTTAATATCTTATGTACTACTCTAACATTAGAAATAGGGTCACCAAGAGAATGTGATTCATTAATAATCTCACTTAACCTTTCATTGTAGGATGAAATTGTTTCATCTTCCCTCATTCGGAGATTCTCAAACTTTGTCCCCAACATTCGAAGCTTTGTCCTTCGAACACTATCGGAACCTTCACAATGCTCTTGTAACCTGTCCCATGCATCCTTAGAAGTAGAACAGTTAGATATAATTTTAAACATAGAGGTATCAACAGAAGTAAAAATAGCATTTAAGGCTTTAGAATTATATCCTGCTGTTGTTATCTCATCGGCTGTCCAATCAACTTCTCTCTTAAGTTGGATTTCACCATCGGCATCTGCTGGATTCTTTGGTATGTCCCAACCTGTAAGAACAGTCCTCCAAGCACGTTCATCAATTGACTTGATGTACATACGCATCTTAGGCTTCCAATAAGCATAATTTGAACCATCTAAAACGGGTGGCCTAAGTGCTGTGGATATGTGATGTGTTTCCATTGCTAACATAAACTAAAACACACTTTAAGCAAGGATCTAAACCTAGTGTCGTCAGGTATCGGCTCTGATACCAACTGAAAGTGTGCGTGGGGTAGGTATCTAGTGTTTAAGTAAAAAACAGAACAATGTTACACTGAATGTTGTGACAATTAGTGTAGCATTAACTCTAACAGAATGTGAAAAGTAAAAACAGTACACAGCGGAAGTCTAAAATACTAAAACACAATACGAACAGAATGGAATAATTTTTAACATAGATTTTATTAATAACAAAACCTATGCTAAGCCTTACGGCGAAAAGTAACTTAGTTCCTAAGTTATACAAAAAGTGTCATGTGAAATGTCTCAGCAATTACTTCAACATTCCACAAACAGAAACTACAATCGAGGCAGGTGCCTGAATCCGCAAACAGACTTAAGTGTAAAACACTGTCTAAAGAACTAATCTAATCTGTGATTCACTCTCACTCGATTCAAGACTAGAACTAAGTACACTGGAAGGCGGTATCCCTCGACGTACGTTAAAAGACACAACTACTGGCCATAACTCCTAACTAGGGTTGAACGCTCAAGGAGGTGTTACTCGAATAGTGCATACTTTGAAATGAGAGGCTCTGGCGGTATTTATAGAGAAATACACAGCTTCTAGATCCTTCCATTATGAGATCCTATTTTTTAGGACCTCAACCTCCATGATCTTTCTAGAACATTCTGCCATCTTCCAGGTCGTTCTACAATGCTCCAAAGTCTTCTAGCACGTTCTCCAACCTTCTGGAATCTTCCAGGTTCCAGACTCTTGTAGAAGCTTCTAGAATCGTTCCTGAATGTGAGAGCATTTAGTACAACATTTAATGTAACATTGCAGAAAAGACTTAGAATAAATCAAGGAAGGTCAAATTAAGATGTTGTTGATAATGTTAAAGCATTTAAGAGTTAACAACATCTACATACATGATTAAAATGATTATCATCCTTCTTCTATATAAGAGGGAGATTTACAAGAGAGGAGTTACAACTAACAAATGAGTTACAACTAAAAAATGAACTACTCCTCTAATTACTCTAACTAATACTCTTTCATTTGTTGGCTTGACTTATTGTTATTATTCACAGTCTACATTGTTAATAGTGCTGAAATCTATTGTGGGCTTGGCAAACCGAGATTGTCTTTGTGACTCAAATTATGTAAATTCCAACAAAGTGGATATGTAAAATTAATTAATTACCGAATTCATGACAAGATTTTGTGCAAGAATCCAAGAAAGGGGATGTTTAGGACCTCATCATGGATGAGAAGGGACGTGACCTAGAGGTAGAGAAATTTTCCTAATTGTTGGCCAGGAGAAATGTGGCTTAGAGGCGAACCGAAGCTCGTTACCTCATCATTGGCAAGGAGAAACTTGGCCTAGAGGCGAGTCGAAATTCGATACCTCATCGTGGGCGAAAAGGGACATGACCTAGAGGCGAGCCGTAGTAAATTACCTCATCGTTGGCCAAGAAAAGTGTGGTCTAGAGGCGAGCCGGAGCTCATGACCTCATCATTGGCAAGGAGAAAAGTGGCTTAGATCGAGGTGAGTCGAAACTCGATACCTTGTCGTGGGCCTAAAGAAACATGACCTAGAGGTGAGACAGAACTTGTTGAACTTCCAAGAAATGAGAGAGTTGCCTAAGTAGATGGCATATCCTGTGATGCTTCGTCTAGTCTCTTGACATCTAGCCCAATCTGAATCAGTAAATGCATGTAGTTTAAGATCATTGTTAGAAGAATAAAATATACCTTGACCTGAATTTCCTTTAAGATATCTAAGCAAGCGATGAACAACTGCCATGTGAGCGGCATTTGGCTTACTCATGAATTGAGTGAGTACATGGACAGGGTATGAAATATCTGGCCGTGTCACAGTAAAATACAACAACTTACCGGCAATGCTTCTATAAGTAGAAGGGTCAGCTAGAGCTGGACCATCATTATGTATAAAGGATTGTTTTTTATCCATAGGAGTAGAACATAGTTTGCAACCCAAATAACCACAATCATGTAATAAGTCTAGAGTGTATTTTCTTAGACATAAATGCATGCTTTTATTATTTCTGGCTATTTCAATATCCAAAATATATTTCAAAACACCAAGATCTTTTATTGTAAGCTTCTTGTGAAGATAATCCTTAATAAAAAGAATATCTTGCAAAGAGTTTCCAGTGACAATTAAATCATCCACATAACAAAGAATGACAATGAAAGAAGTAGCAATTGATTTTGTGAATAAATAATTATCTGCGACTTATTGAATGTAACCAACAACAATAAGAGACTCGGAAAGTTTGTTAAACCACTGTTTTGAAGCTTGCTTAAGACCATATAAACTTTTATTGAGTTTACACACCTTTTGATTAGTGTTATACCCAGGTGGGGGTGACATATACAATTCTTCAATCAAATCCCTATGTAAGATAGCATTATTTACATCTAGTTGATGTAGGTGCCAGTTCTTAGCAACTACTATAGCGAGTAAGATTCTTACTGTGGTTATTTTAGCTACCAGAGAAAAAGTGTCAAAATAGTCAATGTCTTCTTGTTGAGTGTAGCCTTTAGCTACTAATCTAGCTTTGTATCTCTCTATTGTGCCATCAGATTTGTATTTCACTTTATATACCCATTTACAACCTATAGTATGTTTATTTTGAGGTAGTGGTACAAGAGTCCAAGTGTTAGCCTTTTCTAGTGCTTGTAGTTCTACATCCATGGCCTTTTGCCAATTAGCATCTTTTACAGCTTGATTATATGTTTTAGGTTCTGTAATTTGTGAGATATTGGCAGTGAATGAGAGAAAGGTTTTGGACAACTAAGTAGTGGATAAAAAATATGAAATAGGATAATTCTTTCCTGAGTTAGTAGAGAAATTAGCATTAGACCTGTTATGATCAATAGAAGCAGGAAAAGTGGTATTGTTGATGTTGATATAAGTGTTTTGTATAATGATCCAACACTAACAGCCGAGTGTTGTAACTAATGTTCCCAATACTTATGACAACATCAGAATTTGCCCTTCCTTTTCTCACTAACTCCGATCTTACACTTATTGTCTAGTAATGTCCCCAGTGCAGTTAGAAGACGTGGGCAACACCAGGTCATGCAGATGTATGGGAGTGAGAAGTTATTGGGCATAAAATAACAAGTCCTGCATTCAAGGAGATGTGAAGAGAAGTTAATCATAACCGCTTGATCTCATGGCTATGATGATCATAAGAGTTAAAGGCAGTTCGTACCTCATGCCTATAAATACCGTAACTGCCTCAACACAAGACACAAGAAGAAAAGCTATCTTTGATTACGAGTCTATAGAACGCTTTATACGCTTCTAGTTAGGAAAACACTTGTTTCTTTACTCAACTATACAATGTAAAACCTTACTTGTCTATTCTGCAAATATATCAACTCGTCTTATTCAATACGATATCACGAATCTAGTCAATTATACAAGTTAACAATTAAGAACAATTAACAGATATAAAACAGTAAGTAAACAACACAAGATTTATAGTGGTTCGACAAATCCGTCTACATCCACTCTCACAAACTCCAGTTGGATATTTTATTAACTCTTCTTGTGGCTTTAAGTCCCAAGAACTAAGACTTCGATCTTTTCGACTATACCACCAGGTATATCTTCGATCTAACAACTAGCTATTTTACAAGTAACTAGCACCTTGTTTACAACAAAAACAATAATGAAAAACTTATCTATTTTCAATAAGCCTCCTTCTTTTTTACTCTTCTTTTCTGGGCTTCTTCTTGAACTTTTGAATGTTTTAAACTTTGCGAGTTTCCTTGCTTTGATTTCTTCAGTATATGTTTCAGTGTATCAGTAGTTTTTCCAGTCGTCTTCAAACGTTGAATGTCCTCAACTATTTATAGACTTCTCTTCTTCAAGATTAGTTTGTTATCCAACATCCTTTTCTTGATAACTTCTTCTAACTAACTCTGATAACCGTTTCTTGATATGTATCCTTTAATACGTCGATTATTCTGTTAATTTACATAACAAACTTCATATCTTTCCTTAGATACGTATATATAATCTTATCTTTTGACTTTTTGCTTAACTTGTCTTTGTTCATATTTTGTACTTAGTATATTTCAGACTTCTTCATCACTTGTCTTGTTTGGTCAAGTCTCCTTGTCTTCATCTTCTTTATAGATCTCTGCTTGTCCTATCTAAGTTATCTAATCTATTACATTACTTTAAGTTTTATAGATCATCTTAGTCATCTTAAAAACCATTACATCAATACGACATATAAAAATAACCATAAGCTTCTATACATTGATTATAGCTTATCATAAAATCCTATAGTAAAGTAAACTGACTTTTTATACTTAGTCATATTTCAATATTACTTTTAACTCATCTGATCTTGTTTCATACAAGATGACTTTCACAACAGATCAGTTAATACTTAAAATATATTCAAGTCTTCTTTTTGGCTTATCAAAACTCATCTTATCATCAAATAGAATTTGTCTTAGGATTCATATCCCAACAATAAGTATTAAGAAAGTGCAATAAAGATATATTTTTATGACAATTTTTACAATAAATTCACTATTAAAATGATTTATTAAATTAATTCATTATTAATTTTACTTAATTTAATTTTTTTAATAAAAATATTAAATTTAATATATATATATATATATATATATATAAAAAGGGGGTTGGGAGGGCCTAGCGTCCGCCCCTGAAAATGCATATACACAAATACTCAAATACATATACATAAATACTCATAGAAGGCAAACAATTTTACTGCAACTTTGTTGGAAAGCACATGGATAGAGCAGTCTTCCAGTCATAGATAGAATAGTAGAAAGATGATGGGAAGCATACTCTCAACCATTTCTACGAGCAGAAGATTATTCATTCGATACACTTTGAGATTGATGGCTGGACACCCTTGAAGATCCTTTCTCATCTTCCAAATATTTCAAATCACACATTGTCAGATTAATGAGTAAATTTTCCTCCCTCTCCTACCAGAGGCGAATGTCGTGAATTCGTTGAAGTAGGTCGTTGGAATAGGCGAATATACTAATGAACACCCCAACCATGAGCTGATAAATGACCATATATTGAGAGCTCCTGAACAAGAGGAATACATGTGATAGATTCCACTAACAAAAAACAAATGGGACAAGAGTCATATCCATATCATTCACCAAAATTCCACGTTTGTATAGAATATCTTTTCTTGCTAATCCCCCACGGAGCACTCTCCAAGAATGAGTCGACTCCTTTGTTTGAATCGTCTTCCACCATATTTTGGACCATGCTCCAAACATATCTGCTCCTCTTGGTTCCCTATCCGCCAACAATAGATACATCTTTCTAGTCTTGAATTTCTTGTCTTTGCTTCCCTTCCAAAAACACGAATCTTTTGAATTATTCTCCACAACTAAATCATTCTAACTCTTGGTCAAAATTCAAATAAATGATTTTTTCAGAGACAACCCTTTTTTTTTTAAGAGACAAACTTGGTATATGCAATTAATGATTTTTTTTCTTTTTGAAAGCATTTTGCAATTAACTTTGGATTTTAGAGTTATGGGTATATGTGTGACTTAATTTTACTCTTAAAAATTACTTTATCATAAATGGACTAACAATATATTTACTATACCTTTTTTATCTATTTACTTCATCTATTTTTTTTTAAAAACTTATGTTGAAAAATATGAACATGGAAGTAATTCATTCAAAATTGCATTTTATTAAATGATATTTTTTTATTACTAAAATGTGTTAATTTATTAGTATTGGTTGCTTTTAGTACAACGGATACATAAGAAGTTACTCAACTTTATATCAATTGCATTGTACAACTAAATGGTATAGATATTTTTAAAATTTTATTTTATTTTATAAAAAATTAATTTGTTTTTACTAAAAAAAAGCTCATCAGTTGAGTTGTCATATAAATAAAATCAATTACAGTATTTGTTAATCATCAATAAATAGCTGCTTGAACAGACATGGTTTTGAACTTCACATCAACAGTGCTTCAGCGTAATTTGCATATCAACAATAGCAACATAGTTTTATTAATCTTTAGACAACGTATTCTAATAAAAAAAAGCTGTAGTAACCAGAACTCCAAACGCTTAAACATTCTTGGTATTCTCTGAAACAACACACACATTACATACATCGGGGAAGCTCAGTACTCCAGCAACTAGAAAAGACGAGGGGCAACTGTACACTACGGAGCAAAAAGAGAAGATACAAGGGAAATGAGCATCGAATGACTAGTTCCAAGGAGGAGAAGAGAGTTTACACACAAAATCGGGAGGCGTGGAGCCATAGTTCAAATCCAGGCTGTGGAGCTGTTCCATCAGTTGAGACCTCCTTTCCTTGAAGAAGTCTAGACGTGTTGTCAGTTCTACCAAAGTCGATGATGTTGCTGATGGATTTCCAGGATATTCCACCACCTATAATACATGTATCAAAGATCACAAGGGCAGCCCAGAATTTGGTGAGGAACATATAAGTTTTTAAAGGTACGATAGCCTATTAAATCAGCACCAATTATGGTAAAGTGTACAAATTGGTATCACCTGAATTAGGACAGAGAAGGCCTGTTGGTGGCCTTTAAGATCCATTGGGATCAAGTGAAATCAAAATGACAATTATATTTTCTTGAAACACAAAACTCTTACCAACACCAAGAGCTGGAAAACATACTCGGGATACTAGCAAACTAACTAGAAATGACTAACTTGGAAGACGTGGAACTTATGATATAACTATAATTAACACACGCATCACTGAAATGACAAGTTCTGAAGATTGGCAATAACATGTAATGAGAATTCAAGAACTCATGTAGCCCATGATACTGTAAATAAGTAACATCATATGTTTGTTTTTGGATTCTATTGGATTTGAAAACCAAAAAAGGTTTATTTAGACTTTGTAGGTGATAGATGATAGATTGTGTTGGAAATTGTTTGTAAAGTAGGGAAGAAAGTATGTAACTGTTGAGTTGGGTAGATAATACTCCCTCCGTTCTGTGATTATTTGCACACTTGCCTAATTCGGACACCCCTCAACAATTTGCACGCTCCGAAAATAATAAATCCTCAAAAAACTTCACCCTCGCAATATCTAAAATTTTACACAAAATGTCATTAAACTAAAGTGAACCCACACATAAACCCAACCCAATCCCTTCACTTTATACACAAGGAGTGGACGACTGTGAACTGTCCTTCAAAACCCACCTCATTTCTCCACTTTCTTAATTTGTGTAGCCATCTTGGAGTGCAAATTATCACGGGACGGAGGGAGTAACAAATTAAAAGTGAAAGATAGATGATTGATTGTGTATTGGAATTTTTTTTTGAAAATAAGTAAAATAGGAGCATATAGGGAAGAAATTTGTAGGATTTGAAACCTAATAAAATCAGGTTTGACAACCGAGGATTTGAATTTAAAAGAGAACCACCACCACCACCCAAGGTTTCCTGAACTTGGAAATGTGGAGAGCTGAGTGCACCGAAAGTTTCCAAAAGCAATTTATCTCATCACTGTAAACCCTAAATTGCTTATGGGTAAAAAAAACTATAACAATTCTAATCTTACCTCAGTTGCCTTGGAAGTGGAAGGCAAAGATGCAGAATCAACAGCACAGAGATTGGTGATGGATAAACTTGAAGATGCTTCACTACTTTTAGAATCAGTCGGATTTGTTGATTCAATAAACTGCTTCCGAGAAGGCTGCTGTCTATTACAGCCTCCAGATGTCGGCGATTGGCCTTTAATATTTCTCAGGCCTGCCCCCAACAACTCCTGCAAATCATGTGGCATTTAGTAAAAGAAAAATTGAAAACATGTGTCTGGAATTCGATGTTATGCATATTTTTTGTGGATTGAATGCACAAGAATGTATATTGTTGATGTCAAATGGTGTACATTTAACTAACTATCAAATATAGAGACTTACTCCCTCCGTTCAAATTAACCGTCGTTTTAGAGAAAAATCTGTCCCAAAATATCCGTCGCTTTTGGTTTTCCATGAGAAATTAAATATTTATTTCCAACTTTGAGTTTTTCTTACTTTTTGTGATATGCCTTTTGTTTATTGCGATACAAGAATATATGTGAAACACCCAAAAGGGTATATTAGCCATTTTATACAAATAATAATGGGCATTAAATGACTTTCTTAATCAATGTGAAACACTCAGAAGAGACAGTTAAATTGGAACGGAGGGAGTAAAAATGTATACATAGAAGTACGTAAAATTGAAAACATGCACTTATGTGCTAAAGAAAGCTTTCTAGTTGAGACTAACAGATATCATAAAGGGAATGGGCCAATCAAAAAAGGAAAAATATCCTAAACAAGGACGATTGAGGTGAAGGAGTCAAAAATGAAATGAGAACACAGGAACTGATTTGAGAACAAGCACAAGTTATAACTACACAATGGAGTAAAAATGAATTATTAAATGTAAACCAGCATTAAAACTCTACAAATGAAAAAGAACATTCACCTCAGTTCTTTGTTTCCGTTCATTGTTACAAACAGCAAGGGTTTTATCAAAATCTTGCTGGAAATATTTCCTGTATTTGATATCAACAATAAATGTTAAAAATTTGCTCCAAAAAAGTATAGACATCAATCAAATTGCAAGTTGAATCTGATAAAAAAATTATCTAATATTAGAGAAGGACTTGGCTGAAGCCATACTTGCATCTCAAGCTTGAAAGAGTTTCATAAAAAAACAAGGGACATAAATCAACCTTATAATAACACATGAAAAGAATTTATCTGCACAATATTCAAGTTGTACCAATTTTTTTTTTCTCATGTATTGCAAGATTGTGTAATATGCGAGTCTTATCACAACATTAGATAAAACTAGAGAAACATGACATGAGCGCAAGAATCATAACAGAATCTTTAGGCAAGAAGATCAATACTATGATGAAGGTGGCCCTACAGATACGTAAATTAGCCAAGTGGAGTTCAAATATCAGGCATGCTCCAAAAATTCTTCAATTTAAATTGTTATCTACATCTACAGCTGATCTGCATCACTTTATTATTTCACTGGAGGTATTTTAGTGGGAAAAGAACATAAGCCAATTTCAAATATGATACAGATGGGAATTTGACTCACTGCTGTAAATTTTGAGTTGGAGCATGTTTATAGGGACCATTTGTATCTGTAAGAGAGCCATAGTGATGCTGACGTCGTTGATTCAGCTGATGGTGAAGTTCAGCAACTTTCTGCTTCAACCTAGCTACATCTGCCTCAGCGAGTGCTATTTCTTCGAGCTCAGCCCTTGTCTTTAAAATAAACAACATATATCAGCTTCTATGATATTTTAACAGCTCAGAGATACAGAGCATTGAGAAAGACCTTGGAGTCCATGCCACGGGTCCCAGGAAAATGGGCAGAAGACATGCTCAAGCCAACTTCTAGAGCAGCTCGTAGATCTCTCTCAGCTTGCAACTGTTCTTGCAACCTTGCTACCTGGAAAAAAGAAAAAACACAGTCGATTGTGACGTGCCAGACCAGTTGCAGGGCAGAGCTTGCAAAAGAAATTGTGTGTGTGCACCTAGGGGTGTAAGTGCGTCGAGCTGGATTACGAGCTAATCATGCTCGACTCATAAAAAACTTGAAATAGACTCAAATTTAATTGTAGCTCGAGTTCGAGCTCAGTAATACTAGGCTCATCAGGCTCACAATCCTAATCTAGAAATCGAGCTACATAATTTTACTATTTTACCCATAATATGCAAATATTTACAAACAAACAAATCGAGCCTTAAATCCCAAATAATTGGAGCAGGTTACATGAACCAATAATAGAATCACATTGGGTCGTGTAACAAATATACTCTAGTTATTAATAAATAAAAACATAATAATTAATGTTATGTAAGTTATCAAGTTGGGTCGGGCTTGAGTATTTGTTTTACATCGAGTCGAGCACGAGTTCAAAAGAATAGATCTCGATCAACTTCGAGCTTGACACTACTCGACTCAGCTCATTTACTCCATGTGTGCCAGAAAATATGTGAATGATACATCATGCCGCATGGTGTGCTCAGAGAGCCAAACCAGCACCACTAATGGCCTATTGACTTTTAACAATGTTACAATGAGCCCAGACACATACGCATAGGTGTAGGCATCTATGATGAAAGAATTATCTCAAGAGCACTTGAATAAAAAGGATTTGGTTACGGGAGGATAAGAATTAGGTCCATACTATTTGATAAATCTCATGCAAGATGCTGCAATAAAGTAGACCACACCAAGCACACAATCAAGAATGACTGGCAAGAACTTACATCTTGTTCAAGAGCCAACCGACGCTCATGCAAAGCTTGCTTTCTTCTTTCCAAGCTAGCTTGCAAAATTGCATTTCCTCTTGCCTAAAATGGATGGAAATTTGAATCTTATCACTGGATAGTGTCGTATTAATAGCATATAACTTTTCCACTTTCCTTTTTGAAGGTTCCACAATAAGTTTCTCATTCCATTTTTAGCATATTATTTTCTCTCAATCACACCACTTGTACTATATCTATTACTCCATCTGTCTCAAAAAGATAGTCCACTTCCCTTTTTCACACAAACCAATACAAACATTTTGGGCATATAATTTTTTTTACTTACATTCCAGTTATACCCTTATTTAATGGTAATGACCAATATTATTAACTAATTCCAACAATCATTAAATAAGAGTATTTTAGACAAAAATATTGAAATAAAAGGAAAGTAGAATATAATTTGAGAAAAACAAAAAAGGAATAGTAGACTATCTTTTTGAGACGGAGGGAGTATTTTATCATACTTCATCTCATACTATTCTATTTTATTTTATTTTTTTTGCTCTCAGTCACATCTATTATTTCATCATATTCCTTAATCAAGACACCCCAGAGAAAGGGGAAACTTATAGCGAGACGGAGGGAGTACCTCTTTTGCAATTCTCTGACGCAAATCATTCTTTGCAATTTCCAATCTCTGGATGGCAAGCCTATAAAAGAAATATCAGAACTTTAATATAAAAAGAAAATGCTGAAATCATAATATTATCAAGTTTAGCAAGCATTAACTACGACGACTTCACAATGGAACATTCATGTGCTGTAGTTATGCAATAGGGACTAGGGAGAAAAAAAGGGTGCAAAGAGACCAGGAGTACAAAGAATTATTCATATTTCATAAGCAGACAGAAATGAATAAACAATAGATTTAATGCATAAATTAAGAGTAAAGTGACATTTCAAAAGCGAGTTTGGAAAACCAACCCACATGATGTAGGAGCAAATTAAATATGCCAATAACAAATTTCTTAAATAAGTAAATCCAGTAATCGAGAAAGAAACAATACAAGGAAGAGGGCTCGGAGTCAACAATACATCTAGTGGTTGAAAAACCAACCTAAATCCATCAAACCACCAAAGCCACACAAAATTGGTTTGGGGTGAACCATTAAATAAATTTGCATAACTGGATAAGGCAATTAGGACCAAAATGCAGAAGAACTAAACCTAATGTAAGGTTTTTTGTGGTATTGCGTAACATATACTCCCTCCGTCCAATTTCATTATTCCCACTTTCCTTTTTTGGTTGTCCAATTTTATTATGCTCATACCCTTTTTGGAAACAATACTATTCATACTACTTTATCTCCACCCTCCTACCATCACTTATTTACCCACTTTATTCATAAATAATCATTTATATTCAAATAGACCCCACAATACCCCCAACTTATCTACTTTATGAATAAATTAATCAATATTCATTAAAACTAGTGACCGGAGAAGTGGGCATAATAAAATTGGACGGAGAGAGTATATAGTAAGCTTTTGCAATCCTTTAAGTTGGACTAATTTTGAATTTGATCCTGATGGAATACATTTTGATTTTGGTCCCATAAGTTGGCCCAAATTATCTATTATTTGTATTGTAGGTAAATGTACTGGTCAAAACCTTAGCTCGTGCATTTTTCTGCACATGAGCAAATTCATGAGTATTCCCGGTTGATTTGAATTGCACACGAGCCAAGGATTTGGCCAGTTAATTTACCTGCAATGGCAGGTAATTGGACTGAATTCAAAATTTGGGCCAACTTATGGGACCAAAATCAAAATGTGTATTCCATCAAGACCAAATTTAAAATTAGTCCAACTTGAAGGACTGCATAAACTTTAATCCCTAGTATTTATTAAGAAATGAAAGCTTAGTAGAGGAGAACAATTAGGTCAGACAAACAAAGCAAGATGAGAGAGAAAATATTACTCTTCCTCGCCAGAAGAATCAATTGATTCTGTTGAAAGAGTTTCCCTGGCCTGAAAGAAACATAAAAAATGAGCATGAAATATATTATATTATTATTGCAAAATTTTCAAGATTACCAAATATCATAAAAATCAATTAGTCATGTGCTAAAGCTGGGAAAAAGCCATTAAAAAAAAAGATGTGGAGTGGCTGGGGCAAAAAATAACTTTTAACAGAAATAATTTGATAAACATGCAATCTAAGTTAAACATCCTCATTTTCAGTAAACTATTGATGAGTTCAACTACTCAAGTAACATAAGCCGGATAAAGACATTGGAGCTAAAGAGTATTAAAATTTGAATCTTCTCAATCTAACAAAATTTATTCACATGAACTGGCATAAAGATACCCTAAGACTATATTTACTGCAGATGAAACATTAATAGATCTGATTATCATGCGGTCATGCCTAATTACAAGACGAGAACAGGTTATCAAGAGTAATGGAGTGCATTTTGACAATCTAACAAATTTATTCATATGAACTGGCATAAACAGATACCCTAAAAGAAGACTATAGTTACTGCAGTGAAGCTTGTAATATTTGTCTTCTAGCGCTTCAAATACAGATGAAACATTAATATGGTAGATCTGATTATCATGCCTAATTACAAGACGAGAACAGGTTATCAAGAGTAGTGGAGTGCATTTTGATAGCTCCAAATAATTGAAGAGTGAAAACATAAAATCCACCAATAGCACCGAGCAAATCATAACCATGTATATGAATATGTATATAGAGACGATGACAAGAATCAATTTCAAAAGTGAAGCAAATCAAGAAATTTACTGGTCATGGCTCAAGCAGAAGAGTATTATTACTGTTTAAAAAAACCACACACTGTCTATTACATTTTCTCAGTTATATTACACATAGTTCTAACAAAAAGAAGTTAGCGCAATGTTAACCAATGAATTAGCCAAATCAGAATAACTTACAACGGAAGTTTGATCAGACCATACTCAGGCTAAGTAGTATTCAGAACTCAGGTATGCAACATTTGCAATTTTTCTGATTATAAGTTCATGGTTATATATTGAAATATAACCTCCACCCACCAACTATTTTAGTCCCTCCACCCAAGCTGTTTTGGTACATGGTTCCCATGTATATAATAAAAAGAAAAACTTACATTTTTCCTTCCCCAAAATGTTGATTTCTTGGAACTTAGATTGGCATTCGTAAGTTTGAGCATTGGCTTATCAGCTACTAGTTCAGGAATAGATTGGTGTAGCTCTTGATCCATAGATGATAAAATATCTCCCATAGACCATTGTGACTCGTTATCAAGTATTTCAATCGAAGCTTCCATCACATTTTCACTTGCCTTCTTCTGCTGGTCTATTTGCTCACTAGCTGAAAAGCCTGAATTAGGATTTACTGTTGCCAGAGTATGATTGTGAATGGAAGATCCACCATCTGAATCATTATTTCTGATGCCCTGATATAAAAAAAAAAATGTACCAAAGGTGAATTTAGTAAGCAGTTCTTGAAAAATGTTTCATTGAAACAACAGAGGGGTCAGCAAAGAAGATAAAACAAAAGCATGATATATGAGATGGACTAACAATCTAGAAGCAATCTGCTTCTGCAGAACAAATATAATATATTGCCAATGATTTATTTCAGGTTCACTTATCATTATTACTGGTAGGAGGAGAAATAGATACCAGCAGCTGTATATTTTGTTACACGTTCATGTTTTATACTTGTTTCCAACACTACATCTTCACCATCCAACTACCATTTATTTACTCAATATGCCATTAAGGGCCTACACAAAACCTATTTTATACCTCACATATTCACTTTATCCACTTTACTCTCTACCCCACATATCCACTTTATGCATAAACTATCAGTTTTGTTTAAAACTTGTGCACAGAAAAAATGGGAATTATAAATTTGGACGGAGGAAGTATAGAAATATATAAAGATAGAGATAACCTTATAGTCATATAGATCACTGGCAGCAGAGCCACTACTTCCACTTAACTTCCCACTGAGTCTGCGATCATGATCATAATCTGCTTCAGGGTCAACTTCATTTTCAGCATCATGATAACCATTGGCTTTTATGTCAGGACGCTCATCCTCGCTTGTATCTTCGCTTACACTACTACCACTTTGAGATTCCACAGACATTGAACATCTTTGCAGATTATCATCCTGAAAGGGCATCATAGTAACTTCTCAAGAGAAACAACCACAGCATGCAACTAATTGTGCAAGCAAACAATGTTACTAATAGATCAATTAAAGTAGCAACTAAGAGCCATGTATGTGTGCACCAACATAGGGAATAGAATCAAAGACACTAATAATTATATTGACTATAAAACTTCAGGCATTATAATGACTTCCATAAATATTACAACTGTAAATATATAGGATTTGAAAGAAAAAGTAACAAGGGCATTCAGAAAGTCCCTCTATTAGACCATATATGTACGATTAGCTGATATAGGGATATATAAAAAGAAGCTATCATTCCGCTCAAATGCAACATGTCAGAACAATTATGGAGAAATTGAATAGCTAACTACAACCCATTCAATACATTCCAGCATTCCCAAGCATAGAATGACTAAATACAACCAAACAGGGGAAGATTAGTCAAAGAAGAGAGCATCCAACTGCATTCATCAGTCTTCAGATTAAAGCTGCCAGATGACAAGGATACAGACCATAAATTAGGGTATGTTTGTTTCACGACTAGCCCGGCCGGAATTTGGAATTTGTGATCTCAAACCTCCATTTGTTTCGGGATTCAAAGTAAGAATTTCGAAACCCTATTAAATACAACCCTAGTACTTTATTACCTACTACCCACTATCCTTTTATTCTCCCAAACACTTATATATATATATATATATTTAAATTGCTTAAATAATAAAACATTAATCACTTTTCATATTTGATTTGACATAAAGCAACAATCCCACCCTATCAAAATCTCAAAACAAATAAACATTTTAACTATTCATAAAGATTTTCAAATACTAATATCAAACTCTAGGATTTCCCCTGCCCATTATAATCCCAAAACAAACATACCCCCAAGGTTTAAAGAGTTAGGGAAGTGCGGAATGAGGAGAGCAGAGATATCGTTGTTACGGAAATGCATGAAGCAAAAAGTGGCTATTTTGGTCTCATAGTCAAAATGCTTTTAGGGGTTTGCTTCTATCTGATGTAATTAGGAATTGGTACTATGCTGTGTAATCTGGCTTTGCAATCACATTTAGGGATCTCTTGTCCCTATTTTTGCAATAAAATTCCATGTTTGTTGTCAAAAAAAATATGATTAGAGCAATAATTTCAGGGAGGAAGCCAGCCAATGCAAAAGTAGTAATCATGTGACATACATCAAATATATTCTCATACTCCTCCAGCAGTGTTGTAATAATTGCTTGGCCATTATTAGCAGCATTTGCAGCAGCGAGAAGTTGAGCAGAATTATCTCCATTGGTCTCATAATCGTCCTCTAGTTCACACTCACCAGCTAAGAGGGGACGCAAGAGCAATGGAGCCATACAAGCAGCGACTGCAGATGGAGTCATGCGATTCTCAGAAGCATGTGAGGAAATTGTATGCATCATTTTGAGAACTCTGCAAAATGTGAACAAGGATCAAATGTGAACAGGAGAAAATAATAAAAGAATGCATCAAGTATAAGCTCATGTGATAGCTGAAAATTCCTTCCATGCTCCATTGCATAAATATTGATTCTGAACTATGAAAGAGGCAAAAAAACTGGCGCATCTCTCTCTATCTCAATTTTCAGCGCACAAGAGGCACGTGATGATGTATAACCTAATTAATCTGCTGTAATAGTCCAAGCATATGAGACAAAGCACAATTTATATTTGTTTAAGCATTTTACTCAAGTTTTTAGATCTCTCTCTCCTTCTCTCCCTTATTATATTCAAAACCAATATGTTTAAAATGAGATTGACCAGTAGAATGATGAGTTGTGTCTGAACAAAGGATGGTTGTTTTGCTACCTCAAGATTAAGATTTTTTTTTGTTGTGTTTCGCTTGGTTTCGGACATTTGAATCTATCATCTGACTAAACAGGGTTGAGGTCAAAGAAATCACACCACTGGATAATGAAAAAAAAAAACCATCCCCGAGGAGATTTTAATAATTAAAAAAAGAGCCTCAAATGGAAGACCTAGGATTTCAGTTGCATCCTCGTTTGATTTCTCCATGTCCTTTGAGCCTAACTTATCAACTAAACAGGTATCAGGAAGTTCATATCTAAGATATGCAGATAACTTATTGGAAAAGAATCTCAGTAAATGACTGTTTTAAGAAGTACACAAGGGATATATCTCATAGGTCTCCTTCTACCAACACACTTATGGGAGGTAGTCAAGATCTATTTTGGAGCATTTGTTCGGCACTTGATTATCAATTGTTTCAGTAATTATTTTCCTTCGCAAAGTAGTCACCATCTCCAGAATCTCATCTGGATATCATCAATGGTCTCATAGAGTCATAGGACAGAGTAATTAGCTTTTATCATGACTAGAATATTATTAGCAGAATTCTAACTTGTTAAACAGCACGATATTGTATTGACAGGTTTACTGCTCACTTAGAAGCACTCCTAATAAAATAATGGACCTTTCCAGTGGCAGCAAGCCAAAGGATATGACCAAACTATATGCATGACATAACCCAAGGTACTTTATGAAAAAATGTCTCCAGATTCCCTCATTGTGGATGTATGTAAGAATAAAAAAGGTGTTGCACCAGGGTACCTCTGTAAGAGGCGCCTATTGGGTTCAGGAAAAGTCTCCTGTATAGCAGAGTGCATCGCATTCACACGAGCTTCCTTCCGGTCAATTTCTTCAGAAAACAACAGAAAGATGTCTAATTACTGAAAACAGGAGCAATCCATCCCAAGCAAATTCTTGCACCATATGCAATTAAATGCAAGCACTGGCACATGGGATCAGAAATTTGGCACAAACATCTATAGCAAATAATGTAGGCTTAATTGTTGCTAAATCGCCACTTTTTCGCAAATTGCTATCTTTACTTCTGTGTTTTGGCAAATAAAACTTCAAGTCAATTTTTTTTTTTTGCAATTCAAACTTTTGGGCAGATTGACTCTTGCCCGTTTCTGACGTGTCATCCTACTTGGCAACAATTTAAATCCCTAACGATGTCACTCAGCCTAAGAACTACCCAAACGGGCAAATGTCAATCTGCCCGGAATGTCGAATTGCAATTTCTTTTTTAAATAGAGGTTTAATTTGCCAAAACTCAAGTTTAGATTAGATTGCAATAGGCGAAATGTGGTGATTTTCAGCAGCAATTAAGCCATTAATGTAAAAGAAACTTACTGTATGCCTCCAACAAAGCAGTGCAGCAGGATGCAGGAACAGGAGATGAAGGAAGCTCCCGAAGAACATGCTGAATAATATCAACATCCACTAGTTCTCAGTAAAACATAAGCAGAACAGAAAATGCATAGGTGGCAATCTCAAACCTTAACGCAGTCTCCAATGACATGGGCATCCTCATCAGGACTAAATTCATTCTTCCCTGCAATCATATAACTTTCCAGTTAGTATGCATATTATGTCAAAGAAGTTTGACTAAATTTCAGATGATAGCTATACAAGAAGGATGCTAACATGTGTAAAAAAAACCTAGGAGATGATTCGTATGATATGAAGCATATTCGATGGGAATGGAATAACGACAGGGAACGGGATGGTACAAGACTAATCACTCCAATGCTTGATATATCCAAGGAATGAGAAAAGCATGAAATGAAAATTCAACCCTCTTTTTTATCTCATGATTGATAATTCGAATATAACGTAATAATATTTGTCATGATTAAATTATCAGTTATTGATTATACTTCCTCCGTCTTTTATTGATTGCCCCTTCCCAAAATGGAAATAAAATTACTTTATTCTTTCCAACTATCCCCACCTAACATCTTAAAATTACATCAAATGTCATTACTTTTTCCAATTATAATACTAATAAACAACTCTCACATTAAAACCCGTGCGAAAGTCCTTGGGGAAAACGAATAAAAGACGGAGGGAGTATTACTTTGTAAATTATGATTAAATTAGACATGTTTATGAAAAAAAAAAGAAATTCTTAATAAATCAAATTTGTGATTATTAAAAATCAATATGATGAATTATTATGTTGAATACAAAATTGGCCTAACCAGTCCAATTCGGTTATTTTTATTGATTCAAACGGATTCTTAGTAAAAATGCATAAAGCTGTTAAAACTATAATCAATTATTTATTTATTATTGATGAAGTTTTTCGAGAATAGAATAAATACAATTAAAATAACTAACAAAAAAAATACAAAAAACATAGCTAGAAAAAGATCATCAAATGATGCATCAAATTTTATTAACCACAATTTTAACTTTTTAAGAAATATAAACAATAAATACAAAAATAATTTTTCAGTTTGATTTTATGATTATTAAGTTTTGTTTTTTAATCAGATCGCATTATCATTTCGAGTTCAAGTTATTGTAGTAATCTAAAGACCAATGCAATTTTTTATTTATAAGTTTTGGTACTTAATTTGGGTTTATCATTTCAATTGTCCTTTATAGATGTTACTGAATACAAATTCCAAGCACTAAAATTGATTAATCTTGCTAATTAGAATGGACTTGACAATGGTCATTCCAATTCCACATATCAATCATGTCGTAAGTTATTTATGCATATCCTACTCGGGGAGTTAAGTTATCTACTATTCAGCCTCCCCATCAAGGAATACAGATCTACTGTATCATTCCAATTCCATATACTTCTATCAAATTTTAATTTATAAAGTTTTGGTACTCAATTTGGTTTTATCATTTCAATTGTCCTTCATATAAGTGTGTTATCAATATCAGGACATGCAGATCTACTGTAATCTTGATGGATCTCTTCCATTTACTTTCTAGATTAGCATTTTCACTCCCTTCATCTAAGGAAAAATTGCATATCCATCCAAGCACGTTATACAATTTTGTAGAGAAAATATAAGAGAACTAGGAAAAGAGGTGGCTTCAATCAAATTGGACTTGAATGAAGAAAAACCTTGTTCATATTCTTTTACTCTCCGCTCCACTTCTTCGACATCTGCCGCCTGTCGCAGGATTCCTTCTACTTTAATCCCTGTCAAACATGTTATGTACAGTCAGAACAAATTCTGAAGATAGAAAAGAAAAGCTTCTGCATAATCTTTTTTTTTAAAGCCGATATCATGTCCAAGGACCGACTAATCCTTCCACTTGCGGGGACCCCTTTAAAGCCAGAGCAAAGCTCTGTATGGACTGGCCTCTTAGAAATTGTTTGCACCTTAGGGATTTCGAGCTTGAGACCTAGAGAGGAGCACACTCCTAAGGCCAAAGCCTACACCACTAGACTAACTCCTTGGGGTTAAAACATTAGGTAAAACATTTTCATTAGGTAAGGGATGGAACATCGTAAATGAATTCACCTAATCATATCAAATATTCCTCCCTCATTAACTAGTGCATTAAACTCACATACTGAAAATAAAAAAATTATTGCACATCTCGAGATAATCTAGTCCCAGTGGGCATAATCCAGGAAAATCCCAATTGCAAATCAAAAACTTACCATACTTCTCAAGAAACCGAAGTGCTTTTTCCAGGAAGGATGGTCCTCCATCTATATCTTCTAGCGCAAGTAAAATTGGCCGTCCAACAACCAAAGATTTAACTGGGCGTTTTTCTCTCCCTGGGTACAAGGAAATTAAATGAGGATACTTGGTAATAATGAGACAAATAAAGTTTATGGTCACACTATTGGTCAAGGGATCTCCAAGAAAAAGCTGCAGAGGAAGAGATAATAGTAGGTACAAACATTGATGAAAAGAGCCTTCCATTGTATCATTAGTATCACTCCTAAATATCCCATTATGTCCCACCACAAGAGCAGCACTTGGTGCTTGTGAAAGAGCATGCTCAAGGGCTGTCTTCCACTCATATAAGTCCTCGGATGTCTCTGACTGGAATATTGAAACAGAAAGAGAAGATAAGATGATCATTTTACAAGCTATCAACTATAAATGGAGGGCTAACATGAATAATGATAAAAAAATAAAAGGGTTAAATGCAAAATAAATCACAACTTTTTCACGTTATTTCAATTACAACATATGTTTTTTATTTTGCAATTTGATGCACGACCTTTCAAATTGTTGCAATTCTATCACATTACTATTTTCTGGCAAGTCTTGTTGACGTGGCTGTGTATAGATTGCAAAAAAATATAAGGTTGTGATTAAATTCGGAAATAGTAACAAAAGGGCATGGATTTATTTGCAATTTTTTTAAAATATCCGGCTGCCACGTCAGCATAAGTTGTCGGAAAATGGTCATATGATATAATTGCAAACTTAAAAAGTAATGTATCGAATTGTAAATTTAAAAATTATATGGTGTAATACTGTAATTGCAAAAATGTGAAAATTTGTATTTTTTATGTAATTAACCCAAAATAAAATAAGAGTTTGGTGGCAGGGGTAAACATAAGAATTTCTGATCCATTATGCACCTTAAGAGTAAATGCTCGTCCATCACGTCCATCAGGAAACAAAACAGTCAGCAACTTCTTGTCTTCTCTAACTACAACACTACAACACACCGGAAAAATTTAAAAACATAGCAGGAGGCACGCAACAAAAAGCTGCAGAGGAAGAAGAAAATTAATCTATACCTCCCTGAATTGTTCAAATCGATGCCACCCAAAGTTATATTCACTTCACCACCACGCTGTGGAAGTGCAGTCTACATGAAAAAGAAAAGCTCTAAATACGCATCATCATCATCAAAAATCAAACTGAAAGGAAGCCTAACATAATATGAAATGTTTCCCAGACCCCATAACAAGGCAAATAAGCACATTAGGAATGAATTTTACTTCAAGGAACATTATAGAAAAATATCTCTAAAAAAAATCTGAAAAGAACTAACTGGGTCATTCTTGAAGAAAACCAAGGATGTGCGTGTAAGGATAAACCATCGCTTTTTCCAAGATTTCCATCCTAACCCTGAAAGAAAGTTAAATGGTGGATGAAAACATGCATAAACAAGAACAAAAATAAGAAGAGCATAAGTTAGTGTCAATAAAAGAAAAAAAAAAGTTAGAAGCTAAGGTGATCAATTCAATTCTTTATTCAACCAAATAATTCTGTCTACACACATAATAAAATTTATCTCTCTATCCCAGCCTCTATTAACCAAGTGTATATTTTAGTAAGTTTTATTTTTCTAATTTTGTGGCTTTTAAACTAAGTGGATGTTACAGCTACAAATAAGTAAATCACTGCAAGCTGTATGAGGCTTAAGTAGAGGTTTTGCATCTGTTAACAGGCAAGCTCCATTGATGAAATTATGTTCATTCTAGGAAGTTTAAAGGCTATTTTTCTTTGCAAGAAAATAGAGATTACATAGCATAGTACCAACTTCTAGTTACATCAGAAATTAGTAGACCTTTAAAAGCATTATGACTAAGAGACCACAAAGCCACATTAAACAAATATCACCTTACAATTAACAACTAAAGTCCACAAGACAAGTTTCTTAAGACAGGGCTGATTATATTCTAGTTTAAGATGCGGTATCGGCACTTCTCAAGCAATAATAATTAGTTTCTTCAAAATCCCAAGTTGAATCACAAGCACAAAACCAAACATTAATCTTGTGCTTTTACCCACGTATTCAGCCGCTGAGTGGACTTATTCCATGACACGTTGACTCTTACTTTAGCTTCTCTTAAATAAGCTTCTAGTCAAACATCATACAAGTATGAATTGAAGAACTTGAGATACAGATAGAAAATAAACCAATGAAAGATAGCTGCCTAAACTCAACATGGCCATTGATAAGCACTTTCAGTAACCTAATGGTGTGGTTTGGACGATTTACTAACGCATGGCTTAATATGGATTATAAGGGGGAAGACCTGCAGTCTTTATTAAGCATGCGGTGCCAAGAGACAGGGGAAGAAACAATTGTGTATGAATATGTTGACAACATAATTAGGTGATGAAGAAAATAAGAGACAAGCATACATAAAATGTTTGATTAAGGAGTTTCAGAAGAGCTAGGGAGGCCAAAAACTTCTTAGGAACCGAAGTTGCTCATGCAAAAGAGGGAATCTTCATCTCTCAACAGAAATATGTGTAGAAGTTGGTAGAGTTTGCAAACACCCCCTAAATTATGTGTTTTTGACTCATTTGTTAGAGTTTGCAAACACTCCCTAAATTAAGTATTTAAGTGTAGAAGTTGAATTTGGAGCAAATGTGTTTGTGAGCTTCTATGGTTGACGATCATTCTGGAAGGCTTAAAGGATTAAGTTGGATGGGCAATGAAACTATACTTTGATAACAAGCCTGCAGCAAACATTGCTCGATACAGCATGATTATTGAGATTAAGAAACATTTCATCAAAGAGAAATTGAAGAATGGATTGATATGCACACCATATATTCCAAATGTTTAGCACTTGGCAGATGTTCTATAAGAAGATGTTCTATAAGAAGGTGTTCTAACGAAGTGATGGGATGTACATAAGTTCCAAACCATTGTTTTGAAGCTGGGAAATCACAAGCTCAAGGAATGGCGTGGAAAAATGTGAAGTTCGCTAAATGTAGATTGTTGACTTTGTTACACATGTTTTAAATATGAAAACTCTTAAATCATGAGATCTTAATTAGGCAAAATCATAGGACTGATTTGCCTAGATTTGAGGGTTGCTGTTTTGGTAGTCTTCTTTAGGTATATAAACAACATTGAAATACAAAAATAAAAATGCATCAATACATTTTAACTTTTCCCACAATTATACTAAATCCATTTTCCATTGAATTCAAATAATATTAAACCTTATAGTTCAATATTGAAAATGTCACTAAATTCAGTTGCTCGTGATTCCCTTTCCTTTCCACACCCAAATCCTACATCCAGAAACAGGACCAAACACCACCTTTTGAGCAACATAGAGCATGAACAAGTGTGATGAATGTGTCATATGTTAACGAGTGTCACTCAGAGCCCAAAAATTAGTTATCAAAATCCTTCTTCAATTCGAACACTTAAAAAATGTTTGCATAATAGCCAATTCAAATTGTTAAAAAGAAAAGGCAAAGTCATCCTATATTTAGTTTGGAATTCTAACCTTTAGAAGATATTAGTAGATGTCCACTTTTGAATATCTGCAAATTACCAAACAAAGAACGTTGAATAGAATGAAAAGAAGCAACAATCCATAAAATTGAACGTTCCTAAACCCAAAAAAAAAAAAAGTTAAATAAACTGATTTCAATAATTTCCAAACCAAATTCGAAGCAGGACCAGTATAAACTCGAATTTACTGCAATAGTCAACAATCCGACTTAGGTTTGACAATAGTGTGACTAAAATTTGCATCCCACTTTTCCTTTCCTTTCCTTTCAACTCACGCAATAAACTTGCTGAAATCGCTGAAATCAACTATATCTAAAACCCAATCCATAAAGCAGTACCGTATTCGAATTCACATTGCGAGTGCGTTCAAATGCGGCAAGGGAAGCCGACATTTTCGCCGCCTCTTTTTCCCTTATTATCGCAGTTGGGTTAACACCTCAACTCGGTTTCAACATTGCGGATCGAAGTATCGGAGTAGATCTACATAATGGAGCTGGATGAATTCTCGTTTTTGTTTTGAAGATTTATTTGGAAAGCAAAATGGACGGATGAAGCCAATAGCAGCGACCAGGCAGTGACGCTTTTCTTCACAGGTCGCTTTTCCTCTTCTCCTTTTTATTCTTTTTATTATTATTTTATTTATTTTTGGTCGTTTTTACGGGGGAAGGGGAGGTGGGTAGGTAGTAGTGTAAATGATACTTCCTTCCGTACTTTAAGGATGTATAATTGTTTATTAATAAAATTATTATTTTTGTGTGATAAAAATAATGATATTTGATACTTTAAGGATGTATAATTGTTTATTAATAAAATTATTTTTTTGTGTGATAAAAATAATGACGGGAATTAGGGGTGGGAATGGGCCAGGCTACCCGACAGGGGCCTACGGCTCGGCCTATTAAAGCTCGGCTTGGCTCGGCTCGTTTAATAAACAAGTCGGGCTCAAGCTTTTTTAGAAGCCTATTTAGCTAAATAGGCCGGGCTCAAGCTTTTTCGTAAGCCTTTTAAGCCCAACAGGCTGGCCTATATAACTTCATATATATATATATATATAGTTGATAAAATATTTGAATATTTTTTTTTTTTGAACATTCTATTACTTCCATTTCTTCATTTTGAGATTTAAAGAGTTAATTTTTATAATTTGATGATAATATTGTTGTAGATTTAAAAAAAAAAAAAAACGCTAATAAGATTAAAAGGCCTTTAGAAGGCTTTCGGGCCAGGATATTTATTAAAAAGGTCAGGCTTGAGCCTTTAAAAAAAGCCTAGGCCATGGGCCAGGCTCGGGCCTAAGAAATATATAACAAGCCAGGTTTTTTTTCTTAAAGCCTACCAAGGCCTGGCCTATTCCCACCCCTAACGGGAATGATATAATGCCTACCGGTGGGCATTATTTTTTGTGCCCACCGCTTACGTGGCATGCCACATCATTATATTATCTTATTTTAGATTATATATTTATTTGGTATATTTTTCATAAAAATAGAAATACAATCTTTCCTTAATTTGCAATTATATATTAAATTATATTTACATATTAATCCTCAAAAAAAGCAACTCTCAACCGATTCATCCTCTATGAGGTCTACAATTTAATTTTAATATTTTTTAAGAGAGACATACAAGTAATCTCAATAAAATTAAAATCTTGTAATAATCACACGTTACTGGCGGAGCCAGGAAAAAAAATTAAGATGGGCTAAAAGTCTAAAATGAATATACAATAGTACAAAAAATAAAAGTAAAAAAAATATTTATATAAATTGCACCCTACAATTTTTTATTTGATAGAATTCATCGATAAGATGATGTTTACTTTGAGTTTTGGTTGGTTTTAAAAATCATCAAGATAAAATTTGTCGACGAGATCATAAATAAAATCCTCATTAAACAACTTGAAGTTGTTTTTGGGGTTCAAGGCATTACCAAACTTAAAGTTTCACCGTCACATCTTTGAATCTATTATTGATTTAAGTCAATTGAATATATATCGCATTGTTAGAGACATCAATTAGGTCTATATGAAAGTCACTAGCTCGAATTTGATATGCCTTTTTACATTAGAGGTTTGAAATTGGGGGTTAGTTTAGAATTTGTTATTTAATTAAATTTTAAATTTTCAATTAGGTAAAGAGTTAAATATGCTCTGTCCATAACCTCACTTTTTTATATACATGTTTTTAAAAGAAATTATATTTTAATTTTAAAAAAAGATACAGTATATGGGTAACAAGTAAAAAATATTTTAATCTTTGTTAATAAAATAGAAAAAAATACTCAAAACACACTTTTGGTGAATGGAAGGAATATATTTTATTATTAATTTAATAAAAATAAATATGAATAAGTGAAAAGTATCTATTTTATTTACATTAGTTGCTGTTCGAATTTGTAGGATTGCAAGTTTTTTTTTTTTTATAATATTAAAAAAAAAATTGAGGGTGGGATATAGCCCACCTTAGCCCATGAGAAGATCCGCCCGTAACATTAGAACAGGAACAAGTGACGATGGTGATCACTTAATAATACGGAATATTTATTAATGTCGTTAATAGTATATAAATGAGCAAATATTCACTAAAAAATATTTCTCAAATCACAATTTGTGATGAATTTGAATGAGCGAAAAGCGATTGCAACTTTGATGGTCATCTCAAATTTTGCAACACGTAATGGTTGACAAATTTTCTATGGGTTGAATCAAGTTCAAACTAAAAATTTATCATGGTTAATAAATATTATTAAGTGATCACCATAGTCACCTGATCCTGTTCTAACGTGTGATTATTACAAGATTTTAATTTTATTGAGATTACTTGTATCTACTCTTAAAAAATATTAAAATTAAATTGTAGACCTACAAAGATGAATCGGGTTGAGAGTTGTCTTTTGAGGATTAATGACGGATGTATTCCTATTCACATGTAAATATAATCCCCTTATATACTAATAGGGAGTTTAAATTGATGATGTGTCATTTTGTGGTTAATTTGGCTTATGTGTCATTTTGTGGTTGATTTGACTTATGTGTCATAATTTAATGAAGTTGTTAATTTTAAAAAGTATGATGGGTAATTAAGTTATTTGTTGAGTATGATATGATTCATAAACTCTTTCAAAATATTATATTCTTATTAACTATTGAATTTTTTTCTTAATTAATTATAGTATTTATTTTATTTAAGGTGTTAGTGGTTGATATGAATGTTTAATTTCTTATTATTTTAATATTGACTAATTAAATTAACTTTTATTTTATTTACTTAACTTTATTGTAGTATTCATTTTATTCTTTAGTTTAATTTATTTTTTAACTATTTAATGTACTTTTTGAGTAAAATACAATCTAAAATGTATTTTTATTGGTGTGTACAATTCTTTATTTAATTAGTTATTAAATTTTATTTTATAATTACTTTTATCTTATATCTCAAGTAATTTTTTCTGCAATTATTTTAAATTTATTATAAGTTTAATGTATTTAAAAAATAGAGCTCGAAAATATATATGTAAAACTTATTATATAATTATATTATTTTACAGTATTACCAAATTTGTTATATATACAAAATACACTACTTCTGTAATATAGAATCCCCTTATATACTAATAGGGAGTTTAAATTGATGATGTGTCATTTTGTGGTTAATTTGGCTTATGTGTCATTTTGTGGTTGATTTGGCTTATTTATGTGTCATAATTTAATGAAGTTGTTAATTTTAAAAAGAGTTAATTGCAAATTAAATCAAGACCTTTTGCTCATTTGCCATCTAATCTAAACCTTAAAAGAATTGCAAATAAATTACAAACTTTAAATATTATTGCAAATTAAACTTCTTAGAAGTCTACTTTGTCCCTAAATCATACATTTTGATATTTAGTTTGATTGAAAAATAATATTGTTTTATTAAGGTGTTGTTATGTCATTAAGAAGTCTAAATTATGTTAGATTCGAATACGATTAAAATTGTCAAAAAGACTAAATTGCAACTATATTTAAAGTTTGTGATTTATTTGCAATTAATTTAAAGTTTAGATTAGATTGCAAATTAGGAAAAAGTTATGATTTAATTTGCAATTAACTAAAATATTTATTTAAGGTGTTGTGGTTGATATTGAAGGTTGACTTACAATTTATTATTAAGAGTTATTTTAATATTAATTAAATTATTTGTTTCCGAAATTTTATAATTTTTTTAAAAGTTATTTTTTCACATTTATTAAATGTAAGGTGTTGTGGTTGATATTGAAGGTTGACTTACAAATTATTAAGAGCTATTTTAATATTATTTAAATTGTTTGTTTCCGAAATTTTATAATTTTTTTTAAAGTTGTTTTCATATTTATTAAATGTCAACGTCTCATTTCTTTTGATTCTCACAATTTTTCTTTGAAATTTACTTTATAAAATTAACTAACATAAGTGTAATTATTTTGTATAACTCAAAATATTATATTAGTTAAACTTTTATATTATAATACAACGTTATAATAAATATAATTGAAAAAAATGTTAAATTTTTTTAACAAAATAATTACTATAATTTTGCGAAATCATTTTTTTTAAATATAATTATAATAATTTATCATACAAAATAAAAATATGAAAAATTAAATTAAGTAAATAAATAAAAATTTATTATTAAATATTTAAAAATATATTTAAAATTCCGTGTAATACACGGGTTCTACACTAGTTCACTACAAGAAAACTGCAATTTAGCCGCGAAAAAATTTGTCGCTAATTCTAATATTTTCGTCGCTAACGTGAGTTAGCGATGAAATAATTTTGTCGCAAATGTTTGCGATGAAAATTTGAGTTTCATCGCAAAATATTAGCGACGAAAATTTGAGTTTCATCGTAAAATATTAGCAATGGAAATATAAGTTTCATCGCAAAATGTTAGCGACGAAAATATGAGTTTCATCACAAAATGTTTGCGAGGAAAATCAAACATTTGTCGCAAACACGTTAGCGACGGGTGTATAGCAACAAATCCCGCGACAAAATTATTTCATCGCTAACTCACATTAGAGACAAAAATATTAGAATTTTTGTTGCTAATATTTGACTATGACATCCGATTTACGAATCATTCTCTAAACCCACTTCCGTACTCGACCAACCCAACTCGCACTCACACCCGACCCACCCCAACCGAACCAATTCAATCGTTCTCTAAACCGACTTCTACACTCGACTCGCTCCAACCCGCACCAACACTCGACCCGTCCCGCCCCAACCCGTACCCAAACCACACCTGCCCCGCCCCAACCCAACCGACTTCTACACTCGACTCGCTCCAACCCGCACCAACACTCGACCCGCCCCGCCCCAACCCGTACCCAAACCACACCTGCCCCGCCCCAACCCAACCCAACCCAACCCAACCTAACCCAACCCAACCCGCACCCACATACCCCTTCCCCCATTTTATTTAAATAAACAATTTATTTGGTCTTAGTGGGAATTGATCCCGGGTGGATGGACGCCCATAGCTGGGCGCCTACCTTTCGGGCAGACAACTCTTTGGTTCAGTTTTTAATATTAATTATATATGTATTCAATTGTTACTAATTTAGTTATTTTTACTCATTTAATAATTTATTTCACATTTATTAATTGATTATTTTTTAACTTGTAACAACTATATATGTGTATATACATGTGTATACGTAATTTTTAAAACAATTCCAATTGTATAAAATCAATGTTACTTTAACAATTTAAAAAAAAAAAAAAATTAGAACCAATCTTCATTCTCCTATCTTTAATTATGTCCATCTTCATTTGCATCATCATATTTATAAATATTTTTATAAACATTCATACTGATTTATAAGACATAAAATTTGGAGAATTATTAAACATTTAATTATATAAATCGATTTTCTTGATTTAATAAGCATAGTTGATTTAATATTAGCCACGAAATATAATTATCATTGTTGTTCTTATTATTAACAACAAAATAAAATAATTTGATAAAAGTGTAGGGATAAAATATTTTAATTTTGTTGCAAATATTAATTCCAAGAAATTAGCCACAGAAAATATATTTCATCGCAAAATAATAGCGACTAAATATAATTTTCATTGTTGCCCTAATTATTAACAACAAAATAAAAGAATTTGTTGCTAGTTTAGGGATGAAATATTTTTATTTCATCGAAAAAAGTAATTTCAATAAATTATCCACTGAAAATTATATTTCATCGCAAAATATAATTTTCATTGTTGTTCTAATTATTAACAACAAAAGCAAAAATTAATTTCAATAAATTAACCTCAAAATTTTCTATTTCATCGTAAAATATTAGTAATGAAATATAATTTTCATTGTTGTTCTGATTATTAACAACAAAATGAAGCAATTTGTTGCTAATATAGCAATGAAATATATAAATTTTGTTGCAAAAATTAATTTCAAGAAATTAGCCACAAATTTTTTAATTTCATCGCAAAATATTAGCAAGAAAATATAATTGTCATTGTTGCTCTGATTATTAACAACAAAATGATGCAGTTTGTTGCTAATAAAGTGATGAAATATATAAATTTTGTTGCAAAAATTAATTTCAAGAAATTAGCCACAAAAATTTATATTTCATCGCAAAATATTAGCAACGAAATATAATTTTCATTTTTGTTCTGATTATTAACAACAAAATGAAGCAATTTGCTGCTAATATAGCGATGAAATATATAAATTTTGTTGCCAAAATTAATTTCAAAAAATTAGCCACGAAAATTTCTATTTCATCGCAAAATATTAGCAACGAAATATAATTTTCATAGTTTTTCTGATTATTAACAACAAAATGAATCAAATTGTTGCTAATATAGCGATGAAATATATAAATTTTGTTGTAAAAAATAATTTCAAAAAATTAGCCACGAAAATTTCTATTTCATCGCAAAATATTAGCGACGAAATATAATTTTCATTGTTATTTTTATTATTAACAACAAAATGAAACAATTTGTTGCTAATATAGCGATGAAATATATATATTTTGTTGCAAATATTAAATCTAACAATTTAGCAACGAAAATTTATATTTCGTTGCTAAAAATTGATTTTAGCGATGAAATTTAGATTTGTCGCAAAATTTTCGTCGCTATTCCCCCCATTTCTTGTAGTGGTTTAATATATAATAAAGAATTAAGGAAATATTCTATTTCTATTTTTATGGAAAATATACCATATAAATATATAATCTAAAATAAGATAATATAATGTTGTGGCATGCCACGTAAGCGATGGACACAAAGTGCCCACCGGTGGGCATTATATCATTTCCGAAAATAATGATATTTTGAGAGAATACTTCAAGTCTTCAAGTGTTTGTTTGTTATTTTAAGTATAGATTATTAAATAAGACTAAAAGATACTCCCTCCGTTTTTTAATAAGTGTCACTTTGACTTTTTAACTAATTTTAAAATAAGTGTCATTCTAGAGTTTTTTCTTTAATTTTGACTATTTTATCCTTATTCATTTACCATAAATATTTTTCATTAATAGATTCCACAAAAATTGTTTATACCAAAATTAATTTGGTTTATGAATACTAGCTACATTCTTAACTACATTCTTTATCAAACAAAATTTCTATATTAAAATTAGTTATAATTAATGAAGGGTGATATTGACCACAATTTACAATCTTAATTTGTTGAAAAAGACTAAAATGACACTTATTAAAAGATGGAGGGAGTACTAAAATAATAAAATAAGTTATTAAGTAGATTGGGAGTAATACGGCTAACTTTCGTTTTTATTGTAGTCTTGGTCTAGTCTCTCAAGACTCAAAGATAGATTATCTATTTTTTTTAAAAGGAAAAAGTAATTGTATTGAGCAATAAATCAAAGAAGTCAAAGTATCAAATAAAATTATTTTTACTGAAAAACAAAGAATTCAATCGCAACTTGACAATAGAAGTACAAGATAAAATTAAATTACTTTGTTCACTTTCTACCATATAAGCGGAAGCTTCAAGAATACCGTTGGATCGGATTAAACGATAAGACCTTGAATAAATCACGAACATGATACGTTTCTTGCCGTCAAATAAATTTTATTTACTGTATAGATTGTATTTGAAATTGAGAAAGAAATTAATGTTTAAGTGTGAAAATTAATTGTTTATGTTAATGTTTAGTGTGAAAGCAGTTTGTTAATGTTTTGTGTGAAAGCACTTTGTTAATGTTTCAAATTGCTCAAGGCAAAAGTCTCGTATAGAATCGATTTTTATTTTTTTTTGTCAATAAAAGAACTAATATTATAAAAGATTGGGTATAAGATATACCCTCAAATAGCAAAGTTTACATCTCAAAGTAATGAGTTGAGTTCTCTATTAATTAAGACATCAGAATTTAGATAGCAAATGCATTGGAAAATTGCAGATCCAGACCTTATACGGCAAACTACAGCTGTTTGGATATTTGATAGAGATCCAACACCACAGTCTCGATTTTATTTCCGCCATGAACTTTGTAGGAGAAAATACCTCATTTTGGAATATGATTGCATTCCTCCATTTCCATAAGAGCCAAACTACTCCCAACCATACACAAGTTGTTATATTTCTTCCTCTCTACCCTCGACCTAAGTTGGTGAATCCATAAAAATGTTTGAGTGGTCTCGCGTGTAGTGTTGTCGGGGTCTGTAGCCATTGTAGACAGTCTGACCATATAGTAACAGTTCCTGGACAATTGAAGAAAAGGTGTTCCTTCGTATCCTCTTGATTACTACAGAATGTGCAGCGTGACTTGTCGCCTTGGTTTAAGATTCCACGCCGACGCAGGTTCACTCTCGTAGGCAACTTCCCCCATATCACTCTCCAAGCATTGGCTTTGACTTTCGATGGGACGAAGTTGGTCCATAACTGTTTGAAGGACACCTGCAATTCTTCCGGTATTCGAACTGCATTCACTTGTTTGGAGGACATCAGGTATGTTTTTTTGGTGTTGAAGCTACCTGTTGCTGAGCTCTTCCATCTCCAAGTATCCAGCACTCCAAATCTGGGTTGGAACTTGTCAATCACAGCCAAAAGTGCATTAAAATATTCAATCTCCCTATCAAATAAATTTCGTCTCCAATTCCACTTCCACTTCCAAGTCCCTTCCTCCCACACTTCCATCTCCCCCACACGTCTGCCCTCATCCAGGTTATTATAAAACAGCTTAGGGTATTTCTCTTTAAAGGCCCCCTCCCCCGTCCAATCGTCCTCCCAGAAACGCGACCCATTCCCATCCCCTAACACCCTTTCTAAGCTCTCCTTAAACCAGCCTACTTCGCCCCTCTCCACAACTATCAAAATGTCTTTCCACCATAAGGATGTTCTACCCATTCGCCCAATCGAAAACAGACCCCTATCTTCCCCCCAATTCTCTCCATATCTCGAAGTGATCACTCTAACCCACAAGCCATGTCTCTCCATAAGAAATCTCCATCCACATTTATCCAATAGAGTCCTATTAAACAGTTATATATATCTCGAACTCCCAGCCCCCCTTGTTATTTCCCATGACATATTTTTTTCCATTCAATCCAAGCAACCATCCTAGAATTAACCCCCCCCCCCCCACACACACACAAAAAGTTTCTTTGCAAACTCATAAGGAAGAAGGACATATGATATATAGGTAGAGACGAGAGTACTGAATTCAGAAGTGTAATCCTTCCACCGATCGAGATTTTCTTGTCATCCCATCTTTGGAGCCGATTTCTGATTTTTTCAACGAAATGAGCCCATTCTGTGATGCGTCTATGGTTTGCTCCAACTTTCAGGCCCAAGTAGGAGAATGGAGTTCTCTCAACTCTGCAGCCTAATATTGCAGCCATACTATGGATCTGTTGCTCCCCTGTGTTGACGCCTTTAGTGAACATTTGTAAAAATACACTTTTAAGCCTGGCATTGCTTCTATATTCCTCAGTAGCCTTTTCATTAGCCAGGCATTATCTTCGCTAGCTTCCCCCATAAATATCGTATCATCTGCAAATTGAAGATGGGATACCTTGATCTTATCTTTTCCAATCTTTGCGGCTTTGAATAAACCTGACTCCATTGCTTTCTCCAATAGGATACTCAAGCCCTCCGCTGCGATCAAGAATAGAAAGGGGGATAAAGGATCCCCTTGGCGAATGCCCTTCTCCAATCTGAATTCCCCCGAGGGGCTACCATTCACCAAGACCGAAGCCGATGCCGAAGAAACACACTCAATTATCCAGCCCCGCCACTTCTGATGGAAGTCTAAGCACTCCATCATTGCGTTTAGATAACTCTAGTCAATCGAGTCGTAGGCTTTTACAAAGTCTATTTTAAAAAATATTCTCTCATTTCTTTCCCTCTTGGCTTCATCAACTGCTTCATTCAGGATGACAATACTGTCTAGGATGTTTCTTCCACCTATAAATGCACTCTGAGCGTCGGATATAATAGAGGTCAGAACTCGGGTCAATCGGCGAGCTAGTATATTGGATACAATCTTGTACAGGTTATTCACCAATGCAATCGGTCTGTAGTCGTTTAGGCTCTCGCATGCTTCCTTTTTTGGGATAAGAGTTATGAAAGTGGGGTTAAATCCCTTAACCAATAGGCCGTTAGCATGAAATTCCTCCATAAGGCGCATAAAGTCAGGTTCAAAGAGATCCTAGAATTCCTTCAGAAACTTCAGGTTGAATCCGTCTGGCTCAGGGCTCTTTGACCCGTCACACGAGTTTAGTGCCTCTTGGATTTCTTCTCTAGTAAATTGGGCTGTAAGAAGTTCGTTTTCCTCATTCGAAATCTTTCTTTTGGAAAAATTCCTAGCTGGTTTTAGTCTGACCCCTGTGGATCCTTTGAAGTGGGTACTAAAATGATCAAATACACCAAGCTTGATACTAGATACCTCTTCTTGCCACGTCCCTTCAACCTCCAATCCAACTATTTCGTTTCGTTTCTGTCTTTTGTTGATATAGCTGTAAAAAAACCGACTGTTACAGTCCCCCTCCTTAACCCACTTGTACCTCGATTTCTGGAAATCTAGACTGCTTTTCCGTTTAAGGCCCTAAAGTAAGAGTGTTGTGCTCCTATTTCTCTCGATGATTTCGGCCTCCTCCAACCCAAAGACATCATCAATTATATCCATACGCCTGATTACCTCTTTGAGATTCTCGATATGTAGCTCCATATGTCCAAATACCTGGGAGTTCCATTCCTTTAAATCTGTTTTCAGATTCTTGAGTTTCTCTTTCAGTACAAAACTACCCCACCCTGTTACTATGTAATCCTCCCATTTCTTCTTGACGAAGGCTCTGAATTGAGGATGAGTGAACCAAACGTTGAGGCTCCTAAATGGTTTAAGACCCCAATCCCTCGGTTTGATTTCTAATAGGATCGGGCAGTGATCCGACTCTGTTCGTCTCAGTTCTTTAAGATTTATGCTTGGCCAATGATTTAACCAATTCTGATTGAGGAGAGCTCTATCTAATCTACTCTTGCACTGCATGTCTGCCTTATACCAGGTGAATCGTCGTCCGTGCAGCGGAGCCTCTATCAAGCTTGATGTGGTTATGAAATTATCAAAAAGGGCGATGTCTCGATGGTTATCAGTCAGTCCTCTCCCATTTCTTTCTGCCTCTCTTCTGATGGAGTTGAAATCTCCAATAACACAAACACAACAATTATAGTTTTGAGCAATAACAGAATTCACACGATCCCATAATTCTGATTTCTCTCTTAGGGAGCAGGGTGCATATATATTAATGATACAACATCTCACTCTTTCTTGTCCCCATAGAGCATTCAAGATGACAGCTCCCTACATATGCTAGGTGCTTACCATTGTGAGGGTCATTGGGTTCCAAAGGGTAATAATTTCGCCTAATCTACCCTCCATCGGTCTACAGTTCCAGCCTACTTTGTCACTTCCCCAGAGCAATCGACATTCCAGGTCGTCCACACTCACCATCTTAGACTCTTGGATACAACATACATCCACACTGTGACTCTTAATTAAATTACATACCTCGTTTTTCTTAATAAAGTTCCCCAAGCCTCGTATGTTGATCGAAAGGATCTTCATTAATCAACCTTATCTGTGACCCCTTTGCTACTTTCCTTCTTCATTCGAGCCTTGTTATCCATCTCCTCTAGATGGTTAACAATCTGACCCTATAGTAGCAAATATTGAATACCCAATTTCTTTCCCAGGTCCCAGGTTTCACTTGCTTCTCTACGAATGGCTTCAATATTGGACATTTATCACGGGCTCTTTCTGCTGCGCGGTATGTTGGACAGCCTCCACCATCGAGTCAAATTCCTTAGCAAATACTTTCCAATTTTCCATCTCGACTCTTCTTTGTTCGCGTTTCCTGTCCAGTTTTCTCTTCGGTTGGCCATATTTATGGGCATTTTTTGGGTTGGGGTTCGGGATGGGGGTGGAGGGGGTCTGAAGTGGGTTCTTCAGGGAGGGGGGAAGGTTGTGATGAGTGAAGAGAGATGGAATAGGGGCAAAGGGGTTCGATTGTGGAGAGGATTGGCTGATCTAGGAGGGAGCCTGAGCTGGCGCACTAGGGTTAGCAGAATTGGGTTGAGGGCCCAAATTAGGCTGAGGGTCAGAGATGGGCCGAGACAAGGGCTTAGGAATAAGATGGGGTTGGGTTTCAGGGGTAAAGTCTTGGGAAGGAGGTGGGTCCAGGTTGAAATTAATCTGTTGCTGGGCCTGGGGTACAGATTCCGAATTAAAGCCTACCAACTAACTATTCTCTGAATTGGGCCGGTCCAGATCCTGAAGGTCTCTAGAAAATAAATTCGAATTTGAACTTACTGCATTTAATGCGGGTGCATGCCGATTTTCTTGGAGAAACTCCTGACCACATCCCAACGCTTCATTCATATATGTTGTTTCCTGCCGCCCAATTTGTGGGTCCCCCACGTCGTTATTCTCTTCACTATCGATGCGGCTTTTCAATTGCATATTCACTGATACCAATTCCGATCCGGATGAACCGCCGGCGCCGAACCATTCGACATTAACTCGTCCATATCACTGGCCCAGGACAAGTCTTCTTCATCATCTGAGACTGGGGTGTAGCTATGACGACTTAAATCAAATTCTTCCACAATCTTGCATGAAAACTTTTCCCCATCAATCATCACTTTGGCAGTATGATTTACATCTTGGAGATATGAGATTGAGATCAGGACCGTGGCGAAGTCAAATCATTTTTTGGACTGAGCATCGAAATCTGTTTTGATAACCGAGCCTACCGTTCTTCCCACCTTGGTAAAGAAACGTAAGCTCCATGCATGAACATGGACTCCGTACCAACGAGTCCACACAAGACGTTTATGACAAACATCTTTTGGTGTTCATGGGCTGTGCCATACAAACCAATAATTAAACCATTCGTACATTTGGTGTTTCAGGTCCTCCCCTGAATATCCTTCATTAGGTTGAATCAAAACAACATTATCACCAAGGGTGCGAAGGGTGAAGATATTCACACACTCTTGTTGTAGTTCCTCTCCGTGATCTTCCTAGGAGAACTCTTCACGAAGAGTCCCTGTGCTGCATCCCTTCAGCCAATCCGTTTCCGCCGCCAATGGACTAAATTGGATGGTAGTATCCACTTTTGGGGTAGGAATGAGTGATTTGGAGGGTCTGCCTCCTCCCATAGCATCGGCACAGGATATTTCATCCTTGTGTAACCCTTTCCCTTGTTCGAACGTGATGCATGGCCTGATTAACGGACTGGCTGATTTGTGCACCTTTGATCTATCATATTTCAGAATGTAGGCTCTGATCTTGTAACTTCCTATCCACACGTTATTGAGTTTCTCTAGTATCCATTCTTTGTCCATATCTGGCTCGAATCTAACGAAACCAAATGGTTTTCCTTTTTTATCTTTCTTGGAAGGTTTAAACACATCTATCACCTTCCCCACCGTCCCAAAGTAACTCCTCAGGCTTTCCGGGCTGCAATCCGGTGGAAATTCCTGACAAAGAATGATATCGTCTTTCTGTTCCGGATATCCACCTCTCTATCTCTCCAGGTCTTCAGAGTCCGCTTCCAACTCCAGTGTCTCTCATATCTGGTCCTACACACATCTGTTCTAGGGTCAAGGTTACAGGTAGATCTAGGGTAAGGTATCTACCTCACCGGGAAACGCTCGAAAGAGGGACGGTTGTTCCTACGGCTGACTCTTACCCACTCACCTTCCCCACTCTCTCTCTCTCTACCGCTTCCCATGAGTAGAATCGATTATATACAAGAAATTGAGTTGACCAAGTCCACAGTCAACAATTGATCATTGATTTTTTCGATTTTTTTTTTGGTAATTTTTTTCGTAAACGTGTATATTGAAATGTGTAAATCATTATAACTAAAAAGTGCAACACAATATTACTTAAAAGTGTAACACATTTTTTTATTAAAAAGTGTAGGTCACTAGAATTGAAAAGTGCAACACAGTTTTTAATAAAAAGTGTAAGTCATTATAACTAAAAAGTGCAAGTCAATATAACTGAAAAGTGAAACACAATATTATTAAAAAGTGCAAGTCAGTATAACTGAAAAGTGCAACACAATATTTAATGAAAAGTGTAAGTAATTATGACTGAAAAATGCAACACAATTTGAGTTTATTTATAATATAGACCAAGATCCAAGCCCATCTTTTAATTCAATTTTTTTTTTAAATTACATTAAATACCCATCCCTTTTCCCCTCCCCATGACTCGAACCCAGGATCTAAAGCCTAGGTAGTGGTGCTCTAACCACTTGAGTTATCCAACTTCGTCACCCATCTTTTAATTCAAGGGAAAAAAATTTAATATTACAACTTAAGACAAATTTATATTTTATATCCCTAATATGCCCTCAAACCAATATAGGAATCGAATTATTATTATTTAGCTAGAAAATTAATATTAAATTTGAATAAGTCTCCCTTAATTATAGCTGACGGTTGAATTCTAATTTAATCACTCATTTCCTTTTTTTCATTACGCCTGTAATCAATGCATCATAATCTTTCAGCGTTTCCAATCTTTCAATTCAGCATTATCTCGATGCTAACCTTTATCAGCTTCACACTTTTTCTCTGTTTCCAAATATCTTCAATCAATTTCAGCATAATCTCCATGAATCGATGATAACCTCTATCATCGTCATGCATTTCTATTAAAATTTGGGGATAATCAATTCACACGGTTACGTCATCATATATCATCAACTGCCTTATCAATTTCAAGCCCATCTGCCATGGATTACACTGTGTTCCTGAAGGATGATTTTAAAGAAAGGTGTAAAATGATTCAAAACAAATAGTCGGATCCTCTTTCCAGGAGATTGTTGATCAAATTACTGCATCGTGGCCTCATATATCTTCAGGTAATCAAACAATCTTATACTCGATTGGTGACATTAATAAATGTTGTTTAGAATCTGATTCAGATTTATTGGGGATGATAGAGTTATGCATATATTTCAGCTATATGCACTGCATTATCGCATACTATATTACATATGCACTACTTTGTCTATAATAGTTATGCATATTATATATTATAAGTATTGTTTGTATTCCCAAATAACAATACCGAAACTATTAAATTAAAGTATATATATTCGATCTTTTTATGTATAATAGTACTGCATATTATATAATATATGTATATTTCTATGCATATATTTCAACTATATGCACAACATTATCGCATGCTATATTTTATATGCACTACGTTAAGCATATGTTATGTACCCCTACGTTTCTTTTCCTGTGCATATTTAATTATACTAAAACAATAATAATGTATATACCTTTTGTTTGTACCTTTTTATGTTTCTAAATAATTTTAATTAAAAGAAGTATATATTCATTGTGGATAATAATTTCCGTATTTATCCATATGATTGTGTATACCGAATATTTAATTTGAAAAAATTATGTATTAATTAATGAAATAGTTTTTCTTGTTTTGCAGGAGATGATTTTTACACTAAATACCTTGAAGGATTCTCGGCACAAGGGTTCTTCTTGCTTTCCATTTTCTTCTTTTAGCTTCAATGGAGAGAGAGTGATCAATGTTTTAGGAATTAATGTTGGCTGAGGTATTAGGAAAGTTTTTTGAATTAAGAATCCGACGCGATTATCGAGCAAAAAAATCTTCCAGATTTTTATTAATGTTTTTTATTTTAGTTGACTTTCCATTAATTAAATTATTTAAATCTAATTATTTCGAAATTGAAATTCTTATCAACACAGTAGGGGTATAATTGTACTTCAATTGGTTAATTTGTCTTGATTTGTAACTGCAATAAAATTTTCCTTGATTTACAAAGACTTAGGGTGAAATGTCCTATAGTGTAATTCTCCCACACAATTTTACTTAAAAATGCACGTCTATATAACTAGAAAGTGTAATATAACGTTACTCAAAAAAATGTACGTGAATATAACTGAAAGGGCTAGTCTTGATGAAATATTGCATATATGCATTTCACTAATTCACACACATGTTCTTTATAAATACACTTACAAGCTTAATTCACACACATATTTTTTATAAATACACCAACAAACTTAATTCACACACATATTTTTTTATAAATACACCTACTGACAACTTAATTCGAAATTTTTAATCGATTTATTTGACTCGTTTCTGTGATTTTTTTATCTTTTATTTTATTGTTGAACGCGGGATATTAAATGTAGTAATTTAAATTGTAATATGTAGTAATACACATTATTTTATATAGTAATAACACAAACTATTTATATAATAATACAAATTCTTTTATTTAGTAACATTGATGTAGTAACTCACATTATAATATGTAGTAACATATATTATCGAATGTAGTAAACATAATAATCATGTTGTAATACAAAATATTTTATTGTAGGATGATGCGAAAAATATTAGATCATTTGATAAAGTTACATATAGCAACAAACGTCTATTCAATGTAGTAATTCAAACTGTAGTATGTAGTAACATATAATTTTTTATGTAGTAAAACAAATTATTACATGTAGTAATAACACAATTTTATATATTAATATTGATTCTTTTATATTTTTATATTTTTTTTATTGATTAACAGATTAAGTAACCCACATTATAATATATAGTAACATATATTATTACATGTAGTAAGATATATTATTGCACGTAATACAAAATAACATTGACCCATAATGATTAGTATTAAAGAATATTTAAAAAAATATAAAATATTTAAGGATTAAGGTCATCGTAAATTGCAGCGTCCGACCGCGGCCTGAGGTGATCGAAAACTGCTCGGAGAAGACGATCATGTTCAATTTCTGTTAGTGGGTGCATTTATAAAAAAATGTGGGTGTGAATTGAGCTGTCAGTGAGTGTATTTATAAAAAATGTGTGTGTGGATTAAGCTTGTGCGTGTATTTATAAAAAATGTGTGTGAATTAAGCTTGTGGGTGTATTTATAAAGAATATGTGTGTGAATAACTGAAATGCATGTATGCAATATTGCATATAAGTTTTTGTGTAACTGAAAATATTATTTAAAAAAAATGTAAGTCACAACAATTGAAAAGTGTAACAAAAAAAAATAATTACCAAAAACAAAATAATTGAAAAAGACAATACAGTTTCTTATAAATAATTGATTACACAGTTTCGCCCCTAACCTTGAATCGTCCTGCTTCTGATACTGACCTTCCGTAATTTTTAGAGTGCGGCTAAAAAAATCGATTCTAATGTGTACACTCCAGAAAAAATTGGAGAAAAATATTCTAAAATTAAATGTCTATCCTACCCATTTATAAATACTACTCCCTCCGTCCCACAATAACTTTCACACTTTCCTTTTCGTCCCACAATAACTTTCACACCCTTAAAATGGAAAACCCTTTATAAACTTCACTATTTAATATTTAGACCTTACCTTTTGTCATATTTTTAATGACCTGCATCTGTGCATTTATTCAGAAGCTCAAAAAACAGAGTATGCAGAATTTTCATGAACTATGTTAGTGCGCTTACTGTGTTTGTTTTCTTTAGAGCTTTCAAAAACGATTGTAAATTTCAGAAAAATGAATATACACCAAAGCAGACATTTTCTTAAGAATTTGGAGCGGAGGGTATTATACTTCTGATTTGACGAGTAATTTTTTACTTTTATATTCTGGTTGCATACTGGTTTTAAGCTTTCAGAATATTATGAAAACATGAAGAAAAAAGATAGAAAATACATTCAAAATTTAGAAAAAATCAAACCTACCAAAGTGATTATGAAAAAATTATACACATGTATACCTTAATTGCATAGATAAAGAAATATCACACAACAAAGAACAAAGGCGACGAACATAATAGAAAGCAAGAAACATAATGGAGAAAATCGCACAGTTTTTATTCATTTTTCTACACAAAATCAAACCATACAGTGCAAAATTTCATTCCAGTTACATTAACATACTTCAATTTAAAAAATAAAATCATAAAATAGAACCTAAAAATTGAAACTCTTTAAGTTTATAAAATTATTGAAACGGCATAAAGTAAAGATTAAACATACTCCCTCCGTCCCAAAATTTTTATAGATAGATGGACATGCATATTAAGAAAGTGTAATAATGGGGAAAGTTTTGAGGATAATTGTGTAAAACTTTATGTATAAAGTAAGGGTGGGGCTATTAACACCCCATACAATGTTATACACACCCCAAATGTTAAACACACCCCATTAAAATTTAAAAATCAACTTTTATTACTAAACATACCTCAATTCTTTCCTATTTGCCCTTTTAACCCTTAAAACAAAATACAAATTAAATAAAAACTAAAATAACATTATTAAAATTAAGTAAATCTTAAAAATATATAAATGAAAAAAAAATATCATCCGTAAAAAAAAATTCAATAATATAAAAAAAATTAAATAAAAGTTGAAAAATACTTTTAAAAATCAAATAAATATTAAAAAAAATATTTGAATGAAAAAATCAATTAAAAAATTTAAAACATCATAAAAATCAACTAAAATTTAAAAATAATTAAACTGATTTTTTAAATTAAATCTGAACAAAATTAAATAAATCAAATAAAATTTTAAAATAACTAAATTAAAAACATCAATTTAAGAATTCAAAATTTTGATAAACTAAATAAAAAAGAGAAAGAAAAATCAATTCAATCTTAAAAATTTAAAAATATGAAAAAATCAGCTAAATCTTCAAAACTTATTTAATTAATTTTTGAAGATTTATGTGATTTTTTTAAATATATTTTTTGATTTATTTATCTTTTTTTATATTAATTTGAATTCTTAATTTTTCAATTGTTTTTTTAATTTAAATATTTTTTTACAATTTATCAAATTTATTAAATATTTTTACGATTCTATTTATCTTTAATTGATTTTTAAATTTTTTATTTGATTATTTTTATTTATTTTTTAATACTTTCAGATTTTATTAAATCTTCTCAGGTTTTTTTTTTCAAAAAATTTAATTGATTCATTATTTTAAATATTTTGTTGACTTTTTAAAAATATTTTCAAATTTCAAATATATTTTTTCTGGTTTTTTCAGATTATTTTTTAATTATTTTACTCTATATTTATACAAGGGTTACTTAGTCATTTTATCCATATCTATTTTTATCTTTAAAATAATGGGGTATGTATAACATTATATGAGGTGTTAATAGCCCCACCCAGTAAGTAAATAAATGATTTGACTTTTGTGTATGTGTGAAAAAAGAATAATGACATTTGTGTAAAATTGAAGATATTGTGAGGGTTAGTTTATAAAGGGTTTTCTATTTTAAAAGTGTGAGTGTGAAAGTTATTGTGGGACCGAAAAGAAAAGTGTGAAAATAATTGTGGAACGGAGAGAGTACTAAATTTACTCATTTTGTTCGTAGAAAACTCTGACGGTCGGTCGAAACTCTTCTTTCAAACTTGAACTTCTTGTTGCATCGTCTCTCTTGCTCTCTTCCGTGAAAATCCATGAATTTTATCGCAAAAAAAAATTATATTTTTTTATTAGAGTAGTGGTACAATTGTCTAAAATCGGGCTATTTTTAGTAATTTAAAAATAAATTAATTTTATACGAGGTATGTATAATAGTTGGGATGTGTATAGTAGAAATTGAGGTTTGTTTAGCCGCGACCTCATTTCTATAGAGATAAGATAAAAGACCTGAGAGTTAAAGAAGGGCACGGTTATACACAAACGATGTTGATGACTACACCCACCAATTTTTTTTAACAAATTATTGACTTGTGAAATATCAGTTCTACTCAAAATTGGGATTAGTACACCCTCCCGACTATATCTTTCAACCCTTGTGGTGAAAGAACATGAACCTACCTTCTTCCACATTTGACCTACAATAACAGGAAAAAAAAACATAAGCATCCCTTCCACCATGACACCCAAGGACGGAGCCACATAGGGCCCAGCGGGGGCAGTGGGCCCCCCACCACTTTTTTTTTTTTATTATGTATATTTCTTTCGTTTTATAATTATTTCTATACCTTTTTTTTATTTGAGACGTTTCAAAATTATTTGTACACTCATAATAGGTAAATAATCTACAAAATTAATATTCTCACTACATTATTTTATTTTTAAAATTGTCACTCATTTTTATCTACATTCTTTCCTACATCTCACTAATTTTTTTTAACACCTCATTAAATTTCTTTTATACCTCACTAAATCACCAAAAATACTCCTCATTTATTTATTTGACCCCACACCTCACTAAATTCACATTTCTTAAAAAGTGAACTTATCAACGTATTCAAGTCATTACGGGATGGAGGGAATATATTTTAAGTTATACATTTGTCTAATAATTTTAACACCGTTTCACCTATTACGAGTCGAAACAATCAAAATTTATAATGAATTAAATATAATATTATTTTATCTTTATAGTAATGTAAATCGGGCCCCCCAATCTAAAATTTCTGGCTCCGTCACTGATGACACCAAACATGTCCATCTTCCAAGCCAACTTTCTCAATCAACTAGTGTCAAAAAAATAATCGAAAATAGTAGTACTATATTTCGAAAAAACCAAATGGTTCAAAACTGGAACAAAATTTCAGGAAGAAGTTTTGAAGAATAACAAAATTTCGGCAAAATAATTCAAAAAAAAACATTCGATCGATGGGATCTAATCGGTGTCTTCTATCTCAAAATCAAAAGAAGGGGCAAGTGGCTTTACCTTGGGCGGCGATGGCTTGGGATGCAACCTGAAAAAACAGCGACGACGAGACTAGAAGGGGGAGGCGAGGTGGCTGGATAGGGGGCTGACGAGGGTGGCGATTTTTTTTTTTTTTTTTTACAATCTGCGTTTTCGAGAATGAAGGGAAGTGAGGTGAGAGATGACGTTGACTTTGAAGCTTGGGAGGATAGACGACGACGACGTTGCTTGGGTGAAGGGGCGACGACAACGATTATGGAGGTGTATACTTATCACACGAGGAGTGTAGTGAACAAGTGGGTGTCCTCAACAATGACAATCTAATTTAATGGATTTTTTTAATGGACTTTATTTAACTAGTGGAGCTTATTTTGAGAAGGCGTGGATTATTTGCCCCTCGAGCAATGTTAGGTGTACTCCCCCGATACACGCATTCCCCGAAAAATAGACATATTATAGATGCATTCCCCCTAAATTGTCTAAACTACCCTTTATTTCCAAAAACTCATTTGAATAAATGCACACCTACAAATAAACCCTAATTTCACATTTCACTTCGTTTTCTACCTCCATTCATCGTCGCCTTGCCATCCCCATCCCACCGCCCCGTCGCTACACCCCACCTTCTTTTTTTTTTTTTTTTTAAATCTGCTCCCTCCACCATACCTTGCGGCTGCACCCCACTTGGCTGCCGCCGCAAGGTATCTCACGATGGTCCAACCCCACGGCCGCCCCCCTCCATCTCACTGTCGCAACCCAGGCCACTTCCATTTTTCTTTTTTTTTTTTCATTTCTACACACACATGCGGCGACACCGTCCTCCTTTCTCGCTCAGCACTGCCGCTGCCTCATTCCCCTGCCGCTCTGTCCCGTCGCCTCATCCCCCGACGTTGACGCCTCATCACTGATTAACCTCTCCCTCCTCGTTTCTACAGCAACAAACCGGTAGGTTTTTTATTTTTATTTTACTTTCGACAAGAAATTGTCGACAATAAACATTGTGGTCGACAACAATTTGTTGACCACAATGTTTATAGTCGACAATTTCTTGTCGAAAAATATAATTTTTTTTTTAATTTTATTTCAATAAAATGTTGTCGATAATTGTGTTTTCGTCGACAAACTATAGTCGAAAATTACTCTTTTGGTCGATTTTTTTTAAAAAATTTCTAAGTTTTTTACAAAAAAATACTAAATTTGTTTTGTCGCCGCCGCAGCCGGAAGTGTGACGGTGGCCATCGTCGGCGGCTGCTTCCCATAAAATTAGAGTTAGGATTTTATTGTGGGGAGTGTATTAATAGACCCATTTTATTAAAAGAGCATCTTAGTAATTTAATAAATGGAAGGGGAGTGTATCTAATATAGTTGGAGGGGCAAATAACCCACGCCTTTTGAGAAAATGAGGGTATGAATAATCTCCCTCCAAAGTTCAAACAAACTGTACGTGGAAGTTTTTTGTAATTTACTTCCTAAGAAAATTAAACTGGATTATTTATTTAATTGTTACTTTTCTATTTTAATAATTATTATATCTTCATAATAAAAAATTATCATATTATTGAGAATCAATTATATTATAAAATTATTTATTTAAAAATAATTTTAAAAAATAAAACATTGACAAAAAGATTAAATGATCAGAGCGAGGACGGGGTATATCAACACGAGTATTATTGACAACCATTACTGATTACTTATTAGTAATGTTATTATTATTTTTTATATATTCTTTAATGGAATGAATATAATGATGTCTTTTGACTAATGCCCAAGTTACAATGAATGAAGGTGGGTATCAAGGGTTTAATAAACTAAATAAAAAATTGGTCATTTTCATATTATTGTTTAAAGAAGATCTGAAAAGTAGATTTCAGAATCATTACCTAAACATTCATATTGCGAAAATAACATGCAACTGAAGGTGAAGGTAATTGTAGAGAAGAAACATTGAAAAAATTAGTAGTGAGAGTGAAGGAGAAAATAATATTGTGATTAATTTTGAAGGAAATGATATATATTTTTTTGAACTTGAAAGTCTCAATTAAGCAACATGCACCATTTTTTTTTGAGCGATTTTTGTTTTTGGGATTCTAATTTGTAAATCATTTGTTGCTCAAATGGTGATATATATCCGAGATAATTAAATTGATTTTGCTAGTTTGAATCTTATATATTAAAAGGAGTATATTAAAAGGAGAATGAGAGCTCTAAAGCTTCTACCACGTGTCATTTGAGGTTTATTCTCCTTCTTCGTATGTTTTCTGAGTCATGCCTATTACTTGTCACTTGACATTTTCACCTCTTCCATGTGTTAAAGGAATTTTAGTAAGTCATGAAAGAGTATCTCCAACTTCTTGACTTTTAGGGCATTATTGGTATGATGAAATGAAGTTGAGGTTGAATGGAATGAACTCAAGAATTGAATGAATGTCGGAATGGAATGAAATAAGAACGATCATTCTTATGATTGGTATACCGTGGGAATGAATGTGGGAATGTGTTGGGAAATAATAAAGATTTTGATTAAGATACCAAAACCCCTAATGAAGTGCCTTAGAAAATGTCAGCTTATAGCCTAACCCGTTTCAGGAATGTTGAAACATATAGTTCAGGTTAGTTGAATGGCTGGAGAATCAGTCGGATTGGACAAAGAAGAGGATGTCCAAGTAAGGGCCGGAAAAAGTTGTGAAGACAAAAGGTAGTAAGAGGAAAGCTCAAACTTCCACAGACTTTCCAAACAGCCTGACCTTACCTGTTGAATTCCAAGCTGAAGAAGTGTCTAAGTCCAAGAAAGCCAAAATCTCTGAAGATGAGACTGAAGAGAGGATTCCAGTCCTAGTTGATGACCCTTCCAAGCTATTTGAAGAAGGCTTTGAAAAAGATCTTGAAACTCAAAAGATGCTTGCCATGGACAGAGCTATAGAGAAGATGGAAGCATTGATGGAGGAAAATAGGGCAAGGGACAAGAGAAGAGAACAATTTGTTATGCCAAAGAGAAGGATGACAACTTACAACAAACTAAAACCGAAGTTGTTGCTAAGATGGGAAACCAAATACCCCCTCTTGATAAGTAGGTCCCTATATCCCTAAATGATCAATGGGAGGAAGCCAAAAGAGGATTTGTGTATGAATTTTATATCATTGGAAGGTGACTTCGTGAAGATGTGGAGAGTGTATTTAGCCAATACATGTTTGATAACCACAGAGAGTTGTATCAGAAACTATTTGCCTCAATAGAGATGACAAAAGTTGATTTCAAAGCACCTGCTCCTATCCTCTACATGCCCCCAAAGTTTTCAGGAGGCTTCATTGATGAACACATAATTTAGGAGGAGTTCATCGAAATAATGAAGATGGAAAAGCTAAAGCCAGGGCCTAAAGAAACAAATCAAGAGATCATAGAGCTGAAGAAGAGAGTTTGGACACAGTATGAAATGGTGACTCCAAATGATGAAGATCTCTAAAGGCTAAGTGTTTTATTTTCAGCATAGTTAATCTTTTCAAGTTTTTCCATATACTGAACTATCATATTATGAATGAAAAAATAACTATTATTCTCCAAGAGATAATATCTTATTATCTCAACTAACCTGACATAATCTATATTTCTTGAACTATTATTGTGCTAACATTTTCTTTCAGATAAGTTGATTCAATAGAAAATTATGAAGATATGTAATAGAAATAATCAAGTCACCTAAATGTATAGGTTTTGCCATCATAAAAAAGGGGAAATTGTTGGGAAATAATAAAGATTTTGATTAAGATACAAAAACCCCTAATGAAGTGCCTTAGAAAATGTCAGCTTATAGCCTAGTACGTTTCAGGAATATTGGAACATATAGTTCAGGTTAGTTGAATGGCTGGAATGTTAGGCAGCCTAGATAGACTAATTAGTTGAGGGGGAACTTAAATCTAAGTTCAATATGTCAAGAGGTTCAGCAGAGACAGTATAAGACTGCAAATGGCCAACCTTAATGAAGAAGTATACAGAGCAAATTCAATACAAGGCAAGTGGCAACTGTGCTGACCAAGATAAGTCCACTGATACATTGTCAACACTCAACTAAAACTTCCAAGTCAAGATCATAAGAGATGGAAGTTCAAGTCTACTGAAGTAAGTTCCCAACCTTATTGAAGTCAAGTCAATTGACACAATCAATCAACAAAAGTGGAATGCTGGTCAGAGCAGATAGCAAAGGGAATGTTCCTAAAAGACAAGAATCAACTTAAAGAAGGATTGTCCCTATTATATCCGTTAGATACATAGGACTGGTATGTAGGGATAAGTGCAAGACTGCAACTTGAAGACAAAACAAATTTGGTAGCCGTTTTTCCTCAAGTGAAGACACGTTACTATCATGTACAAGAAAGATCAATGTCTCATTCCAGAAGTGTTGTAAATAGAATGATTTGAACTCTATCTCTCCAATGGACAAATGTTCAAATTTCTCTATAAATACAGAAGACATTCAAACTGAAGAAGCTACGGCAACTACAAACATTCAAACATACAAGCAATCATCTTACTCAAGCATATCATCAAAGTTTCATATCACTTTAGTTCCTAAGCGTAAGCCAGATCTATAAACTTATCAAAGCTTAGAGAGATATCCTATATTTTCACATTGTACTTCATTGTAAAAGATATCTCATTTAGTTGGAACCAAACCTTAACCTTAAACCTTTCAAGAGTGAAAGAGAGAAGTGTTGTTGTAGAAGTGAGGAGTTGGAATTGTCAAGAGAAAGAACAATTTAACTTAGTAGAGTTGAGTACTAGGACTAAGAATTCCTAGGGATCAAGACACTTAGAAGTAGTGTTGTTGATCAATGCACATTGACACTATAAAACAAGCTAATTCCAAGAGATAAGGAATTGTCATGTTCCATCAGGGAAAGTGGACGTAGGAGCTTGAGTCTCTGAACCACTATAAATTGTTGTGTTATTCACTTACAATATTTTACCATTCTAACACATTCATACACTGCACACTCTTCTGTGCATAGTGTGCACTGTGCACACTAACGCAAGGTCAACCCTCTATGTATTAATAAAGGCGAAAATAAACAATCAAGTTATTGTTGCCCAAGCGGTTATAGACACCCTTCATAAGTGTGAGGTCACATGTTTGATTTTTTGTAATTTTTTCCCCGTTTCTGTTTTTTTTTTTAAATACAACTTTTCAATAACAAAATTACTACTTTTCAGTCAAAATAATTACCACTTTTCAGTAACAAAATTACCATTTTTCATTAAGAAAGAACTACACTTTTCAGTAACAAAATTACCACTTTTCAGTAAAAATAATTACCACTTTTCAGTAACAAAATTACCATTTTTCAAGTAAGAAAGAACTACACATTTTAATAAGAAAATTACTACTTTTCAATAATAATAGTTACCACTTTTCAATAAGAAAGAACTACACTTTTCAGTAACAAAATTACCACTTTTCAATAATAATAGTTAGCACTTTTCAAAATTACCATTTTTTTAATAAAAAAATTACCACTTCTTAGTATTACAAATTACCATTCATTAAACAAAATTTCCACTTTTCAATAACAACTATTACCATTTTTTAATAAAAAAGAACTACACTTTTAAACACAAATAATCAAAATACTACAATAATTAAAAAAAGATCAAACCCTATCAATTTCACCATCCTTTATTTCTCAATTTCTGAATCAAGTTTCAGTTGATCAAACTCTATAGACAGACTCATCAAATCTGATGTCCAAACAGTCAATATCATGTTCATCAAAGGCAAAAAATGTTTCAGAAATTCAACCTCATCAAACTCGATGCCTTCAACGGCTCCAGAAGCAAAAGGCCCTAGCTATGACAAATTTTATGTCATGTTTGGGATCCATCAGACCCCTCTCTCTCATCCCTCCTCTCTCACTCTCTTCTTCAGCAAATCCTGTCACCAACCGCCGTTATCCACGCCTCCAAACATCGTCCTCGTCCGCTCCCCACTAGAAAAGCCACTCCGGAGGACCTCCACCACCTCTTCTCCAATCCGGGGAAACATATTTTCAAAGACGCCTCTCTAATATCTCTCTCATCGGCCCTGTTGTCACCGAATTTATCCTTTATGGTACAAATATTGGAATTGAATCTCAATTCTCAACTACCATTTTGGGGAAAAGGAGATTTTATACAATAGCTTGATGCTAGTTTAGTGTGTACGTGTATTTAAGATTTTCTCATAATAATTAAGCTGAATATAAAATGAAGAGACTGGGTGGTTATGATGTGTTATAATTAATGAATCTAATTTTCCAGATTTTTATTAACTATAAAATCTTTATCCGATAAATTAGCTAGAGTTGATCCAAGTATGATAATTTTTTTTAACTTTTTGAAAAAATGGTGTGTATATATGGACAAGTTTTTCCTTATAATATTTTATCATATCCCATAATTTTAGGAGTATTTTCTAAAGTGAATGTGAGAGGATTAACTAACAAATATGTAAGTTCAAAATTATGCAAAATAAGACTAAATTAATGTAATTTGTGAAGGATAGTATTTGAATTAGGGGTGGCAATTTTCAACACGACACGATAGCACGATACGAATTCGACACGAAAATAGTGGGTTAGTGTTTGGCCTTATTGGGTTCGTGTTGGGTTCGTGTCGACCCGTTAAGCACGATAAAATTAACAAGTAATCCATTAACGTGTTAACAACCCGTTAACCTATTATTTACCTGATATAACACGACACGATAATGACACGTATCCGATAATAACACGATAATTTTTTATATTTATATAAATATATTAATTTTATATATTTAAATGCAATTTTAAATTTATTTATTTCCTTATCGTGTCATTATCGTGTCGTGTCAGGTCGACACAAAAATTATCGTGTCGTGTTGACACAAAAATTATCGTGTTCGTGTCGTATCGACAAATATCCTTATCGTGTCGTGTTCGTGTTTGGCCTTATCGTGTCGACACGAAACACGACACGATAACATGAATTGCCAACCCTAATTTGAATATATGATTTTCCATAATTCTCTCGGTTATTCCTTCTGCATAGTCATTACCTTATGAATGGATACATTCCTTCTAATGTTTATTTTCCTTTTCTTGTACCATGGGTCGGCTGTATAGGAGCCCAATTGTTTCTAGGTTTTGTCTATCTTTGTAGTTGTATATATTCACGTTGTGAACATTTTTAATAGTATGCAGCAATACACATTTATTCTAACATGGTCCAGAGCCAAATCTCTGGTAAACCAAAGCCTAGTTACTAGAATCTTACCCGCTGCACATTATTTTTTCAGTCCAAAAATGGCAAACGATGATGACAAAATAAAAAACGGCGATGGTGATGCAGCCAAAGTCGTTATTGATTCAATGTCCCCATATTTTTTCCACTCCGGAGATAATCCTAAGGATGTGTTTGTGAGAGATCCGCTTCATGATGACAATTATGGTGATTGGCTCGATGAGATGAGCAATGCCTTATACACCAAAAACAAAATAGGGTTCGCCAATAGTGATATTCCAATTCCAAAGGCAGGCTCGCCTAATTTACCAAACCGGAAACGTGCCAATGTCATGGTGAAGGGTTGGCTCACTGGAAGTATGGATGTTGAAGTTCGCCAAAGCGTAAAATTGAAGACTACCCGTGAGATTTGGACAGATTTTGATGGATGTTTCGACAAGGAAAGTGTGCCGCGTACATATGAGTTACTTTGCGTTGTTAGTCATGTGCGGTAAGATGGATCTTCCGTATCGACATATTATAGCAAACTTCGTAGAATTAGGGATAAAATGACATCGATCTCTACTGGTACAAATTGCTCTTGCGGCGGATGCTCGTGTAACACGCCAAAATCTTATGAGAGGAATGTAATCGTGATCGTTTGTATGACTTCTTGATGGGATTCGATGACGTTTTTTGTCTGATCAAAACACAAATACTCAATAATAGACCGATTCCTTCCCTCGGTGCTGCCTACCACCTCGTCTCCAAATACGAACAACATCGACACATCACTGCTACTCGTAAACCTCAAGTCGAGGCAACAACCTTTCAAACTTAGATGGAGAAATAGTCTGATGCAAAAAAATGCCAACCTAATCCCAATCATGACGGTTGCTATTGTACACATTGCGGAAAGATAAATCACACCTATGAGACATGTTTTGAACGCATAGGGTATCCTGCAGATCGGGGTCGTAAGGGCGGGAAAAATAAAAAAGGCTCTAGTAGCATTCGAGATAACCGTGATGGGGGCAGTCGCAACTAGAAGTCTCAGACAGCTCCTCCTCAAGCGAACCATGTTGATGGTGAACAGGGTCTTCATAATAATTTAACGACTAATCAATTGAATCATTTGGCCCAATTCCTAAGGACTAAGATCGATACACCTCAACAGTCCTGGGCACCAACATTCAACATGTCGGGTAAGTTACCTCTTATGAGGCCTTGGATTATTGATTCGGGTGCAACAGAACATATCACTTGTGATGAGGGAGTTTTAACCGACATTGTGGCAAATACTTGCGATTTTCTTGTCAAGATTCCGAATGGTAACATTGTGCCCGTTAAAAGCATTGGAAACACTCGTCTACCCATTCAACGAGTTCTTAATATCCCCACATTCCAATGCAATCTGATTTCTCTTAACAAATTGATTAATGATTTGAATTGTGCTCTCACATTTTTTGTGATTTTTGTGTATTACAAGACTTACCCTCGAGGAAGTTGATTGGCACAGGTAGGCACTGTGATGGTCTCTATTAAAGACCGAGGGTGTGGCTTTGTCAGTAAAGGCAGATTCGGTTTTGTGGCTCAAAAGTTTGGGTCATGCGTCCGATGAAAAGCTGCAACAAGTTGGTTCTTTAAAGGGTTTTAGATGAGATAACCAATTTTGTGATCCTTGTATGAGAGGAAAACAAACTCGTTTACCATTTTCTTCAAGTTCAATAAAAAGTAATCGTTGTTTCGAGTTATTGCATTGTGATATTTGTGGGGGGGGGGGGGGGAGGGGGTGGTTATAAAACTGCATCACTCACTAGGTCTCACTATTTTCTCTCCATTGTTGACAACTTTAGTCGGGGTGTTTAGATGTTCCTTGTTAAAAAAAAATTATATTGGGCACTCATTAATAAATTTCTGCAATATGGTGACAACTCAGTTTGGGTGTAAGGTTCAACGTATTCCTACGGACAATGGGTAGGAATTTTGGTCAACCCTTATGTCGAATTATTATAACACTTGTAGCATTCTTCTCGAGACTTCGTGCATGGACACCCCACAACAAAATGGAGCCGTAGAACGTAAGCATAGGCATATCCTTGAGGTAGCCGGGCATTGATATTTGAAGCTGGTCTTCCCATTGAATTTTTTTTGGGGGGGGGGGGTGGTGTGTACTCACAACAATATACATCATCAACTGTCTCCCGTCTTTTGCTATTTCACACAAAACTCTATATGAGATTTCTTGCGTGTTTTTGGTTACCCCGTTGTTGTACGTGCTTTTGATGGTTGATTCGGATGTGGACTATTTGTTAGCACGAGACAAACATGTATAATGATCGGGGGTTTATTACGTGTTTAGGGAGTATTTATGTGATGATCTTGATGATCTAAAGAAGAACAAGCAAGAACACAAGAAGTAGCTTCTTGGAGAAGCTAAAAGCTTGAGAGCTTTGGGAGAGTTTATTGCTTTGGGTTGGGTGATTTGGTGGAATGTGTAACTTGTGTACAAATGAGCCTCTTTTAGGCATTATATAGTGGTTTCTATGGGCTGCCCGCCCTTTACACGTGGCACGCCCTTATTGGACCCATCTTCTGCCCGAAAAGGTGATTTGATGGCGCATTTAATGCTAAACCGCCTCTGGTGCTCGTCCTCGCCGAGATGCCGAGGAGCTGAGCTACGGTGGTCGTCGGAGGACCATGTCGAGGAGTGTGATCGCCACGCTCCATGCTGTCTCCCAAGGCTTCAATACTTAGACTATTCTAGCTAAGATAGACATGTGCTCGCCCACACACTTGGGCGAGCAACTAACTAAAACAGGTGCTCGTCAACATCTTTGAGCGAGCACTTAAACATATTAAATACATCTGCTCCATTACATTTTCTTGGTCTTGTTGACTAGTCGTCGCACGACTTTGTTGACTGGTCCTCGCCACGTAAGCTGGTGACTAGGATTGACTTGTGAAAGATTGACTTCTTTGACTAGGTATAACATTTGCCCCCTGGTCACCTTTCTTCGTATTCGTAGAATGGTAAGGCGAGCAGTATGGTCGTCTCCTTGGATGGTGAAAATTGTTCTCGACAACACAATCAATTTTGAGATCTTGATGACGTGTGATGGAGGCGGTCGCCTCGTCTCCAGCGCCGAGCACGATTATCGAAGCAACTTTTCATAATGACGGATCTGACATGTGTCAGGCGCGTGAACGGCGCCCGAAATTTGAAATGCGCGCGTGGGGCGCGTGCCGACCTCAAAGGTCGCGCGTGGGGGCCACTTTCCGAACTCATTTTCGGAAATGACCCCAAATTTTTGGGAAAATTATGAATTTGACCCCGTTTTTTGCACATAGGTCCGTGCACAATTTTGCCTATAAATAGGCCCTTCATTTTCATAAGAACACTTTTCACTTTTGCCATTTTCGAATTTCCTCAAGCTTCCTTCCAAGCTTCTCTCTCAAGCTTTTCCGGCGAGTTTTGTGGTGGTTTTCGATCGATACAAAGGTAAATAACTCTCATTTCTTTCTTTAAAACTTCTTTCTCCCCCATTTCTTAAGAAAAAATGGAGTTTGGTGGCTTTGGTGGTGGTTTCGATGGTGGTTCCGACGGTGGTCCGCCGCCGTTGGTGGGTGGTTCTGAAAATTCCGGCGGCGGAGACCGTTTGGCCTTGGCTTTGATGGAGAGGGCATCCTCCTCGGACTCTAGGATCCACTCCCCTGAACCCATAAATGTTGGAGTCCGAAACCTAGGAAAGGCAGTGGTCGTCGACGTCGATGAGCTCGATGAATCCGACAGGGATGATGCCGGCAACGATGCCGAGGAGGGGGATGTCGAGGAGACTGACTCAGATTTGCGTGATCCGGATTTGAATCGAGGGGTGGGCGAACAGATAGAAACTGCCCAAGTCGAGGAGACCTTGACGAGGAGTCTCCGCGAGGACTTCGAGGAGGTTGTTCAGTATGCAGAGAGCATAAAGGATATTTTGAGTGGTAGGGAGAATTTGGATGGCGACGAGGTCTCTAGGGAGGCCTATTATAAATATTTCTGCGAATACCCTCCTCGAGAGACTCCTCGCCCGCATCGAGCAGCTTTCCGAACGATATACGAGGCGAGCAAATATGCGAGCAATGTCTCCTCGGCCCAGCTAGAGAATTCTCGAAAAAAGTATCAGTTGCCGGCCGATGTTTGCTTTTTTATTCCTCGCCCGGATGAGAGGGGCGACCAGCCGCCAGAGGGGATGGTCGCCGTCAACATCGGTATGATGGAGGCAGGGCTGAGGTTCCCCCTGCACCCCAGTATCTCAAACTTTCTACATTTCTTGAAGGTGGCCCCTTCTCAAATTTTGCCGAACGGTTGGTCGAACCTGATCGGCATTCTTACACTGTTCGGTCTGGTGGCGGTCGAGAACGAATGTCGCAACACATGGCTCAGTCCTAAGGAGATTAACTACCTCCTTCAGGCGGCCGAGACCGGAGAGAAGGTCGGCCATGGATACTATTATTTGAGGGGCCGTGATAATTTTAAGTTGGTTGAAGGGGTTCCCAACAAGATCAGAGATTGGAAAACCAACTGGTGGTGGGTAGCCGGGGACTGGAAAAGTCCAGTGAAGCCGGATGGCTCCTCTGATCGCATTTCCCTTGATACTGAGTATCAAAGAATTCGTGGTAAGTTATTTTTATTTCTGCTCGCTCTTTCTATACTGACTAACTCCTCGTTTTTGTAGGTGAACTTGCTCGCAAGAAGACTGCCGAACACCGTCTTACACCCCTCTTCCAATACCACATTTGCTGCGTTCTCAATCGTCGCTACCTGGAGAGGTCCTGTCGCTTCTTGAACAGGGAGTGTATGCGTGAGCGAGCAGGTCTCAGAGTACCTCCTCACCACTTCACTCGAGAGTTCCCTCCAGGTATCAACATATTTCTAAATTTTTTATGAATTTGCCAAGTTTTTGTGACATTACTCCTCGTAAATATTAACTTCTCGTCTTTCTTTCTTAGTAGTGGTTCCAGAGAGAGTTGTCACTTACCTTCCTCCATCCGTCGAAGTTGATCGCATAACATCTAGCAGGATGATGCAACAAGCGAGGATGCTGCGCGAGCGCAAGATAGTTGATGGCACTGGCAAGAAAAGGAAGGGGGCGGAGACCTCGGGGGCTCCACCTAAGAGAGTCGCTAGAACAACCCGAGGGGGTTCTTCTCGCCCACCTGCTGCCGAGCACAGGGTCTCGCCGAGGAGATCTCCTCCGCCGAGGGGTAGCTCGCCTCCCCCCACTCAGGTCGTATCCCCTCCTCCCCGAAGCATTCGGTCGCGAGAGACTGCAACGAGCTCGTCGGCCGGGGAGAGAGCTCTGGGAGACAACACACTTCTCGGCTGGGATGCCGCAAGGGTTGCCAGGTGAGCTTATTATCAATAGAGCTTTAGAATATTTTCAAGTATTCTTCTTTTTTTTTTTTTTTTTTTTCTAACTTCTCTTTATTCTTTAGGGTTGCCGAGAACTCGATCGTTGAGCCTTACAACGACAACCTCCTCGGCTTCTACCGGTCGCGGGATGCGTCCACTCAGGAACCTCTGGACCCGCTCGTCCAAAGGGTTATGAAGAATGTACCCCGGTCGCTGACGACCACGCTGCTCGACGAGGTGAACAACCAGAGCTCTCTGGAGAACGCGCGCCTGGCCGCCATCGATATGACCCGTGCCACATACACCCTCGAGAGGCTTGCGGTCCAGATCGCCGAGAGCCGCAAGGTCAGCGAGGAGAGGAGCGCGAGACTCACCCAAATGGCTAAGGCTAAAGCCATTGTTGAGAGGAAGGTGGTCGACCTCGAGGCAAAGTTGGCCGATTCTGAGGCCTAACTTGAGATGGTTCGAAAGAAGGATCAAGAAGATCTTCAAGAGATCGAACGTCTCCGTGCTCGCCTCCAGGCTGCCGAGGACGAGCTGAAAATGAAATGCGTCGAGGTAAACACTCTTCAGCATAAATCTGAAACTGATGAGGAAGAGCTGGCTACTCTTCGGCAAGAGCTGGTCGACCTGACCAATGAGCGAGATGAGACCAATGAGCTCGCTGGGGGGGTGGCCATGTTATCGGTGGCGCTTACTGCCCACGGGCTCATTCATCGATTATTGGAAGTTCATCCAGAAGTGGATGTGACTCCGCTCGGCGGATTTTTGGACGACCTCCTTATGAAGGAGAATCCTCAGCCGGAAACAGAACTCCCTCTGCTTCCTTTGATGGAATTGGGACTCCTGTTCCCTCGTCTTTTGGGTGTTCCGGTACTCTTCTCGAACCCTCCACAAGGCTCCCCACCTCAACAAGGCGAACAGGAAGCTCCTGCCGAGGAGGTTGTGAACGAGGAGGAAGTTGCCGGCGAGCAGGATGCTACTACCGAGGGGAATGCTGCAGAGACTTAGTTTCTCTTATTTTTTATTTTGTTTTTTAGGACTGCTCGGCCATTAAGGCCTCTTTTGTAATTTCAGCCTTTTAAGCCCTTTCAATGAATGAAACTTTTTGCTTATGATGTGTTCGTTTACTTTGTTTAATATTGAGTGATCGTCCTCGTTACTGCTTTTCGACTTATGTTATGATTAATTTCTGCAAGCATTTTTTAATAAGTACTTGTCTTTTTGAAACTCCTTTTATTGCGAGCATCTTTGCGGGAGAGTGCTCGTCTTTGCCTTGCGAGCATCTTTTAAGAAAGAGTGCTCGTCTTTGTCTTTTCGAGCATCTTTAAGAAAGAGTGCTCGTCTTTTAGAGTTAACCATTCGTCGGTTGAACTCTTTTTTGTTTGGTAGGTAGTGATCGTCGTCGCCACTACCTTGCGAGCATCGTTAAGAAAGAGTGCTCATCTTTGTTTTGCGAGCATCGTTAAGAAAGAGTGCTCGTCTTTTAGAGTTAACCATTCGTCGGTTTGAACTCTTTTTTGTTTGATAGGTAGTGGTTGTCGTCGCCACTACCTTGCGAGCATCGTTAAGAAAGAGTGCTCGTCTTTTGTTTCCTAGAAGGCTACGCAGAGCCTTGTCTAAAAATTCAAACTTATCTAACACTTGATGGAAATTTAAAACTTGTACTTGTATTGAAATGATGATTAGATACAAACTATACAAATATGAAAAAATTAAAAACTTACTGGTAATACTTCTTCAGCTTGACCGCGTTCCATGGGTACTTGCTCGGCTTGCCCTCCAGATCTTCTAGCTCGTACGATCCATTCAGGAGTGTGCGCGTTATTCGGTACGGACCCTCCCTAGTCGGGCCAAGTATGCCGATGGACTGCTCCGTCGCCCTCTGAAGTACGAGCTGGCCGATAGTGAATTGGCGAGCACGTACTTTGGTGTTGTAATAGCGCTCTGACCTTTGCTTGTAGACCACGTTCTTCTCGTCCGCTGTTAGCCTTCGCTCTTCTAGGAAGTCCAAGTCGGAGAGCTGTGCATCGTTATTCAACTGCTCGTCATAATTTACTACTCGAAAAGTTGGGACCTGCCCCTCTGCTGGTATGACAGCTTCGGTTCCGAACGCGAGCGCGAACGGAGTTTCACCAGTAGAATTCCTCGTGGTCGTCCGATATGCCCACAGAACCATGTGCAGCTCGTCCGCCCGTTTGCCCTTCAATCCATCTAGCTTAGCTTTCAAGGTGTGCTTGATGATTTTGTTGATTGCCTCTACTTGACCATTCGATTGTGGATGATAGGGTGTTGAATTTTTTTTCTTGATGTTCCACTCTGAGCAGAAATCCAGCATGTCTTGACTTGTGAATTGACGTCCGTTGTCCGTCACTATCGCTCGTGGTAGGCCGAACCTGCAAATTATGTTTTTCCATATGAAACTTGTCATCTGGGCCGTTGTGATGGTCTTCAATGCCTTCGCTTCGGTCCACTTGGTGAAGTAATCGACTGCTACGACTACGAAAGTTACCCCTCCGACGCCAGGTGGGAAAGGTCCAATGATGTCGATGCCCCACTTTGCGAAGGGCCAAGAACTGTAGACGGAGATGAGCTCGTCTGGAGGTGAGTGAATAGCGGGTGAAAAAGCTTGACATCTCTTGCACGCCTGGGCGTAATGAATTGCATCCTTCTTCAGTGTTGGCCAAAAATAGCCTTGCCTCATGATTTTTAACGCGAGCGCTTGCCCCCCTGTATGATTTCCACATGATCCATCGTGGATTTCGTACATGACGATCTTCGCTTCATCTTCCCCGAGGCATTTCAATAAAGGCATTGAAAAACCCCGTTTGTACAGCTGGTCGCCAATAACAGTGTACCTTGCGGACCTGAGCTGCAACCTGGTCGCTTTCACTTTGTCCCCCGGGAGCTCGCCGGTCTTGATGTACTTGATGATCGGCGATCTCCAGTCCTCGTCGCTGGTCGCTTCAACCTGCAAAATCTGACCTCTGTTCACCGATGGGGAAGAAATTTTAGTGATGGTCGCTTCTGAAAATATTGCCTCCCCCTCTGAAGTGGCCAGCCGAGCTAACGCATCTGCTTGCGTATTGTCCTCCCTAGGGATTTGCTCGATGTGGAATTGATCAAATTGCTCGAGTAATCCTTTCACTAGCTCTTGATACTTTATCATTTGATCGCCGCGAGCCTCGTAGTCGCCCGTTATTTGACATACAACCAGCTGAGAGTCAGAATTTTTTTTCAGTTTTCTGGCGCCCACGGCCATAGCCATCTTGATTCCTGCAACCAGAGCCTCGTACTCTGCTTCGTTGTTGGTCGCCCGATACTCGAACTCGATCGCCGAAGCAAACGTCTGTCGGGTTGGGCTGGTGAGGACGATTCCTGCCCCTGCTTTGGTGCTCGTCGATGAGCCATCGACGAACTGTGTCCAAGGAAGTTCGATTCCCTCGTCCACTTTTTCCGGGAAAGTGAGCTCTACTATGAATTCTGCCAGCACTTGTCCCTTGATTGCCGTTCTAGGTGCATAGGTGAGCCCAAATTGCCCTATTTCCACCGACCATTTCAAAAGTCTTCCAGTGGTATCCGGACGATGCAGTGCTCGTCGGAGTGGAAAGGTTGTAAGGACGACCACCTCGTGGTCGAACAGGTACTGCCTTAATTTTCTGACACTCATGACCAGTGCGTATGCCAATTTTTCCATTGGAGTGTATCTCAACTCCGCATCTCTCAATGTTTGACTTACGTAGTAGATAGGCAGATGTGTGCTCCCCTCAGCTCGGACGAGCACTGAACTGATCGCACAGTCAGTGGCCGCCAAGTATAGATATAAAATTTCGCCGGGAACTGGCTTTGATATGATCTTGGGATCCGATAGATATTCTTTTAACTTCTCGAAAGCTTTCTCACACTCATCGGTCCATTCGAACTTCCCTTTTTTCAGAGCATCGAAAAAAGGTTTGCAACGATCGCCCGTTCGTGCAATAAATCTGTTCAGCGATGCAAGACATCCTGTTAACCTCTGTACTTCCTTCACGTTCCTTGGGCTTTGCATGTTAATGACTGCTTGAATTTTACTCGGATTCGCCTCGATGCCCCGCTGGCTAACCAAGTGCCCCAGAAATTTTCCTGAGCTAACACCAAAACTGCATTTTTTCGGATTTAACTTCATGTTGTATTCTTTCAGTATATCGAACGTCATGGCGAGGTGGTGTAGGTGATCCTCTTTCCGCAAGCTTTTGACAACGATGTCGTCGATATAGACCTCCACCATCTCGCCGATGTGTTTCTCAAACATCTTATTTACCAGTCTTTGGTATGTTGCCCCCGCGTTTTTCAAACCGAAAGGCATTCTCTTCCAGCTATACATATCGGTGGCCGTCATGAAGGCCGTATGTCGCTGGTCGTCAGGATGCATCGCTATGTGATGGTAGCCCGCGAAAGCATCCATGAAAGTTAACATCTCGTGCCCCGCTGTGTTGTCTACCAGGTGATCAATGTGGGGCATCGGAAAGTGATCTTTTGGACAGGCATCGTTTAGATCTGTGAAGTCTATACACAATCTCCACGACCCGGTCGTCTTTTTGACGAGCACTGGATTGGCCAACCACTCGGGATCAGTTCCAGTTTTCTCGATTAATTTATTGTCGATCAATTTCTTGACTTCGACCGCCAAAGCCGCATATTTATCAGGCCCAAATTTCCTTCGTTTTTGGGTGATAGGTCTCCTTGCTGGATCAATATTCAATCTGTGGCAGGCATGATTCGTGGGAATGCCCACCATATCCTCGTGCGACCAGGCGAATGCACCGATGTTTTCTTTCAAAAATGCGACCATGTCTGACCGCAAATGTTGTGGTAAATTCGAACCAATGAATACCTCGAGTTCTGGACGAGCTTCGTTTAAATGGATGGTTTCAAGGTCCTCCGCTGAAGTTGCCCGTTCTTTAGGCTCCTTCCAACGAGGATCCTCGATTCCGAACTCTGGCTCAAAGCCTAACCTAGGCTCCAGATCTGGAAAGTTTTCTGGAAACTGGTCGTCGGGGAGCTGGTCGCCCGAGACTGTCTGCTCGTCGATCTCCATTGGGGTGTGGTCGTCCACTTCCATGGAGGCGTGCTCGTTCGCCTCCACTTGGTGGTCGTCGGAACTACGACTGCACTCCCCAACTTCAATCTTTCTGTACTTGCTAGGAAGACCCTCCAAGTAATTCATTTGTTGATTTTGTGTTTGACACTCAATATACTGGCCAATCATAGTACTTTCCTTAGAATGACGCTTCGCAAAACGGACGAGACTCTCCCTCGCCCGCGTCTGTTCGCCCTTGACGGTTATAACTCCCGCCGGGGTCGGAAACTTTACACAGTAATAAAAGGTAGAAACGGCCGCCTTGAACTCGTTGAAGAAAGGTCGGCCGAGGAAAGCATTGTAGGATGATGGCATATCTACGATCATAAAGTCGAGCTGCCGAGTGTGATGTATTGCTGGCTCTTTTGATGATACCAGCTCCAGGGATAGTCTGATTTTCCCAATGGGATGGCTGTGCGTATCCCCAAAACCTACGATTATATCATCGCAAGGCTCAACGTATTCCAGATATCCACCGAGAGCATCCAAAGTATGCTTGAAAAGGATGTTGGTGTATGCCCCGGTGTCGACCATCAGGCGATGGACGTTGGTTCCCATAATCTTCCCCGTGATGACCAAAGCGTCATTGTTTGGGTGCACCACGCCGTTCAGGTCGTCGTCCGAGAAAAGGATTTGGTGAGATAGAGGCTTCTCGGCAGTCGGAGCGACGCACACCTGATGGACATTGTTCAGTGCTCGCTGCTCGCTCTGAGCCCGGCGAACAGATAGCTCTTTCCCAGATTGGGTTCCTCCCAAAGGGCCTTCTATAACCAGACAGGCTCCCACGTTATCAATGTCGTTGCCAGGATTCTGTGGCATGGGAGGAGTCAGCTTGGGACGATTCAGTTGTTGGCGCAGGTCGTCGCTGTCGTCGCGACGTTTCTTCCCCCTGTTGTCGCCATTTCCGAGAGGCTTGATGAACTGGGCGAGCTTGCCCTCATTGTACAGCTTGAAAAGGTTTCTCACCAAGTCTCGGCACCCATTGGTGTGGTGGCCGATGGAGTTGTGGTAGTCGCAGAATTTGCTACCATCTAGGTTTTCGTCGCTTATATGCATTGGCTTTGCCTGGGGGAGCAGATTCTTTCCCCTGACTGCATTAAAAATGCCCCTGGGATCAAGAGAGAGAGATTCTCTGAACTGGATGATCTCAGGAGACTCCTCGAAAGGCCTGAAGTTCGCTGGGCGAGCACTGCCAGCTTGAGTGGTCGCCTTCTTGGGCTGGGACGACTCCCCAGTGTTTGCATTCTTTTTGGGCCAGACCCTCTTGGACGCCTCAGGCTGCTCGTTAGCCTTGGCGGCGTCCATGATTTTCTCCATTTGGATGAAGTTCCCAGCCCTCGTGCGGAAGTCCGCATAAGAACTGGGAAAAGTAAGATGGATAGATTCCCAAAGCTTGGTACCTATCCTTAGACCGGAAACGGCTGAAATCAGCTTCGTCTCATCGTTCACGGCCTCCCCATCGATCACCAGCCTATCGAAGCGCTCGATGAAGTCCTTGCCTGACTCATTTATAGATTGGCGAACGTTTGCCAAACGTTGCTTTGAGGCTGGGCGAGCAGCAATAGACTCGTAGTAGGTCAGAAAGAGTTGTCCCAGCTCAAGGAATGAGGTGACCGATCCGGGACTCAAAGTTGTGTACCATCGATGAGCCCAGTCTCCCAAAGTTAGGGAGAAGTTTCTGCATTGGGTGGCGTCCGTTGCCCCGATTGAGGCCATGTAGTTGGAGTACTTGGACAAGTGTACTCTGGGGTCGGATGCGCCATCGTATGCCGCCATGAAGGGCATTTGAACCTTTCTTTGAATGGGGGCGGTAAGAATTGCAACACTTAGTGGAGGTGCGGGCAGAGTGATTGGTGGTGTGGTCCCTTGCTTCGAGGCGACCACCTCTGCTCGCAGAGCGTCCATCTCCTGCTTCATCAATTTTTGAGTAGCGAGGAACTGGGCGATTTGCCCCTCCTCGGCGGTCTGTGGCTTGGGGACGACGTCCTCGTCGCGTCGACTCCCTTGGGATGCGGCTGGGCGATCATCATGACGTGATCGCCTGGGAGAGTGCCTGTCAGAATGATGGCTGCGATAACTCTTCGCCGGAGCTCGCGAACCCTTCCCTGGTCCCACTCGATCAAGAGCTGAGACTCTGTCACCCTGATCTCTCTTATCAGCGTGATCTCGGTGGTGGTCGGCTCTGCCTGGTCGGCCATCCCCATTGAAGGGCACTCGGCGAGGAGCCCTTCTATCTTTGTCATCCATCCGGTTGAAAACCGAATTTCTGTGTCGCGAGTCTCCCGTGTGGCTATTGTGGGAGTGCTCGGCAACTTTGCTTTTGCCTTTGTCTTGGCGAACGGGGTGTGAGTGATAGGAGCGGTCGTCCTCCTCATTCCCCTTGGCTTTGCGAGCTCTGTCGAAGGCCTGATCCTTGGCCTTCTCAAGCTCTTCCTTCTCATTCTACCTCCTCTTCTCCATGAGGAAGTCAGAAAAGTCTTTCAAGTGTTGGGGATCTTTCAAAATGTCCCCTACGTTCAAGTTTGCAAACGGATTTACCGGCGTCGGAAGGGGTTCGTTCCCTCCGGACGGTAAGATTCCGTCATGTGGAGTATGGTGAGACATCGTTTAAAGAGTGTCTCTGGGGATTATTACAAAGATATGACTGTTCTTAAGCTTTCGACGCTTAAAAACGAAAGATTAGAGTTCTTACGCAGAAGAACGTGCTATTACAACTACTTAGAAGTAAGTAACAACAACTTAAAGCTTAAAAACAAGTTACACGGAGATCAAACTCCAAAATATGTCTCGAATATCGCAAATATTCAAGAACACGAAGAACACGGAAATACGTAAACAAAGCTTTAAAAGGTGGAACTACCGATTAAAAACCTGAAAACAGAGTTTGCAAACCGATCGCTCGATGATCGGTCGAAACTAAGAGTGATGAACACGTGAAAGGACCCCTCCTTCTAGCGCCAAATGTTGTACGTGCTTTTGATGGTTGATTCGGATGTGGACTATTTGTTAGCACGAGACAAACATGTATAATGATCGGGGGTTTATTACGTGTTTAGGGAGTATTTATGTGATGATCTTGATGATCTAAAGAAGAACAAGCAAGAACACAAGAAGTAGCTTCTTGGAGAAGCTAAAAGCTTGAGAGCTTTGGGAGAGTTTATTGCTTTGGGTTGGGTGATTTGGTGGAATGTGTAACTTGTGTACAAATGAGCCTCTTTTAGGCATTATATAGTGGTTTCTAGGGGCTGCCCGCCCTTTACACGTGGCACGCCCTTATTGGACCCATCTTCTGCCCGAAAAGGTGATTTGATGGCGCATTTAATGCTAAACCGCCTCTGGTGCTCGTCCTCACCGAGATGCCGAGGAGCTGAGCTACGGTGGTCGCCGGAGGACCATGTCGAGGAGTGTGATCGCCACGCTCCATGCTGTCTCCCAAGGCTTCAATACTTAGACTATTCTAGCTAAGATAGACATGTGCTCGCCCACACACTTGGGCGAGCAACTAACTAAAACAGGTGCTCGTCAACATCTTTGAGCGAGCACTTAAACATATTAAATACATCTGCTCTATTACATTTTCTTGGTCTTGTTGACTAGTCGTCGCACGACTTTGTTGACTGGTCCTCGCCACGTAAGCTGGTGACTAGGATTGACTTGTCAAAGATTGACTTCTTTGACTAGGTATAACACCCGTGTATGAATATAACAACAAACACAAAGAAAAATTTATCGAAATGAGGAGTCCTACCATATTCGTTAGATATCCAATTCGTAAAAAAAGATACCGTGTGTTTGATCTTTGGACGCAGAGATTTTCTACATCCCAGGACGTCAGTTTCTTTGAGGATATTTTTCCATTCAAAACTGAGGTTGAGAGCATGTCGTTTCAAGAGGTTGTTGACATGGCTCTACGCTTGGTTTTAGGACTGAGTCATAATGGTACGAATTCCCCTCTCCAATCCCGACAACACATCCGCAATATTGATCAAAATAGCCAGCAGGAACTTGCCAATAATGACCAAAATTTTGGGTTGGATGAAGGTGTACGTGACCTTGATACACTTGAACATGTTAACCCACGGTCCGAGGATGTTGTGTCTGATCCCACACCTGTTGTTGTAACGATTGAACAACCCACGACTCATGAATTTTCCACTCGGGCAATCTAGCGAATTAAAAAACATCCCAAACATCTGAACGCCTTCAAAATTGACTTGCTACCATTGGTCGAACATTCACAACCCGTCGCAAACTCGGTAACCTCACCGGTATATCCTCTATCTCATTTCATCAATTATGAAAAGTTTTCACCCTCTCATAAGGCCTTCTTAGCAGCCATCACTTCACGTGATGAGCCAAAATATTTTTCACGGGCTGTCAAGGATACGTTGTGGAGAGAGGTTATGCAAAAAGAAATTCAAACCTTGGAGGATAACGTCACATGGAATTAGTTGATCCTCCACTTGGGAAGAAACATTTTGACTCTAAGTGGTTCTATAAGATCAAATACAAACCTACAGAGGAAATAGAGCGCTACAAGGCTCGGTTAGTGGCAAAAGGTTTCACCGAAATCGAAGGCATTGATTTCCATGAAACCTTCACCCCTGTTGCAAAGCTCGTCACGGTTTGTTGCCGTAAAGAAAAATTGGTATTTGCACCATTTGTACGTGAATAACGACTTCTTGCATAGGGATCTCTATGAAGAGGGTATACATGTGAGTACCACAAGGTTTTTGTAAAGATGGTGACATGAGGGTCTGCAAGTTGCAAAAGTCGCTTTATGGGTTACGACAAGCCTCGAGAAATTGGTACCACAAGTTCACTCAAGCCCTTGGGGCCATCTACTTTCGCCAATCTCGTGTCGACCATTCCTATTCATTTTTCGTAAAGGTACTCCTTACGTTTCCACATTAATCTACGTTGCCGATGTATTATTGGTCAGAAATGATATTGCACACATCGAAAGCGTTAAACATTATCTGCATGAAAAATTTAGCATCAAGGATTTGGGCCCCTTGAAATATATTCTCGACATCGAAGTGGCTAGATCCCCTATTGGTTTTGTGCTTAGCCAACGAAAATATGCCCTCGACATTCTTGAGGACAACGGTTTTCAAGCAGGACGTCCGAGTACTTTTCCAATGGAGCAGAATTTGAAATTGAGGCTAGATGATGACACTCCATTCGTTGATGCTTCTCAATACAGAAGGGTGGAATATATGATTCTGAATATATGATTTACCATAATTCTCTCGGTTATTCCTTCTGCATAGTCATTACCTTATGAATAAATACATTCCTTTTGATGTTTGTTTTTCTTTTCTTGTACCATGGGCAGACTGTATAGGAGCCCAATTGTTTCTAGGTTTTGTCTATCTTTGTAGTTGTATATATTCACGTTGTGAACATTGTTAATAGAATGCAGCAATACATATTTATTCTAACAGATAGTTGACTGGATGGATTAATACAAAACATAACAATTATTGTTGTACGTACTCTAACAAACCGGTAATATATGCTATATATGTATATACCTGATCAGAATATATATATAAAATTATATCTTTAACGGATATCTTATATATCTTCTCCAAGACTACAATATACTCCCTCCATCCATGAAAAGTAGTCCCATTAGAGTGGGGCACATGTTTTAAGAAACATGTAGATAAAGTAAGGGTATTGTAGGGTATTGTGGGGTCCATTGTGAATAAAGTGATTGTTTGTAAATAAAGTTGATGTCAATTTGAGTAATTAAGTGATGGTTGAAGGGTGATAGTTTCAAAAAAGGGTATGTGACTACATTTTGTGGACAAAGAATATAGGGCAAATGGGACTACTTTTCATGGACGGAGGGAGTATATATAACTGATTTTACGAAATTGATGGAGTGAACGCATGCATCTCTAGAGTAATACCTAACTTATATATATATATATATATATATATATATATATATATATATATTTAAACCCTATCTAGCTTCCACTACAAGTATACATTTATTAATTAAACTCTAGCTCCATAAGTTTTCTTTTGATCATTTTCATTCATTCATTCAACTAACAAGTTTCCTTTTCAATTTAATTCATCGGATCAATTACTAAGAATGAGTGAATATGGCGATGGGGTTGAATGGATTAGGGGTTCAATGATCAAAGGTAGTTTCAGATGTGTTTATTTCGCAACCCTCAACAATTCGGCATCAAAATACACTTGTTTCCCGTTGGCGATGGCAGTCAAATCTGTAGAGTATTCGGTTTCAAGTTCAATCTAGAAGGAGAAGGAGGTCCTGAGAAACTTGAAAGGGTGCCCTAATTATATAATCGAGTGTTTCGAGGAGGAGAAGATGATGGGCGCCAACGGGGAAATGACGTATAATCTGTTATTGGAGTACTCGTTGGATGGAAGTTTGGGCGATAGAATTAAGAAAAGGGGAAGACGTGGTTTGTCGGAAATGGAGGCTTAGGTGTACGCTAGGTCGATTCTGAGAGGATTAAAGCATATTCATGAGTTAGGGTTTGTTCACTGCGACTTGAAACCTAATAATATCCTGCTGGTTGAATTAGGAAGAAAAAGGGATTTCATGAGGGCCAAGATTGCAAATTTTGGTTTAACCAAAAATTGCCCCCCCCCCCACGAGAACATGGAAGGGGTCCAAGGGGTACCTCCCCCCTGAGGCTATGATGACTTTTGTGCAACAGACGCCCACTGATATTTGGGCTCTTGGGTGTATTGTGGTGGAGATGCTTACTAGAAAAACCATTTTTGTTAAAGGGGAAAATAAGTTGGAAACTCTTGCAGATATTGGGCTAGGACTTGAGCAGGTTAGGATTCCAAAGGAGGTTTCCGACGACACGAGGGCATTTCTCGCCCGTTGTTTTGTCACGAAACCCGAGCTCAGATGGACTGCTGATGAGCCCTTATCTCATATGTTTCTATAAGGCATTCCTGATGATCATGTCGACATTGCAGGATCCACGACTCTAATTCATAATAATGAGCATACTAATTGTGCCTCATCTATATTAGGTGACAATAGTACTGGTGAGTGGCAACTCGTCCAGCCAAATAGACGACAACGATTAGACTAGGCCAGCTGATTGATTAAAAGAAAGAAAATATATACTCCCTTCGTCCATTCAAAACTTACTCATTTCATTTTTTTGCAACACTCATTCCTTATTCAATTTGTAAAATGTAAATGGACTAGTTTCAGATTATAAACGGAAGGAGTATATATGATCCAATTAGTTTTTTTTTTATTTAAATTATGTTTAACAAAAAATATTTTAATTATAGTTGGAATAAAAATCTATACTTGAAATTTTTTAGGACCTACTGTGCCGTGCTTTCTTGTAATAATCTTCACTTTCCCTACAAGTCCAAACAATGTATAAAGAAATACGTAATTTTAAATTCTTCACCGTTGCATAAATATGTCACAAAGACTTGCATGAGACACACAATGAGACCGTTAAAAAATTAATTAGTTCAAATAAACCTTCAAATATTTTAAATTGTTTAAGCGTACGTCTTGCACATATTTTAAAGTGTTCAATTCAATTGTGATAAATATTCTCATGGTCATAAATTTCAAATGAGACATGTAAGGAGTTAAAATTAAATAATGTACTTCGTTAAATTGATTAATTTGATATATGTACATGTGTCAAGTGTACAAAAATATCATACTCTCGGTTGTTTCAGGACTAAGGTGGTGTTTGGTTAGAATTTGTGGTGGATTGAATTGAGATTAAGATTGAAAAAAGTGGATTTGGATAACTCCTATGAATAGTAATTATGTTTAAATTGTGTTTGGATAGAGATTGAGAAGTATGAGTGGATGTAGTTTTATGTCAAATAAAAACTTATTTTGTAATGATATCCTTTGACAACATCATGCCAAATTCGAAATGTAAATTTTCTCTCTCTTCAACTCCCTAGGGCTTACACACCTGAACAATAATCATTACCATTCCGTCGGAATTTTCCAGATTCTGATACAATGCTGCTTCTGGGCGGATCTCGAAAATACTCAAGTACAGTATGCCTTGTAAGTCCAACAACACCAAGATTGGTGGTTGATGCAGCCGATATGGCTATTTTAACCGTGTTTGGGGGCTTATCTTCGATACTACCCAAAAAACCTTCTCTCATTTTGCTTTGACTTGTCGTACCACAACCCTCTCGAGAGAACAAACAATGGCAGAAGAACTCAATACCCAACTTATCAATTTCTCGTTGTCTGAAGCGGAAGGATCAGAGATGATTGTCCCACCGAGAGCTATGGTAGAGCTGAAACATCTCCATGCCGGAAGATTCACCAGCAGGAAACCGATGGGAACGATGATGAAGAAAATATGGAAGCTTGAAGGCACACTTAAAGTGTCCCAGGTTGGAGAAGGACTCTATGTCTTCGATTTCGAGCAAAGATGGGAACTCAATAGGGCACACTACTAACAACCATGGTCCTTCAACAACACATCTCTAATCCTCAAGAAACTAAAAGGGAACGAGAGAGCTATGTATCTGAACTTCACTGAGGTTCCCCTGTGGGTGCAGATGCATGGCTTACCCCTGAATACAATGTCCGTGGAATAAGGCGAAGGTCTGGGTGCAATGAGTGGCCCAGTATTGGTATTAGACGGACCACCGGAGGAAGAGTGTGGGGAAGATGCCTACGGGTGAGAGTCCAAGTGGATATCTTGCAGCCTCTAAATAGGGGCACGATAATCAGGGCTGAAGGGGAGAGGTGGACCATTGCTTTTAGGTATGAAAAAATTACTGATTTTTATTTTGTATGTGGAAGATTAACATATGTTTCAAAAGAATGCCCTAAGGCTTTTACAAAGGGCGAAAAAATAGGGAAACAGAGGATACAGTTCTTCCCATGGCTTAAAGCAGATGGCCATAAGGGTCTGACGGAAAAGGAGTTCCAAGAGTTCAATAGGAACATGGAAGAGGCGGTGAAGAAACAGACTCAAGCTCAGAAAGAAAAGGCTCCACAACCGAGCACAGCTACCCGCTCCCAACCGAGAACGGGTACCCAACCCCAAGCCAAAGAAAGAACGCTGGGGATATGGAAGGATACAGAAAAGAGGAGAACTACCCAACGCACAATCATCCCAGAAGTGGCTACAACTACAAAAGACTACGCCAATGCCTTTGGGAACAACATACAATATGCGGCTTATATGAATTCCCTCCCTAAATTGGGGATCAAAATGCCAGATTTGAGCTACGACATGAAGAGCCATGCAATGCATTTCATGGGAACAACTCCAACCTCCTATTACTAGTAACTTTTTGGAGCCCTGAACCTAAACTCGGTGCCACAAAAGCAAATTCTTGTAACTGCAGAGGAAGCACCACAAACAAAGGAAATGATCCAAAGGGAAAGAGCCAGAAGACTCCAGCCAAGCCAAGCAAGAAAAGAGTGAGACACGCGAAGGGTGCAGAGGAAAAAAAGGACACGAAGGAGACTCAAACGAGGGGAAGAAAACAAAGAGTGATGAGGACCTCGGAGACACAGAAGACACGGCGGGTGCTGGTGTGAACTAGAACTGCCACACACCATGATCGTCATTGTTTGGAATGCTAGGGGTTTGCGGGGGCGCCAAGCATTCCAAAAATTCAGCTTCTGGTGAAGGAGTAAAAACCCGGTGTGTTTTATGTTACTGAATCGAAAACTTATGTTGCAATGGGTAGGAGATGGAAATGTAGTTTTACTTTGAAGTTTGTTTAGGAGTCGATGTTGTTGGAAATAGTGGTGGTTTGTTGCTTTTTGCTAATGATCATATTGGTGTTCACTTGTGCTCTTATTCAAAGGGCATATTGATTTCTTAAAGAAACAAGGTTCCTTTAGTTGGTGGTTTACTGGTTTTTATGGACATCCAAATACCTCACTCAGAAAATTCTCTTGGGATCTACTTAGAAAAATACATAGATCGCACGATGGGTGGGGGGAGGGGGGGACTTAATTGAAGTTCTGGGGCTCAATGAGATAAAGGGGGTGTGTGTGTAGATAGAACTCGGTCTTTCTCCCAAATTGAGAATTTCATAAATGTTCTTGGGGATGTGCAACTTTAAGACATAAAAGCAGGGGGCCCCTTCTTTACGTGGTGTAATAAGAGAAGGGGAATTGAATGTACATATGAGAGATTGGATAGATTTGTGGAAAATGATGAGTGGCTCGCCTTATTTCCTTCGATGGAGGCCAGGAATCTAAACTTCTACTCGTACGATCACAGACTAGTACGAATAAACACAACTCCAGAGGTCGGAACAATGGCTAAGGATACAAAGCGAGTAAGGCACTCTGAGAGAGCCTGGACACTTGAACCAGATTTTCACCAAAGAGTGGAGAAAGCCTGGGGAAAATCAGCTATTGAGGTAAATCTAATTGAGAGGATGGAGGTAAAGAATGTTGATCTGAGGGTATGGGAAAAAAATAAGGTAGGGGACCTACCTAGACGAATCATTCAATGTAGAAGTCATATTGAAGATTTGCAGAACACTGAAGAGAGAGGATGGAACTCTATGGCCATCACCATAGCGGAAGCACAACTGGAGAAGATGTTATCACAACATGAAATGTGGTGGCAACAAAGGGCAAAAAATGCATGGATTGTAGATGGAGACCGAAATACAAACTATTTCCACAAACAAGCAACAAGAAGGCAGATGAATAGTCAAATTCTAGGACTAAATGACAAGGAAGGAAAGTGGTGTACTAGCCTGGAGGACATTACGAATAAAATTATAGATTTATATGGGGAGTTGTTCACTACCACATCCCCAACAGAAACCGATATAGAAAGAGTAGTTGGGCTATGTCTGAGAGGTATTTCAAAGGCACATGAACAAATCTTGAACAGGGACTTCAACGTACATGAGGTTAAGAAGACAACTTTCGAATTGAGTTTGATTAAGGCGCCAAGCCCGGATGGCATGCCGATTGAATTTTATCAGAAATATTGAGGTTTTGTGGGTCAAGAAGTTACTACACAGATCTTAGAAGTGCTGAATGGGCGTAAAAGTTCGGAGGAATGGAACCACACCGTCATCACACTCATCCCAAAAATTAACGGACCGAGAGAAGTCAATGATTATAAGCCAATTAGCCTGACTAATGTGTGTTATCGCATTTTAGCAAAAAACAATGTGCAATAGGCAGAAAACAGTGATGGGGAGCACGATTAATGAATTCCAAAGTGCTTTCACTCCGGGAAGACTCATATCAGATAACGTAATTGTAGGCTTCAAGCGTATGCATTGGATTAGGCAAAATAAAAGTACAAAAGGATACGCTGCACTTAAGCTGTATATGTCCAAGACGTACGACCGCATTGAATGGTCGTATTTGAAAGCAGTTCTTATGAAGACGAGTTTCAACAATAAGTGGGTTGATTTGATAATGAATTGTGTTTGCACAACATCATATTCTTTTAAGGTTAATGGAGAAATGAGAGGATGGATACAACCCTCGCGAGACATTAAGCAAGGGGACCCCTTGTTCCCTTTACTCTTCATTTTGTACGCACAAGGTCTCTCAATGGTATTGAATGATCTTACACAAAGAAGACAAATTACAGGAGTCCGGGTGGCAAGAGGGGCCCCTCATATCACCCACCTACTCTTTGCCGATGATAGTCTCCTTTTTCTACAAGCGGATGAACAAGAGGGACTTAATTTGAAACTGGGACTATAAAAGGTTCGAGAAGGCATCGGGACATCTTATTAATTATGAAAAGTCTTCTATTACTTTCATCCCAAACACGGAACAAGACACTAGGGTGTCGATCAAAGACCATCTGGGAATACGCATGAGCCAAGGTCATGACTTTTATTTGGGGTTGCCCACATTCTCGCTGCGGGTGAAGAGGCTCCAATTTGTGTATCTTAAAGATAGAGTTGCAAACAAGTTATTGAGTTGGAAAGTGAAAAATTTCTTAGAGGATGGCAAGGAAGTTTTAATAAAAGTGGTTATTCAGGCCATTCCCACCTACGCTATGGCTTGTTTCAGAATTCTAGCTACGATTTGCAAAGAAATTGAGAAAATGTGCGCTCAATTTTGGTGGGGGAGAAATGAGGGAGGGAACTCAATGTACTGGAAAAAGTGGAGGGATATATGCGCCCCAAAAGAAGAAGGTGGAATGGGCTTAAGGATGATGAAGGCTTTTAACAAGGCCTTGTTGGCAAAACAATTATGGAGGCTGATCTCACACCCTTACTCGCTTACTTCAAGAGTCTTAAAAGCTCGATATTTAAAACATGAGGACGTTATGGAGGCAGAGTTGGGGTCGAATCCCTCGTACATTTGGAGATCACTCATGTGGAGTAGCGATCTCGTGGAGGAGGGTTTGTACTGGAGAGTGGGGGATGGGACCACCATAAAGCTATTCAAACACACGTGGGTCCAGGGCTTTAATGAGGGGCAATTTTTTTTTCTAGAATCTATTGTGCATCAAACGTAGACCGCTTCATCAAAGACAACGGAGATTGGAATGAAAATCTGGTTAGAGAGGCATTTCTACCAATAGAAGTTGAAGCAATCCTTCACACACTTGTGGGGGGGGGGGGGAAGCACGAAGATAGACCGTATTGGAAGATGGAAACGAAAGGGGAATACATAGTAAAATCGGGATATAAATTGGCACGATGCTCAATGAGGAAAAACAAGAAATCAAATGAAGGACCAAGTGAAAACACAATGGGGGATTATTGGGGGAAAATCTGGAAATTAAACCCTCCCCAAAAAATCCGTATCTTTGCTTGGAAGGTGGCATGGAGATCATCGCGATTGAAGGAAATCTGGCCAATCACCACGTCCCGACACATCCTCATTGTTTCCTATGTGGTGCACATATAGCTACTACGGTACATGCCCGTTTTATTTGTCCTCTTATTAAACATATTTGGAAAAATTGTGGCATGTGGAGGATCATTAAAAATGGAAAAAACCTAGACGCAATTGATTTATTGTCAAGGTTATGGGGGAATGATGACGGGATATCAATGGAGGAAGTCTTTACAATAATGTGGGGGCATATGGAGGGAGAGATGTGGAATTAAAAGTGGGGATACTGAGAATAGAAGGATCCATAGTAGTAGGGTCTTCTCTAACATGGATTGGGCACATACTTTTTTGGCAAATTTCCAGCAAGCAAAGGACATAACAGTGTATATCGGAGGCGCAACCCATGCAATTTCAATAGAGGGTGAGGAGAATGATGATCATAATTGTTGGGATATGAATCCTAGAACAAGTCCTACATGATGATTAAAAGATGAAGTTTTGATAAGCCAAAAGTAGTTTGAATATTTTCTAAGTGTTGACTAATCTAGTCTAGTTGAGTTGAAGTCATCTTGAACAGACCAGTAGAGTTCACATGAAAGACAAGTATTGTTTTCTTATTAAAAGATAAGTACGATTTATAAGTACTTCATATATGTTTATATTAACTGTAAGATTGTTATTGAGCTATAATAAATGTATAGAGCTCATGATTTTCGTATGTAATAAATAGATTCATTGTATAGATAATAAGTTGACTAAGCTGAATTAGAAAAGCTTAATGTAATGTAATAGTCTTGTTAGGATTAGTATAGTCTACTATTGAAGATTGCACGAGAAGACTGAAGAAGAAGAGTTGAAGTTTACTACTCAAGACTGGTGGACTACAAGACAAGTGCATCTACTAGACTACACAAGACAAGTCAACTTGAAGTTAGTTACAACAACGCGTATAAAGATAAGGATGAAGAAGTTAGTTATGGAATAACTAATTCGTAACAAGAAACGCGTGAATGGATAAGAAGATTCAGTTAAAGTTAGTGTTCAAGAAAAGTTGGTTACAACTACCCGAGTTCTTGAAGATCGAAGTCTATAAATACTTCAAGGTGTTGATCATTTGAAGACTACTGCAACTACGCATACTGAAGCTACATACTGAAGATATACTGAAGCTTACTCACAGAGTTCATTAAAGTTCAGGAAGATAGTCAGAAGTGAAGTGAAGAATCAGAAGACTACAACTGAATAAGTTTTTCGTTTTTGTGTTTGTTGTTTTATCAAGTTGCTAGATACTTGTTAAATTTCTAGTTAGATCATAGACATATCTGGTGATATAGTCTTAGAAGATCTAAGTCTTCTTCTTGGGACTTAAAATCACAGGAAAATACACTTTGTACTCGATTGGAAGAGTTTAGTGGAAACATAACAACTGGGTTTGTGAGAGTGGACGTAGACAAGTTGTCGAACCACTATAAAGTGTTTGTGTTGTTTACTTTACTGTTTGGTTTATTGTTTAATTGCTTAATTGTTTAACTACATAACTGTACTAGAGTAGTTGAGTATAAACTTAGATTGGGCTCATTGTTAATTTCGTTATTCCGCATATTGTATTCTGATATTTCGATAGATTTTTGAAAAGTCTATTCACTCCCCTCTAGACATTTTCACTAGCTTACTCGTTATTAACTCAACTTTGGGGACCTACAAGTGGTATCAGAGCAGTGGTTTTCGAACTGCTGTTTCTTGATAACCGACTTAAGACTAAGGGTGAAGCCTTGGTCCGTGATTGTACTTGCCTACGTGTTCTTGATCTATACTTGTTCTATCTGTTTCTTGTTCCCTGTTCCTGATCTATCTGCTTCTTGATCATAAAACTACTTAGCACTTATTTCTTGAAATCATGTCTCTTGAGATCAGCGCTAACAAGTTACCCAAGTTCCAGGTTCAAGACTACGACTACTGGAAGTTGCGAATGGAGGCTATCTTCAGCTCCACGCACGATCTAATGATCTCTGTTGTGACCGAGGGTCCGATCGTGACAATGGTTCCAAACACTGCAAATCTTGACAAAGATAAACCAATTGGCACCCTCGTCAAGAAACCAAGGTCTGATCTAACCTCAGAAGAAATGCGTCAAAATAATTTGGATAGTTTGGCGAAGAATTATATTTTACACACCCTTCCTAACGAGTATCTAGGAAAAGTGTTAAAATGTAAGACTGCCAAAGAGATGTGGGACAGATTAGCTATCATTTGTGAAGGGACATCCCTGATCAAAGAGAGCAAATTATCCACTGCTGTCCAAAGATTTGAATCATTTCGGATGAAAGCTGGCGAAACTATCGACCAGCTGGATACTCGTTTCACTAAAATCATGAATGACCTTGAAGTTCTTGGTAAAACTTATACTCCTCGTGAAATCAATCTTAGGATTCTTAAGAGCTTAGATTCTCGATGGAAAATGGTAAAGATGATAGTTAAGAATACCCAAGACATAGATGCTTGGAGTGTAGAGACCATGTTTCAAACTCTGAAGGCTCATGAGTTTGATTTAGACGAAGATGAACCACTAGCCAGTAGCGATAGAGAACATGCTGTATCTAAGAACGTTGCCTTTAAGTCTAGCTCTTCTAAGTCTTCCAAGGTATATAGGTCTAAGTCTAAGACTAAGTCTGCCTCTGTAAAAGACGAATTAGATACTGATCTTAGTTTGAAGGATCAGGTGAGCCTCATGGTTAGAAAGTTTGATAGGCTGAATAAACGTTTCGGAAGATACAAGAAGTTCTATAGGGATCATAGAGCGTCTACTTCTAAGAACTCGTCTGAGACCAGACGAGACCGAAACTCGTCCGAAAGGAGAGACGAAGTCTCGAAAGGTAATAGGCGAGATAAAGAGTCTGACGATAGGAAGATTCAACGTTCCGATAGACGTGATAAGCGTAGGGATAAATCTCCTATTAAAAAGGCTACTAATGATCTCTTGTGCTACAACTGCGAAAAACCAGGTCACTACATATATGAATGTCCAGACCTGAGCACTGACGATCGAGAAGAACGTAAAGCTCGAAGGGAAAGAAGGTACAACCGTGGCAAGAAGGCAATGATGGCCAATGATGACTCTGATTTGGATTCAGACGAGTTGCCATCGTCCTTATCTAGCCACTCGACTGATCGAGACCACGACGAAGCATTCATAGTAGATGATGGCCTATGTTGTATGGCTAAAATCGACCAAGAGGTATCATCTGCTACATCTTTTCAATCTTGTGATGATTCAGAAACTGATGAAAGTGACACTGCTAGTAGTGAAGTAGGAAGTAGCCCTCAGCACTCGACTAGTGCTATTGAAGACGACCTTCTACTTGCTAACCAAGCATTCATCGAAGTCAGTGATGAAAACATTGCATTAAAACAAGAAATCATTGATCTTAAGGAAGCTCAGTCCAAAGTAGATCCTAATATAACAGTCCTAAATGAACGCTTGACTGAAGAGTTAAGACAACTCAAAGAAAAGTGTGCATTGACAGACAGGTTATATCAAGACCTACTTAAGACACATGCAACTGAGAGAAATGAATTTAATGTTTTAAAGAGCAAGTGCAATAGACTTGAAGAACGTAATAAGTTCTTAGAGACCGAGGTTGTCACACTTGATCTCAAACTTACTGACCTGGTTAACTCTTCAAAGATTAACCTTGAATTGTCAGATAGGTATAGAGACCCAGGTGACAAGACATGTATAGGTGCTGAGTCATCTAGCTCGTCTACTCGAGTCATTAAGAACCCTACTACTACTAACGCAAGACTTTTGCCAAATGATAAAGGGAAAGGACCTATGTTATACGACATTGGTACTCCATCTCAAGGCACTGTACCTAAACAAGCTCAAGTTAACATTCCGATTACCAAGGGAGGTAAAAAGAATGGTAACAGCAAGCCTGTTCAACCTAGAACTAATCTTCAAAGGACCACTAATCGTGGACGACCCAACCAGGTTAGATACGAGGACTGGTATCCTGAGGAGACGAGTACTAGACAGGTACAGACTAGACGACAAGAGCCTAGACCTCCTTTTATACGGCAGTCTCAGCTCTACTCGTCTAGACCTAGACAAGTAGCCCCAAAATATCGTACACAAGCTGTTTTATATCCTCCACCTTTATCATATGATATCATTAGTGAGGAAAGACCCAAACGCGTCTATAAACCGTATGGACCTAATGCTTACAAGCCCTACTCTGACTATCATAGACCAGTGCCTGCTCAAGTAGAGATCAAGTCGAAAGGCTATCTCAAACGAGTAGACCCGAACTCGAATGATAGGCCAGATAAGGACAACAATGTCTTATTTTGTAACAAGTATGGGCGAAAGCTTAAGAGATCGAACTTGTTCAAGACTCCAATGTATATTTGGATTCCTCTGAACACGACTAACCCTCAAGGACCCCAATAAACAAATGGGTACCTAAATTATTGAATATCTTCACTGCAGGGTCGACTTGACTTGTATAAGAAGGGTGGCTCAGTAGGAGAAACCTGGTACATAGACAGTGGTTGTTCGCACCACATGACTGGTACCAAGGCTCTCTTATCAAGCTACCATGAGCAAGAAGGACCAAAAGTGATATTTGGTGATAGCTCCACTGCTGTCACTAAAGGATTTGGTTACATCCGGAATGGAGACGTTGAAATCCAAGATGTCTCATATGTTGAAGGTTTGAAATATAATTTACTCTCTGTTTCTCAGTTTTGTGATCGTGGTTACAAGGTGCAGTTCAAGAGCCGCAAATGCGAAATCATTGACAAAAGGACGCACACAGTCCTACTAGTCGGCGTAAGACAAGGAAGTGTGTACATAGTGAACTGGAACAGTTGTCCGAAGGACACCTGTCTACTTACTAAGAATCCTAAAGAGCTTGGGTGGCTCTGGCACAGACGCCTTTGTCATCTAAACTTTAAGGTTCTTAATAAGATAGCCAGAGATTACCTTGTTGAAGGTATTCCCAATGAAGTTTACTACAAGTCACATGTATGCACGGTCTGTCAACAGGGTAAACAGGTTAAAGGTTCTTTTAAGTCAATCCCTACTCTCTCAACTAGTAGAGTCCTAGAACTTCTACATATGGATCTTCATGGTCCAATAACCCCTCCAACCTTGAATGGTAGAAGGTACACACTTGTTGTTGTAGACGACTATTCTAAGTTCACTTGGGTAGTCTTTCTGCACAAGAAGAGTGATACACAAACACTTCTGCCTGAACTGTTGAAGAAGTTACAAGTTGAGAAGAACCGGTCCATTGTCAAGATTCGTAGTGACAAGGGAACTGAGTTCATTAATTGCTATATTAAAGATTTTTGTACTAAATGTGGTATCCAGCATCTTACTAGTGCAGCTAGGACACCACAACAAAACGGTGTAGCAGAAAGGAGGAATCGAACACTTAAAGAAGCCTGTAGGACCATGTTAGCTGAGTTCAACACTTCTCAAAAGTTTTGGGCCGAAGCTATCAATACTGCATGCCATTCACAAAACAGAAGCGCGATCAACAAGGCTCTAGGCAAGACACCTTATGAGGTTTGGAAAGGTAGAAAACCCAGAGTTTCATATTTCCATATATTTGGTTGTAAGTGTTTCATTCACAACAATGGAAAGAGCAAGTTGAATGCTTTCGATGCTAAAGCAGACGAGGGGATATTCTTAGGATACTCCTCGACTAGCAAAGCATTTAGGGTATTCAACTACTCAACTCTTTGTGTGGAAGAAACACCACATGTGGTTTTCGATGAATCTCAACAGGACTCGTCTGCCGACAAGATCAGTAAGAAGGTAACTGATCTAACGATCGAATCTGACAAAGATTCAGAGGTATATGAATCCGTTCAAGCCTACAATCCATTCATGAAAGCTCTCGACTCTGATGACAAGGAGAAGGTAAGTGCTCAAGGTAAGTCTTCTAGACCAGTTGACATGCCTGCTCTAGTTGACTCTACTACTCCTGGTAAATCTGTTGATGATACAAATGATGTTGATATGCATGATGCTGTACATGAATTAGATGATGATAGTATTCCTGTTAAGAATAGAAAAACATGGAAATCTGCGCATGATACTGAAAATATCATTGGTGACTCTACTATTGGTGTGAAGACTAGACGACAACTCTTTGAGTCGCAAGAACAGCCGAGTCCAACTATGTTTTACTGGTGTTGTTTCCTCTCATCTATTGAGCCTACCACTGTTAAAGAGGCATTGGCTGATAGTAATTGGATCATCGCTATGCAAGACGAGTTGAACCAGTTTGTTCGAAACGACGTCTGGGAACTTGTCGATAGGCCGAAACATCATAATGTAGTTGGCACTCGATGGATTTTCAAAAATAAGAAAGATGAGAATGATTTAGTTGTCAGGAATAAGGCTAGATTAGTTGCCCAAGGCTATTCACAAGCTGAAGGCATAGACTATGATGAAACATATGCTCCTGTTGCTAGACTAGAAGCCATTCGATTGTTCCTTGCATATGCTGCTCACATGAAGTTTACTGTATATCAAATGGATGTCAAAAGTGCATTTCTTAACGGTATTCTTGCGAAAGAAGTGTATGTTGAACAACCTTCAGGTTTCGAAGTCAAAGGCAACCAGGTGTACAGGTTAAAGAAAGCCTTATACGGACTAAAGCAAGCTCCAAGAACATGGTATGACACTCTCTCTCTCTTTCTATTGGAAAATGGTTTTACTAAGGGCAAGGTCGATCGAACCTTGTTCAGAAGACAAGAAGGGAAGGACATTTTACTCGTCCAAATTTACGTAGATGACATCATTTTTGGGTCACCTAACAAAAAGCTGAGTGAAAGTTTTTCAACACTCATGCAAAGTAAATTTGAGATGTCTATGATGGGTGAAATGAATTACTTTCTTGGTCTTCAAGTAAAACAAACTCCAGAAGGTATTTTCATAAATCAGGCGAAGTACACTAGAAATCTTCTAGACAAGTATGGGATCAAAACTTGTAAGTCTACTGGCGTACCAATGCAACCAACTTACATAATGGATCCAGATGAGAACGGTAAATGTGCTGACCAATCTTATTACCGTGGTTTAATTGGTTCCTTACTGTATCTAACTGCTAGTAGACCAGACATTGCATTCTCTGTTGGTGTTTGTGCTCGATTCCAAGCCAATCCAAAAGAAAGTCACATGGAAACCACCAAAAGGATCTTGAAATATTTGAAAGGGACCATCAATCGTGGTATATGGTATCCCTCAAATGATGATCTATCCTTAAGTGGCTATTCAGACTCAGACTTTGGAGGTTGTAGAATAGATAGGAAATCTACTTCTGGTTCTTGTCAATTTCTAGGCACAAAACTCATATCTTGGTTTTCTAAAAAGCAGACTAGTGTTGCAACTTCAACTACCGAAGCCGAGTACATGGCTGCTGGTAGCTGTTGTAGTCAACTACTCTGGCTCATGCAACAGCTTAGAGATTACAACATACATGAATCAAATGTTCCTATTTTCTATGATAGTAATAGTGCAATTGCCATTACACAAAATCCTGTTTTGCACACACGATGTAAGCATGTTGATGTGAAGCATCATTTCATACGTGATCATGTAGAGAAGAAGGATATTCGCATGGAAAAGATTCATACTGATTTTCAAAGAGCTGATATTTTTACAAAACCATTAGCTGAGGCACGATTTCGTGAGTTATGCATTAGTCTAGGGCTAATTGATTTAGATCCTACTTGCCTATAGCTATGTACTAACCAGACAGGTACATCAAGAAAAGGAGACAAGATCACTAGACCAGAGCACTCGTCTACTCACTCAACATACAGGTATACAAGACTAGACTAGATGACCAAACAACCCAATGAGGAAGCTGGTAAAGCTGAGGGTAATACTAAGGGAATAAACATTTAAGGGGGAATCTCTGATTTCTTAAATAACCTTATGTTGACTCTTATGTGTGTTATAGTCATCTTGTTCGAAACCTTGATCCTTGCTTTAGATTGATGTTCATCTTATTTATGTTACTCCACTTGTACCTACGATTACACATTGCAAATGATAAGATAGGTACATGAAGCCGATTCGACGTTCAGAATAGACAAGCACAGGCGAAGGGGGAACTCGTCTTGTGTACTTAAGCCAACTCGTCTTGTGAAGCTTAAGTCTACTCGTCTGTTCTGGATAGACTCGAACAGACAAGCTAAGTGCTCTTTTTGAAATATGTTAAGTGTTTAATCAAAACAAATTAAGGGTATTATAGTAATTCGATAATGCCAAAATTTGAAAACCCCAGAATTGGATTTATACACTCCATTTAATGAGGTGTATTCACCCAATTTGTACTCAACTTTACTAGGGCAGATGAGTTCACTCCCCTGTCCTAACTAAGAAGAGGCGGATTTCAAAGATTACAATATCAAATCACATAATATTCTCGATTCCGTAACTGAATACCAAAAGCCCCAACCGTTGGATCTCATCCTTCGATTTTGGCCATTGGATCAAAAAATTCTGTTTTGAACAAAAACCCAACACTTACACACGTCTTACCCCACAATTTCTTAACTCTCCTACTTTCAAGCATTTGTTCTCTTGCAAATCCAAGCTATTCATTCTTATTCAAACTCTTAAGAATGTCGACTCGCTCTATTTTCGATGTGAGAACTAACATACAGGCTACATTCGATCTAGGAAGATACATTTCCGACAATAAAGTAAATGTTGAACCGTCTGTATTTTTCAAAGGAAAGCACTCAGATGAAAATGCCGAGATCCTGACCAAATGCACCAGATGTGGGCTAAAGCCGTATTTGGAAGCATTTCCTCAAGTCGTCTTGGAGGAGGAGGTGCTAGAGTTTTATGCTAATGTCACCAGACGAGGTGATATAATCGAGTCTTTCATTGGTAAAGATCGTGTGCAAATTACTCGAGAAGCGATGTTCAAACATCTAAAGCTGCCCACCGGAACAATTAATGTTGAGAATTACGCACTTGGGCAAGAAGTTCGATATTTGAGCATTTTCTGTGGCAAGATGCTAAAACCAAAACCAGATGGCAAATATGCTGCAGTTAAGAAGGCAGATCTTCTAGACAAGTATCGCACATTATTGGATATTGCCAGCAAAGTTTTGCTAAGTTCTACTGGTTCTCATGACTCTGTGACTTTTGGAAAGACAAGGGTTATGGCTGCGATATACGATGGTATTACTGAAGGTGACTGGTTCAAGCTAATTGCAGATCGAATCATGTACTTTGAAAGAAGTGTTCGAGTAGATGACAATACTCACAATTGGGTGGTGTCTACGGCTGTTGGATACGGTAATAAGCTAAGTATCCTATTCCCTCTTTTAATGCCAAACAAGTCAAAATGGAGTAAAGGAAAGCCATTCCATCCTTTGAAGTTTTACTTAAAGAAGGAGGCCCTGAAAAAGCAAGTTGCTGGTAGGTCAGCTGCACCTAGGCAAGCTCGAATTGATCCCATGGAAGCCTTGCCTTATGCTGGTGCGTCTGGTTCTTCAGAAGATGAGTCTGCTGGAGAAGAGTCGAAGGAAGCTGCACAAGACTCGTCTAGTGCAGATGACTCTGAGAAGACTCAGTCAGAAGAGGAGAAAGATCCAAGTTCTCAAGTACCCGAGATGTATACGCTAGTGAGAATTGGAACACCTCCCCCACCAGAAGAGTCGAGTCATCTGGTTAGTACTTCCTCTCAAGATATTTCTTTTTATCCCTCTTCTGTTCGAACCAAGGCAAGATCTCATCGATCTAGGCCAAGACCTATTACCTCAACCTCACAAGTGCTGCCAGCACATCTGCTGAGAGCCAGCCTACCCCTAAACACTCCCATAATTGACACAACTGATACTCCTACAGTTGTCACACCAAACCAAGACACATCAAAGCCCCAAGAAACCATAGACCAAATTCTTTCCTTACCCTCAACAGAATATGTTGATCCTATTATCCCATCTACTTCAGATAAGACAACAGTTGCCACTGCAACAACTGAGATAGAGACCCCATCTACTCAGACCCCGTCTGAAGTTAGATTCGAATCCCTGGTCTACTACCCCATGTGTCTACGAGAGAAGCGAATCCGTTCGAAGATGAGCAAGAATTTGAAGAAACAACTCTCATCTGTCGAAGTCGACTACTCTTCAGAACAGTTTGAGAAACTGGTCAGAATATGCACTTGGGTGGCCTTGAAGAAGTCTAGTACAGATGATCTCTTTGAAGTCATCTTAGGGAAAGGTGGTATCTCTAATTTCATGGATTGGGAGATGGAGCAGAAGGAGAATAGTGGTGTTCGTGACCACTCAGAGCTTTTCCCAAATCATGCTATTACTGCCCTTGCTAAGAGGTTATTGGGTATTTCTTATGACTTGATGTGTTCAGAATTTCAGTTTAATGTAGGCGTTCAGGTTTCAGAATCTGACTTTGTGCAAGATATTGTGATGATTGACGCTAAACAAGCTGAGTTGATTCAGTCTACTGATCCGGTCGTAGAGCTAGACAATGTCTTAGATCAGTTGAGAGGCATTGTGTTCAAATTTCAAATGGATCATGCTGATGGTCCAAGGTCAGATTTCAAGTTTATTAATCGATACACTAATCCATTGCTTCCTATAGAAATTTGTGGATATATGGAGAAGCTGCACGCCTTGTTAAAGAAGGACTTTTCTAATGCTGAAAGAAGGACTAAGGAAGCTAAGTTAGCTATGGTGCCTTATTGTCCTCTGCCTAGTCTGAAGGCGATTGCTGGAAGTGTGTTTGTTGCTGAAGTAGTAGAAGACGAATTCTTAGCTACTGCTCCAGAAGGTCAGTTGGTTGAAGTTGTTTCTCTTGCTGATGCTGAAGATGAGGTCATGGTTGATGCTACTCATGTTGAGGTTGGACAGTCGTCTCAAGCTATCCCAGCCGCCTCAATAGATGAGTTGAAAGAAGACTTGAAGGCTGTTATTAAGTCGTCTATCGATGAGTTTCTCAAGACCGAGCTTAAGAAGACTCTTGTTGAACAGAATAGTGTCCTTGTGACAAGTTCAAAGGAGATGATCATGAATGAAGTCAACCAGTTGGACAACGATTTCAGACAAGAGATGTTCAATCAAATTGAAGGATTTCTCCAGAACCAGGTGGAATATTCGGAGAAAAGCTCAGTTGATTTTGCTCGTATACTAGCTACTGAGTCCAGGAAGATGGAAAGAGTATATAGAGCTAAAATCGAAGTAGCTGATGTTCAGAGAAAGGAAGCCTTTGATCAGTTAGCACAAGCAAGAGAGATTATAAGTGCTATGACTGAGGAGAACCGGAAGCTACGTCTGACTGCAACCCATTTTAAGAATGAGTTGAACTTATCTACTCAGAAGCTGGAGTTGGTGGCGACCAAACTAGATAAGCTGAGTCAAGATGGTTCTCACCAAAGGCAGATTGAAAGAGCTTCTAATATGATGAAGCAAGCTATGATGGAAGAGATGACTCGGTTCACTTCTCTATTCTCTCTCAAGGCATCTGATGAAGCCAAAAAGGGGGAAAAGATGAGTCGAGTTGTTGTCACTCCTGAAGATGGAAAAGACAAGTCTAGTGCTGAACCAGAGGCTAAAGATGCTGCTGAAGCTATGCAAGATCTTAGAAGGACTAAGAGAGGCAAAGGCAGGTTGGTTAAAACTGCAGAACTTGATCAAGCTAAGCAAGCTAAGGCTGAAGCAGTTGAGTTGTTGAAGAAGGAGAAGGGCAAGACTATTGCATCTCCTGAAGCTGAAGTTCAGACGAGACATGTATCAAAAAGGAAGTCTATTGTTATAGAAGAACCTACTTCTGAGAAAACAGTCATGAAGAAGCAAAAGGTTGTTGATCCAAGTGATGAAACTCACTATGCTAATCAAAAGAAAATTGGAAAACACATAGAGAATTTGCTGAAGCTAAAGTCTGATGAAGAGCTAATGGAAGACAAGTTCATTGACTATTTCATTGACAAAGAACATCGTCAAGAATGGGTGAAAGTGAAGAGGCAGTGGGAACTAGATCACTGGATTATCAGGAAGTTTGGAGATTCTGATAACTCTGAAGATTTGTACTCAGTATTTGACAAATTCATGGAAGGACAGCATAGAATGCTCTGGAATTTGATCATAAGAATATCTGCTGGTGCAAACTTTAACATTCTTGTTCCTAGTTTTCCAAAATGGAAGTGTCCTATGACTAGTTCTGGAAAAAGAGTCGATCTAAATCTGATCAAGAAGTTCGAAGAAGAGCTACTAGAGAAGGAGAAGATTGAAGATGAAGACCATATCAGTATTATTCACAAGAGACTCCTTGATGCATTCTGTGTTCCAAATCCAGAAGGAGGTACTCTTTCAGATTAGTTGTTTATATGGTTTAATATGAAGTTTTTTTTTGTTATGATACTTAGTTTTTTTTGGTATGTGTAATATCTACTGGTATTATTTTGAATGAATGAAAATATAAGTAATATTTGATGTTAAGAACAAGATAACTACTTAACTAGTCTACTGTTGAGAAAAGATTCAAGTAGTTTTGGCTTCATCAAAAAGGGGGAAATTGTTGGGATATGAATCCTAGAACAAGTCCTACATGATGATTAAAAGATTAAAAGATGAAGTTTTGATAAGCCAAAAGTAGTTTGAATATTTTCTAAGTGTTGACTAATCTAGTCTAGTTGAGTTGAAGTCATCTTGAACAGACCAGTAGAGTTCACATGAAAGACAAGTATTGTTTTCTTATTAAAAGATAAGTACGATTTATAAGTACTTCATATATGTTTATATTAACTGTAAGATTGTTATTGAGCTATAATAAATGTATAGAGCTCATGATTTTCGTATGTAATAAATAGATTCATTGTATAGATAATAAGTTGACTAAGCTGAATTAGAAAAGCTTAATGTAATGTAATAGTCTTGTTAGGATTAGTATAGTCTACTATTGAAGATTGCACGAGAAGACTGAAGAAGAAGAGTTGAAGTCTACTACTCAAGACTGGTGGACTACAAGACAAGTGAATCTACTAGACTACACAAGACAAGTCAACTTGAAGTTAGTTACAACAACGCGTATAAAGATAAGGATGAAGAAGTTAGTTATGGAATAACTAATTCGTAACAAGAAACGCGTGAATGGATAAGAAGATTCAGTTAAAGTTAGTGTTCAAGAAAAGTTGGTTACAACTACCTGAGTTCTTGAAGATCGAAGTCTATAAATACTTCAAGGTGTTGATCATTTGAAGACTACTGCAACTACGCATACTGAAGCTACATACTGAAGATATACTGAAGCTTACTCACAGAGTTCATTAAAGTTCAGGAAGATAGTCAGAAGTGAAGTGAAGAATCAGAAGACTACAACTGAATAAGTTTTTCGTTTTTGTGTTTGTTGTTTTATCAAGTTGCTAGATACTTGTTAAATTTCTAGTTAGATCATAGACATATCTGGTGATATAGTCTTAGAAGATCTAAGTCTTCTTCTTGGGACTTAAAATCACAGGAAAATACACTTTGTACTCGATTGGAAGAGTTTAGTGGAAACATCACAACTGGGTTTGTGAGAGTGGACGTAGACAAGTTGTCGAACCACTATAAAGTGTTTGTGTTGTTTACTTTACTGTTTGGTTTATTGTTTAATTGCTTAATTGTTTAACTACATAACTGTACTAGAGTAGTTGAGTATAAACTTAGATTGGGCTCATTGTTAATTTCGTTATTCCGCATATTGTATTCTGATATTTCGATAGATTTTTGAAAAGTCTATTCACCCCCCTCTAGACATTTTCACTAGCTTACTCGTTATTAATTCAACTTTGGGGACCTACAATAATGCAATGTATGTTGAAACGAATGCGACAATAGGGGAATCAGGGGACCTGTATGGAGTCAGATACGTCATTGAAGCAGCGAGTGGAGAGGTTTGGGCAGCGGGGTGTAAAAGAGTAAAAAAGACGGTGTCAGTGATGGCAGCAGAATTGAAGGCAATGGTGGTGGACTTAAAGAAATCTAAGGAAATGGGGCTGACGAATGTAAGTGTTCATTCGAATTGTCTAAATGCTGTCACACTGCTGTGAAATATGGAGGCGCTCCACACACCGGACGGTTTCGCGCTTGAAGAGGCAAAGGAGGCTATGAACGACATCGTAGTGTGCGATGTTCGCTTCATTCCCAAAACACGAAACCTGAAGGCACATAGATTGGCGAGAGAGGCAATTATCTCTCCTATCCCTCGAGACTGGGAAGGAGCCGACTTACCAGCATGGCTGAAGGATCAGTAATACCGATATGGAGTTCAAGATATTACATATGTATGAGCAGGTGTTGTATCTTTTTCTCAGAAAAAAAAAGTGACGTTACTGGGTGGGAAAATAATAGGAGAGAGAATGAGTGTGTATAATAAAAGTAAGAGAGATAATGAGTGATGCGGCCAAAATATGTCGTTCCCTAGAATAACGACACGTGGATGAAGGACGAATTAAACCCGTTTGTTATGAATGATAACCTGAAGGGAAGATTAGTACACCCCTGAGTGTTAGGAAAGGGGTTAAGCCCAAACACGGAGTTGGGCCCATATCCTTAAATTTACTGTTCACAACCCATATTACTGGCCCAGAGATCCTTGGGTTAAGTATTCCCAGCCCAGAAAAAGAGATCCAATCTCAGTAGGAAGAAGTCCAAGGAAGGACCGAGTTTGGAAGGACGGTTGAGAAATAAGCGGAAGAACCATTCTCCCTCTCTCCCACAGAATCGGTCAGGTATAAAGGCAGGTTAGTTTTACCATTTTGACTACATTTTTCATACTACAAACACACATTTTACGTTTTACATGAAATATACTGAAAAACCAAAGAGAAACTCACGATTACTTGCGAGAATTCCCCTCGATTTTGAGGGAAATTCCTCCTTAATTCTTCCGAGAAAGACTTCGGACTTGAGCGTCGGAGATTCCACGCCGGAATCCCCTCCGGCGTGTTTTTGCAGGTCTTACGGGAGCGTAGAAGAGGATTATTCGTGAGAGAGCTTGCGGAAAAGTGACGATTCAAGCCTGTAATTATCACAGCCCGCACGGGAAGATTTAATATCCTTGATCGTTATTTTTGAACGCAACAATTGGCGCCGTCTGTGGGAACGTTTCGAGCTAAGAAGTGAGAAAAGTTCCATACGAAATGGGCGGAGAACAAGATCTGATGAAGCAGACTAAGAAAAAGGGAGATACCACTCCCCTTCCTTTCCCTCCGCCTCCCTCGGGTTTTCCCTTAAACAGGAATCTAGGGAAACAACCCTCAACCCCTGTACTGGACGATAACCCTCTGGCACCTGAGGGAAATACGACGGGTACTTCAGGAGCCTCTGGAAGTGGGATCAACAGGGATACGCCTCCTTCCCACACCCAACCTGAGCTCCTTACTGTTTCTCAGGACCAGCTAAACGCTATGATAGCCCAGGCTGTGGAGAAGATAATCGCTTCTCGAGGAATCCATACCTTTGACGCTGCCCCTCCAGTGGATGAGAATACGAAGCAGAAGAGCCCAAAGCGCATGATTGATTCCTCTCTGGCCCCCTCCAAGAATGAGGGAGTCCCTCGAAACCAAGAGGATAAAGTACCCTCTCAAGCTGAAAGGAGTGTCCCCAACAGAACCCCCTGGAGGGATACGAAAGTAATCCCTGAGAGAACTTTGGACATAGAGATTGGAGAAAATATGGATGACACTTACCAAGGAGCAGTCAGCAATCAAATACAAGCCCTTCCGAGAGAAATGAAGGACATGAGGAAACAAATGATTGACAACGTAAGTAAATCTCATTGTATTACTGGTTATCAATATACTTCGAATATCTTGCGAGATGAATTACCTTCTAATTTCAAATCTTGAACTTTGAATACGATGGTACGGCGGATCCCTACGAACACTTGGTGAGGTTCGAAAATGCCGCTCTGTTGCATCGCTATGGAGAGGGTGTCAAATGCAGTTGACAACAGTCTTCTTAACCACTCTATCAAAAGCTGCACAACAGTGGTTTACGCAATTGAGACCTGACATCAGCCACTCTTGGTCAGAATTTAGCGAACTGTTCTTGCATCAATTCGTCGGTGCCAGGAGGCAGCCCATGGCTACCCTCACCCTGTTCAACATGAGACAAGGAGATAATGAAAGCCTTCGAAATTTTCTGAAAAGATTCAATTAGGCAGCCCTGGAGGTACCTACTGCCTTTTCTGAAGTTAAGATTAATGCCCTTACCAACGGGTTGAAAGACGGAGACCTTTTCACCTCCCTGGCCAAGAAGCCCGTACAGACATTCGATGAGCTATTAAGGAGAGCTGAAAAATACCTCACCCTGGAGGAAGTACGGAAAGCAAAACGATTTGAAACTAAACTAATGAGAGGAGATAGAGGGCGAAGGAGAGAAATCATACCTAGGAGGCCCAGCCCAGAGAGATATAGAAGTTCGAGGAGGACTAGAAACATAAAGGAAGAAGAAGCAACACGCTCGGGTCCAAGGGGAAGGTTCGAGAAATATACCCCTCTGAAAATAGAGCTAGCGGAAGTCTTAGAGGTAGCAGGGGATCACCCTAACATGAAATTCCCTTATTCCAGAAATAGAGGTCCCCAGAACCCTAAATCTGATAAGTTATGCCGGTTCCACAATGATTACGGCCACGATACCAATCAATGCTGGCATTTGAAGGATGAGATAGAAAGGATGACCCAAGCAGGCCATCTTAAAGAATTCACATTCAGGGACAGGCATGGCCCTCGAGGGCAAAAGAGAAGAGATCCGGAGGGAAAGCCAGATGAGAACAAGAGGGAGGGCAGATTTGTCAAGAAGGATGGTCAAATGGGCCGTTGAATTGCAGGAATATGATGTGGATTATGAACCTAGGAGGGCTATTAAGGCCCAAGCCCTGACATACTTTATTCAAGAATCCACTAGAGCGGGAGAAATGCGAAAAAAGAGGAAGATGAATTTCGCTTCACAAAAAAGATGGGGGAATGGATGCACTCAACCGATGCATACTTGACAACTTAAGGGAGATATCTCTGCATTTTTATGTGAATCGAAATTGTAATATTGCTTGAAGAAAGAGAAGTGATTGATGAGTGATTTAAAAGTAATTGTGAGAAATTAATCTGTGAAGGAAATACTGAGTAACATGCAATCTATTTGCTAGTAATTTATACTAGTGTGAAATATAATACTTATATGATGCTTGTTGATATGCATGAGTTTGAGTTTGAAGAATAATTTATTTGTAGAACACTTGATTATGATTGAGTAAATTTAAATCACCTTACAGATGATATTATTAAATGAACCATGATATGTGTTGAGTGAAAGATGAATGTGGAGAAGGATGTAAATCTATTTAGTTTAGCGTGGATATTAATCGTTTCAATCGATATGTTGCGAAAATAGGAGATGTATGGTATATGTGGAAAGATTCGCATGAGAATACACCTTTTATTGAATGAGCACTAGAATATAGACAAAGCCGGTACCAAATCTTGGTACAAATTGTTATTTAACCTTTTTGTTGTGAGAAATTTCGAGAAGGCCTAGTCCAAAAGCCTTTAAGAACTCTGGGAGTATTCTGGTCCCCGAGGGCTGGCAGAGACAGGGAGTATTCTGGTCCCCGAGGGCTGGCAGAGATAGGGAGTATTCTGGTCCCCGAAGGCTGGCAGAGATAGGGAGTATTCTGGTCCCCAAGGGCTGGCAGAGATATGAACACTAATTGTGTTGGTCCCTGAACGAGTAGTGAATGGGATTAAAGTCTAGAGGGGACGGGTGAATAGACTTTAAAACTTTTTCAAAAGAGTTAGGAACCTCTTCTGATTACTATGTCAACTGGACTACAAGTCTGCTGGTCCAGATGACTATAGTGATCTGAATGAAGAGATTATATGCGGAATTATGGTAGGCCTTGTTTAGACTCGTTCTTTTAGTTTCTATTGAAAGTGTCAACTTGTTTGATTAATGAAAACCTCAGCTGATGCTGGTTTGAAGGTTATGGCCTTGATTCGAAGACAGTTAAAACACAGTATGCATTATATAAGATAAATGAAATGACAGTAATGTAAAGTGCAGAAAGTAAATAACACCAGGTTTATAGTGGTTCGGATATACGTTCCTACGTCCACTCTCACGTCCTAACGTGATGTTTAATCCCTTTAATTTACCAAAAATTACAAGGGGCTTGACCTTTATAGTCCCAAGGGTAGGACTTTGAGATCTGAGCAGTCCTAACTGCTACGGTCTCCACAAGTGATTGTAAGCACTTGCACTTTGCAGGGTTTCAAAAACTTTAACCTTTCGGTGAGGGTTTGAGGTTTTTGAAGATATCCAACTAATGGTTCAAGCTTATAAATTGCTTAACCACTATGCCTAAATCAAATGATATACAATATGATTGGGATTCAGGTTCTTATGGGTTGGATAGAAATCACTTAAGAGCTAGGGATGTTCTTATGGTTTCTGGCTCTTGGAGAACTCTTAAAACAGTATGGCTTTTTGCTTGATTGCTTTCTTAGCTTGTTGAATTCTCTCTTGTGACTTCTTCTTTGTGATTTCTCATCCTCTTGTATTTATAATGGTAAATTGCTTGCAACTAGCCGTTGGGGCAATCTTTCCATATTGGCTTGATTCCTTGATTCCAGCCGCTTGATTGCTTCAATCCTGGGATCATGTCAATCTTCTAAATAAGGTAGGTCTTCATTTGAATTGCAAGATGACTTTGGAATCAGCCGAGTCCTGGACGAGCACATAGTCTTCTGATCTTCACTCATAGTCTTCTGACTACTCGTCTGACCTTAAGTCTTCTGTCTTCTGATATCAGTCGAGTAATACTCTTCTGATCTGTTAAATACTTGTGTTGCTTTAGGCTATCTTCAATCTTGGACTCCATCAGTTAAGTAGGTATACAAGCACCTTACTTAGCTGGTCTTCAAGGATCTTCTAGTCTTCATGTCTTCTACTCTTCTTATCTTGAGGATAGGCATGTAAGTCAGGGCTGTGCTAATCAGCTGATGTCAATACAGTTGATCACACAAGACTAGTCTAAGCTGTTCTATACAAAGTCAGCTGATCCTATTACATTTATAAACTCTAAGTGTTTTGGCCATCAAAACTATTCTAACATCAAGTGGGGCTTAGGGTGAATTTATATCCCAACAAATTGGTCAGGACCTAAGGGTCCGTGCTAAAAGTGCTGGACACATTGGAGGTTCTAGAGGGTTATTCAAGGCCCCGAGATCCAGCATCCAGACCAAGGAGTTCGAGATGGAGTATTCAAGGCCCCGATGGCTGATGGAGACCTAAGGATCCAGGTCCGTGAGGGCTAGCTGAGATACGATGAGTACATTGGTACCACTGGTTAGTACACATGTTTGATATAGCCTAAAATATTAGATCTTTTATATTAATTTGATATTACCATAAGCATGTCTTTAAGAGATTGACGTATATGATTCGAGGCTACTTTTTTCCGTTGAATTAAGCATAGTCCCCTTGAGCTTACATGATTGATTTATGTAGATATTTTTAGAAACGATATTGGAATCGGGAATTACTTGAAATCTTAGAAACATGAGTAGGTAATTCATATGTCGAGTTCTGTGACTACTTAATGTGAGAGAATTGATGGTGACTATGGTTCTAGAAACGAAGGCTAACATAGCTATTTTCAAATTGTGTATGATTGACATGTTTCTATACTTTAGATATGAGTTCAGATTATAGATTGAGCCTATTCAGGTCCTTGAGATAAAAAAAATGAAAAATGCTATTTCTTACCTTTTTATCTTTAAATAAGGATATGTCTTGAGTTATGTCCTTGTTTAGGACCTTGAAACTTGCGTGTACTAGAAATACTCATTTATGATGAAACGTGGAGAATTGAATATTCATTGTAATTTTCATTTGAAGAGATTATTTGAGAGAGCATTATCCACTTTATTTTTTATTTTTAGAGTGAAAGTTGATTTGATTTGTTTGTTCGATGCTATGAAGTCTTATGTCTGAAAAGATAATGAATTTTTAATATTGCATGAGACGATTCTTTTAGAGTGATGAAAAATGATAAGTCTGAGCGTTTTGAGGTATTTTAGGGCCAGTAGCCCTAAATGAGTGAAATGATAAGTTCGAAAACTAGAGCAGAGGAAAGATATGGAGGATCAACCCCCTTCCCCTCAGAAAAGGGGAACAATCCACATGATCATGGGAGGTCCTACAGATGGAGATTCCTTCAGGCAAAGGAAACGAAGTGTTAGATCATTGAAGATCGAACGAAACGGGGAGTACCGAGAGATAGGGAAGATGACAGTGGTCCCTGACATTCATTTTGGACCAGAAGATGCTGGAGAACCAAGGGAAACCCACAATGACGCTCTAATCACTACTATGGATATTGCAGGATTTCGATGTAGCACGAATCTTTGTGGATACCAGAAGCTCAACAAACATCATGTTTCTGGAATGCTTAAAAAAGATGGAGCCGAACATAAAACTCAGACCATTAGAAACGACTCTCTATGGATTTTCAGGGGGAGCAATCCAACCCATCAGATCAGTACTATTGCAAGTAGGGCTAGGGACTACCCCTAGTAGACGAGTACAAGCGATATAATTTCTAATAGTAGATGTCCTATCCTCGTACAATGTGGTGATGGGAAGGCCGAGCCTGGACATCTTCCAGGCAGTAATCTCCACCTTTCACATGAAGATGAAGTTTCCCGCCTTGGGGGGAGTAGGAGAGATATGTGAGATCAATATCAAGCCAGAAAGTGTTATATAGAGTCAGTCAGATGAAGAGCTGATGAATATTGAGCTTTACGCAGGGAAAGAAGGTTTCACAACCAGAATTGGTACCTATATGGACCCAGAGCTTAAAGAGAAGATGATAGCCACTCTCCAAGAGAATGTAGACATATTTGCTTTCGCTCCAGCAGATATGGCAGCAGAGTTAGGAGCCCAGAAGATCACTCTGTATTCAGATTCACAATTGGTGGTACAACAGGTGACAGGAGAATACCTTGCTAAAGATGAAAAAAATGATTGCTTACTTAGAGCGGGTAAGGAGCTTGAAAAACAAATTTCATATTTTTGAAGTACTACAAATACCGAGAGAGTAGAATATGAAGGCAGATGGGTGGTCCAAATTGGCTAACTCTACTGAATTTTAGGGACAGTGAAAGATAACCCAATTAGTAGCGGATTGGCTGGCTACTGAGGCCTTAATTGGAGGAGACTGGAGAGAAATCCTTACAGAGCTGAACAAAGACTCAGGGGCTCCCCTGTCTAGAGAGGCCCGAGCCCTAAGACTGAAATATTGCATCATGGGAGGTCAGTTATATAAAGATCACCCTGAGTTCCATAAATGAGAGGTTAATAAGTTGATCCCCTTCTGAGGTGGGAGATTAGAGAAATTAACCGTCTTGCCGAGACTGGAGGTCCTAGAGAGGTTCCAGGTTTCAGGTTTGAGATCAAAAGAGACTTGATTTACATTGTTTGATTATTTCATGTTTGAACTATATAATTTATGCTTATGACGCTTATCCGAGCACTTGAGAGCCTATGTTGGAGGACCCCCACATTGTTCTGAGGTTAGATCTATCCATGTCTTCGTACCTCTGGATAGTTCACTGATTTGAAGGGCGTGAAGAGAATTTTGAGACTTGGAGGCGAAACTTCTAGATTTGAGATCCTAAAGAGCAAAGCCAAACAACGTTGAGAGGCTGGAGGTTCAGGAAAAGACCATGTGAAATGAAGGTCATGTAGGCCATATTTGCGATCGATAGCTCATAGAGGAGGATTTGACTTCTAGTTTGAGATGATAAGATAATGTAAAACCTCGACCTGCTCGAGGAGCTGTAGACGTACGAGAGATATGCGCAACTGCGAAGACGAATATTGAGGTAACAAGTTAGTTCATATTACTTGTGATTTTTATGTTCCGATAGCCAGGAAATTGATGGCTAAGATGCTAAGACGAAGATGGAGAATACCCGACTGGCTATGAAGTCAACTTCGTATATCTGTGGGGCAATACCCCTGAACGACCAAGGTCAAAGACCATATCCCTGGAGGACTGAAAGTTATATCCCTGAAAAGGGGACAGAATAAACCTATAGGTACCCTAATTCAGGAACGAAAGACATTATAAGACCACGAGGCCAAGAAGAGTCAGAGAGAAATTGTGTAGGTTCTGATGAACCTCACCTTGAGAAAATGCGCAGGTTTAGACAAACCTCACCCTGAGAAATTGAGTAGGTTCCGATGAACCTTACTCTGAGAAAATGCGCAGGTTTAGACAAACCTCACCCTGAGAAATTGAGTAGGTTCAGATGAACCTCACTCTGAGAAAATGCGCAGGTTTAGACAAACCTCACCCTGAGAAAATAAGTGAGTTCCGATGAACTTCACTTAGAGAAAATGCGAAGGTTTATACAAACCTCGCCCTGAGAAAATAAGTGAGTTCCGATGAACTTCACTTAGAGAAAACGCGTAGATTTATACAAACCTCGCCCTGAGAAAATAAGTGAGTTCCGATGAACTTCAATTAGAGAAAACGCGTAGGTTTATACAAACCTCACCCTGAGAAAATAAGTGAGTTCCGATGAACTTCACTTAGAGAAAAATGCGTAGGTTTATACAAACCTCACCCTGAGAAAATAAGTAAGTTCCGATGAACTTCACGTAGAGAAAATGCGAAGGTTTATACAAACCTCGCCCTGAGAAAATAAGTGAGTTCCGATGAACTTCACTTAGAGAAAATGCGTAGGTTTATACAAACCTCACCTTGAGAAAATAAGTGAGTTCCGATGAACTTCACTTAGAGAAAATGCGAAATTTAGACAAACCTCACCTTGAGATGAACCCTGCTGCAAGAACTAACGTGACTTCGAAATAAACTTTATCCTAGGCGAAGCACTTGAAGATGATATTCGAAGCCCCAGGATCCAACATATTTCAAAGAAAGAAATCTCCACCGGTTATAGCCTCTGAGGCTAGGGGGAGTAGGAGCTATGGAGGGATTCTACAGAATAATATACCACACTCCACAAAGTCGTAGATTAAGGGTAGCCAGTGTAAGGAAATATTCCACTTAATTCGTCTGACCTTCTTTTCCTACTCTCATAAGTCATGAACATTTTTTACGAGAGTAGGGGGGAGTAGTTGATGCGGCTAAAATATGTCGTTCCCTAGAATAACGACACGTGGATGAAGGACGAATTAAACCCGTTTGTTATGAATGATAACCCTGAAGGGAAGATTAGTACACCCCTAAGTGTCAGGAAAGGGGTTAAGCCCAAACACGGAGTTGGGCCCATATCCTTAAATTTATTGTTCACAGCCCATATTACTGGCCCAGAGATCCTTGGGTTAAGTATTTCCAGCCCAGAAAAAGAGATCCAGTCTCAGTAGGAAGAAGTCCAAGGAAGGACCGAGTTTGGAGGGACGGTTGAGAAATAAGCGGAAGAACCATTCTCCCTCTCTCCCACAGAATCGGTCAGGTATAAAGGCAGGTTAGTTTTACCATTTTGACTACGTTTTTCATACTACAAACACACATTTTACGTTTTACATGAAATATACTGAAAAACCAAAGAGAAACTCATGATTACTTACGAGAATTCCCCTCGATTTTGAGGGAAATCCCTCCTTAATTCTTCCGAGAAAGACTTCTGACTTGAGCGTCGGAGATTCCACGCCGGAATCCCCTCCGGCGTGTTTTTGCAGGTCTTACGGGAGCGTAGAAGAGGATTATTCGTGAGAGAGCTTGCGGAAAAGTGACGATTCAAGCCCGTAATTATCACAGCCCGCACGGGAAGATTTAGTATCCTTGATCGTTATTTTTGGACGCAACAATGAGATTAAAAAAAATAGTGATGTGATTGTATACAAATAAGTGTGTATGTGTATTATATGGGTGAATTGATATTTAGATTTGTATTTGGATTAGAAGGGATCGAGAGAGATTGGATTGAGAATGACCAATCCAAATTCGAATTGGTCAATCTCAAGCCAAACAAAACACGACCTAATATGCACATGAATACCCTCATTTTTTCTCAAAAAGAAATTACAATTTCCCAAAATTAATAAATATGATATTTTTTTGTCACGTGTTTTAAAGAATACTGATGGTTGATGCGACTAAAATATGTCATTCTATAAGGAAATGACACGTGGAAATAAGATGAGTTATCTCTTATGTCTGTTTATTATATACTTTGTGAGTAATTTATATACCATTGAGTGTATAACTCATTATTGGTCTAATGGACCCTTTATTAGCCCATTTGTTAAGTCTTTAGGCCCCAAATTGTGTCCAATATGATGATGACATGGTATTTGGGCATAATATAGGTAACAATATGTTTAATGATGATGATTCATGGGCTTATACATGGTAGAATGGGTTTATTGAGCTCTGGACCTGTTCTTGATGGGCCAAGGGTCAAATGGGCTCCCAGCCCAAACAACCTCGTGAGGGGTAGACCCTGGTACTTTCAGAAGGGATTGTATTGAGGAGGAAGCCATACAGAATAGGGGCTGAAGAATGAAGCTGGGAAGACCCGTCGACCAAGTCTAGGGGTGAAACGATTGAGGAAAAAGGAAAAAAAAATCACTTTCCCCCAAGGTACGTTTTCTGAGCCCATATGACGAGTAACAAAACATTTAATCACATAATCACGAAATATACACAGAAAAAAGAAGAAAAGATACTTTGGCCGGAAAATATGTCATCACCATATTTTTCGGCGACCTAAATACACCTGAAATTTAGTTATTTGAGGAGCTTTCCAATGATTGCGATTTTTCCTCCCTCTTTTCTTTGAGATTTCTGATTCCGACTTGAGCATCGAAGATCTCTCTAGCGTGCTTTTCCAGGTGTTGAGGTGCTGAAAAAGATGATTCACAATCAATCCAACCAGAGACTTTTAATCCTAAGGTAAAGGATTGATAATCATTGTGTGTATTTTTTGACGCAACAACTGACACCGTATGTGGGAATTTGAGTTAAGACGTGAGGTCTTCATTATGATTTGATTACTGTCATATTTGAATATGGTCGAGGAATGAAGGAATTATTGATTGCAAGAGAAATACTCCACAGTGGAAGAGAATAGAGAGACTAAGAGGTCTGAAACAAAACCATCAGAAGAAGAAAAACCTTATGACAAGGAGATTTTGTTCAGGACCGTTTAAAAGTGCTAAAGGTGCTGACAACGTCGGAGGTTCTGGAGGAGTAAAATCAAGACCCCGAGGTCCAAAATCTAGATCATGGCGAATGAAATGAGTAAAATCAGGACCCGAGGTCCAAAATCTATATCATGAGGAATGAAATGAGTAGCCAAGACTCTGAGGTCCAATATCTAGATCAAGAGGTATGAAGAGAGTATTTAGGACCATGAGGTCCAAGATCCAAACCAGGAAGTACGAGGCAGAGTATTCATGGCCCCGAGGTCCAGGATCCAGATCAGGAAGTACGAGGCAGAGTATTCAGGGCCCGAGGTCCAGGATCTGGACTAGGAAGTACGAGGTAGAGTATTCAGGGCCCCGAGGTCCAGGATCCAGATCAGAAGGCATGAAATGAGTATCTAGTCCTCGAAGTTTGGTGGAGAAATGAACACCAATTAGCCAGGACCTAGAGGTTCAGGTATGTAAGGTCTAGCAGAGATATGAGAACACCAATTGGCCAGGACCTAGAGTCTCAGGTCCGTGAGGTCTAGCAGAACCTTATACTATTAAATATTCAAATATATATTATAACAATTAATATAGTTTACTTTTTTTTTTAATAATTAATTCATAATTTAAATTTCAATGAATTTAATATTAAATTCTTAATATTAAATTCTTATATGTTACTCTCTAATATACTCTCTAAGCCAACATAAATTAATGAAAAAATTATTAAACTTTCAGAGAGTACTATCTTCTTTATATCAATATAATATACTCTCTAAGCCAACTTAAATTAATGAAAAAATTATTAAACTTTCAGAGAGTACGATCTTCTTTATATCAATACTATCTGAACTCAAATCTTCAAAAAAAAAAAAAAAAAAAAAAAAACTATTTGAACTCAAAGTGTACCGTCAAGCTTATACTTTATACTACTTACTACAAATAGTTACTATTTTATTCGTGTACATACTACCCGAATACTTCATGCACTATCCAAGGCACTTTTATATTGTCTCGAATACATAGAAATTTCTACATGAACTCCATCCCTCTAAGCCTACTTAAATTAATAAAAAAAACACAATGTACTCTTATGTTTTAGGGAGTAATTTCATTACTCCTATCTTAATATAGTGTATATAATATTATTAAATAATATGTGTAGGGCAAGTTATGTGATTGATAGAGAATATTATAAGGTTGTGTGTATTGTCTTAGTATAAAATCTCTAAGCCAACTTAAATTATAGAAAAAATAAAACCTTATACTATTAAATATTCAAATATATATTACTCCAATCTTAACATATAATATTATAACATAATTAATACTCCCTTCTACCTTATATTCTTTGTCCACAAAATGTAGTCTCATACTCTTTATGAAAACTATCATCCTTCCACCATCACTTAATTACTCAATTTGTCATCAACTTTATTTACAAACAATCACTTTATTCACAATGGGCCCCACAATACCCTACAATACCCTTACTTTATCTACTTTATCTACATTTTTCTTAAAACATGTGTCCCACTACCATGAGACTACATTTCATGGATGGAGGGAGTATAATTTACTCTTTTTTTAATAATTAACTAGTTTTTTGCCCGTGCGATGCACGGGTCTATTGTAATTTTTGTTTAGTCCTTAAAAATATCGTAAAATGTATTTTTCAGGAATAAATTTTTTTGTTGTTATATTGTATTAAATTAAATGTTGGTTCGAAATTAATTTGGTTAAATATATTAAATTTCATTTTTTCTAAATCATCACTGCAAACTATTCACGTTAGCATTTAAACATACTTGTAATTCATTTTGAAGGAAAATGTTGCTACACATAATTGAATGTAATATAGTTAATAAAAATGTTTTCACAAAAAAAAAAAAAAAAATCATTTTTTTCTATTTAAGAAGGTTTTCAACGTCTGTAAAACACTTGTATTTGTCATCAAATTGGCAATCATATCTCAAAGATAACATGTCTGTCATTTTGGAACTACAAAACACCCCAACATTCAAATATCTTCATAAAAAAAAGAGACTAAAAATCTTAATTTAAGCCGCTCGACTACTGCATAACATTATTCGGCTCTTTTTCAATATATAAATACATAAATAGTTGTGTATATAAATTCAAGTAAATCATAAGAAATTTTCCATCCGACGGACAATTTATATGAACTAATTTGGGTACATCTTTTCCTTCAATGGTAATCTCTTGTCCATACTCATCCACAACAGCTTCTGACATAGTGGCAACAGAAGGAGAATCCACATAAAAGTTATTCTCCAGCAACGGTCCATCCAACTCCAACTTTCGCGGCGGCAACTATGTCCTACCATCATAGTCTCTTTTTGTTGAAGATGAAGATCAATAACTGTTACTCCCTCCGTCCGCCTATAAGTGTTACGTTACTTTTTGGCACAAAGATTAAGAAAAGTGATTAAATAATAGATATAGTACAAGTGATGTGATTGAGAGAGGAGAGAGATAGAGAGAAAAAGTAAGATATAAAGTGAAGTGTAAGAAAAAGTATTTACCAAAAAAGGTATGAGAATGGTAAAATGGGAAGCTTATAGGCGGACGGAGGGAGTATTTTATTGCCTTCTCTTTTATAACAAACGCCAGATCCCTAACTAAACTCATACACTATTGCGACCTCCATACCAGTATATATTCCAATAACAACAAGTAGTTTTTTTTACTAGAAGAAGCCTCTTCTTTCTACAATTTGTTTTTAAGAAACTTGTCTTTTCGCTAATGTCAACTCCATTCAACAATTCTCTGCTCAAACTTCCTATAATTTATTTTACAATAAACCACATTACATTGCTCTTACCAGTCACACAATTTTATACTTTATTCATTTATAAAGAAGTTGAGTCATGATAACATGTACTTGTATCCAAATACCATTACTTTTGTCTTCCACTGAAGCACCTTAGGTCACTGCCAATAAAATCACAATAAATCGTTTAGATAAAATGCTGAAAGCATAGAGTTTCAAGTTTTTTTAACACCTCTAGAAGTTCAATAACTGAAAAACTAATCAGTTTCTCTTTATGCTAAATCAATTAAACAATTACATAATTTCAAAGAAAGTATCCTTGACTCAATGACAAAGCATACACATTTGAAAGATCAATAAATTAGACAAAGTGAAATATATATCTAAATCTCTTGTATGTTCATATTTTAACATGTGATATTGAATTCCCATTCACAACAGGAGAAGACCACAGCAAGCGTCATCCTTAATTAGATAAAAAAAAAAAAAAGCAAAGATGAGATTCACCTTAATGCCATCTGAATACTGAGTTTGCCACTCACAATAAAACTGGACAATTTTTTTTTTTCAATTAGATAAAATTGAAAGAGAACCAAAACACATTGCAGTAAAAAATAAATATCATTTACTTTTCATCCTTTTGTTCATACTTCGCCTTTTTAGCTTGTTTGACACCGGAAGAATAAACAATGCATGCCTAAAAAAATTACTATATAACAAAATATTTTTTAATAATGCTGATCAGAACATATCCAGAAATTGTCACTTATCCAACAATCCTGCAGACCAAAAGATGAAAAGAAAAGATACTCACATTATATATACAAAAGAGTAAGCAGCAAAAATATTAATAGTACTTGTCACGCGCAAATATTGATAAGCACATAATCATTAAATTTAGTATATAGAAATAAACTTAATCAAGCCAAATAGAGATAAAAAGCAATAAACTTAATCAAAAAGTTCACATTTAGCTAATTAATCAAAAAAAAAAAAAAATCATAAACAATCATAATAAACAATTTTCTTTTATTTTTAAATAAGTGTCATCTTCCATATCACTCCTTCTCGTCCAACTTTTCAACCTGAAATTATAATTTTTTGGAGTGAGCATGCAAGCACACTCAGTAAAATTAATTTAAATATTCAAAACTTAATGCTAAAAATAAATAGTCAAAGTAATCGAAACATAGTAAATATCATTCACATTGTCGCGTATACTTTGCCAACTTTGCAATTGTTACATTGCCATACAGTTTTGTGAACCTTCTCAAAGATAAAATAATGACTAAGGTATTCTCACGCGTTGACATTGTCATTGAATATTTTGTAGACCATTCCAAAGATAAATCAATGACTAAGGTATTCCCACACGTAGTTGAGCACGACGGATTACACCCGAAGACCCGTCGGTCCCGAATCCCAATTAGAGCCCCTAGCTATTAGATGCATTGCCACAAATTTTGCCAAAATATATATATATATATACTTTTATCAATAGAATAACATATAAATGAATTCACATACTAAACAATTAACTCAAAAATAAAAGGACATGCATTTGCATGTTGATTTAATCACTACCAAGTCACCACGAATTATATATATAGCATGTGGATGACAGGATGAAGGAGAATGTTTAGAGAAAATTGGTTCATGTAACTTACAAAACGTTTACAAACAATTATTTCATTCCACGTTAATTCCCATAATGAATGAAAAATGCATGAGGAATATTGAGGGTCAAGTTGTAAAAATAAATAAAAACCTTTACAATTTCTTATATTAAAGTATTGTATGCGTGTGTATATATATATATAAAAGATTAAGATATTATAATTTTCTTTTTGCATATTAACTTATACCTTTATGGATTTAATTATTATTATTATCATTATAAATTCTTGAATATTACAAAATCACAAACAAAAATGGCATAAAATACGTATATATATATATTCACAATATATCTTATTTTACAATAGTTCTAAAAAATAACTTCCGACCCTTCATTTATTTTATTTTTAAAAAAAAGTGACCTTTCATTTTATATATATAAAGATTAACATATTATAATTTTCTTTTTACATATTAACTTATATCTTTATGGATTTAATTATTATATATTATTATCATTATAAATTTTTGGGTATTACAAAATCACAAACACAAATAGCATAAAATCATGTATATATGTTCACAATCTATTAATTTACCTTACAATAGTTCTAAAAAATAACCCCTACGACCTTTTATTTCTTTTATTTTTTAACAAAGTGACCTTTCATTTTTATAAACTATTTTCAGCATTAAATTTCTATAAATTTCAGCAGTAAATTAGAAGGTAATAAGTTGTCTTAATGGAAATAACTCAGTGACATGTGTAACGACACATGGCAAAACATGGAAGAGTGATGACACGTGGAATGACACATGGCGAAATATTAACATATATAAAATGACACATGGCGAAACCAGGAGAAACACTTCCTCCTTTTATTATATAAGATTCATAATTTAAATTTCAATGAATTAAATATTAAATTCCTATATGTAATTCTATCAGAGTGTACTATCTTCTATATATTGGTACTATCTTATATATAAGGGTGTGCAACGGGCGGTTTGGTTAACCAAACCGCCCATAAATCGTAAACCAAAGTATAAACCGTTCTTTTTTTCTTTTAAACCGTAAATTAAACTGTATTTATAAAAACTGTTCGGTTTGAAACCATAATATTTCGGGCAGTTCGGTCGATTTTGACCGAACTGAAATTTTGCTCATATTTTTTCCTACACAATAATTAATAAACATGTAAAACACAATCTTAATAGAAAACGCTTAAGAAAAACTGAGTAGTGAGATGAGAGTGACTGAGTATGAGCATTGAGCCACTAAGCATCCAAGCGGAGACACAAAATATAGAAGAAGAATTGGTAGGGACGTAGAGTTTCTAATATAGCCTTTGAGCTTGGAATTTTGTTTGGCCATTTGGGTTTACGATTTATATAATATATATAAACTAGTTCTTATATAAATGAAAATAACCTAAAAGCCATAAAACCACAATCCGGTTCAGAGGCCGGAGCCCCGTTAAAAACCTTGCTAGGAGAAAACCCTCCTTAGGGATAAAACCCCTAGTCAAGGAAAATGGATACTCCTCTAAAAACACGAGGCATCAAATTACATTCCATTAAATCTGTAATATTCTGAATGTATGTCTCTTGCAAGATGGTTCTTTAAAAAGTCCGGTGGTGATGTCCACCAAAAAAACCCCGTAGTTGCTGCGCTCGTCAATTGACCCGCTGCTGCATTTCCTTCCCTAAAGACATGGGTGACTGAGCAAGCCATATCTCTCAAAACCGCCTTTGTCCTCATCCCAAAGTCTAGATATCTACATGTGAGTCGTGCATTCGGCGAGGTAAATGTATGCAGTACGTAGGTTGAATCACATTCCAACCAAACTCTTCTCCATCCTCTATCATATGCCGCGATGATAGCATGTAGGGCCGTGGCTAGCTCTGCCTCATATGCATACCCCCAATCGTGGGGTATAGAGAAGCCCCCCAAGAAGTGCCCAACGTAGTTTCTATACAACGCCCCTTCTATGATCACTCCCGGGGCCCCCGTGGCTGCGCCGCCCGTGTTGATTTTAATCGTTCCCATTCCAGGTGGGCGCCATCTTTATAGGTATATATATATAATATTAGTTCGGTTTGGTTTGGTTAAATTTTTACGGTTTTTCATTAATGAAAACCGTAAACCAAACCATACTAAAAAAAAATCAATTCTCAAAACCGTAAACCGAACCGTAAACTAAAAACCAAACCATATTTAAAGGTTTGGTTTGATTCGGTCGGTCTAAACCATACTTTGCACACCCCTACTATTTTATAGCAAACGATACCGTCTAACTTATACTTTATACCCTTTATTACTCATTGTTACTATTGTCTGCGTATACATAGTAATTTCTACATGATACTCCCTTTAAGCCTACTTAAATTAATAAAAAAAATACAATGTAATCTTATGTTTCAGGGAGTAATGTCATTACTCCTATCTTAATATAGTGTATATAATATTATTAAATAATATGTGTAGAGCAAGTTATGTGGTTGAGAGAGAATATTATAAGGTTGTGTATTGTTTTAGAATAAAATCTCTAAGCCAACTTAAATTATAGAAAAATTAAACCTTATACTATTAAATATTCAAATATATATTATTCCAATCTTAACATATAATATTATAACATAATTAATATAATTTACTCTTTTTTAATAATTAATTCATAATTCAAGTTTCATTGAATTCAATATTAAATTCCTATATGTAACTCTCTAAGTTATTCCCAAAAAAATCCGGAAAAGTGTACCAACCAACCATGGCACATGTATGTAGATGGATCTTCCACCAACACTAGGTCGGGTGCCGGCGTAATGCTTATCAGTCCAATCGAGCAGGTTTTCTCATCGACAGTGCGTTTCAATTTTTAGGCCGCCAACTATGAGGCTGAATACGAGGCCCTAGTAGCCGGATTACACCTGACAATGGCCATGAGAGTCCATTTGTTGCAGGTTTTCAGCGATTCGAAATTCATAGTCTATCAGATAAAAGGGGAATACGAGGCAAGAGACAATCAGATGATCAAGTACCTGAACATCGTGAAGGACCTTCTGGACCAATTCACCCAGGTGTACGTTGAGCAAATTCCTAGAGAACTGAATTCCCAAGCGGACGCCCTAGCCCGGTTGGACACAGCCGAAGGGGATGAGGAGCTTTCAGAAGTAGTAATCACAAGGATGAAGACTTCCTCTATTGTTGATTGCCTAGTGGCTCCAACCGATTTGGTCGAGGACACACGGATGACTCTAATAATCACTTTCTTGAAAACCGGCGAACTACCAAAAGACAAGGTCGGCCAGGTACACTGTGATGGGGGAAAGTCTTTTCAAGCGAGGTTTCTCCCTCCCTTTATTAAGGTGCATCACTCCCGAGCAGGGACAGGTTGTCCTTACCGAAATATACGCGAGGGAATGCGGAAATCACACCGGAGACCAGGCTCTAGCTTACAAGACGATCAGACAGGGTTTCTACTGGCCCACCTTGAAAAGAGACGCCACCGATTACGCTCGCTCATGCCATAAATGTCAAGTGTTCGCTCCACTCATCCATAGCCCACCAGAATAATTGGTTTCAGTTTATAGTCCATGGCCGTTCGCCAAATGGGGAATCAACTTCATCGGACCTTTCCCGATCGGTCTGGGAGGGGAAAGATTCACCGTCGTCGCTGTGGATTATTTCATAAAATGGGCCGAGGTCGAACCTTTGGCGAAAATAACTTAGAGAAAAATGATAAATTTCATATGGAAAAATATTATATGTCGTTTCGGTCTCCCCCAGTCAATAGTCACGGACAACGGAAAGCAATTCGATGGAAGTAAGATAACTGAATTTTGCGCTACATGGCATATAAAAAAAATACTTCTCATCCCCGTACCAACCGCAGTCAAATGGCCAAGTCGAAACAATAAATAAGATCATCAAGCATACGCTCAAGGCAAAACTGGACGATCTTAAAGGAGGCTGGGCATTCGAGCTACCCGATGTCCTTTGGGCATATCGAACCACTCACTGAATGTCAACAGGAGAAACACCTTTCACGATGGTTTACGGATCCTAGGCCATGATCCCAGCCGAGATAGGCACCCCAAGCTACAGGGTTCTAACTTTCAACAACGAACAAAACAATCAGGCATTACCAATCGAACTGATCTGCTTAAAGAAAGAAGACTCTCTACTGACATGAAGAATGCAATATATAAGCAATGATCGGAGAAGTACTACAACTCAAAAATTAAGGTCAGAAGTTTCAGTGGGGGCGACCTAGTTTTAAGGCGAGCAAGAGGCACAACAATCCGGATCCTTGGCCCCAACTACGAGGGTCATTTTCGGGTAGCACGGGTCCTACCAAATGGGGCGTACGAGCTCGAATACACGAGTGGAGAGCCAACCCGATACCCATGGAACGTCGCAAACTTGAAGTTATATTACCAATAATCTAAATATACGTTTTGTGTTTAAGTTCATGTCTTTTTAACTTTTGAAGTACTATGTGAGCAAGCTTTAAACATTTTCCTATATATATATATATATATATTAAAGCTTATTTTACCTTGTTCTTCTAGAGCTCTAATCTAATCACTAAGGAGTGGCGACCTCATTAGGTGTAAAAATACACAAAAACGATCTCATAGGGATTCGACCGGTTGACCGATCTCATTAAAAGTGTATCCACATAAACACATAACGATCAAGAACCAATCTTAACTCACAAACAAAAGAAGGAAAATCGGCGACCAAGCCAAGAGTATCTAGCCAATTGGCGATCTCATTAAAGGTCGAAAGACACAAAAAAATAATCTCATAGGGATCTAGTCGATCAGCCGATCTCATCAAAAGTATATCCATATATACACAAAAACGACCAAATACTACCCTTGACATAACATCGAGTAGGCAAAAAGGTGCATTAATAACAAGCAAAAAAGGTACGAGGGTCGTTCAAACAAAAGGTGGCCTTCGGGGGCATTTACAAAATAGAGCGATTAAGTCCACTAGCAAAAGTTTAAAAAAAATAAGTTAATTCTAAACTAAATCTAGACGACTGGATCAACCGGGGCTCCCAAAGCATCTTCCTCGTCAGCACCTCCGCCGACCTCACCTACTTCTTGGCCGCCAGCATCATCTTCACGAGCCGGGAGATAACACGAACACTTGGGTCCAAATAGGCCAGGTCTTCCTCCATTTCAGAAAGATCCTTGATCGGAAGGGGAAATCGAAGGGACAGAGGATTTTCGACCAAGTACGGTCTAACATCCTCGGCCAGTATGGAGAGATTGAAGGTGGGACCAGCACGACGCATAACTCGCATCGTATCAGCATACGCGTAGATGTACGTAAAGACGAACATGGTATCCTCATCGCTGCTCGCCGAGGGATCAATAGATGAGATGCGATCCAATGCCTGAGTAAGTTGTTTCTTACTCCCAGTGTTCTCGGCCTGAAGACAAGTAAACTCGGATGACAACAACTGGTTATTATTTTTCGCCTCCTCTAGCCGCCGGGTAGCCTCCTCTACTTTCTATGAGCGAGCTCTGTGGTCTTGAGAGTTTGCTCTGCTTGCTTACGACACACCTCAACCTCTCAGTCGGTCTCTTTCTTCTACCTTTTTAAATCATCATTTTCACGCGCGAGCTTGTTGTTGGTTAACCGCAGTTGGTTTAATTGGTCGTTCGCCATCTCCAAGAAGCACCCGAGACGACCCCAATGCACCATGGACGAGCGATGGTTGTCCACGACATCTTAAAGTTGGGCCTCATCGTGAAGGGGATACATCTCAGAGCGACTGGGGATTTCACTCGCACAACGAACATAATCGAGAAACACTTCCAGAGTGTTAGGAATGTTAGAGCAAATGAAGTCACGAACATGGCCGGACCCCGTTGCGGTCGCCGTTAACCACCTACAATTCAGTAAAAAATTAAGCATATGAAGAACAGAAGAAATAGTATACAAACATATGAGAAAGGACGACATACCTCTAATTCCTACTCGCATCCTACCCAAGGATCGTCTGGTCGCGAGGATCTCTAGCCGGCCTTTCAGATTTTCTCTCGCAATGGGGGAATGCTCATTGGTCGCCTGGAGAGGCGTAGGGACAACCACCACTTGACTCCGCTTAGAAGTACGAGGACGGTCACTGTTATTTTCCGACGCCCTTTTCCCTATCTTGGGGGAATGCTTGTGACCAGTGGCGGTCGTCCCATCGGCCCCCTCCTGGCCGCCTGATGACCATTGCGGATCAACTCAGAGCCTTTATTCCCCCAGACGAGCAAGTTGAGCGGGGTTCCTCCTCTTCATCTCCGAAATCTCAGAATCGGTGGGGAGTTGGGCGATCGAGAAGAGAGGAGAAACTACGAACAAAAAGAGTTTATGAACGCACTAACATAAGAAGGACCAAAACCAATGGAAAGCTCACCTCATTGGTTGATAGCGAACAAGTGATTTGGAGTAGTGCGTAAATCTGCTGGCGATCGACGTCGATAAAGTGAGCAGATGATCGATCCTTGTCCAAGTAGATCACCGAGGTGTACAACTACCAAAATAGGTTGGTCAATCGATCCTCGCCAAGTGTTATAACTTCTGCAAAAAGGAAAAGAGATTAAATAAGTCTTTAACAGAACAAAGGGAAATAAAAAAGACTTACTTCGATAGATGGCATAATTGGTAGGAATGACGAGATGATCACAACGACCATCATTCGCAGCCGCACTCCTCCATCCCCCTCCGATAAATTACCACCTCGCTTTCAAGTTCTTTACTTTATTCGGAACGTCCTCTATAATCTTATATTTAGGACGAGCTTTGCAATAATAGTACCCTTTCTCGTCTTTGACATGGGCAAAATTCTTTAAGAAGGCCATCTCGTCGGTAGAGAGGAATACACCCCGATGGCCATCCCGACGAGCTTGACGGCCAAATACGGTCAACAACCCCATAATCGTGCTCCCACCCATTAGGAGTAATTTGGGTGATCAACGGGTTCCACCTTGACAACAATCTAGAGATAGTAGGATGCAGAGGGAAGCGAAGGTCGACCTCCAGACAACCAACATTAATAGCTATGCAGCCATCTAGGGGCTGGTCGGCTCTCTCGTCTGAGGCGGGCTCCCAAAAATATACATCTTGAGGAACTATGTATACTCGCTTGTAATGGCCGAGTCTGTTGATCTCAATCGTGCTCCATATCTGGTTTGCCATAAAGGCACTAATCTCGGTCGGACAATGAGGTTGTTCGGGGGCGACCACCCTATGACGCCTCACATACTCCGAGTAAGTGGACCTAAAAGGTCGACTAACGGGTATGGTCGCCTCGTTTGCTCCACCAACTTCATGTTCCCCAATCGTTTGAGCGACCAAGTCCGCCTCACCCTACCGACGGAGACGACCTCGTCATTAGAACTTTGGTCGGAAGATTTTGTGTCCGACTCAGTCTCATCATCATTTCCACCGTCGTCCCTTGGATCAAGATCCTCCTCTTCATCACTAGGAATGTCGGTCAGACCATCCCTCACCCTTTCAAGCATAAGGTTCCGTGAGCGAGGAACCTAAGCGGAGGTTACCTCCAATTCACCCCTGCCGAGATGAACATGCGGCCCCGAACTAGAGGATCAAGAATCCCCCATCGCCGAGTAGAGGTTGGAGCCACTAAGGCAATCCTACTCGACTCATCACTCCTAAAAATGGAGAAATCCTCCATCGACATAGAAATAAGGAGAAGATGAGAGAAAATAAAGTTAAGAAGGTCGAACCCTAAGTTTACCTGATCGTCGGAACGGAGAGACCGCCGAACGAAAAGTGACTCCGGAGTTTCCAAAGCTCGATATCGGAGGACCTCACGATTCAGAAGAAAGAGAATCCGAGATTATGGGAAAGTGGTGAAATGAAGCTAGTGGGGGCTATTTATAGCCGAAAAAACGGGATCATTCGGGTGAATAAGGGGAAAATTCAGGGTTTTTTTTGCAAATTCCATATACCCTTTCACCCTCTCACGACTGTTGATCTCCCACGCGAGAGGACATGGTTTAAACACCTCAATCCGGCCCCGACACGTGTCGCTTGATAGACACCTCTGAAAAGGGGGCCTCGAAAGTGGAAACATATCACTTTGGGCTACGGTGTACATCTAGGGAGTATCCCACCTCGTCCGGGATTTTACTCTCGCCTATATCAACCCATTCTCATCACATAGCTCTCCTCGGCGTTTATCCTATCCTTACGTATATGGTAGCTCGTCGTCTACTACTGCACATTGGACCCCGACCTAGGGGCTATTGTTGGGCCCAGTCAAAGACGACCTGATCAGTCCACGTCATATCGACAACCACCCAATGAGAAGACTCCACGTAGGCATCAACCTATTTGACTTGGGTCTTCAGTCGCTCTATTCTGGTCGCCCATTCGGGGTCAACGACCGATGGTCGCCCCCATTGAAAGGTGCTCGTTAACTTATAGAACGAGTGGGGAGATTAGGGTAGTCTCATCCCCAGGGGTTGCCTGTAGGATGCAGGCCAGGCCTCGTGGGTGTAAAACCCATTTTAGGTCACTGGGCCTGCCTGAAAGCCCAATGAATGTCAATGGGCCTAGAATATGCGTCTTCTGTCTATTGGTGTATTCTATTTGTCTTTACACGTGTCATCACTGTACTGGTACAGTGGTACACCACGCTTTTAGGTGGACCAATGAGGAGTTGCCAATTCACTGTGGTAAGCCCTATAAATACAAGTTCTGAGAAAATAATAAAGGTTGAGTTTTAGATCAAGAAATACTTCTTCTTATTTCATAACTCCAAGTGCTCGTACTCTACTATTGTTCTAATTGGATTAATACACCTCTACACAAATATACTTGTTTGATTAAGTCCATCTTAATACGACTATCAACATTACCTTAAGCCATTCGAAAAGGAAATGCTCTACTTTTGCAACCGACACACCAGCCTTTTCAACTAGTAACTCTGATTTTTTACATCCACAATGGAAGACAGTCCGTCGACCTCCATACTCCAAACAATCACGTCTTGCTATAACAACGACATTGAATGGTCTTTCATGACAATTAAAACCCTGAATCCATTTGACATGTCCGTCCGAACATACGTATTGAGGAAAACCATATGTACAGTTCCCCTCTAATGATCCATCTAAATTGTTTCCTCAGTTAAATAGGATGTCTAGTCATCATTACCAAACTTCACAAACAGAAGAATGTTACTATCATGATGCTGAATTAGGGCAAACACTTGTTGGCCATCCGGAAGAGATAGAGCATCACTGACAGTAGTTGGGTGTAGAGAAAAAAACATTTTTTTACCTTTTACAACATAAGGAGAATATGAACAGTTTTTTTTGGGAAAGGCAAAGAACAGTCCACATTTGTGTGTGGGGAATACAAAGAACCAACTGTATTATGTTGTGCCACATCAGCAATATAAATCTAGGACACAACATACACATGGCAGAAGGAGGAACTGTCTCAAATGCACATGTGGCGAAAGTAGGAGAACCCTCATCCTCCTTTTATATATATATATAGATTCTTATCCCAAAGGAAATGGATGGTTTCCTTCAGTGAAATTTTCTTCGTGAGGATCCTTTAGATCTACCCTGTCTTCTTCCCATCGGGGTTTTCTTCTCTTTGGTGATTTTATGTCTGCATTGGTTTTTGTTTTGTTGAAGTTCTTCGCGGGCCACCCTTGTCAATTTTTTTTTTTGGAGTTTCTATGCCTCTTCCTTGGCGGTTTGAGTTTTGGATGTATGACAATCTGCGGGCACATTGATTTCATCATTTTGCCACGAAGGACGCGTGCATGGAGGTTGAGTTGGCTACTGACCACCACTATCGATGGCTGTCTTAGCCTGCTCAGTGCTTCAATGAGAGGTTGTTCATCTCTGGTCTAGTTAGGGAAGGTGACGTCTATGTCGGTGTCGACGTCGTCGGATATCTACAATGTGTTCACGTGCCGAAATGGTTCATGACTTGATTTCAGCTATCCTTCTCGTTGCAGCTCTTGTGGACTTAATTTGTGTTTGTTGGTTTAAATTTTAGTTTGGTGCTTATGGTTTGTTCGTCGGATGTATTGACCTTTTTTTTAGCTCAACTGAAAAACTTATATTAATCACAAGAGCAAGTACAGTTGAGTCCAAACCACAATCAACTACCCAAAACAGATAGTGAAAAAACCAAAAAATCAAAGTCGACCCACGAACCAATTTTCCAGCCATCGACAATGTAGAGCAAATCACGAAATAACACCAGTTTTCAACAAATTCAAAAATGTGTTGGGACATGACTTCTTGCACGTTGAATATAGAATTAGTGAAAACACCAAAGCCCTAACTAGGAAACCACACAAACCAAAACCCGCATCTAGTAGGATCCATAAATTACGTCTTACAAAAAAGAAACTGGATGAAAAAACTAAACAACTCACAACCATAACTACACCAAAATCTGAAAAAGTACATAACTCATCCGACTCATTTTATATATTTATTAAGGTATAAAATTAAATAACAAAAATGTGATGTTTAGTTTTGACTTTTAATAATTTTGTATTTCCACAATATTTATATTAATATATATTTTGGGTTATGAATAGTAATATATCAATATAAATATTTTGGGTTATTCTTCCATTTATTTTATAATTGTCCAATTACATTATTCTCATTCCCTTTTTAAAAAATAGTACTATTCACAATACTTTATCTCCACTCTCCAATCATCACTTATTTATTCAAATTACCATTCACTTTATTCATAAACAATAACTTTATTTATAAACATAATGAATTTGGACGGATGGAGTATTAATATAATAGTTTTCCACAATAGTTTTAAATTTCAACAATATAAATAATAATATAATAAGTCTTAACAATATATTAATAAATATAAAAAAATATTATAGTAATAAAAATATTATTTATTATAATAATATTAATATATATAGTTATAACAATTAATAATAATATTGTTAACAAATAATAATTTCAACAACCTATCAACACAAGTAATTATTCGGGGTTACCATCCCTTTTCGACGGAAATAAATGTAACATCTTTAAATATATTAAGGATGTACGTGGAAGAAGCTTTAGGGATGGAGGAGCAAGAAACTCTAAAAGCTGGTTGAATATATAGTGGTGGGTGGGTGGTAGTGGCGGATCCAGGAATTTAACTTTGGAGGCACGATATTATTTTTTGGAGGCACGATATTTTTTTTAAATGAAAAATGAAAAGATTAAAATTTATCGAGCTAATAAATAAAAAAGAGAAAATGAGTAAAAATTGAATGACAAGTAGATAAATGAGTAAAAATATACTTAAATTGTATGTGGCTCAAAAAAGATTTTTTTATAAAATAATATACTCTCTCAATCCAAATTTATTATACAAATTTTTTCGAGCACGAGTCTTAATAAATATTGATTAATATATATATATATATATATATATATATATATATATATATATATAAAAGTTGGGTTTGAGATCTACCTATAAAGTGATTGTTTAGAAATAATATAATGACGACATTTAAATAACTAAAGGATGTTTGAAGAGTAGAGATAAAATAGTGTGAATAATATTATTTCGAAAAGGAGAATGTGAATAATAAAATTAGACAATTAAAAAAAAGTTAAGAATAATAAAATTGGAAGTATTAAATAAATTATAATTATAACTTCTTTTATATTTATAATAATGACAAATAAGTAGTACTCCAGTATATAAAATAAAATGAAAAAAAAGGGAAGTTAAAGTAAATTGGATAAGAAACACCAAGTATAAAATTGTAAAGAAGCCCAATAGTAAAAATAGGGTCCAAAGCTAAGTAAATGGGAATGAAAAAATAAATAATCGCAAGTGAATCAATGCAAATCGGTATAGACATGGTAATCAGAAACGATAGTGGACAATTCGCGAGGGAAAAAATGGTGGTTGCCCCGAGACTTGTGGATGTGGGCGAAGCATTGAGATTCTATGAGACCCTATCATGGATACATTCTTTGGGGTTGGATAATGTCTTTTTTTTTAATGGAGGGTTTACAAGATCATAAAATAGAGTTACAAATCACGAGCCTAAAATCTTGATCTTCAAACCAAACGGATATTGCCGTCCACTCCAATCGCGTGAAGAGGAAAGACGAGATTCACTTTGCCTTAACATAACAGGTGTCCAGGTCTCCAATCTTTAAATGAGACAACCCCACACTAAGGTGCTCTCATATCAAGAATAGGAAACAGAATAAACAGACAAAGTTCCACGAGTACCCGATTCAAAAGTACCAGAGCATCAGGGCTCTCGAGACTATCTCAAGGAGCCCAACCATCAAAAAAATCTCACAACCGCAACAAAGCCCGCGCAACAGAAACCAAAAAAAAAAAAAAACTAAGCAAGCACCAAAACTATCTAAGAAAGCAATAAAATAGGATTAACGAAGAAATACCGAACGATCACTGTGGCTCCGTTACGGACAGGATCTACGTTGATCCCTAACAAGAACTGAAAAAAACTACACCAGATCTACAACTTAGATCTGCAGATCTACAACTCAAATTTGCAGATTTACAACTCAAATCTAGCGAAAGCTAAAATAACAGAAGAGATCAGAGAGAAGCAGAAAATCAACAGATTTGAGGCGACAACAAAGACAGAGCAACAACAAAGACAAGAACTATGACGACAACTTGAACGACGGAAAGACGACGGAGGTCGGTGAAAAAAGGGAGAAACAACTCTCTAGAGAGAGAAACTCTCCCTTCTCACTAAAACCCGCGGCTAACTATTTCTTTTTCTTTTCAGTAAACCCTAATTAAGTTGAATTTAAATATTAATGGATAATGTCATTGTATATATAGAGGGGAATGCAAAAGTCTTAGTTGATGCAACTAACTCATCAATACCTACTAGTTCAATCTTTGGAGATGGAAGCTACTTTTGCAAACATCAAATTTCAATTAGTTAAATGAGGTGTCAATGCTATAACACATGAGCTAGCTAGAGTTGTCTAAGACTTTGGAACTCTCATATTTGATTTGACCCACCGTTATTTGTGAATGTGGACTACCTTCTTTAATTAGTTCTTGCAATAATGAACACTAAGTTTACTTGGGTTCGAAAAAAAATAAAAAATAATTTTATTAAAAATATATAGTAATAAAAATAAAAATCAATAATAATATTATTATAAAAATACATAATAATTTAAACAACAACAATAATAATATAAAAATTACACAACACTAAACTGTATATACCGATCATAACAATGATCCATTAATTTTTTTTATAGAAAGACAATTTTTTTTTATTTTTCAAATTAACATTTCACATATTCTTTTCCTTTTAAAGAAACATTAAGCAAAGTTGAACACGCAAAAATGGAATATGGTGAATTGAAAACCAAATTCGTTTTTGGCAAGAATTTAAAATTAAGATGTGACGTTGACACTAAACAAAATCCATTTTATAGTACTCCACTAATCTATTAATCCCCCATTCCAACCCCTTCAATTCCACCGTATTATATATACCAGTCACAGCCCTTCGCTTCATTTTCCATATTCGGTATTAATTGCTATTTCAATTCACAGCAGCATTGTTACAAACACTATGTCAGCATGTTGTCGCCAGGTGGCCTCCTCCGCCACCGTCGCGGCTGCGGTCCATTACATCAATCCTCTGCCCACGACGTCGTTCCTCAATTGTTCGCAAGCTAATAATCGTAATTTTTTGCAAAGGAGAGGTGCAACAGAGGTGGTTTTACGGTCAAAACGATGGGTGATCGAGGCGGCCGACGGGGTGAACAAGAGGGGGAAACCGCCGCGGTGCTATTCGCTCGATCGAGAGGCGGTGGAGGTGGAGGATGGCGGTGTTGATCGGAGGGTGGAGGTGACGGTTGCAGTTGCTACTACGGTGGTGCTCGGCGTAGGGAATCGCGTGCTCTATAAGCTGGCATTAGTCCCTCTTAAGCATTACCCTTTCTTTCTCGCTCAATTTGCCACTATCGGGTACGATTCCTTTTTAATTCCTGTAATTCTTTTTATTTTAGCTTAAAATCATTGAATTCATTCCACAGCAATAAAATGTTGGTTATGAGTTCTTAATAACTGTTTTCCCTCTTTCGTTTCTGTGATGAATTCCAACCACAATATGCTGAGTTTCTACAGTTATTTTAGAAAAATTGACTCCGAATTCAATTCACGCAGCAAATTATTAGTACTACAATTTAAATGTAGATTTTTTAAAATTAATCAGAAATTCTGGATTGCAGTTCTAGCTCAAATTCTGTATAAACTGCATTCACTTTGTCGTGCATATGATTTTGAATTATAAAATAGCTTCTAAGTTACATTTTCGTCTGCAATCTGCTATATTGATTGGGATAATATTTCAATTGAACATGTGAGAAAGTGGAAGAAAATTTGGTTTTTGACGCAAAATTAGGAAACCGTAGCCGACGAAATTGAAGGACGAAAATTTGAGGGAGAAAGCGTGCGAGGGCATAATTGTCTTTTTACAGTTACGAGATTTATAATCACCCAAAAGACTAGTCTTGGATATATGCGAGGGCGAGAGACCGTGTGCTGTGAATGATTGTACCTTGAAGAGAGAGAGAGAGAGAGAGAGAGAGAGGGGATGACAAATGGCCGCTTCTTCGTTGGTGGGCGTGCCCGATTCATCACTGTCACTGTTTATGTGGCTGATGCTTTTGATTTTGATTTCCTATAATTTAAATCTCCTTTTCATGAATTAAATAATACTCCACTATTAACCAGGTACAATAATTACACTCATGAACATGTAATTAATGGTCTTGATTACTATTGGATTCCTCCGATCCAAATTGTATTATAATAATAATACATTAATATTGATGCTGATACTTTATCTGTGAGGCCTATGGCTATGGTAGGAAAAAAGTAAAAGTAAAAGATGAAAGAATAAGATTGGGGGTGGTTTTTCTGAATGTCTTTTTCCTATATGGGGTCGTACACTTTTATGTGAAAAAGAAATTTATGTAAAGGTGTTCCGTCAAAAAAAAAAAAAAGTTTATGTATAGGTGAGGTTGTGCGTTAATGGGGTCCCATTTGAATGATAACCGTAAGATGTGGAGTTTGTGGGTCCCCACATAACCAGCTAAATTTATTCCATTTGAATTTCCTCCTCTCCATGTGCCTTCAAGTGTCAGCATTGATATTTCTATGGCATGTGGTATTTGAAAACAATTTTGGCTCTTTTTTTTTTTTTTCCTTTTAAGGTTCATTCCTTTCAATCTTGTAGATTGAAAAATCCCCCCAAAGTTTAATTGAAATGCGATACTCTAATCTTTCAAAATAGTATAGAACATAGGATCATATACTTCTGCCTGTCGAAAATGACATGTATGTATAAGCTGTCCTATTTCTCATAGCAGGATTGCGTCCTAAAATATTATGATTATACCATTTTAGTGGCTGACATTTCACACATGTTATCTAAGAAGTGATAAGTATTAGGTTCTGAAGAACCTATTTGTTTTTTCCTTTTCAACTAATGCAATGAACTGATGATAAAATTAAGTTGGGCGCGGCTATTGACACCCGGATATTTTCTTAATACACCCATCTGATAGCTGTATATAATGGTGCATTGTGTTAAAATGTTGTACATATAGGTGTATTGAGCGAAAACCGAGTGTGAATAGTAGTGCTCAATTAAGTCTTCATCAGTAATAAATTGGATGTAAAATAGTGGATTTTGGATTAATTTTTTAAGGCTCAGTAACATTCATCTGATGTTATTCCTGCTAAGATGTTAAAGCACACATATAAAAGAAAAAAACATTAGGGGTGGGATTCCAGTATCATTACCTCAAGCTTATACCATTAATTAGCATTTCCTTGGTCATGTCACTCTAAAATGGAATGAAAAATAATTGTATTTTATGTTTTTTTTTTTTCACAAAATCTGATTTTCACCTGTAAAATATTTTCCCTAAAGGCTGATGTTAACAACAAGATATTTGCATGGAAATGGAAAAAAAAAAAAAAGAGTTACTGGAACCTCACTGTTAGTAAAAGAATGCTCCTGTCTGCTCATGGTTTTTATTTCCTATTTAGTAAATTTCCTTGAATATTTGTGGTTGTGTACCTCGATGTTTTACTGACTATATCCATTTACATTATTTCCAGGTATGTAATTGTATACTTCTTTATTCTGTATCTGCGGTATCAGGCAGGCAAAGTTACTGATGAAATGCTATCCCTGCCTAAATCACCGTTAATTGCTGTTGGCCTCTTGGAGGCTCTAGCTGCAGCATCTGGGATGGCAGCAGGAGGTAATTCATTGCTCATGTTTCGTGGCATCCTTATACATTAGTTCTTCAGGAGGCAAAGGGTATGATTGAATAATCAAGTCTAGTATTTCTGTGTCCTATCAAAAAAATAAATAAAATGAAAATAGTATTGTTGATGCATTTCTTTTGTGTCTGGCCGACAATGTTTTAAAATGGTAGTCTTGACTCCTGCATTGATAGTTATTGCCTGTATGTGTTTGACTATATGTAAAGAGAGTAAAGGCTTCATTTTTTTTTTTTCTTTTCAAATTGCTTAATGTACAGCAAAATCTTTTCATGATTGTGAAATAATGGGTTAGCATCATAGGTGCTTGCTTGTGTGAAGTGTCTTGCAGTTTGTTATAGGCATGCGATAATGTCATAGATTTATCTTTTATCAGATGCCAACATGTCTGTTTCTTTAAATTTGGAATATTTGGAAGAAAATGTAAGAATGATTTATCTCGTGCCTATTCTTTATTCTCTGTTGTTGTGCTTTTTAGACAAAATTGTGAGTTAAATTTTGTGAATAGTTTCAGATTTTTGTATATAAGCAGAGCAGTTAACTAGAGAATTTGTTTCGATTTGATTCATACAATTGTTTTCATACTGAACAGCTATTCTTTCGGGAGCAGCAATTCCTATACTCTCTCAGGTAATTTTATTTGATACATATGTGTGTGTGTGTATATATATATAGAAAAGAGAGTTTAGTTCTAAAACTGCGATGACTCTGATCCAGTGTATTGGATTTCAGCTTAATAAGTTTAGCGCTTGAATGACTTGTGCCTTTGTAACAGCCTACTTGAAATAGAACTCTTGATATTCAAGTCTGAATTTAGGTTTAAGAAGTAGTAGGTAAACAGGACTAATATACTGATTGGTAATAATCTAGTGAATTTTTTTTTAATTTCTTTTTTCGGTGCTCTATACAAAATTTGGAAACCCAATTATGTTTGGATTTGTGTGCTACTACATAGAAGAGTATCTTTACTTTTAACAAAACAATGTTGCTTCATGTTAATTTTGTTATCTGCTAATTCTTTTCAGAGCTTTCTTGTCTGGCAACTTGGCCTTTCATATATATTCATGGGAAAGAAATATCGTTTCAACCAGTTGTTTGGTTGCTTTCTGGTGACAGTTGGAGTTATAATAACTGTTGCAAGGTAATTTTTTAATTCTCTATAGCTCTCTTGCTTATCATTTTCTTTTAACTTTGCAACGGAAGTACCAACTGATGTAATATATCATTGCACATATGGTTTCATTGTTAAAACATTCATGAGCCATGTTGTTATCAACCGAAATTAATTAGCCTTTTTGACATGTTCATTGTTCATTGCACATGATTTTGTCCAATAAAATGGGAAAATTTTTCTCACTGACTAGCTTCTTGGTAATTAATAATCATGGAGCCAACACTGTAATTTCTATCATATCAATTTTTAAATAATCAGATAACCTCAACTTGTGCAGCGGATCGGGTACTGGTTCTCTGATGGAGGCTGGCTTATTTTGGAGTATTTTAATGATCATTTCTTTCTTTTTACAAGCTGCTGATACAGTCTTGAAGGTAATAGGCAATTCCCATTTTATCAAGATTATGGTATCTTGTGTGATATCTCTTTCTAAAGTGAAAAACATTCTCTTTGTATAGGAAGCAATATTTTTGGATGCTGCTCAAAGGTTAAAGGTATGCATATGAGTATATCAATATGTTCACCCTACCAACCTGAGTTGAGACAAAACAGACGTGATTCAGATAACTAATAAGTTAATTAAAAAGATTAATACTGAAATTTATTGTCAAAATGCAGTCTATTTTTGTGCACTAGCAATTTATTTTCATTAATCTAAGTTGGTTGTTTTTCGACAAAAAGTTATAGTAGTCACTAGCCAGTTTCATACTATATCTCAAGTTAAAATCCTAAAGTTCAACCCCGCTAAATAAGATTGGTGAAACTTGTAACATTGATGCATTCAGGGGATGTTTGATTTTTGGATTAGAAAACCTGATGTGAGATTTCGAAATCTAAATCCGGTTTTACTTTGGATTTTAGAATTCGGTTTTCTAAAACCCAATACATCCACCCCTACAAATACCTATAAATCCTATAAATACAATTTTTTCTATACAATACTCCCTCTCCAATGCTCATAATGCAAATAAGATTTTTTATACCCACTTTTATTTTATTTATCACGTTTCTCACATTTTATTCTCCACTTTTGCAACTTCTAATAAAGCAAAATTATTACACAATTATTCAATCATTACAATTATAATCAACAATAATAGTAATACAACACCACACTCTTACACATTGATTTGATATAAAGTTAAATCGTGCCCTAATCAAATTTCAAAACAAATACACACCATTACTATTTATCAAGATTTTGAAATACACTAGATTTTAAATACCTTCAGGGTCTTGAAGTTCTCATGAGAATCAAAGGTTGATTTAAATTAGAAAAATAGCTACCTCTAGTGCTCTACTAAGTTCAAATAACAATCTTACAAATCCAATTTCTGATTTTACTTTTTTAATAACACACATGTGATGCTTGTTGTATTGATGACAGGAAGGTACAATGGATCTATTTGTTGTAAACTCCTTTGGATCTGCTTACCAGGTTAATGTTTAAGCTTTGTAGAACCCTATAAAATTCTTGCGTGTATTTTCAACTTTATGAGAAGCCTGAAACTTTTTGATGTATGAACAGGCTGTTTTTTTATGCCTCCTCCTTCCATTCTTGTCAAACCTATGGGGCATTCCATTTGCTCAACTGCCAAATTATCTTAAAGACGGGGCCGCTTGCTTTTTGAATATCGGTGTGATGACAAACAGTAAGTCATGGTTCATATATATTTCAATTTCCTTTTTTTCTTTTGTTTGTGTGAGAGTGATCATAGAGCCATTTAAGTGAAATGTATAGCTTTAACTGTTAGTCACCTCGCTATTCTTTTAATGGATCTTCACCTCAGCATCCGTTTACATTGTTTTTCTATAGGCATACTACATCAAAAGATTTCCAAACTATCAATTTTTGTTTGGGTAGATCCGTAAAGTACTTTTTGTTTTAAAAAACACTTCAAGTATTGAAATTTTATTTCACGAGCTCCCTCGAGAGGAAAATTGATGGAATTTCTCTATTTATGTTAATCATCCGTTAAATAATATGTACATTAATTTTATTAATATCCAAATGTGTTTGTGCAAGTTGGTTTAACCCCAATACTTCAAGTGATGAGTACCTGAAATGACTTGTGAAAATACTTTTATATATAATTAAAATTAAATAAAGCTGATATGTACATTATTTAATTGGACCATTAAGGTGATTCTAAAAAATCTGTCAATAATTGTCTCAATGGAGCTCATGAAATAATATTTCGATACTTACTTTAAAACAAAAAATAGTTTACGGACCTATCAAAACAAAAGTTGATAGTATATGAAGCTTTTTATGCATTATGCCTTTGTTATATGAGCAGTGAATGATTTTGTTTGTACTTCTGAAGGAGGCAATTAGATGCTTATGGTGTTTGGTCAATTATACTAAGAACCACTTTTGATCACAGGATGTGACGGTGCACCTTTATTGCCGCTGCTATTTGTGATTGTCAACATGGGTTTCAACATATCGTTGTTGCATTTGCTCAAGATCTCTTCAGCTGTCGTATCTTGTCTTGCATCAACACTTTCAGGTTGGTTAATTGTATGATCTTTTTCTTTATACCCTTCACCTGCAACTTCATGAGTATATCTTCTGTTTATTTTGCATCTGTTCATTCTGTTGGTCATTTAATTCTTTTCAAGCTTTCAAAAACCAAAAGTTTGGGCAATGGCATTTGGACAAGTCACATTTCTGCAAAATATCTTTCCTAGACTTGATAATATTCAATCAAAGGCTATTCCGATCAGCAACTCTAAATACGAGTTTAGGTACAGCGTACTAGAGGTTCTAATATTCTAAAGTTCCATTTTTTTAATATTTAGATGGAAAAACTTTTTTTTTCAAGTCTCGTAAGTCTGATCATTTTTTGTTTCAGGACACCATTTTTTTTCCGAGTTAAATTTCACCGTGTTAACTTTTGAAAAATCAACTTTTTAGTCACTTGATTGGCTACAATGGGTTAATAACTGGTTTTGAAAGTTAACATGAAGAAATTCAAAATTCAATTTGGTTCAAAATCGGTTGCTTACAGGTTACCCATGGTAGACAGTCAAATGACTAAAAAGGATTAAAAAAGTAGAATTTTGAAAGTTAGTAGGCTGTAGGTGGTTCAATTTGGGAAAAAATAGAGTGTCCTGAAAATAAAAATAGACAAACTTACTGGAATTTCATTTTTCCTATTTAGACATTTTTCAACAGAAGAAATACATCAGAAAATAGATTTTACAATGTGCTGGAAGAATCAAGAAGTACACTTAAACATATACTGTAATTTCTTTTGTACTTTCCTTGAAATCATTTTTTTTCTTATAATTAGTTTTGGTTTTTTGTTTTACACTCAGCAACTTGTTCTAATTTTTGTGATTTTCCTTTGATGTAGTTCCAATATCTGTATTCTTGTTCACGTTGCCACTACCATATCTTGGTGTTCCATCCTCGCTTCCTCGTGGCTTTGTAGCAGGTGCCATCATCCTCGTTTTGGGTTTATTGGCTTATCTTTGGACACCACCACAAAATCCGTCGACCACTCAGCCTCTTGTGAGTTAACCAATAAACAAGAACAACATGTCAATATATACTACAGCTTTGCTGCATTGTGGCAACTAAGGCAGGAGATCATATGAAAGAGAAGGGGGGGAAGGAGGAAGAATAATTGGTGGTATCAACAGCAGGGGGGGAAAAGAATCCAATCTTGTCTACAGTTGATATGGGGTAATTCGGAACTAGAACAACAATAACTCAGTTAAGGGTGACGTTTTTAGAAAGAAAACCCAAGAGGTAAGTTGTTGTTTGTGGTACACATTTAGTTGAATAGCTGCAATCTCATATAGAGGGAGCTGATTGAAGTATTGAGTCATGGTTTTGATTGTACAACATTTCTCTTGTAAAAATGGAAATTAAGTTTGCAAAATTAATTTTGTGCCAAGTTCAATAAGGTTGCATCACAGTATTGACAAAAATTTCACCACTTCAAAACTGGGTACATTTTTGATAATCTATGTAGATGCCATAGTTATCTCATACCAATATGAATTTGCTCCTTCACTTGTACTTGTATATCTATAGTCACTCCTCGAATTACTTGATGGTTTGAGTACGCTCGTTCCTACTGAAAACATGTAATGAAACGGCTTTGGTGGTGCCACTATTTCCACTTGTCCCTCCAACATCCTCACAACAGCTCTCATTGGGTTCCACTTGTCCCTCCAACATCCTCACAACAGCGCTCATTGGGGGCCTCGTCCGGTGAATCTTGAGCACCCCACAAACCCACCATACCCATTCTCTCCGCCTTTATTCTATCATTCTCCTCAAACTCCTCCCACACATTCTTCGCAAACCAATTAAGACTCATGTGTTTCCTCATTCCCATTATCACGAACAATAGGATTCCAAAGCTCTAGACGTCACACTTGTGAGTTATGGGGAAGTTGTTCAACATAAATTCAGGGATTGCGTACCCTGGAGTCCCTCTAAATCCACTGTTGATGCTAACGTGAGTGTCGTCTATGTTACACAACTTTGCTAGCCCAAAATCTGCAACCTTGGGGCAAAAATTCTCATGAAGACGCACATTCCCGGGTTTAATATCATGGAACTTATTGCTTTGTTGGCGCAACATTGTTGGCCACTAACATCAGGCTGATAACTACATCTGTAAGAGATTGAAAATGTGAATTGATAAGATGGCCATACACTACAAGTAATGATCATTAAAGTTTCTCTAACTAAAAGTCTATAATGTTGTTAAAGACCAATTTTCTTTAGTGTTAACGTTGTTCTATCCCATTGATGATTGTGAAACCATGATGGTAAATCATGGAAAATATTGTGATGGCTTTTTGAAAAGTATCAATGCTGCGAGATTCATGAAAATCCATTATGATATAGATCAGGTGTTATGTTTTGTATCACTACAAAACATTCACAATACCTCAAGAAATCCACAAGAACAATTAAATGAAATGAAACGAAACGAAACGAAGAACAAACACAAACACACAAGATTTTACGTGGTTCGATCGTAAGATCTACGTCCACGGAGGATAGAGGCACACTTTCACTAAGAATCGAATCGATTTCACAAATTACAATCACTCAACACTCAAGCGCAGAATAATAAACCCTAATTTGCGTTTTCTTAAAGGCTATATGATTGATTGATCCAACATTTTCACCATACAAATGACTTGTATTTATACATGAACATGCCCAATGAACTGTTAATAACTGAATTCTAAGTGTCATGCAACCAAATTAACTGTTTTTGTTAGTTTCTGAAAATTGCAACAAAATCTGATGATTTCTTTGGCTGCTATCAGCTGACATGACCTCAGCTGATATGTACTCAACTTAGTTGAGATAAGATCAAATGAATTAGACCAGACTCAGATGAGTTGTCTCCATAAGATCAGACGTTATGTTCCATAATCAGCTGAGTTGTCCAAAACACTCAGTTGTTCTCGTAACTTTCAAAAGACTTGTCCACCCTCAGTAGAGTTGTCCAACTTATGAACATTCAATTTACATTACACATATAATAACAATTATGCACTTTAATGCAAGATTGCTTCCATTGCTGTCCTCAAAGCTTCTGAACATCTTTAGTGAACATCCCATGATCTAAGGTTTACCAATTTGATGCAATGATTGAATGTATTGCTTGGTAAGGCCTTAGTGATCATATCACATGCGTTCTCTTTAGCGGAAACCTTCTCGACTTTTAAAAAAAAATTACGCACCTTTTGGATGATGGTCCGCTTCACCCATATCTTCAGGGAAGCGAACCAGGCAGTTGATTCTCTTGCCAAGCTTCGGGCCACATCCACCATTTGGAGAGGTCAATGCCCGAATATTATCTCTCATTTTTTGTATAGTGATATGAACATTGAGTATTTTTTGTTTCAATAAAATTGTTACGAGAGGGGGTACCTTTTCCCTTATCTCGGGTTTTGTTCCTAAGGCCGAGGATTTTTTCGGACAAGATTTTAACGGCTCCCTGGCCTCTGGTTCGACATGTAAACTTATGGCTTCACTGATAGTTTGAACTATTGCCCAAAGGAAGTGCTCACTAACTTGGATTGATGCATAACAAATCTTTTAAGGACCTTCTGAACATAATTTCTTTGGGATAGGAACAATCTTCCAACTTTTCCATCTCTAAGAATATCCCTACCCAATATCCTCTTAGATTCACCTTTATCTTCTTTATGCTTCTTTTGACTATCAACATGTCATCCACATAAATTAGTAGATTGGTAGGTGCTCACAAGACCATCTTATTTACCAATGTACACACAACTATTATATCGGCTTCCTAAGAAATCAATAGAAAGTAATTTATAAAACTTTCTATATTACTGTCTAGGACTTTGTTTTTAAGTCCATACAAATATTTCTTAAGCAAACATACCTTACTCTCATTTTCAAGCATGGTAAAACCCTCAGGTTGTTGCATGTATATTGTTTTAATTAGATCACCATGCTAGAATGTAGTTTGACATCTAATTGATGTAACTCAAGATCATCTAGAGCAACCTTAGACAAAAGTAATCGTATTGAACAATGTTTAACAACATGAAAGAATACGTCATTAAAATCAATGTCTTCTCTTTAAGTGACTCCTCTAGTCACCAACCTAGTCTTGAATGTGATGTGCTCCTTGACATTATCTGATCCAACTTCAATCTTCTTCTTGAAGAGCCACCTAGAACTAACTGACTTCTGGTTGTTAGACTTCTCCACTAGGATCCAAGTTTGATTCTTCTCTAAGGATTGCAATTTTTTTGTCATGGCATTATCCAATGCTCCTTTCCAGGACTTATGATAAATTTCCTATAATTCCTTGGTTCATGATGTTCCACCTTGATTAGTGTGAAAGTTGCTCTAAACTCAGGTGTTTAATTCACTTAATTTCATTACATTTTTTACACTAAATTGACCTATTGCGCTTGATTTGAAGAAATGATGTGGTTTGATATTTGTGTAAGCAAATGAGCATTTTTAGAGCGAAACATACCTCAAATATATTGTGGAGTCAATCGAAGAAATAAATCGAGAAGGGAAGTAAATGATTCGGCTAAAAAGTAATTAGAGAAAGGCGTGGGTTATTTTCCCCTACAACTATGTTAGATGCAATCCCCCGATACACACACTCCTAAAAATATGGTAATTTATAGATGTACTCTCCCTCAAATCTCTAATAATTCTTCTTTCCTCGATGTATGGAGTCTCGCTTCGTTGCTTGAGAGTTGAGGGTTGACTGAACCTGTGGGACTCAATTCGGAATACCCTTTTCTCTTTAAAACTCAATCTAATAAATACACCCTCCATATAAAACCCTAACCCTAATTTCATTTCCTCTCCACTTTCATAAAACACCACCCCACCCTCAATCTCCCGCCGCTGCCGCCGACCTCAACCTCTCGCCTCCGCCGTTGGAGACCTCAACCCAACACCGCCCATCCCCTGCTTTTTTCTGCTTTGCCCCACCACTCTACGACGCCCCCTCGCCCTTACCTTCGGGCTGCCTGCCCCCCGCGACATTACACCTGTTTTTTTTTATTCTTCTATTTTGCGTCGGTCGATCGCCTGCCCCATCCAGCGTCGACCGGTCACCCCGTCCTTCACGATCCCCTTGTCGGCTGCCCCCTCCTCCACGCTCCACTCTCCACTCATCGGCTCCTCGCCGACCGCACACAAGTTTGCGAGACACAATTTAGGTTTGTTTTTTTCCTTTTTTTTTTTTAATTCTCGATGATTTCTTTTCGAATAAGTGTCCACATTTCAATCAATTCTTGTCGACCAATCATATTGTAAACACAAATTCGTGAATTAAATATAAAAACGCGAAAATGCGAAACGATTTTATTTAATTTCGGATTAAACCGATGAATATTGCGGGTTACAATCTCTAATTTCTCCTCTGATTCTCTCTTCTTGAACTTTGCTTGAACTTCTTGAGCTTTTGGAGCTGGATCCGCAGCCGAATCCTTTCCGATCTTGTATTTGGGGCTTTTATAACGTTAATTCAAAGGCTTAGCACCGTATTTTTGGATTAAACGTTGAATTTAGGGACTTTTGTGATGAACGTCGCTGAAGATCGTTCTTGAACTTGGGACTTTGTAACGTTAATCCAAAGGCTTGACGCCGTATTTTGGATTAAACGTCGATTTTTGGGATTTTTCGGGTCTTTTTCGGGACTTTTCGGATCTTTTTCGGGACTTTTTCGGGACTTATTGGGACTTTTCCGTTGAAGATCCACGAAGAACTTTGAAGAAACGCTGAATCGAAGAGGCTTAGCACCTTGATCTCCACTCGAACACTGCTTCTTGCTGCTTTGCACGAAGAACGCCTTGAAGAAACACCGAATCGAAGAGGCTTAGCACCTTGATCTCCACTCGAACACTGCTTCTTGCTGCTTTTCACGAAGAACGCCTTTGAATCTCCTCCAATTGCTGAAGAACACTCTAAAATCTCTGCAGAGAATTTTAGAGCCTTGAATGCTTCTGATTTCTTGATTCTGAAATGAATGAAATGAGGCCTCTATCTATTTATAGGTGTAGAACCTAGGGTTTCTTATGGGCCAAGGAGATATTTGTGCAAGTGGTTAGGGTTTAATTCAAAATTTGAATTACTTAATGGGCTAAGAATATCCTATCTGGGCTCAATTTGGTTTGTTGGGCTTTAGAGGCCCATCTTCATTTATGGGACTTTAAAGGTCCGTCTTAATTTACCGGACTTTAGAGGCCCGTGTTGATTTACCGGACTTTAGAGGCCCGTCTTGATTTACTGGGCTTTAGAGGTCCAAAGGAATTTAAAATTTAGGTGTTTACAAATGCCCCCTCGCATTTCGTTCACAAGAACGTTTGTCTTCGAAGTGGACGAATTGCGAAATTATTTCAAATTATGGAGCAACAAGCAATTTAGGCTCGTGCATTTTTGGAGCAATAAGCAGTTCAAGTTCGTGCGTTCTTGGAGAAACAAGCAATTTAGGCTCGTGCGTTTATGGAGCAAAAAGCAGTTTAGGCTCATGCGTCTATGGAGCCACAAACAGTTTATACTCATGCGTTTATGGTGCAACAAGCAGTTTAGGCTCATGCGTCTTTGGAGCATACTTGTTTTCTTTACGCGTAGTAGCGTTTCAAAAACATTCCGTTCATGAGACAAATGTATACGCCGTCTTCAGAAATCAATTTGTAGGTGTCATTTGCGTAAACTTCCTTCATTTAATTATTTAACCACTTAAAACGCCTTTAGTGGAGTAAGTTAACAGTTTAACCACATGTATTTACCTTTGGTGGTCGTCGTACACAGTTTAGACTCATGCGGACCAGGAGTAATAAGCAGTTTAGACTCGTGCATTATGGAGCAACAAGCAGTTTAGGCTCATGCGTTCTTGGAGCAACAAGCAGTTTAGACTCATGCGTTTATGGAGCAACAAGCAGTTTAGGCTCGTGCCTTTATGGAGCAACAAGCAGTTTAGACTCATGCATTTATGGAGCAACAAGCAGTTTAGACTCATGCATTTATGGAGCAACAAGCAGTTTAGACTCATGCGTTTATGGAGCATACTTGTTTTCTTTACGCGTAATTCACCGTTGTTTCAGTTTCTTCTAGCAAGATCTTCCCTTCTTTGGCTAGCCGCATAATTTTCTCTTTAAGTATAAAACAGTCTTGGGTTGGATGTCCTACCAATCGATGGTACTTGCAATATTTGGGATCGTCCGTTCGCCCAGCCTCATCGGGTCGTTTCATTTGTGGTAGTTCAATGAGATCATTCTTGATCAAGTCATCGAAAATTTCGGGGATGTCTGAGTCTAGAAATGGATATTGCTTTCGTTGCAACTCTTTCAAACTCGTTTTCCTTTGCCCCCACTCTTGAGATAGTGGCCCTTCAAATCCACTTGTAGACATGCTCAACTCCATGTCATGAGCCTTAGTAGCTAAATCCTCGAATGATCTTGGTTGAATTGCTTGAAGGATATATCGAAGACCCCACTACATTCCTTGGATGCACATCTCGATAGCTGAAGTTTCAGTCAATCTATCCTTGCAATTTAGGCTTAGATTTCTCCATCGATTTATGTAATCGATCACCGATTCTTCCTTTGATTGACGAGTGTTCGTCAATCCAAGCATACTAACCGTTCTTCGAGTGCTGTAAAATCGATTGAGAAATTCCTGCTCCATCTGCTTCCAACTGTCTATCGAACTGGCCTCCAAATCTATGTACCAATCGAATGAATTGCTCTTTAAAGAGCGCACAAATTGCTTCACCAAATGATTTCCATACGTGCCGGCATTGTTGCAGGTCTCCACGAAGTGAACAATATGTTTCTTTGGATTACCCTTGCCATCGAACTGTTGCAACTTTGGAGTTTGATAACCAGCTGTCATCTTCAAACTGTCAATCCTCTTCGTGTAAGGCTTTATGTAGGTGAATGAAGACTTAGGACTTTCCTCGAACTTATCTTTGATATCCCCGAGTATGATTTCTTTTAGCCGGTCAACGGGCACCAAACCATCGGGAGAAACTTGTAACTCCTTAAGAGTTGGGTCAATTTCCATCTGTTGACGTTCACCAGACATCTCCAGATCATGCCCCTCGACTCGCTTTTCTTTTGCTCGACTTGACTCCCCTTTGTCTGCATTGCTCATTAGCTTAGCAATCTGAGCATCCTGTTCTTGGACATGTTTCGTGAGTCCTTCTATAGCTCTAGTCAAGCTTGTCAATTGCTCCTCAACAGTCGTGGTATTTGTCACCATTACTGAAGCTGCACTTGAATCTAATGTTCTCGTCGTGGAATGAGTAGGGGAACATGCTGGGTTGTTCTCCTCATTCGCAGTATTGGGTGGTGGACCCTCTGCAGTAGCTTTCTCTGAAGAAGACGATGACTTCGAACTTCTTGACATACTCCTCGTGATTACGTTCACGTCTTCAAAGTCGACGTCAACTGATCCGGATGCAACGCCTCTCTTGATCTTAATCTTGATTGGCGCCATCGTCATGACTTGATTTATTTGAAGAGCAGAGATGAGAGGTAGAGATTGTCCCACTGGGCGTGCCAATTTGTAAACACAAATTCGTGAATTAAATATAAAAACGCGAAAATGCGAAACGATTTTATTTAATTTCGGATTAAACCGATGAATATTGCGGGTTACAATCTCTAATTTCTCCTCTGATTCTCTCTTCTTGAACTTTGCTTGAACTTCTTGAGCTTTTGGAGCTGGATCCGCAGCCGAATCCTTTCCGATCTTGTATTTGGGGCTTTTATAACGTTAATTCAAAGGCTTAGCACCGTATTTTTGGATTAAACGTTGAATTTAGGGACTTTTGTGATGAACGTCGTTGAAGATCGTTCTTGAAGTTGGGACTTTGTAACGTTAATCCAAAGGCTTGACGTCGTATTTTGGATTAAACGTCGATTTTCGGGATTTTTCGGGTCTTTTTCGGGACTTTTAGGATCTTTTTCGGGACTTTTTCGGGACTTATTGGGACTTTTCCGTTGAAGATCCACGAAAAACTTTGAAGAAACGCTGAATCGAAGAGGCTTAGCACCTTGATCTCCACTCGAACACCGCTTCTTGCTGCTTTTCACGAAGAATGCCTTTGAATCTCCTCCAATTGCTGAAGAACACTCTAAAATCTCTGCAGAGAATTTTAGAGCCTTGAATGCTTCTGATTTCTTGATTCTGAAATGAATGAAATGAGGCCTCTATTTATAGGTGTAGAACCTAGGGTTTATTATGGGCCAAGGAGATATTTGTGCAAGTGGTTAGGGTTTAATTCAAAATTTGAATTACTTGATGGGCTAAGAATATCATATCTGGGCTCAATTTGGTTTGTTGAGCTTTAGAGGCCCATCTTCATTTATGGGACTTTAAAGGTCCGTCTTAATTTACCGGACTTTAGAGGCCCGTGTTGATTTACCGGACTTTAGAGGCCCGTCTTGATTTACTGGGCTTTAGAGGTCCAAAGGAATTTAAAATTTAGGTGTTTACTCGACCGGTCACCCCGTCCTTCACGATCCCCTTGTCGGCTGCCCCCTCCTCCACGCTCCACTCTCCACTCATCGGCTCCTCGCCGACCGCACACAAGTTTGCGAGACACAATTTAGGTTTGTTTTTTTCCTTTTTTTTTTTTTTAATTCTCGATGATTTCTTTTCGAATAAGTGTCCATATTTCAATCAATTCTTGTCGACCAATCATATAATTTTTGATAAATTATTGTTGAATTTTTTTTAATTTTTGTTTTTTACATATTTGTTGAAAATATTGTATATTTTCGATACTCGTTTGTAGAAAATGTGTTTTTTTAAAACTCAGGTTGGTTGTGAGTTTGAGCATTCCATGTGATTTTAAAATAATGTTGGTTGTGAATATGAGCATTTCATGTGATAAAATGAATTTTTTGAATACTGGAATTTTTCGGCTGCAGAAGGTGGCCGCGAATGCTGCTTCAATTAGGGTTAGAGTTTGGAAATATTAGGAGGGGTGTCTATATACTAAGGTTTTTTTTATTTTATTACTAAAATGACAGTTTAAACATTTTACATCGTTACTAAATAAACTCACGCCTTAGAAAAAGGAGAAAAAAATGGTAGCTCAAAGTCTAAGCCATTTCAAGCCCATTAGAAGCTGGAATTCACGGCCCAACGAATTAATATGCAGCCCAAAGAAGAGTAAGCAGCAATCCTCTATGTTAATTGGGTAAAAGGGACTGACTCTTTACCCCTTCAGTTCGGTTTATAACACCCCCCCAACCTTTTAGTAAAAGGTATCGTAATAGATGCACCCCTTACTGAACACACTCCACTCCCCCACTTTCGACAGAAAGTGATCGAATTTTTTTTGCCAACCACCACCACTACTTTCGGCCGCAGCCAGGAGCGGACCTATGCTTTAGCCAAGGGTGGCCATGGCCCCCCCAACTCCACACCACCTTATATATATATTATTAAAATTTAATATTTTTTGTTTATTTTTTAAAAATTAAGTAAAACTAATGGTATATTAATTTTATAAATTATTTTAGTAGCAGTATATTTTTTGTTTATTTTTTAAAAATAAAGTAAAACTAATGGTATATTAATTTTATAAATTATTTTAGTAGCAGATTTATTATAAAAGTCCGTCTCAAAATAAAATTCTTATTACACTTTTATAGTACTATGTGCTATAAAAATGATTATTTTGTACGTATTTTAATTGTAAACTGATTTCAAAAATAATATTTTACATGTTTGAGACTATTATTGATAAAAAAATGAATCACTTGTATTACTTTAATATTTTTTAAACATGTTTATAATTAACTCATGTAATATTATATTATACATAAATATTATAATTATACATATATTAATATTTTTTATTAATATTTTTTTTGGCCCCCCCTAACCTGATGTTCTGGGTCCGCCAGCCACCGCACCACTTCCGGCATCCAACATCATCCAACCAAAAAAAAACTCAAAATTTTTTATAATTTTCGACACACCAGGGTCGACCAGACCATATACACTCTCGTCGACAAATGGTTGTCGACGAGAGTGTATATGGTCGACCCTGGTGCGTCGAAAAAAACGTATATTTAAAAAAAAAAAATCGACCATTTGTAGTCGATCATATACACTATAGTCGAAAAATTGTTGTCGATGAAAGTGTATATAGTCGACCACAAATGGTAGAAAAAAAAATGAAGAATAGAAAAAATGCAGAGAAAAAGGGAGAAAAAATGAAGAACAAAAAGCAAAAAAAAAATACTAAACCTAAGGTAGGGTGGCGGCCGTCTTGAATCGGGGTGGGACGACCGGCGATGGCGAGTGGGGGGAGGGGGCGGCGGCCAAGAGAACACAGAAAAAAAAATAAAGAGAAAGAGAGGGAGGGAAGAGGGAAGAGATAAGGGAGGAGAGAGAGGGGGCGGTGGCCAAGAGAATGCAGAAGAAAAGAAAAAAAAAAGGGAGAAAGAGAGGGAGAGGAAGGAGTGGAGGCCGCTGGTGGAGACAGAAAAAAAAAAAAAGGAAAAAAAGGGAGAAAGAGAGGAAGGGGAGAGAGAAGGGAGAAGGAGGGGGCGGCTGTAAGTATTTTTTTTCATTCTCGTGATTAGTACACCCACCCCGTTTCCGTCAACATCGTCCCCTGATCACCAAAACCACGCCAAAAAGCACCATCATCATAAATATTTTGGCATGAGAATGAAAAAAATAATCCAAACAACATTCTCATTCCCCCCTCCCAAAAAATAAAGAGAGCAAAAATTGAAAAACAAATCGTAATTAAATCATTCCAAAAAAAAAAAAATCTAAATCTAAAAAACAAAATTAGAAAACAATACAAAAAATGATTTACCTGAATTTCGGTAAAAAATTTCGAATAAATACAAAAATTCTATCAAAAAACCGAAATATATCTGAATTTTGGTAAATAATTTTGAATAAATACAAAAATTTCAAAAAAGCAGAAAATTCAAAAAAAATAATGAACGTTACATATCTTTGTTTTTTTATTTTTTCATATTTGAAATTCACCTGAAAATCAAGAGACGACGAAGGGGTGCGAACGGTCGATGTGAACGGGGTAGGAAGGAGGGGTACGGACGACCTTCATATTTGTTGTGTTTAAGTGTTTGGATTTATGTGAAATTTTAATTTTAATTTTTAGTTTGATTTGAATTGTGTAATTCAATTGGTGTGTTGATTAGATAATTGGGTAATTATTTGATCAATTGCAGGATTTCAATTATTAGTTCTTATGTTGAAGTATGATTAGTGCAACGAGAGTTGGTAAGTCGTGTTTTAGATCGTATAATCGAGAGTTGAGTTCCTGTGAATTGAGTTTATATTGGGTTATCACAACGTAAGTTGGGTAATTCCATTAGAACCCCATTAATCTACACTAATTATTTAAATGAGAGTTTGGGTGATTAGTGAGGAGAATTTAGGAGTTTGAATTTTAGTATTCAAGTGGAAAAACATAATTAGAGATTAAATTAGCAAATTAGGTAGAATTCTTTAATTGTGTGATTACCCGAGAAAAAACGATCATATCATATCCGTCCTCCCGATCTTAGGTGATTAATTAGGTATATGTTTTAGTGATTGCTCTTACCAAACACCAACCTACGAATTATACGTCAAAGTCGAGTTTAATTTGATTTCCGCACAATGACGAACACCCTAACACTACTTCTCACAATTTGATATCTATCAATATCTTACTTGTTATCGTTATTTAGTAGTTTACTCGTCTAATTTTATGTTTAATTTAATAGTACTAACCATGTCCTATCACTATATTCACTTGATGATAAATAACATTAAGGATACAAGTGCAATCTAGTAATTTGATTCGATATTTAACTGGACACTTACTAGTATTACAATGACTCTCTTACACTTGAGAGACGAGTATTATAAAATACGTGTCACACTTCTTCTGTTGTAATTAGAGCATATGACACCAAATCAGCCTGGCCAAATCATAATGGAGGATGGATTTATCCTGTGAGTTTGTCTCTTGTCAGACTATAGTCTCTAAGATTAGGTGAGTTGTCCTCCATGTTGGTATCTTCTTGATCACCTTCATTATCCCATCATGAATTTCTTCAGGTGTGTTGGCCTCTTGATTATTCAAATTAGGTGGGTTGGCCAGCTCATCTGAACTCTGAAACTCCAACTCAGCCGAGGAACCTTTATTTGATATCCTTCCATCAAGCTCTAGGGGATCTCCACCGTGAGTGTACCCCATGTTGGTCCCAAGTTGAGTTAAGATTGATTAAGCTAGAAAAAGTCTAGAGGGGAGTGGTGAATAGACTTTTCAAAATCTTTCAAAATATCAGAGTAAACAATGCGGAATAATGTTCTGATTAGTACTGTTCTTACTCAGTCAGCACAATACTTTCAGATTAATGTGAACCTTTAAGTTTTATACTCAACTTTGATTTTGAACTTTAATATGTGTAAACACTTTAACAAATATCAAACAGTAAGTAAATCAACACAAAGATTTATAGTGGTTCGACAAATGTCTACATCCACTCTCACAACTCCAGTTGTGATATTTTATTAACTCTTCCTTCTTGAGTTTCTTGAGGCTTAAAGTCTCAAGACTAAGACTGTGATCTTCTCGATTATACCACCAGGTATATCTTCGATCGATTAGTAATTCACACAAGTAACTAGCACACTTGTTTACAACAAATCACAAACTAAAAAGTAAAGTAAAACTTCTCTTTAGTAGCCTTTGAATATTCTTCTCAAATATGTGGCTTCTTCTCTTCTTTGATCTCCTTCAACTCTATGAGTTCTTGAATACTTGAATGCTCTTTGAATGCTTTAGTTCTTTAGAATATCTTGAGTAGCAGTAGTCTTTTCAAGTAGAAGATCATACGGTATTTATAGACTTTAGTCTGACAGTTAGCAGTTTGTGAAACTAACTCTCAACTAACTCTTAACCGTTTTTGTAACTTATCCTTTATAAACGACTTAACTTCTTATCTTTCCAAGTCAACATATTCTCCAGATATATATAGTTACATTCCAGCTAATAAGTTTTCCCAACTTATTCTGCTCCAGCATAGTAAAATTACTCTTCTTCATTTTTATTGTTCTTAGTCCGACTCAGCACAGTTCTCATCTTCTATTCTGCGCTTCATCAGAATATTTCACTTATATTTCTGAGCTTCATTTTTACTCCTCTTGATAGTCTTCTTACTTTAGAGTAGTCTTCTGAGTCTTCTGATTTTGTTCTATTCTACTGTTCTGAACTTTTACAATGCTGATTACAATACTACAACTTTACAAGTATAAAACCTATCTATACACCAACTAAACTACATACAGAAGAGTATATCTAAGTTCTATTCTATAAGCTGTCTATACAATATGAACATCAACTTAGTTCCGAACAGTTCATAATATATCCACATATCAGATTAGTAACTCATAAGATCAGTAAACTCAGATTTATATGTTTCACCAAGATGACTTAGTTAAGATGACTTCCAACCATATATATCATTAACTTTAAATTACTTTTGGCCATCAAAACTCATAATCATCAACTAGAATATTGTTTCAAGGATTCATATCCCAATAATTTCCCCCTTTTTGATGAAGCCAAAACTACTTAAATGTTAATAAATCAATAGTTAAGTAATTTGTCAATCATAACAGTTCATCAAGTCAAAATTCCAGATTCATATTCAGATAAGATCATATATTACCAATAATCACAGAATATGAAATAAAGAAATATGAAAATAAAGATAAGGTAAGAAAATTTATCTTGTGAGCTTGTCCTTCATCTTCATTCTCCAATCTTCAGATCATGTATGCCACATACAACCTTGCTTTGATATCTCTCATATGTTGAAGATCAGTGATGCCTTCATCCTGAATAATCTTCTCAATGATTCTTGCAATTTCTTCATAATCTGGTTCTCCAGAATTCAATCTCGGAGGTTCCCAAACAGGCTTTTCAGGGCACAAAATACTCATTCCAACAACACTTGATGTTAACATGATGTCTTCCCAGAACTCTCTTGCAACATTCATCATGAAGTTTTAAAAATCTTCAAACTCATTTTCTTTGTTTGAATGAACTCCAAATTTCCTTATTATGAAATTTTCCAACTGCCATCTTTGCTTGATATCATTCCAATATGCAATCTGATCTGGATGCACAATGAAATCGACATAATTCTCATCTCTAAATTCTTTAGCCTTACTTGCTTTCATTTTCTTCTTTAAAGCTGTAACTCTTCTATCAAACTTCTTCCTTGCAGCTTCAGCATCTTTCAACTTTTTTTTTTCTCAATTCTTCATCAGCTTTCTTCTTTTCTAACAAATCAGCTTTCTTCTGAACTAACATTGTTTTACAAGTCTCAGCAACTACAACCATCTTCTCCTCACTTGGTTGAGAACTTGTAACAACATGTTTCAGCTTACTTCTTGATCTAGTTATCCTACCAGTTCCTTCAGATTCTTGTTCACCTTCCTCATCACTTAAGATGACTTTCCTTTTCCTTTTTCCTGAGCTCTCATCAATATTCTTCTCAGCAGCATCAGAATTCTTTACAACTTCAGTAGATTTCACAACATCAACAACTTGTTGTTTCCTAAGTTTGATCTTCTTGTTTAAGTCAGAAATCTCTTGGGCTAACTCATCCTGACTTACAACAAGTACAGCTTGTTGTGCTTGAGTTTTCTCTAAAGCTGACATTACTTTACCTTCCCCCTTTTTGGCTTCATCATGCAACTCAGTGAAACCTTTCATGTGTTGCACAAATTTTCCATCTAAAGCTTGGGTCAGGTTATGAGCATGCATCTTATGCAGATCATATATTTTTAACATTGTATGCTCAATGATATGCTCAAATGAATTTTATGCAGTAAGCTTAGTAAGTCTGTCAGTTACCTCTTGCAGCTGCTTTAAAGTTGCTTCTAACTTAGCTTGTAATTCTTCATTATGCTTTTTCAGCTTCTCAAAGCTCGAATCATCATGAGATACTGTTCTAATTTCCTCTTGAACAGTAGCAGGTCGCTCATCTTTGGAAGATTCCTCATGAATTTCATCATCAGCAACAACAGGAGTGCTTTGCACATCATCAACAATGATGTCTTGATCCTCTAACACCTCCGTGGTCTCAATCACTTCAGTGTTCTCCAATATTTCAGTGTTCTCAAACACCTCAGTAGGATCAGCATCAACATCCATAACAATTTCCTCTTCAACATTTTCTCCAATGTTGACTTCAGTTTCAATATTTTCAACAAAATAAGAAAATCCAGAAACTCACTCCACCATCTGAACAACAGATTCTGGGGTTAACAGCTCAGTAAATGAGTTAACACTAGCAGCCTCTTTCTGTTCTTGTTCCCAGTTTCTAAAAACTGCAGAACCACCCACACCTTCCATGACTACCAAAAGCTCATCAACATCTACTCTTCTTAGGTACACACACGTGCCTATCCTAAGAATTTGCTCAAAAGCAGTAGGGTCTTCATCAATGCCATGGAATTCCTTCAATATCACATTCCTTAGATTCATCCTAATTTGCTCTTCTTTATCATAAATGGGATACTGAATCAAAAATGCATGTTGGGGTTCAATGTGTTCTGGTTCAGGGGAGGATTGAGGTTCAAAAATTGGTTTAGAAACGGTTTCAAGAATGGGTTCAGGAGATAAATGGGGAGTGGGCTGGTTAGGTTGAGGACTCGAATGAGGGGTAGGTTGTGGGGTAGTGTTCTGGGGAGATGAAACAGGACTGTTCTGATGAATTGTCCTGTTGAATTGGTGAGTAGTGTACTGACTCATCAGAACGGGTAGGTTTTTGATCAATGGGTTGGGTAGGGATAGGATCATAATTTGAAGGGGTAGAAGAAGTGTTCTTGGGCATCATTCTCCTAGGTTTAGTAAGACCTCTACCCTTTGTTCTCTTATGGATAATAACAAGACTTGGAGAGCTTACCTCTTTCTCCGATTCTGACTTCTTCTCCACAATTTCCACGGACTGTTCTGACTGCTCCGGGGTCAGTCGTCCAAAAATTATCTTTTTAGATCTCTCACGATGTGGATCATACCTAGCCTTTGATCTCACCTCCGGTTCATCATCATCTGATCTAAACATAGATCCACCAGATTCTTGTTGTTGTTGTTCAAATTCCAAGGATTATTTCTTAAAAAGAAACTTCCCTTGATGGAATCTCTTTGGTGTACTCCAATCAACCTTATTTCTCGCAATAGTTGGCAAAAGAATGCTTAACTTGTTGCCGAATCCAACCATCGCCTTTACAATGAATTCCTTCGACTCATCGTTAAAATGATTTTCTCCTTCTCACTCAGCAGCCTTTCAAGGAAAAATCCTTGCTAATCTCCATCTACTCGATCAATAATCGCCGCCATTACTCGAATCTTTAGATTTGAAAAGGCATCTTGGCTGTGATGTTGCCCTAACAATATCTTTCCGGCAATATCCATCAATAATCTAAGGGGCTCTGGAAGAATTACCTACTTCAAATTCAACAAAGTTTTCGGTTCTTCTCAGGTCCATCTTCCAACGCAAACCTTTTCTTGCCCTTCCATGTAGGACAATATATGAATAGGTCCGTCAGGTAGGTCAAACACATTGGCTAGATGATCTCTTGCCAAAGTTACTCTGTTTCCCGAAAGAAACGTCTTCAGGGTATCGTTGTCGCCATCAAGCTGAAGATAAAATTCCATTACCTCAGGTTCAAAAACCTTCGAGGGAAAGGATTCCAAATACTCTCTCAGACTGCACTCTTCGCACATGGTGAGGATGGCTTGATTCTCCGCCTTTTGTCTTTCGATGAAGTAGACGGCATTTTCAACGAACACGCCTTTCTCTTTGACCCATTTAGTAGGATTGAAGGTACCTACAACTTCGTCATTGTCATTTAGGAGCTCGATAATTGCCTTTGAAGATAGTATAGAAATGTAGAAGATATAATAAGAGGGTATGGAAGTTTTCAGAGTTCGTAAACTTTCAGAAGTGTAGAACTGAAGAAGATGAAGTGTTGAGATCGTGGATATCAAATTCAATGCAAATCTAGGGTTTAGATTGAATTGATTTAGCACGATGTGTGGTTTGGATTGAATCTTGAATTGTGGGATTTAAGAAAACGTTCCATATTCAAAACCCTTTCCAATTTTGGAGCCAAACTGTTTTTGATAGATACACCACTAAAATTAGGTTAAAAATAGAGGAGTGTATTAATCTTCTCCATTAGTAATCCAATTTTGAACAAATCTTGACTTAGAAATTTTCTAAGGCAAAATACTGTTCTGATGTATATCAACACAGTTGTTTTCTAAACACACTTAGCTTCATTTTCTTACTTTTATAATAATGGAATTTACTTATGTGGATTCAGTTGAGTACCATTTTCTTGAGGATCAGATCAGATCTTGAGGTCAGCACAGTAACATCAGATCAGTTCTCCAACTTTTCTGAATATTACTTTCTCGACATTTTGAGCACTTTTTGACATCAACACAGTACTATCAGATGAGTACTGTGTACAGATCAGTTCCCCCTTCAGTAGAGAACTCTTCTTCTGTGCCTGTTTCACCTTGGTAGAAGTGTTAGTTCATGTAATATGGGTGAAATACAGTACAGAATAGTAAAGAATAATTAAATCAAGATATATATGTGGTTTGTTCTAAGGTGACTAGTGCTCTGAGTCAACAGAAAAGATATTTAAGAAATCGTAGATTCCCCCTTAAATGTATATTCTCAATTCCCTCAGCTTTACCAGCTTCCTTATCGGGATTAGGCACCTTAGTAACCTTTTTACCTGATTGGGATGAATGTAGTGGTCTTAGCATGGTCTTATTCTTCTGGATTGCCCTTTTTATGTATTGTTCTTGGTTTAGTGATCTGTTTCTTGACATTAGTACGGTACCTAAAATGTTAGTACAATTCTATATACATGTAGGATCCATGTCTATCAATCCTAAGCTTATGCACAACTCTCTAAATCTAGTTTCAGCCAAAGGTTTTGTGAAAATGTCAGCTCTCTGAATATCAGTATGGATCTTTTCCATCCCAATGTTCTTATTTTCAACATGATCCCTAATAAAATGATGCCTAACATCTACATGCTTGCATCTAGTATGTAAAACGGGATTTTGAGTGATAGCAATGACACTATTGCTGTCACAGAATATAGGTACATTAGATTCCACAATATTGTAGTCTCTAAGTTGTTGCATTAGCCAAAGAAGCTGACTACAACAACTTCCTACGGCCATATATTCTGCTTCAGTGGTAGATGTTGCTACACTTTTAACATCCATTTGATACACAGTGAATTTCATATAGGCAACATAAGCAAGAAACAATCTTATAGCTTCTAGTCTAGCTACAGGTGCAAAAGTTGCATCGTAATCAGTACCCTCAGCTTGAGAGTAGCCCTGAGCAACTAATCTATAGCCTTATTCTTAACTACAAGATCATTTTCATCTTTCTTATTCTTGAAAATCCACTTAGTGCCTACCACATTGTGTTCAGCAGGTCTATCAACAAGTTCCCAAATCATTTCTAGTAAACTGATTTAATTCATCTTACATATCTATAATCCAATTACTATCAGCCAACGCCTCTTTTACAGTCTTGGGCTCAATAGAAGAAAGAAAACAGCACCAGCAAAATAGAGATTTACTAGGTTCTTCCTTAGAATCAAACAATTGTCTTCTGATCTTAACACCTTTACTGGACTCACCAATAATAAGAGCAGTAGAGTGAGTAGATTTCCATGTCTTTCTAGTCTTAACAAGAACACTCTCATCATCTAAATCATCTATAGCATCATGCATATCAATATCATCACTATCAGCAGATTTGTTAATAGGAGAACAGTCAACCAATTTAGGCATGTCAATGGGTCTAGAAGACTTACCTTTGCCTTTTACCATTTCTGCATCATCATCTTTCTTCAGAATGTTTAGGAATTGATTGTATGCTTGTACAAATTCATATACTTCAGTCTCATCATCATCATTGGTTTGAATTTTCAGATTATCAACTTTCTTACTGAGCTGATGGTCAGCAGAGTCCTGTACAAATTCATCAAAGACAACATGGGGTGTTTCTTCCACACATAAAGTAGAGTAATTAAATACTTAAATGCCTCGCAAGTTGAGGAGTATCCTAAAAATATCCCCTCATCTGCTTTAGCATCAAAAGCATTTAATTTGCTCTTCCCATTGTTATGGATAAAACACTTACATCCAAATATATGGAAATATAAAATTCTGGGCTTTATACCTTTCCATACCTCATATGGTGTTTTACCATGTACTTTGTTGAGAGCACTTCTGTTCTGGGCAGTGTTTTCATAACCGAACCGGTGACCAAACCGGACAAGCCATCGGTTCACGGTTCAACCGGTTGGACCGACGGTCCAACCGGTAAAATATTTTTTATATATATTTTTTTAATATTATTTATAAGTGACTAAAAAATATATGTAAACATAAATTTAAAAAATAAAAATAATAGATTTTATATTAAATAACCCAATATTGTTTGGGCCTTATGTTAAATAACTCAGGCCCATTTACTTTACTATAAATTGCTTAGATTGGGGTTTCATTTTTAGGTTCCATGTCTTCTAACTCCTCCAAAAATGCGTCGCGGCTACCATCTCTCTCTTTTTTTTTTTTTTTTGAAATTAAAATATTTAATTTTGTACGCATAAATACAGGTAAATAATCTCTCAATATCTCTTATTTCTATAGAATGGGATAATATGATACTCTTAATATTGATTTTATATTTAAAATTTATCAGTTCATAGCAATTCATAGTTTTGGTCGATTTTGGTTCTTAAATTACTAATAAGAGAATGAAATTGTGAAATGTGATGGAGGATGTTCGAGAAAACTCGACGCTGTTTTTTATTGGTTCTGACCGGTTTGCCGTTTTTGATTGGTTCTGACCGGTTTGCCGGTTTTGGCCGGTTCGACCGGTTTTGACCAGTCCGACCATAAAAACGAGTTTGAGGCAGTTTCTGGACCGGTGACATGGCCGGTTCACGGTCGAACCGGTTGAACCGGCCGGTCCGGTCCGGTTTTGACATCATTGGTTCTGGGTATGGCATGCAGTGTTGATTGCCTCGGCCCAAAAATTTTGTGGTGTGTTGTACTCAGATAGCATGGTTCTGCAAACTTCTTTTAGTGTTCTGTTTCTTCTCTCAGCTACACCATTTTGTTGGGGAGTTCTAGCTGCACTTGTCAAATGCTGAATTCCAGATTTAGAACAATGTTCTTTAATGTAAGAGTTTATAAATTCAGTCCCCTTGTCACTTCTTATCTTGACAATGGGCTGACCTTTTTCAACTTGCAACCTCTTTAACAGATCTGGTAGTTGGGTTTGTGTATCACTCTTTTTGTGTAAGAAGATTACCCAAGTGAACTTTGAATAATCATCTACCACAACTAGAGTGTACCTTCTACCATTCAGTGTAGGGGTTTTATAGGACCATGAAGATCCATGTGTAAGAGTTCTAAGACTCTACAAGTGGAAAGAGTAGGAATTGACTTAAATGAAACTTTTACTTGTTTACCTTTTTGGCATGCATCACACAATTGTGATTTGAAATAGATTTCATTGGGAATAACTTCTACAAGGTAGTCTCTTGCTATCTTATTAATAATCTTAAAGTTCATATGTCATAGGCGATTGTGCCATAGCTAGCTGATTTCTTTAGTACTCTTAGTAAGAAGGCAAGCATCCCTAGGACAGCTATTCCAATTCACAATGTAGACGCTGCCTTGCCTTACTCCAACAAGTAGAACTGAATGTGTTCTTTTATCCCAGATCTCACATTTTGTGCTTTTGAAATTGACTTTATAGCCCCTATCACAAAATTGAGAGACAGATAACAAATTGTATTTCAAACCTTCAACACAGGAGACATCTTGAATCTCTACATCTCCATTCCTTATATAACCAAATCCTTTTGTGATTGCCGTGGAACTGTCACCAAAGATCAATTTGGGTCCTTCTTGCTCATGATAGTTAGAAAGAAGAGCCCTGGTACCAGTCATGTGGTGAGAACACCCATTGTCTATGTACCGAGTTTCTCCAATTGAACCACCTTTCTTGTACAAGTCCAGTCGACCCTGCAAGTAGTGATCTTAATAATTTAGGTACCCTTTCTTTATTGGGGTCCTTGGGGGTTAGTAAGAGGCACCCAAATAAACATTAAAGATTTGAATAATTGAGACCTCTTCAGTTTTCTACCATGCTTATCACAGAATAGTACTTTGTTGACCTTATCAGAACTATTAACAGACTTGGGATCTATTTTTCTGAGATAACCTTTCTTTGGATCTACCCCCTTTTCAGTAAGATGAGTATGTCTGTAATAGTTAGAATAGGGCCTAAAAGCCCGTGGACCATACGACTTATAGATGCGTTTAGGTCTTTACTCTCCAATGATATCATAAGATAAAGGTGGAGGATAAAGAACAGATTTATTATGATAATGAGGAACAAATTTCCGAGGTTTAGTTGAGTACAGCTGAGACCGCCTTATAAAAGGAGGTCTAGGCTGATTCCAACTTAACTGTGTTTGTCTTGACATACTGTGCTGAGTATGCCTCTTCTGATGCCAGGACTGCTCTGGTCAGAGGAGTATAACTCTGCTGGTATGGTCTTGACTGTACTGGTCTTGATACATTTTTCCTTTTACCATTCTTGGTAGCAGGAGGAATGTATTTAGACTATACTTTAGGTTTTGTACCATTATCATAAATCATGGGTTCTTTTCCTTTATCTAGTGGTAAAGTAAAGAACTTGAACTAGCTCCATTAGTGTTCTTAGTTCCTGAAGTAGATGAACTAGGCACATCAACACCTATTCCACTTTTATCATTTGGAGCTCTATATCTGTCTGATAATGTTTGATTAATCTTAGAAGAATTAGTCATATCAGATAGCTTCAGATCCAAGCTCAGTACTTCAGATTCTAAGAATCTATTGCGCTATTCAAGTTTTTCACATTTTATCTTTAAGTCATTGAATTCATTGGTCTCTATGGCTTGCGTTTTAAGCATATCTTGATATATTTGTCAATGGATGCATACTTATCTTTGAGTTGAGACAACTCTTCTGATAAGCGGCCATTTATGACAGTTATATTAGGATCTACTTTTAACTGAGCTTCATGTAGACTGATGATTTCTTGCTTTAAAGAAATGTTCTCATCAATGATTTCCATGAATGTTTTATTAGCTTGTAGAAGGTCTTCTTCAGTCACTCCATTGGAATAATGAAGACTACTTCCTACACTACTATTAGCAGTGTCACATAAATAAGAATCAGAACAATCACATGAACGAAAAGAAGTGACAGATGATACCTCTTGTTCGATTTTAGCCATCATGACCAGTCCATCATCTGCAATCATTTGAATCCGTATCAGAATCATTGTATGCCATCATAGCCTTCTTACCCTTCGCATATCTTCGGTCTCTCCTTGCTTTCCTCTCTTCTCTGTCTTCGGAACTCAGATCAGGACATTCGTAAATGTAATGACCTGGCTTTTCACAATTATAGCACAGAGGTTCATTAGTAGATCTTTTAATAGGAGAACGATTACGGTTCCTGTCCTTCCTATCAGAAGTGTTTCTTATCCTTCTTATCAAACGAGTTCCTATCTCTTCTATTCTCATTATTGACCTTATCACTCCTTTCAGAAGTTTTGTGATCTCTTCTGGTCCTAGAAGAGTCCTTGTTACTAGAACCCTGAGTCTCCTTAAAGAATCTCTCATATCTACCATATCTTTTGTTCAACTTGTCAAACCTCTTTATCATTAAGCTCAATTGATCCTTAAGAGTAAGATCAGTACTATCTAGTTCATCTTTTATGCTTGAGGACTTAGACTTAGATGATCTAGACATCTTAGAGGAAGAAGCTTTAAAAATAACATTGTCACGACCCAATTTTCATAGAAATAAATTTTACTAAAATAACTGATAATTTAAAAATAAAGAGCATGAACTGAAATTTTTGAACTTAAAGTCTTAAGGATTGAATAAGACATCGAAAGGAATTTAACTTGAAATAACAACCGTGTCAAATGTGTCTATCTCTTAAAAGTCTCACTATTGAATTACTGAAAATTTAAATAAACAAATGTATAATAATAAATGATATGACCGACATTCCATTGCCTCTTCCGCCACCAACTCCTTAATCTGAAATATTAAAATGAAGGGGTGAGCAAACCACAGCTCAGTGGGGATAAGTTTGTCAAAACTAAATACAACAAGCAATAATATCAATAGATCAAGCTAACATGTAATTCAATAGCATTTCAATAACATCACCTCGTTTATAAAGGTCAGATGACCTATCCTCGTTTATCAAGGTCAGATGACCTATCCTCGTTTATCAAGGTCAAATGACCTATCCTCGTTTATAAAGGTCAAATGACCTATCCTTGTATATCTTTCACATGAATATCAAAATAATCGCACATGATTTTAATAGTGACAAACATAATAAGTTAGAAATTATATATTTTGCATGAATATCAATATAATCACATATCACATTTAATAATGACTTGTCGTGAATGAAATGAATGCAAAAGTCTTTAGTTTACTGCTCGCGATTATCGTCACCTAAGCATAAAATTAAATTTGTTTAGAAAGTTAACTCACCTATCGATCATATTAAAAACAAATTCACAAGTTCACTTAGTATATCATGCGTCTCATCAAACTATTCTTATTAATTCAATTAAATAATCACTATACCTAATTTTACTAAAAGAAAGCGAAACTAAGAAACCATTAATAACCTGTAATAAAGTTCATAACTTGTATAATTTACACCTTCACGTAACTCCTCTACATAGACCTTAAAACCTCTATGGAGACCTTAATTTAATCCTTAGGAATCTTTAGAGATATAATAAATTAATCTTCATTCTTAATCCAACCAACACAACACTCATTGCATACAACACACCAAAAGAAAACACCACGTGTTATACCCACATCTTGAATACAAAAATATAGATGCTGAAATAGTTATGTCAATAATAATTAAAAAGGAGAAACTTAAGAAAATGGATCAAGGAGGAAAAGTACCTTACGCCGCTGCGTTATTGGAGAAAAAGAATTCCAGACTGTAGAATTAGGTTAAAATCTATTATATATGTTGATATTAAAATTGGGCTTGGGCTTGGACTTGGAACGAGGATTAGAATTTAAAATAGGCTTTAAATATTTGTCTTAATAAATAGAAATTGTATGACTTAAAAATAAATTAAATATATGTATATAAATATTATAAAAATTAGGGATATTAGAAACATTCTTAAAGATTTTCTTCTCCTTATCACTGCTAGCTACAGGATCTTCTTCATCCAACTCGAATTCATGTGCCTTAAGTGTTTGAAACATAGTTTCAGCAGACCAAGTATCTATGTATTGAGTGGTCTTGATGATCATCTTAACCATCTTCCATCTATCATCTAACGACTTAAGAATACGCAAGTTAATCTCCCTATTAGTATAGGTCTTACCCAACACTTCAAGATCATTCATAATACGGGTAAATCGAGTATCTAGCTGGTCAATAGATTCTCCAACTTTCATTTTGAATGATTCAATGTTGGAAATAAAATGAGATATGTTTTGATTCAATACCAAAACCCCCTGAGACATGCCTAAGTCAAGATTGATAATGTTCTAAGAATGTTAGAACATATAGAATAAGGCTAGATGAGGAGCTGATATGTTAGACATCTCTTAGTTGAATAGATGCACAATTTGAGGGGGAACATATGCTTTGAAGTCAGCAGAGGGGGAACACAAGAGGAATGTTGGTCAGCAGAGTAGACCCAATGGTAGGGCAACTCTCCTGAACAATGCTCAGAGGAGTTATCCAAGGTATAATCAGCCTAGGCCAACTCTACTGAGAAAGCCTCAGCAGAATAGACCTAAGGACAACAATCCTCAAAGGCAAAATAAAATGAGACAACCAAAACCCTACATGCCAAAGGGTAATGGTCATAAGTATGCCTTTCCTCAAAGATTCCCTCAAGTAGCACAAAGAGCTCATAAGTTCAGAAGGTTTGACAACTCTCCTGAAACTTACAGAGTTAACACTTTCACACGTACTTTCCCAAAGGCATTTAAGGGAAAGACTGTGTATGTTGATGCTAGAGGAAGACAACTTAGCCACCTTGAATCAATCAGGGTTATTAGGCAAGTTTGAGTTCCTAAAGGTACAGCTAACCTCTCAGGACCCAAAACTCAAAGGGTACCTAAACCTATCTAATTGCAGGTACCTATGGGCCACAAGAAGAGGAGTATGAACAAAAAGTCAGCATGGTACCTTGACAGAGGATGTTCAAGGCACATGACTGGAAATAAGGAACTCCTCACTGATTTCATAGAAAAAGAAGGCCCTAATGTCACATTTGGAGACAGCTCACAAGCTACAACAAAAGGTTATGGTACCTTGATGATTGGTAACATCAAGGTATCCAATGTGTCTTATGTGGCTGGTCTAAAATATAATCTCCTAAGTATCAGTCAATTCTGTGATAAAGATTTCAATGTTGAGTTCTCAAGTGGAAAATGCTTAATCAAAGATAAAACTCAACAAACTCTATTGACTGGAACTAGGAAAGGAAATGTGTATTTTGCAGACTGGGACAAGTCTACTGATGCTGCATGCTTCATTGCTAAGAGTTCTAGTGAACAAAGCTGGTTATGGCATAAAAGACTAAACCACCTGAACTTCAAAACAATGAACAAAATTTCCAGAAATGCATTAGTTAAAGGACTACCTAATGAGGTTTTCATTAAAGAGCATGTCTGTAAACCATGCCAAGAAGGAAAACAGATCAAAGCCTCATTCAAAGGGAAACCAGTCATTTCTACTGAAAGGGTACTTGAACTTTTACATATGGACTTATTTGGACCAATTACCCCTGCAAGTATAAATGGTAGAAAATACACATTGGTAGTAGTTGATGACTTCTCTAGGGTCACATGGGTAGTATTTCTCCTTAATAAGAAGGAAACACAAGTCAAACTGCCTGAACTTCTAAAGAGATTGTCAAATGAGAAAAGCCTTAGCATTATCAAGATAAGATCTGATAAAGGCACTGAGTTCATAAACTCTTACATCAATGAGTATTGCACATTAAATGGAATAGCTCATGAAACCTCAGCAGCTAGAACTCCTCAACAAAATGGAGTTGTAGAAAGAAGGAATAGAACCTTAAAAGAAGCTGTTAGAACCTTAATTTCTAATTCAAATCTACCTAAGAGGTTTTGGGCTGAAGCTATAAACACTGCATGCCATACTCAAAATAGGTGTTTGATTACTAAGGGGCAAGGCAAAACCCCCTATGAACTCTGGAAAGGAAGATTGCCTAAAGTGTCATACTTTCACATATTTGGTTGTAAGTGTTTCATTCACAATAATGGGAAAGAACAGTTGAAAGCCTTTGATAGCAAAGCTGATGAGGGAGTATTCCTTGGATATTCTCAAATCAGTAGAGCTTTCAGAGTCTACAACAAGAAAATCCTTATTGTGGAGGAAACACTTCATGTTGTGTTTGATGAATCTACTCATGAGTTCAGGAACAAGAACTTAGAGACAGAAGAAATCACACAAAGAACAACCAGACTGAACCTAAAAGACAAAGACACTGGATTCATAGATGTTGTCCAAGCCAACCTCCCTGAAAACCTCCCATTGGACAACAATCCTGAAGGCAACCTTCTTGAGACAAACCCCACTGAAGAAAATGGTGAACTGAATGATCCAATCCTAGTTCACATCCAGGTAACAACTACCAATGAAGAAGCAGTCCCTGCTGAGGTAGTTAATGGGTCAAATAATCAAGGGGGAACCAACAATGTTGAAAATGCCAATATCCCTGATATTGAGAACAACACCCCTGATTATGATCCTGAATTAGATCCTGCATTAAATTTTCCTGAATTTTATGATCAAAATGACTCAACTTCAGTAGAGGAAAACTCTACTGAAGAGATCAGAAAAATAAGGACTTGGTTGTCTGACCATCCTACTGATCTAATACTTGGTGACCCAAGTATAGGAGTCAAAACTAGAAGGTTTCCTGGTGAAAGTGCTCTATTTTGTTGTTTCTTGTCAGAACAAGAACCAAGTGATATTGAGGAAGCACTTCAAGATGCCAATTGGATCACAGCCATGCAGGAAGACCTGAACCAATTCACCAGAAATGAAGTATGGGAGCTGGTGGATAGACCTTCACATCAAGATGTTATTGGAGCAAAGTGGGTGTTCAAGAACAAGAAGAATGAGAATGATGTGATTGTCAGAAACAAAGCAAGACTAGTGGCAAAGGGCTACTGCCAACATGAAGGCATTGACTATGATGAGACATTTGCACCTGTGGCAAGGCTAGAAGCAATAAGGCTCTTTCTAGCCTATGCAGCCCACAAGAGGTTCAAAGTGTACCAAATGGATGTCAAGAGTGCCTTTCTGAATGGAGTCTTGAAAGAGGAGGTCTATGTGGAGCAACCACCTAGTTTTGAGGTTGGAAATCAAGTTTACAGACTGAAGAAGGCTCTATATGGACTCAAGCAAGCCCCTAGGGCTTGGTTTGATACACTGTCACAATTCCTCTTGGATCATGGATTTATCAAGGGAACTGTGGACAGAACACTCTTCAGAATCTCTGAAGGAGAGGACATCTTGCTTGTCCAAATTTATGTGGATGACATAATTTTTGGACCCCCCAATGAGAAGCTATGTGAGAAGTTCTCAAAGCTTATGCAAAGCAAGTTTGAGATGTCCATGATGGGGTTGATGAACTTCTTTTTGGGACTTCAAGTCAAGCAATCTAAAGAAGGGATTTTCATCAACCAAGCTAAGTACACCAGAGAAATGGTCAAAAAGTTTGGGTGTACAACTAGCAAGCCAGTAAGGATCCCAATGAACACAAATTGGAAGATGGATCCTGATGAGAGTGGTGTTCCAACCAACTCTACTGAGTATAGAGGAATCATTGGTTCACTCCTCTATCTCACTGCCAGCAGACCTGACATCACCTTTGCAGTAGGTGTTTGTGCAAGGTTTCAAGCAAATCCTAAGAAAAGCCATCTTGAGGCTGCAAAGAGGATCTTGAGGTATCTCAAAGGCACTGAGAATCTAGGCCTTTGGTACCCTGCTGATGACAACATTGAGTTAACTGGCTACTCAGATGCTGATTATGGAGGATGTAGAATTGACAGAAAATCCACCTCAGGGACTTGTCAATTCTTGGGCAACAAACTCATATCTTGGTTCTCCAAGAAGCAGAACACAGTGGCTACTTCCACCACTGAAGCTGAATATGTTGCAGCTGGAAGTTGTTGTGCTCAAATCCTTTGGCTGAGACAACAACTAAGAGACTACAATGTCAACTCTACTGAAGTGCCTATATTCTGTGACAACAACAGTGCCATTGCAATATCACAGAATCCAGTTTTGCACACAAGATGCAAACATGTGGACATCAAGCATCACTTCATTAGAGATCATGTGGAGAAGAAGGACATCAAATTGGTGAAAATCCACACAGATCACCAAAAAGCTGATATATTGACAAAACCACTTGCAGAGGCAAGATTTCTAGAGCTATCAGCAGAATTGGGATTACTTGATCCAGGGAAGTTGGACAAGTAAATCCATTGGAGTTAATGGGAGAAAGGGTAACTAAAAAGGTCTTCAGCAGACTTGGTCAAGTCTACTGATACTCAGAAGAGATGACCTCAAATGTTCAGGACTCTAGTCCATTGAATCTCAGGACACTTGTCCACATCTTTTCAGGACACTTGTCCAAGTGGGGTCAGATAAGTTGTCTTGGTTATCAAACTATTTTTTTGTTTGATAAGCACCTATTTTGGGCAATCATTGCCTATTTTGATATCTGTCCCATTCCTTTTACAGATATCACCTTTATAGGATTTTAATTTGTCTCCCACCCAAAAGGTCGCTTTCCATGCATTAAATGCCAAGATTTAACTCTTGTTTGCATTAAACATTTCAAGCCATGATCTATCTCGAAAACTCCCCAAGCATTAACCAATATTTCATAACTTCCACATTTGAATAGAAAACAGTATTTCACTGTTTCATTGGTTATTGACCATTGGATCAAAATTGGCCAACTCCCCTGAAGTCAATCCTGGCCGTCCAATTGATATTTCCACTTTTATCCATCGTTGAAAACTCTTGAGACTCACCAACTCATTGACAAACATTCTTTTTAGAATATTCACAAGTCTTAAGAACCCTCACAAGCTCACTTCTTCCCCAAGTATTCGAAATTTCTTTGAAACCCTAGCTTTCATTTCTTCAAACACTCTCAAACTCTCTCAAAATTCCTTCTGTATCATTCAAATGGCTCCTAAAGCTAAGTCTGAAATGGTTGTTGATTTCACCAACAAGGATTTATGTTGGTCCTGAAAGGAGTATATAACAAGTGTATGGGGGGGGGGGGAATACACTTGTATGCAATTTCTTTTCAAACTCGATCAAACCAGAGATCAGCAATGTTGTCTTGGACAACTCTGCTGAAGATGATTAACTCTTTATAGATAATCAAACTACTAAGTACTATTGAGTACTTAGTTGGATAACTATCTAAGGGAGTTATATGTGCGGAATTAGTGGTTGGCCGTTTAGTTTAAACTCCTTTTAAGTTCTGAAATCCCTTAGTCAATCAATCCAGTTTTCAGGGAACTTGTCCAAATGTCTTTTGCACAGTCTTTGAATGTATGTCCTTTGAAAGATCAAGGACTTTGGTCTTTTCCTTAGGTTTGAGCCTAGTCTCCTGAAGCACTTGAGTTGACAATTCATCCATTTTGCCCTTTCCTTTGTTCAGTGGCTGAATTATTTCATTTTCAGCTTGTTGGGCCACTGATTTGACAAAGATTCTCTTAGTGTTACTTGTAGAAGAAACACTAAGACAAGGTGAAGATTCAAATGGATCAAAACCTAATCCACTTCTTTGAGCCATAGGTCTTTGGTAACTCTGAATTTCCTATATTGCTTTAGTGGATCTTCTCAGAGCAGACATCTTTAATTTCAGGCTCTCTTCACTTGATTTTAGAATATCATACTCATGTGAGAGGTTTTCAAATTTATCTTGAAGAATTTTCAGTTCAAAATCTTTTCTCTTCTGAGAGAGAAGTTGATCATCAATCTCCTTTTGTTGGTCAACTATCCTGAGATTTGCTTCCTCAAGCTCTCTCAAGACTTGTTGATACAACTCAGTAGACTTGACATCAACAACCAACTCAGAGTTTTTAGCAAGCTCAATTGACAATCTTTCATTTTCTCTCACACAATTGTCATGAAATTCTTGTAACATAGTGAAATCTTCCATCAACTTTCCAAGGGAGAGTTTCAGGTTAACCTCACTAGTGTTTTGTGAGATGAATGATGGAGAGCTAGAAGTAGAGGATACCTCATCATCCTCAAGAGCCATGTTGCACACATCATCATCATCTTCACTGTTGGAGAACAGTCCATCAGAAGAGTTGAAGCTTTCAGCACTATCAGATTCTTCACCAGCCATCATGACTTTTCTGTTGGTGAACTTTCTATCTCTTTTAGCTTGTCTTTCTCTTCTTTCTTTAGAGCTCAATTCAGGGCAGTCATACTGGAAGTGCCCTTTCTTTTTGCAGTTATAGCACAAGTCTTCATCATCATCCTTCTTGGTTTCATCTCTTCTTTTAGATGATGAAGGGCCAGCTCTACTGGACATTCTCCTATCAGAGTACTTGTCCTCTGATCTTTTCTCTTCAGGCTTCTTGACCTCAGCCTGAGCTTCAGGAGAGTTGTACCTTCTCCTGAATTTGTTGTCTTGGTAGAATTTCTTGTATCTACCAAACCTTGAGTTTAACTTTTCAAACCTTCTAGCCATCAAGGCTAGTTCCTCCTTCATTTCAGTCTTGGAGACTGACTTTGATGATCTAGGAGTGGACTGCATTTCTGGTTCAGCAGTTTTGGCTTTGAATGCCACTCCCTTTGTAGGATTTGAAGGTTCCTCAACAGGCTTTCTTCTGTTGAGATCGAACTCATAGGCTTTGAGTTCAGAGAAGACTTGTTGCATGGGCATGGTGGAGAGATCTTTGGTGTTTTGCATCATAACAACATAGACATCCCACTTTTGAGTGAGACTTCTCAAGATCTTCAAACCAACCTCTCTCTTGGAGTACACCTTGCCCAAGGAGTTGATTTCATTCATCACATCAGTGAATCTACCAGCAAATTTGTCAATGGGCTCCTCAGACTCCATTGTGAATTGTTCAAACTTCTGCACTGCCACTTGGAGCTTATTTTCCTTGATCTTTTCAGTACCCTCACACATTTCTGCAAGAGTATCCCAAATTTCTTTGGCAGTTGTGCAGTGGTAGACTCTTCCCATGATTGCATCTGAAATTGTTTGGTACAGAGTGTTCATAGCAAGATAATTCAAATTATCTTTCCTCTTTACATCAGTAGTGAAGTCATCTTCATCTTTGGGGAGCACATCTCTTGTGTCTGCCCTTTGAGCCTCAGTAACTCTAGGATTGACTTGAGTGAACACAAAAGGACCTCTTGTGACCACCCTCAACATGTCAGTGTGTAGAGATGCAAGATGAGCCCTCATTCTGATTTTCCAGAAATCATAATTGTCTATTGAGAACATGGGTAATTTGTGATGTGAGATGTGGTTGACTGGATTTGTGGCCATATTGTCCAATCCTTGAACAGCAGGAGGTGGAACAGCAGCATTGTTGTTGGCCATATCTCAAGAACAAATAGTTAGTCAACAATTTATAGGATTTCAGATAGATCAGTTCAGTGACCACACCAAATATGTGATTTTGAGAATCAAGATGGATTTTCAGAAGCAGTATGTGGTCTTTGAACCCCTGCTGCGATACCACTTGTTGGTCCTGAAAGGAGTATATAACAAGTGTATGGGGGGGAATACACTTGTATGCAATTTCTTTTCAAACTCGATCAAACCAGAGATCAGCAATGCTGTCTTGGACAACTCTGCTGAATATGATTAACTCTTTATAGATAATCAAACTACTAAGTACTATTGAGTACTTAGTTGGATAACTATCTAAGGGAGTTATATGTGCGGAATTAGTGGTTGGCCCTTTAGTTTAAACTCCTTTTAAGTTCTGAAATCACTTAGTCAATCAATCCAGTTTTCAGGGAACTTGTCCAAATGTCTTTTGCACAGTCTTTGAATGTATGTCCTTTGAAAGATCAGTTTTGTGTTCAATGTTGAATGTATGTAAGTACTTTGAAAGTAAATCAACACAAGAGTTTATTGTGGTTCAGAGACTCAAGCTCCTACATCCACTTTCCCTGATTTAACAGGATAATTCCTTCACTTTTGGAATTAACTTGTTTTATAGTGCCAAGGTGCACTTGATCAAGAACACCACTCCTTGGTGAATTGATCCCTAGGTTGTCTAGAGTCCTAGTACCCTCTTCTCAACTCAGAACTGAACTGTTCTTCTCTCAACAGTCAGCTCCTACCACTTCTACTACTACAACCTTCTCACTTTCTCACTTGAAAGGGGTAAGGGTTGAAGTAAGGTTCCAACTAATGAGATATCCTTTACAATGAAGATCAGTGTATAAGGATAGGATATCTCTCTAAGCTTTGTATGGGTATACAATGAAGTTCAGCTTAGATGAAGTGTTTGAAGATTATGATAGTCTCTTTGAAAGCTTGAAAGCACTTTGACTTGTAGGATAGTTGGATATTCTTGTCAAGGTTGAGGTGCTTCAAATGGTCTTCACACTTCTGTATTTATAGACAAATGAAGGATTTGCCCGTTGGAGAGGCAGCCTCAAATGTCCATAAATGTATTCTTTGAGTTCTTCAACATAGAAGACATATTCTTGATAGTGACATGTCCTCATTTGGGAAATAAACGGCTGTATAGACTTTGTCTTCATTCTGCAGCACTCTTCCCAATGTGTGACTTTAAGATTCACTTGTTAAGACTTGGACATGGCTTCTGATAGTTGATCCAAAGATAAGGACAACATTCCTTATCAGTGGACAACTCTGCTTATCACTATCAGCAGACATGCTTATCAGCATAGTTGGCTTGCTCTTTTCAGATTACTTGGCTCTTTCCCTTTGCTTCTTTTGGATGTGATCTTGGCATGATTCTTTGAAGATCTTTAGGGTATAGTTGTCTTGAACTCTTCAGCATAGTTGATCCTTAAACATCAGAAGACTTGTCCTTCAGTAGACTTAACCATTATTCCAGAATTTGAGCCTTGAGGGGACTTGTTCTTGATAGACTTCAAAGCATATGTTCCCCCTCAAATTGTGCATCTATAACACTACGAGCTGCCTAACATTTCAGCTTCTCATCTATCCTTATGTTATATGCTCTAACATTCTTAGAACATAATCATCTTTGACTTAGGCATGTCTCAGGGGGTTTTGGTATTAAATCAAAACATATCTCATTTTATTCCCAACAATTTAGACCTTGATTTTGGCTATCTAAGCCACAAAAACAACCTTACTTTTGAGCCAATCCTCTCTTTTGAGAGTGAGGAACCTGAAGTTGTTCCAACATTGAGATGGTTTAGAAGGGCAGGTCTCCAGAAGTTTATGCAAGAGAAGCCAGACTCTTGCCTTGAATCTTACATGGCTGAGTTCTTTGCTTTTCTGAAATGGAGAGGCAAACCTGAAGATGGTGAGGTTGCCACAAGATTGTCCTTCATTTCAGAAGGAGAAAGGAGGAAAGATTTCACAGGGTGAAATTTTCTGAGGAGGATGTTGATGCTGCTTTTGGATTGCCTTCAGAGGGAAGGAATCCAGAACATTATGGGAATGGTCTTGAGCAAGAGATTGCTCAGGAATGGCTTATCACTCCAGGGCCACTTTCATCTACTCAACATAAAAGGACCCTCAAGCCAAAGTTCCTTACTTTGTTTGAGGTTGTTGCAAAGAGCCTGTTCAGGAAGCTAAGCAAGAAAACTGAACAAAGGAGAATGATTTTGGCCAAACCTGCTGAAGAGAAGGTTGAGGAGAAGCCAAAGATGAAGAAGAGGACTAAAGCCAGAGTTGTCAAAACAAGAAAAGTGTCTCAAATTCAATCAGAAGAGACTTTAGGAGCTTCAACTGAGATTGAAGAAGTTGCTGAAGAAGGAGTTCAAGTGCCTTCTGATCACTTAGAAGAGTTGAGACAAAGATATAATGAGACAAGGCAAAAGTCTAAAGGGGAGAAGAGGGTCAGGGAAGAGCAAGAGAAAGAAGGTAGTGGGAGCAGTAGGGCTAGCAAGAGAAGGGCCAAGCCTACTGAGAAGTTATTGGAACTTCAAGAGGATAGGACTCTCCAAATTGCCTTGAAGGAGAGCAGGGCTGAAAGTAGGACAAAATCTAAGTCTAGGACCAACTCTTCTGGTTCTGGAACTCCAGAGTCCAAGGTCCCTGAAGGTCAACCTATTGAGGCCAACCTTCCTGAAACTCAAAATCCTGAGCCCAACTTCCCTGAAACCCACATAACCCCCACAAACCAACCCATCACCCCTCTCAATCTTACAAAGAGATATTCTCCAGAAGGGAGTGTGCAAAGAAGTGGGATTGATGTGCTAGCAGATTTAGCAGTAGATGAGACAAGATTGCAATCTCCCCTTGACTCATCCATGCTCAACTATTCTAAGTTCTTAGAAGCTGAACTTCATGAGCCAACCCCCCTGAGCAAAGCCCCTTCAGATCCATTGCTCTCAAAAGCAACTGAAGCAACCCTTGCAGCACCCAACCCTTCTGAAACCAACCCTCCTGAATTTAAACTTCCTGAAGCCACATTAGGAGAAGCCAGAGCCAACTCTCCTATAACCCAAAGTCCCCATTCAAGTAGAGATGAGGAGGAGTATACTTATGAAAGTATGCTCAGCTGATAGGGTTTCGCCAAGCTTACCTGAATTTGACGAGGAGGGCAAGGTACTTCTGGTTCCCTTGAAGATCCTAGCTCGTCGCCTGGTGCGCCGTGGAAATTCTCCGGCTACCGAAGTATTAGTTCGGCGGTCGCACTTACCGGATGCCGAGGCTACGTGGGAGGATTTCGTGAGCTTCAGTTCCCTTTTTCCCCAGCTATTTGCTTGAGGACAAGCAAGGTTTAAGGGAGGGGTATTGTTACGAGTTGAAATAGTGAAGAATAGGAGTCGAGAAGATGGATAGAACGACGTCGTATGGGAGTGCAAATAAGGAGGTGTATTAATCATTTTCGTTAAAATGCATTTTAGTAAATAAAAACGTGTGCGACATACACGTTTCTTGTAACCACTGGGCCGGGTCTATTTAAACACGTTTTCGCCCCATTTGAATAGAATTTGGATATTTTTGTGAATTGTAACTAACTCTCCCCCCAATTTCTCTCAACTTCCTCTCCCATTTCTGTTAACGTGTTTCGCGAATTCTCGAACCATTGCTTCAAGCATTTCAAGTAGTCGTCAAACTCGATTGTTATTAGGCCATTTCCAGCCACAAACTCTAAAATGAAGATCTCTAAACTCTAAAATTCAGTTTTTCGTACTCTATTTTAAAAAAAATCTCCAACCACGAAACTTTATATCTTACTCTATTCATTATTTTATTCATTTTTAATATATTACAATCATTAAATAATATATTTATCTTCATATCTTCATATTTAAATTAATTTATACAATTAAATATTCAATTAGTAAATTAAATTATAAATTAAATATTATTGGTTTTATCAAAATCATAAAATGTAAATAAACTTGTAATTTTCAAATATTACTTTTATTTAAATATAAAATTACGAAACACATAATGACGTAAAACGATACATATGAATATAATCTAATACAACACAATTACACTCATTACATTTAAAATATATTACTCTAGTGTATCTTTTTTTATTATTTGTATTTGTATTTCTTTTTATTTTGTGTTCACTTATTTTAATATGTCGGTGTTATATGTAGTTAGGTAATGCATGTATGTCCGTTTTAATATGTAATGTATTTCATATTTAATATATAATGTATGTTTTATTGCATTTTACGTTATTTTTTGCTGATAATAATAATACACACAAAAAATTAAATAAATTACAAAATTAAAATTATATTATAAATTAGTATAACAATAGAATTGTAATTATATTTAACTAAAGAACTCTAATTGTTAATATAGAATTGTAATACAAAATTATAAATATTAATAAAATAATAGATATAAAATATAGAGTTTTGAATAGTGAACTTCATATATAAAGTTTACTATTCAAAACTCTATTTCAAATCTTCAAAATAGAGTACGATCAGAGGAGGCAAAACTCCATTTTTGAAGTTTAACTTCATTTCAACCCTATGGTTGGAGTTGCTCTTAGACCATCTCCAATGGTACTTTATAAATGAAGTTTAACTTCATTTATAGAATTTTGCTCCCTTCAACCGTACTCTATTTTGAAGATTTGAAATAAAGTTTTGAATAGTAAACTCTATATATGAAGTTTACTATTTAAAACTCTATATTTTATATCTATTATTTTATTAATATTTACAATTCTGTATTATAATTTTATATTAATAATTTTTGTTAAATATAATTACAATTCTATTGTTATACTCCCTCCGTCCCAGAAGAATTTGCACCTTTGGGATGACACACATTTTAATAAAGAGTTTATTAACAAAGTAGGACAATCCATAAGTGATTTAAACAAAGTAAGACAAAAATTTCTAGTAAAACAATTAAGACCAAAATAGCCTACAAAATCCCCCTTTTGCCCTTATTTTGATATTATTCGAACTGTCAAACTTCTTCAAGAATATCCCCAAATTTCGGGTTACATTCCATGTTTGAATTCAATCTAATTTGAATTCAATTCAATTCAAATCGTATAGTGTCTTCTCGCCTGCAGTCAAACATTTTCCAAAAAATTGATTAATTTCCATTGATGAATTACTAACATACCAAACATTTTCCAAAAAATTGATGAATCTCCATCGCCGTTGATCTTGGATACTCCGTCGCGCCGACGAGTAGGAGGGATGTCCGATGCTATCTCCATCGCCGCCGATCTCAGATACACCGTCGCGCATCCTCTTTCTCAAGTCTGTTAAACAACCAACTCACGCAATCGCGCACTGAAGGTGTTTGCGAATATGCTCGATCGGATTAACACCTTCTAATTTTTGTTACAAATTCCGACTATTCAAAAACTTGATGCATTTCCACAGTGTACGATTCACACACTGGAGGTGTAAATTGCCGCCCAGCCAACATCTCTTCAAGCTCTGAGCCGCCTCCTCCTTCTCGACGACAGTGGAGGTGTAAATCGATGCACCAAGCCGGCCACCCATTACGGATATGGGATTCAGATTAGTTTTTTCGAATGATTTATTGATTTTTTTTTTATCTAGTTATTTGTATATTACTTGTAGGAATTTGGAGATCTAGGTGCTAGTTCATACAAGTATCCATTTTATTTGGTTCTATGGTTTATAAGATTTTTGCACTATTCAAATGGATTGAAAAGTGAAGCAAAAAAATTCTTCAATTTATCTTTGAAATCCTGTGTTATCTAAGGCAGTGTTATTCAATCTATGCAGTTGAGGAAAAAAATGGAGGGTGCAGTGTTTGCCCCTGCTTTGGATTTGGATGGAATGAAACATGTCATGTCAGAAAATGGAGTAGTGAGTATCTGCAAAATTGAAGTTTGCTCCTTAGATGAACATATCATATACACTAGTAGTTAATTAAGCAGAAATTGCAATAATCTTAGATTCATTTGATTAGTTGTTTTGTAGAAATTGATTTTGTATATTGGAATGTTTGGAGTCATGATAATTGTAAAACGTCTTTTCGTCTGATTTATATGAGGCCTTCGAGCTTTAAATATATTTCTTGAAATATCTTATATAGGGGAGTAAGACACCAAGAACATGAATTTTTTTTTTAATTTGGGGAGCTTGGAAACAAGTGCACCTAATTTACTAGAGTAGGGTCAATGTGTTTCGTAATTTTATATTTAAATAAAAGTAATATTTGAAAACTACAAGTTTATTTACATTTTATGATTTTGATAAAATCAATAATATTTAATTTATAATTTAATTTACTAATTAAATATTTTATTGTACAAATTTATTTAAATACGAAGATAAATATATTATTTAATGATTGTAATATATTGAAAATGATTAAAATAATAAATAGAGTAAGATATAGAGTTTTATGGTTGGAGAAGGTTTTTAAAATAGAGTATGAAAAAGTGTATTATGAAGTTTAGAGATCTTCATTCGAGAGTTTGTGGATTTGAGAGTTTGTGGTTGGAGATGACTTTAGCAATTTAAAAAATTACATGTAACCCTTGACCAGAATCTTTTTTACTGAAAACAAATATAATGATTTAGTATGTAGCAGTGCAAAAATAAAAGTTTGGTGATTTATGTGCAAATATAACAATGGTTTGGTGGGATTAGACCTAAATTATGTCTAAAAAAAAGGTAGAATATGAATACTAAAATATTCATTCCTCCAATTACTATAGACTTAAAAGGTTGAATCCAGATGCAACCCAAGAACAAAAGCGGTAGAGGAACATATTTGCAATAAAAAATGCTGTATTGATGTTAAGAGGTGTCAAAAAGGATTTGTTTTAGATCAGAGCCATAACTTCTATTGTATTCTCTTCCCACTAATATATCTATAATTCATCATTTTAACAAGGAACTCCACACAAAATAGTGTTATACATCAGACCTTGAAGCTCCCAAATGATCTCACCAGTATTTACAGCGTATCCCAGCCTGGAATGTTGGCACTCGCCTCGTTCACCGCTTGGACAAGTCTCACCTGTAGCAAGCGACCCAAATTTCAGTAATGTCATTTGGTTTATATCTCGAATACATACACTTGTCAATTATAAATCTTCATATTTGATAGGCCTAACTAATAACAGTCACCCACTTTATAGTCGTGTTTGATTGTACGAGTAGCTAAAAATGTTGCACATATGGGTGTATAAAGCAATCGCGCCTTACTTTATAAGAGGAGACATTCCACTTATCCGTCAATTTTGAACAATAATTGAAAGCTCTATTATATGTACGCAACATATTAGTCCAAGACAGGATTTTATTTCATCAATGTTTAGGTTCGAAAAAGCACATCTTATCATTCATCTGTTGCAAGCACTTAATTGCTGAATTCTCACATTTGCTAATTATACAACCTGTTGCAGGCATGATACATAATCGATTGACATCCATGGGAATCGACCTAGAAAACTATTTTTTAGTTTTTCGGTTAAATCTATGTGATCGAACTATTTAGCATAAAATTAGAATCCCACATTTATTTGTCTTGGTTTCTTCATCTTTCCTTTAACCTCGTGAAACTAGCTATTATTGTAGGCACCAAGAGTAATTTGAATTAAACTGTCCATGTTGCTATTTTGCTAATATTAGCACAATCACATAGTCTGACATCTAAATTTGTTGGTTATAACTCATACTACTTATATATTAAAAATTAGAATTACAAAAAATAAACTTTATATAAAATACTATTTATAATTATTTTAAAATACGAATTATACTCTTTTAATTATTTTAGTACTATACACTGTGAATATTTGTTTTACGAACATTTTGTGTAATACGTGGGAGATTATCTACTACTAATATAATTGCAACCGAAGGTAAATAATATGTAATTGCATGAGAAGTTCACACAACTTCCATACATTTTAGAGCCCACACATTATATAAATACCAGAGAAAAGTTTCTATAAGAAAGCATACCACACTTTCAGGAACACCTGGAGGCGGTAATGAAAGATTTCTCGGAGGAGGGCCAGCAAGGTGTGATCTCTTGTCAAATCTCCATTCTCCAACCTTCCCATAAGTTAATTCCCCCTGTAAATTTTCTAATTATCTGAGTATCCTTTCAATCTAAAGAAATAATATGGAAGTATTGTGTACTTCCTATATCAAGAAAATGCAGAAAATTGAATCACATACATGAAAGGAGGAGGATAAGTGGATACCAAATTCCACAACCACTCAGCATAAATAATTTTACCTTCATGTTGTAGTCACATCCATATGTATAATGAATGATAAACTTCTTGCCAATATCCGTATCCCATGGAGGCTAAAAAACAAAGTCACAAATTAAATTGATGATGAGATGAGAAAGAAAAAGATACAGGTGTTTCCAATAGCAATAATGCAGACCTGTAGCATGAAATCCTTACGAAGAATATGACGCACTCCATGTAAAGCAGATGCCACTGCATACCCATACCTTAATAGGAGAAATAATAATTGAATCAGAAACAAAATTTGGTCCCAAAATGTTTTATAAGAGAAAATTCATGCATAATTTGTTTATAATCGACATACATTTCTAGAACCCATCCAAAAGCCTTATCAGTCTCTGGATCATCTTTCATTCGCAAGGATACATTCATCCATGTAGGTGCAATTTTCTCCAACATTGACTGCATCAATAAGATTTCTTAAATTAAGCAAATATGAGGCAACACAAAGACCAAGTATAATAGAACTGCAAGAATCAGATACTGATAAGGTGCGAAGTTTCTGATGGAGTTATGCAAAAGCAATGATGTCATTTGGCATATGCATAACTTTTGTACTAACTTATTCTTTAAAAAAAAAATTAAAATTCTACTCCGAGTATAATACATATCATGCATATTGATAGACAATATACCATTTTACTGTGCTCAACCCAAAAATGAAAGTGGTGCTGCATTATACTGTACTTTAATACTAAAGTGGAAAACTTAGAAAGGGAAATTAAGTCAGAAGGCCAGAATACCTATATCTGCACTATTTTATTTTAGTCCCATTTAAATAGTTACTTTACCCGCATCTTTGCCTTTCTTTTACCTCAAATTATATCACACTTGTCTTATATGTAGTCCTCCATCAAAGATTAAGCAACAACAATGGCACCTGACTTGGCTGACTAACAGTGAATGGTTTTCAAAAAGCAAGGGATTATTCATCACACTGGATAGATGTAGGTAAAAATTTTGCTTACTCTGGGGATGCAATATCATGCTTTACATTTTTTAATCAAAATCATTTTCATCCACTAATAAGACATTTAAATGGAAAATATACCTTCTTGATAATCACAGGAGAATTTCCAATTGGATCAATATTGGTCACTGGGCCCTTCTCTTCGGGGTAATATTTTCTCACAACTTTCTCATTATCGGTAGGTTTTATATAGAAAAAGGGAAATGCAGCTGGATTATCTCCATGAGCTAAATTTGGCAGTGGATTAACAAATACATGATCAGGTTCCGCCATTAAAATGTATCTGCATCGTTAATAGTATGACCAAGGATTTAGATTATGTAACTACAGAGGGAGATTTGCACTCAAGCTAAATAACATACTCTTCCTCAATTGTGGCTTTCTCCAGCCACTGCACAAATGCCCAAGGTCTATTTAAAACTATGTAACCCTGTTGACACATTAAAACAGAAAACTTCAATTAGTTAAAAGCTTTTAAGAAGAGTAGTTAACAAAATAATACGGTAGAAAACATACGAACACTTACACTGGAAGATTATAAATATTTTTTTAAAATTTTAAACATCTACTCTTTCTCGTCCTTCAATGCATACATGCATCATAAAGGAAACTAATAGGGAAGACAAGACAATTTTATCTCTTCCTGTTTCATTAGTCATCTTGCAAACTGGAAACTGCACTAAAATCAAGCCTGGTAGTGAATATTCCTATTCAAAATACCTAACATCTCATATAGTTTAATAATTTGTTAACCAAGACAAATATTATGACACACCTAATCCCCCAGTGAGAATCATAAACTCCACATTGAGTGCAGCATGCACTTAGAATGAATGTTCCCCAGTCAAAGAGTAAGTAGATAAATCTTAAATAAAATCTAAAAGTACAAAAGAAGGTCAAGACTATTAGAGATGTTCAGCTACATTTCATACTTAATTTCATAGTGTATGTCCTCACTCTGCCTCAATAAGATGAAGTGGACTTTCAAGCTAAAATCAAAAATTTCTTAAACCACTCGCTCAGATGTGATCATTTCTATAATTTTCATATTAAGGAATTTTCTTCATGCCCCAATTCATCATTGTTAGACAGGCATGCCAGAAAGATAAAACTTTCTTTCAGCATTTTAAAGATCTTGTATAGCAGATATTTGTTAACTAAACTTGTCATACTGTTTTTTAGAGTACATCACGCATATTATCAGAAAGTATTACTACTATTCTCACTTAAAGGCAAGATATGCCCAATAATCAGAGATCATATTTACTAATAAGCAACAAACATCATGATGCCTCAGTATTGGATATTGTACGCAATAATATGCTCGGGGCACGTTTGCTAATGAAGTTTGTATTAGGCATGATTCCTAACACTATCACGCCAACTCATGTGGGTTTGTGTATCCATACTTTGAGATGAGTTGTATAAGCACCAAAGTTGAGATACAAAAAAAAGGGGCCGGGTACTTTTACAGGACAGAGAGTAAGGGTTGTTTGGTTCAGAATTCTTCAATGAGAATGGTAATGGAATGAGCATGGGTAACTGTGGTGGTTAATGAGAATAAAAGATGATCAATTCACCTTTATTGTACTTCATACGAGGTAATAAGAAAAATTAATCATTACCCCATTCTGATTAAGTACCTCTCCTCCTATAATCATCTCCTCAATCATTCAACTATTCCTCAACCAACAATCAATTTTTGTCCCAAATTATTCCAAGATTAGAGTAACACACTAATAATAATGTAACCACTATTTTGTTATAATTCACTATTCAATGATTCTCATTACCATTTCTATTGAAGAATTTAAACCAAGCGCCCCCTAAGTACAACATACGAGACAAAAATGAGTTTGCATGGGTTAGTCCATCTATCCTAACACTATCATGTCTAGCTAGCATAAGGGATCAGAATAAATAACTGCAACCCTGAGAGCAGAACCAAGGTTAAAACTAATCTCTTATGAGTTTGATCTACTTTTCAGCACAAAGGTGCCAAAAACATCCGTAATAATAACAATGTTAAGCATCAAAGATTCAAAAATCAATTACTTTAAGTATATTACTGCAATCTAAAAACAGTGCTTACCCGATCAAGCCCTTGTGGAAGAGGATCTACAACAAAAGTAGGGATCTCCTCCATCAAACTATCAGGTTTCCCAGAATGCAAAACCCGGGTAAACCCTCCCATATCTGATCCAGACATATCTTTCATTTTCTTGTACCAATAGTACATAACCCTGCATTGCCATTTGCTATAAGGTGCATCAGTGGCTGTAAGAGCAACATGGAATTTCAAAGCACCCCCCTCTCTGACTGTTTCAGGTCTCCTAATAATTGGATCGTACAGCTCCCCATTATCCTTTCCATTAGTCTTGTGAATTACCAAAATCAACAAATTATACGTTGCTAAGAAGAAACCAAAAGCCAACAACACCAACAAAAAGGGCGACGCACGCCCCACATTCTTCCTTGCATTCATCTCCTCTCTTAACTGAAACCCGATCTAATTATACTTCAAAGCTAGCTAAATTTACATTCACCACATATCCAATCACACCAAAAAATTCTCCTGAAAAAAAAAAGCACAAGGTGATGAAATCTTTAAACTAAATACATACACCACACAAATTCAAAATTAAAAAAAAAAACAGTTTCAACTCTATGTATAAAATACTATCCATAATCCACATATATCAATAATCTAACCGAATGGAAAACATGCGGAGGTACAGAATTGATATCCCAAAAACGCGAAGCCATTAGAAGAAATCATAGGGTAAATTACGAAAGAAGCAAAGAACACAGATCTAGAAACGTACCAGTGAAGAAGGAGAACAGAACATTCGGCACTACAGACGCGTATACATACACATATAGATACAGAGTAGACAGCGGAATGAAGGAGCTGGATGTCAACGTTTTCACAGTAGTGGCCTAGTTATGTAAGTATACACGGAGATCCATGGCCACTATTTAATTCACAGATGAGAATTGAGATGAGACTACTAGTACATTATTACCAATTTACCAATACTTTGTCTTCTCTTCCCTTTGGATAAAAATAGATTTATTGTTTAATACTTCTATAAATTAATTATTTAGAGTCAAATAATAAGTTAATTATTTTTTTAATATATGTATTTTAATTCAAACTAACTTATATTTAGAAAAGATGAAAAATAATTAAATTACACTTATAAAACATGCTAAAATCAATATTACTATCATATGACTATAAATACAATTGATTATTGTAATTAAAGAGTAGGGTAATAGTACACCAAACTCTAGTGGCGTGTCAACTATAGCATTTATACGTTAATTAATAAATGACGACTTAAGTGAAATGGCAATTCTTGAACTTTTATTTTGGACAAGGTACAAATCTCATTTGTGTCATTTTAAAATTTATATTTTATCATCTTTTATTATAGCTTACTTACAAATATAATTGATCACTTTTGACTAAATGCAATCTAATCTACACAATTAATTAAATGCAATCTAATCTACACAATTAGATTATGGGAAATTAATCACCAATTTTCAAGATTTTTGCAATTTAGCCTTAGTCTTTTTTTTGCCTTTTTTCCCCTTTAAGAGCATTCACGGTGCTAGTGAGAATTTTTGGGTTTTAAGTTTGCCACACATGGGTGCCACTTCAAAAGTTTCTTACTTCTATCTCAAAAAATTTCTACCTTCTCCAATGCATTATATCCAAAAAAACAATACAAATAAAAAATAGTTGGGACCACATTAAAAGTCCACTCTCGCAAGTGAGTTACACTCTCCAAATTTGTTCTATTTTTTTTTTTCATGTGTTGTACACTCTCCCTCTATCCCACTCTCTTTTTTCCTAATTTTTTACTTCTACTTGAGTAGAAGTATTCCTACCCCATTTACTCTTTTTCCTCCACATCACCACCTCAACAATGTGTCCTACCCTTATTTTTTAGGGATAGAAATCCATGTAGGATTCCTCACCCCCATTGAAGATGCTCTAAGTGGCAATTCGTGAGCATTCTATCCGTTTTGAGTTATTTTCCATCGAGCCGATCAAATCGAAATTTGTGAAATCTAAATTAAAATTGAACTGAATAATATTATAACTGTTGGGATATAAATTAATGTAAGCGGTTTTATTCGACAATTTAATACTAATTATTTAATGAATTAATTCAAAAATTTAATGCTAATTATTGTTATTTCTAAATCTAAATTTCGGTATTGCTACTTATTAGGCGAAACTTTAGGCACAAGAACAGATAAGTTTAATGAATTAATTTGAAAATGTAATGCTAATTATTTGCACACGTGTCAATATTAAATGCAAATCTATAAGGTATTTCCATAAAATCAATTATTATTTGCATAATTATGAAAAAAAGGAATTATTATTTTCATAATTAAATTATTTTTTACTTTATATTAAATAACAATATAGGTTATTATATTAATATATATATATATATGTATATTGCATTTATTTTATTATTTCTGGAAATTATGTAGTTGTATAACCACATTAAAGATTGTAACAACTAAGGTTATTATTATCTTGCATAATTTAATCAATTAAGTATAAGTATTAGTCAAATATTTAATAAATCTAAAGTATAAACTCTATTTTTATTTTAAAATTGCTAAATTATATGAATGGTAATAAATAGTTAATAAATATTTGTGCTTAATTTCATCCTTATTAATTGAAATCATATTTAATGTGGTTAAGTCAAATATACAATATTTATTTTGCTTAATTTATTTTTTATGTAATATAATTTTATAATTATTATAATATTGATTTCAATTATAGTGTGAGATCTCATAGTTAATCATCTTTTATTTTGGGTTATTTTAGTGTTATTTATTTATTTGTTAAGTATTTTTAAATTTAAATTAATATCTAATGTAGATAAATATGTCGCTCTCCGAGAAGTCGACACGTGGAAACAGGATAAATTATGATAACTGTGATTAGGTTAAATACGCCGAAGAAACAGGATTAATATACCCCTGGGCTTAAGCAGGGAAATTAGAGAAATCAGGGTGATTGGGCCTTTGGCCCATATTTGGAAAGATTAATAACCCTTGGGCCTGAAAGAATTCGGCCCAAGTAGGAAACGAATAGGTGAGTCTTTCCTTACTAAGTCAAAGGAACGGGTCAACACATGAAAATAGGGGCCGATAAGCTGAAGAACTAAGTCTTCAGGGAGAGTGGCCGAGTCCTTAGGGATTTGAGGCCGCATTTACAGGGATGGGCCGAGAATATAGGGAAGAAGGAGTCTTTCCCTCTCCGCAAAGAGGGGCCAGGTATAAAAACGAGGTTATTTCCACGTTCTTACTTACGTTTTATTATGATACATACATTTTACATATTATAGACACTTTCAGAAGAATTATACACTGATTTGAGGAGAAACCTCACTATATTCGCCGGAATTTCCCTAGATATACAGGGGAATTCCTCTTTGATTTCGCCTACAATCGAATCTGACTTGAGCGTCGGAGCTTCTACGTCGGAGCCCCTCTCCGGCGTACTTTTGCAGGTTATTTTCGGATTCTCGAGGAGATTTACTCGAAGATTGCCAAGGATTCAACGAGAGATTGGACTCGTGATTAATAGTGCTCGTAAGAGAACGATCTATATCCGTAAGCGTTCTTTTTCGACGCATCAACTGGCGCCGTCTGTGGGAATATTTCAAGCTAAGGCGTGAGAAAAATTTCGTACTTAAATGGGTGGAGGACACGGTCTATCGAAGTAGACGAAGGAGAAAGGAGATTCCACTCCTCCTCCTCTTCCTCCGCCTCCTCCAGGGTTTCCCTTAAATCGAAATTTAGGGAAACGACCCGTGGATCATACACCAGAAGATGTTCCCCCTCCAGGTTTTCCCTCAAATCGAAACCTAGGGAAGCAACCTGTAGATCACACACCAGAGGATATCCCTCCCGCTCCAGAGGGAGATGTACCAGGCACCTCAGGAGCTTCGGGGAGTGGGATCAATAGGGATAACCCTAACGCTCAACCAGAACTCTTGACTGTCTCTAGAGATCAGTTAGATGAAATGATCGCACAATCAGTGGAAAGAATAATTGCTACTCGAGGACTTCGCCCTCCCGAACCTATTCATAAGGGCACACGACCAAATCCACCAGAGCATGTCATCGATTCGGTTCCAGTCCCCTCCAGGAACGAGAATCCCCCTCGAAACCCAGAAGAAAAAATACCTTCCCAGGCTGAACGAAGCATCCTGGAGAGACCCCCTCGGAGGGATGCGGAAAGGGTCCTTGGGGATACCACCCTGGATACAGGGATGGGAGAAAGCACGGACGACACGTATCAAGGAGCCGTCAGTGATCAGATACAGGCCTTGCGGAAGGAGATGAGAGATATGCAGAAACATATTACTGACAATGTAAGTAAACCCTCTTATACAACTGGATATCAATTCTCATCTAGTATTTTGCAAGATGAACTGCCTTCTAATTTCAAATCTTTAAACTTTGAATATGATGGCACCACGGACCCATACGAGCATCTGATGAGGTTTGAGAATGCTGCTCTATTACATCGGTATGGAGAGGGCGTTAAGTGCAGAGTATTTCTGACCACCCTATCTAAGGCTGCACAACAATGGTTCACACAACTGGGACCAGATACTGTCCACTCATGGTCCGAATTCAGCGAATTGTTCCTGCATCAATTCGCCAGCGCTAGAAGACAGCCTAGAGCCACCCTTACTTTATTCAACATGCGCCAAGGAGAGAACGAGAGTCTACGGGCTTTCTTAAAAAGATTCAATCAAGCGGCTCTAGAAATACCCACAGCCTCCTCAGAGGTTAAAATTAACGCCCTTACCAACGGATTGAGAGATGGAGATCTGTTCACATCTCTAGCCAAGAAGCCAGTTCGGACTTTTGATGAATTATTAAGGAGGGCAGAAAAATACCTCACCCTGGAAGAGATAAGAAAAACCAAGCGATCAGAGACCAGGGCCATAGTGGGCAATGGAGAAAGGAGGAAAGAAATTCCGCTTAGGAGACCAAGTCCGGAAAGACACAGAAGCTCCAGGAGGCTGGAAAATGTAAGAAGAGAGGAAGCGGCACCCTGGAACCCCAGGAGAGGGGCGAAGATATATACCCCTTTGAGGATAGAGCCAGCCGAAGTCCTAGAGGTGGCAGGGGACCATCCGGATATGAAATTCCCCTACTCAAGAAGCAGAGGTCCCCAGAATCCTAAGTCAAACAAATTCTGCAGGTTCCATAACGACTATGGCCATGATACCAACCAATGTTGGCATCTGAAGGATGAGATAGAAAGGATGATTCAGGCAGGTCACCTGAAAGAGTTTATTTTCAGAGATCGACAAGGCCCTAGGGGTCAAAAGAGAAAGGACCCCGAGGGGAAGCAGGAAGAGGATAGAAGAGATCAGAGGAAGGGCAATGAGGAACCACCACCCCCTCCCCAAAAGAGGGGAACTATCCACATGATTATGGGAGGCCCTGCTGATGGGGATTCCTTCAGGCAGAGAAAGCAAAGTGTTCGGTCGCTGAAGAACGAGAGGAATGTAGAACACCATGAAGTGGGGAAGATGACAGAAGGTCCGGACATCCATTTCGGGCCAGAAGACGCAGGGGAACCCAGAGAAATTCATAATGACGCACTAGTCATTACCACGGATATAGCAGGATACGACGTAGCAAGAATTTTTGTAGATACTGGAAGCTCTGCCGACATCATGTTTTTGGAGTGCTTCAAGAAGATGGACCTGAATATAAAGCTCAGATCGGTGGAAACCGCTCTTTATGGATTCTCAGGGGGAGCCATTCAACCCCTTGGTTCAGCGTTACTGCAAGTAGGGTTAGGAGTCGCCCCTAACCGTCGAGTACAAGTCATAGAATTTCTGATTGTAGACGTCCCATCTTCCTACAACGTAGTAATAGGAAGGCCAAGCTTGAATATTTTTCAGGCAGTGATCTCCACCTTCCACATGAAGATGAAGTTCCCTGCCTCGGGGGGTGTGGGAGAGATATGTGGCGATCAATATCAGGCAAGGAAGTGTTACGTGGAATCGGTCAAGATAGCAGACAGGGCCGTGTTCCGGGGAATGGAGAGATTTAAGGGTAAAGACCCTGAGCTGAAGAGACAGAAAGTGGGTGAGCTAGTGCAAGAGCAACCCAAGGCTAAAGCGGATGAAGAGTTAATGAGCATCGAGCTCTACCCAGGAAAGGAGGGATTTACAACCAGGATAGGTACGAATATGAACCCTGAGCTCCAGGGAAAGATGATACTCACCCTCCAGGAGAATGCAGACATCTTTGCATTCACAGCGACGGATATGACGGGTATCCCTCCAGAAATAGCTGTGCACCATCTGAATGTGGATCCCAGAGCTAGGCCCGTGAAACAGAAGTTGAGGAACTTCGGTAAAGAGAAGAACCTCATTGTAAAGGAGGAGATCGATAAATTGTTGAGTGCAGGGCACGTGAAGAGAGTGCAGTTCCCTGAGTGGCTCTCGAATGCAGTACTGGTGTCCAAGGGAGCCGGCAAATGGAGGATGTGCATTGACTTCAGGGACTTGAACAAGGCGTGCCCTAAAGATCACTATCCCCTGCCCAGGATTGATCAGCTGGTGGATGCCACGTCCGGGTTTGAATTACTCAGCATGATGGATGCTTATCAAGGGTACCATCAAATCTAGTTGAACCCCCTCGATATACCAAAGGTATGCTTTATTGCAACGTGTGGCACTTTTGGTTATGTACGTATGCCGTTCGGACTAATAAATGCAGGAGCCACCTATCAAAGGATGGTAGACTCGGTTTTCCGAGGACAGATAGGGAGAAATATGGAGGTTTATGTAGACGACATGCTAGCTAAAAGCATCAAGGCAGAGGAACACATTGATGACCTGAAGGAGATATTTCAGGTAATTAGAGAGAACGGTATCAAACTTAACCCAGCTAAATGTTCTTTTGGAGTAGGGTCAGGGAAATTCCTCGGATATATGGTGACGCAAAGAGGAATAGAGGTTAACCCTGCCAAGGTGAAAGCGGTCCTTGACATGCAACCCCCTCGAAACTTGAAGGAATTGCAGACTTTGAACGGCAGGATCGCAGCCCTTAGCAGATTTATAGCTAAATCAGTGGAGAAGAGTCATCACTTCTTCAGAACGCTAAGGAAGGGGTCAAGATTCGAATGGGATGAGCAATGCCAGAAGGCTTTCGAAGAATTGAAGCTCCATCTGGAACAACTCCCGAAGTTAACCAAGCCTACTCAGGGAGATGTCTTACTCCTATATCTCTCAGTAGGGGAACATTCCCTGAGTACGGCCCTGATGAAAGAAGAAGGCTCCACACAACAGCCCATATATTATGTGAGCAAGGTCATCCAAGGAGCGGAGACGAGGTATTCCGAGGTAGAGAAGGCAGCCCTGGCAGTGGTAGTAACGGCTAGGCGACTACGCCCTTACTTCCTATCTTATAAAGTGATGGTGAGAACTAACTTCCCGTTGAAGCAGACGTTAGGGAGAGCAGATTTATCAGGAAGAATGGTCAGGTGGGCAGTGGAATTGCAGGAGTATGATATAGACTATGAACCAAGGAGAGCCGTCAAGGCTCAAGCCCTAGCAGATTTTATTCAAGAGTCTACCAGAGTGGAAGAAGAACAAGGATGGAAGGTATATGTGGATGGCTCAGCATCCGCCTTGGGATGTGGAGCAGGGATATTACTGATTGACCCTGAGGGTCAAGAAGTGCAGGTGGCTGTCAAATTCCGATTTTCAACCTCAAACAATGGTGCAGAGTATGAGGCCCTGATTAGAGGAGCTAGCATGGCTGCAGAGTTAGGGGAACAGAAGGTCACCCTGTACTCCGATTCGCAGCTGATAGTACAGCAGGTCATGGGGGAGTACCTCGCTAAAGATGAGAGAATGATCACCTACCTAGAAGAGGTAAAGAAGTTAAAAAATAAGTTCCATACTTTTGAAGTGGTACAGGTACCAAGAGAAGAGAATATGAAAGCAGATGGACTGTCTAAACTGACTAGTTCCACTGAATTCGAGGGAGACGGAAAGGTAACCCTGTTAGTGGCAGATCAAGTAGCTACGGAAACCCTGATCGGAGAGATAACAGCAGGGGATGATTGGAGGAAAGAAATATGGGAAGAATTGAACAGGGGTCCAGTAGCCCCAATGTCCAGAGAAGCAAAGGCTTGGAGAAGGAAGTATTGCATCCTAGGAGGTCAATTGTACAAGAGGTCCTTCACTCAACCTTATTTGAAATGTTTTTCAAGAAGAGAAGCAGAGCTAGTGATCAAGGACATCCATGAAGGTTGCGCATCCAGCCATGAAGGGTACCAGACCATGGTGAAGAAGGTATTTAGGGCAGGTTTTTACTGGCCTAACATAATCAGAGATGCTAGAGAATATGTGAAGAAATGTGAGAAGTGTCAGAAGAATGGACCCTTGATACGAATACCTGCAGAAGAAATGGGGGCTATGTACTCGCCCTGTCCCTTCGCCAAATGGGGAATCGATCTGGTGGGACCCTTCCCCTTGGCACCAGGAGGGAGAAATTTCTGATCGTAGCCGTGGATTATTTCAGTAAATGGGTAGAGGCTGTGCCCTTGGCCAAAATCGAAGAAGATAATGTAATTCTTTTTCTTGCTAGACATATTTGTTGCAGGTTCGGAGTACCTAGAATCTTGGTTTCCGACAACGGAACGCAATTCAATGGAGAGAAAGTAAGGAGATGGTGTGAGAGATGGAACATTACGCAGAGGTTTACTTCAGTAGCCCATCCACAAGCTAACGGGCAGGTGGAGGTTACAAACAGAATCCTAGTGGACGGTATTCGAACACGATTGGAAGAGGTAGGAGGAAAATGGGTGAAGGAGTTGGACAACGTCCTCTGGTCCTACAGAACCAGCCCTAAGACAGCTACAGGCGAATCTCCCTTCTACTTAGTATATGGAGCAGCGGCAGTGATACCTCCTGAGGCCAGACTCAAATCACATCGGATCACCTACTTTGAAGAAAAAAGAAATGAAGAATTGATGAGGGAAGCGCTGGACCTGGTAGATGAAGAGAGGGAAATGGCGAGATTAAAAGCAGAGAGGTACAAGAGTCGGATCAAGGCAGCATATGATCGTAGGGTAATCCCTCGTTCCTTTAAAGTGGGAGATTTAGTCCTTCGAAGAGCAGATGCCTTGAAGAACACTGGGAAGATGGAACCCAATTGGGAAGGTCCGTACAGAGTAATACAAGTACTGAAAGGAAGAGCATACAAGCTCCAAGACATGACAGGGAAAGAGATACTAAGGCCATGGAATGTGTGCCACTTGAAGAAGTTTTATGTTTGAAGAAGGTGTTATTCCCCTACTTCCTTTCTTTTTACGAACAATTTTGAATGTTTACTTCTTATTCGAATAATTGCTTCACCGGCACTCTTTTTCCCTCTACGTGGGTTTCCCCTTGGGGTTTTACCACGGAGAGGTTTTTAATGAGGCCGGCATAGGTTCCCCTTATTTGCCTATGTTGATAAACATTTTTGATCAATGGAGCATCGGTTTTGATAAAATTTCAGCAATTTCCCTAAATGCATGTTAATATTGTGATGAGATGACTCTTACGTGCCAATTTTATGATGAAATGTTTCTCATATGTTAATACCGTGTTAAGATAACTGTTAAGGACTTGCATAATGAGTGCTGAGATAACAAATATGTTTTGGAAACTGAAACATAACATGATAAAGACATTGCAAGATAGAGAAATTTACACCAACGCATAAATATTCGAATAGAGAATACCTAGGAAAATTTCCTAAAGTTTCTATTCACGACAGCCTCTAAAGCTAGGGGGAGTAGGGGGTACAGTAGCGGAAGATATGATTAACTCGCCGATAAACCCTATCCCTAGCGACTCTCAAAACTCTTACGAGTATAAACAAACTCTTACGAGTATAAACTAACTCTTACGAGTATAAACAAACTCTCACGAGTATAAACAACTCTTACGAGTATAAACAAACTCTTACGAGTATAAACTAACTCTTACGAGTATAAACAACTCTTACGAGTATAAACAAACTCTTACGAGTATAAACAAACTCTTACGAGTATAAACAAACTCTTACGAGTATAAACTAACTCTTACGAGTATAAACAACTCTCACGAGTATAAACAAACTCTCACGAGTATAAACAACTCTTACGAGTATAAACAACTTTTGGGAGAGTATAATCCCTAAACATTCTAACTTTTGGGAGAGTATAATCCCTAAACATTCCAACTTCAGGGAGAGTATAACCCCTAAGAACTCTTACGAGTATAAACTAACTCTTACGAGTATAAACTAACTCTTACGAGTATAAACAACTCTTACGAGTATAAACAAACTCTTACGAGTATAGACAACTCTTACGAGTATAAACTAACTCTTACGAGTATAAACAACTCTTACGAGTATAAACAAACTCTTACGAGTATAGACAACTCTTACGAGTATAAACTAACTCTTACGAGTATAAACAACTCTTACGAGTATAAACAACCTAAGGGAGAAGATGATCCCTAAGATTCCAACTTCCAACCTTTGGAGAATATAACCCCTAAAAACTCTAGTACTAAGGGAGAGACTAGAAGCATTATCAAATTACCAAGTAAGTGCAGGGATATGAATCCTATCTTCTCATTAAGGTTCTTCTAGGAGCTTTAGAGCCTTTACGTGTCAAGAAAATGTTGAAAACATGCTAAATTCATAAGCAGGATGAATATTACGTTACACATCTAATAACAAAGTCAGAGATATATATATATGTACGCATGCCAAATGATAAATGTGCAGGTACGATGTTAAACGGAAGAAAAGCAGGAATATTCAAGACTTAAGGCACCATGCCTAAGCCCTCCACAGAAAAACCCCGGAGTGTGGAGTCTCCGGAAAATACCAAAAAGGGCCTTAGAGGCCTTAACAAAATAAAAAGTGTTTTGAAAGTACCAAAGTGTTATCAGGGAAATAAAAGTTATCAAGAGAGGGGAATATCATTTTTCTCCTCAGAACCTGCTCCTGTCTCCTCAGCTCGCCCACTGGAATCGCCTCCCTCTGCCTTCTCCGTCAGAGCACCTGCTGCCACGGTAGCCACTGGAGTCGGGTTTTCCACATGAATAGGGAAAGTCATGTCCTTCGCCGGTGTAAGATCATCCAATTTCAGGGCAGCATCCTTCAACTCCAAGACCGCCTTCCTCATCCCAGGTAACCACCAGGGAGTATTGATGTCTTCCTTAGCATCCCCAGGGAACTTAGGGGGAGTGCCCAGTTCATCCAACCGGAGGGCACGTGTATATTGACCATTGAATCCGGGAGCGGAATGTTCAGCTACGGCGTTGGAAAATCCATGATCTATGAAGTGAGGGATATAGGCACCCATGGCCCCTAAGAAGCTGCTGCTCTGGAGAAAGGCTTCCAACCATTCCCTATGTAGGGTACCCAGAAATTGTTGACCCACGGCAGAGGTAAAGAGAGAATCAATGCATAACTTCATCCCAGCCAACGGGAGAGAGGCCTCCAAACATTTGACTCGCTCTCCAAACTGAGCCTTCAAAGAGGAAATTTCCTCAGAAAGCTTCTTCTTCTCAGCCTGAAGCCTTTTCTGTGTTTGAAGGGAATCTCCTAACTCTCCTTCCAGAATATCCTTCTTCACTTTCTCTAGCTCCACCTGGCTTTGGAGATCATCTACTAGCTGAAGGGACTGGAGGGCTCGCTCAGATACATCAGAAAATAGGAGGCCAAACTACACAAGAAACAGCACAAAGAAGTAAGATATCTATATTTTCCCCTATGAATCATTCGAAACAAAACCCACGTTGAAAACCTACCTGTGTGAAACTATGGGCGGCATGCACAATTCGCTCTTCGGGAGAAAGAGCATTAAGGGCCTCGGTGGCAGGGGTCGGAGTGTGACGCTCTATGAAACCCATGAGATGATCAACATTGATCTCATCAGGAGCATTAGGAATGGTATTAGGCAGAGAAGACTTGGTCTTGGACTTCTTCTTTTTGGAAGCATCAGAGACAGGAGGCAACGTGGAAACCAGGGCTTTCTCAGTAGAGGAACGGGTACGCTTAGCAACGGACCCGGGGGCAGGCTTCACCGAGGAAGGAGGAATGTGAGCCTTCGAAGAACTTTCAGGGGCTGGAGACTTAGCAACCATCGAAAGAGGAGCGGCATCACGCGAAATTTGAGTTAACCAACTCATAGCTGCACAAAGAAACACGAGACGACATTAATAAACACTGCAATTCAAATTTTGAGGACAACACCAAGGAAAAAGAAATGGTATTACCATCGTCAGGACCTAGGGGGTAATCAGGGCGACCAAAACCGAAATGAGAGAGGGCTCTAGGATTTTTACAAATACTCATCACATCAAAAAAGCCATGAGCAGAAACATTGTCATTTAGATGGTTCATCACATCCAAGTTTAGAGAGGTACAAACAGAAAGAGGAGGACGAGGCACTCCCGGGTTCTCATAAATCCATTCTTCGTGAGGAAATTCCCAAGGAGAAGGGTTTGTGACAAAAAAGTAGTAGTCCTTCCAGTCCTGGACTCCCTCATGGAGTTTTTCCATGAACTTTCCGGTCCTGGAAGTGCGACCACAAGCATAAAAGAACCCATCGGCGAACTTGCACATATATTGAGTTAAAAAGAGTTGGGCTGAAGGTTCACCCCCGTTCCCCTTCATCAAAATGTAGAAGCCTAACATCGCTCTTATAGCATTCGGAGTAAATTGATTCAGAGGTATACGGAGGTAAGTGGAAATTTCGGAGAAATAAGGATGAATCGGAAAACGGAGACCCGCCTTTAGTTGGGCTTCCCAGAAGGCCAAGGTATTCGGGCCTGGAAAATTTGGGCGTTCTTTCCTATGGGCTGCCCTAACCATGTATTCGGGGGGAAAGATTCCCGAACGAATGAAGGCGGCGACGCGATCAGGAGAAAGTATGGAAGGACCAGAAATTTTGTCCTTCAAAGTGTGGTCGGTAATGGGAAATATGGGGAGTGGGTTGGAAGTGGAACTCTCCATAGATATGGAGTCTGACGAAGTATGAGTCGAAGATGACATGAGGATATCGTAAATGAAAAGAGAAAAGAAGGAGTAGATACCTGAAACAAAGTCGGTTTTTGGGAGGATGACGGAGTGGCCGGAGAACGTGCGTGGAGGAGTTTGAAATTTACAGAAGTGAAAATGAAGATGGAAAATAGATAAGTTTGAGAAGAAAAGGGAAGAAGGTTTCCTTTTAGTGGAGCGGATTCAAGTTTTGAAATAATTACTCTGGAGAGAGAAGGGTAAAAATCGAGAAGAATTAAATACCCCCCAATCGAAAGACGCGTGAATGAAGAAGGGCGGCTTGATGTTGGCTCTGGACTGAACGCGTGGCTGCGTGTTTCGAGGGAAGGATTGCGTGTGGAAGTGCAAAAGTCCTGAAGCTTTTTTAGGGCAATTATTACGAAGGGAATCAAATCAAGAGTATTTCGAAAGGTTTTTAAGGAAGGGAATATTCTTTTAATATTTATCTTATTGATTATTGTTTTCCTACTCTCCTAAAAATTACTCCTTTTATGAGAGTAGGGGGGAGTAGTTGATGTAGATAAATATGTCGCTCTCCGAGAAGTCGACACGTGGAAACAGGATAAATTATGATAACTGTGATTAGGTTAAATACGCCGAAGAAACAGGATTAATATACCCCTGGGCTTAAGCAGGGAAATTAGAGAAATCAGGGTGATTGGGCCTTTGGCCCATATTTGGAAAGATTAATAACCCTTGGGCCTGAAAGAATTCGGCCCAAGTAGGAAACGAATAGGTGACTCTTTCCTTACTAAGTCAAAGGAACGGGTCAACCCATGAAAATAGGGGCCGATAAGCTGAAGAACTAAGTCTTCAGGGAGAGAGGCCGAGTCCTTAGGGATTTGAGGCCGCATTTACAGGGATGGGCCGAGAATATAGGGAAGAAGGAGTCTTTCCCTCTCCGCAAAGAGGGGCCAGGTATAAAAACGAGGTTATTTCCACGTTCTTACTTACGTTTTATTATGATACATACATTTTACATATTATAGACACTTTCAGAAGAATTATACACTGATTTGAGGAGAAACCTCACTATATTCGCCGGAATTTCCCTAGATATACAGGGGAATTCCTCTTTGATTTCGCCTACAATCGAATCTGACTTGAGCGTCGGAGCTTCTACGCCGGAGCCCCTCTCCGGCGTACTTTTGCAGGTTATTTTCGGATTCTCGAGGAGATTTACTCGAAGATTGCCAAGGATTCAACGAGAGATTGGACTCGTGATTAATAGTGCTCGTAAGAGAACGATCTATATCCGTAAGCGTTCTTTTTCGACGCATCAATATCTATGTTCAAAAAATTTACATTTAATATATAATTTAATTTTTTTTATTTTAATAATTAATGTAAGTGGTTTTATGCGACAATTTAATACTAATTATTTCATGAATTAATTTAAAATTTTAATGCTAATTATTGTTGATGTGCCAAAATTTGCACGAGGGGATTACGTGTCCTCTGAATTGGATAGCCGACTCTCCGAACACGTGAAAGTAGTCCAAGTATGCTGCCTTCAATATAATCTTCAATAACCTGCAAAGAACACGCCGGAGGGGGTCCGGCGCGGACGCTCCGATGCCTAAGTCAGTATAGGGCTTTTCAATATATCACAAGGATCTCGAGATCCTTGATTTAACAAGAACAGGTTTTCGAAGAATATCAGAAATGTGTTTTGTATTCAGTATATAAGTTTTGTAAAGTAAGAATATCTAACCTGGAAATCTCCTTCGGTTCACCTTTTTATAGAGACTTCCTCATAGGGAGCCGTTAGAGTCTCCCCTTATCTCGGAGCTGCCTCTAGGACTGAGCCCTGCTGAATGGACTAAGTCTTCCCTTCTCTCCACTTCCTGAAGATCCGGCAATACTAATTCTTAGTAGACTTCGTCCCCTAAGATAAAAGAGGATAAAGTCTTCCTTCCATCGAGTCTGGACCGGAAATAGCGGGATTCCCCTATATTTACGGCCCATAAATTCGTATCAAGACTGATTCTTCTCGCTGCCCTTCTCCAAACGAAGCTCTCTCCAGAGGGACCTCTAGAGAGGATTCCCTATCCAGGGAGTATTACACAATCCAATCCTTTCACTTTGATCTTATCTTTTATACACGTGTCGACTCCTTATTAGGTGACATTTTTAGGCCACATCATCTACTCCCCCTACTCTCGTAAAAGGGAGATATCTTTTGTGAGAGTAGAAAATTCCAATGAACCTGGTACAGAGGCCCTTCTGGAGAGACGTGTATTGTTCCTGCTTCGGAGAGGAAATTTCAAAAAATGCCCTTCTCCAAAGGTTTTTCCCGCCTTTAGCCTTGAGGACGTTTCGGCTTCCGCGCTTGAGCCCCACGCGTTCGCTTTTCTCTCTCTCTTGTTATCCTCCCGAGGAAAATCCTCGGTTCTACCCCATCTTTCTTCATTTACTCCACGCAACCGCCTCCTTTCTCTTTCCCCTTTTTGAATTCCATTTCTTCCAAAAGTCCTTTGTTGTCTCCATCTTTCTTCTCAGGCGTTCTTCCTCCCGAGTTTCGCCGTCGCCGGTCGCCCCGACTGATTTCGTAATCCTCCTAATCAAGGTAACCTAGCTATCCCTCTTTTCTTCTTTTATTAGTACTGTTAGTCAATGTCGAGCCCTCTTTCTCCGCCTGAAGCTCTTAGCCAAAACCCCTCTGAATCCACTCCCTTTCCGATAGGGAGCCCAGAGAATAGAATTTCCACTTTCTCCCAGATCGACCATACTCACCTAACTAGCCTTACTCAAGCCTATGATTTTCCGTCAAAATATACCTTTCGCGTTCTATAACACCCCATAATTTTATCATGTATTATAAAATGCATAAGATATATTTTAAAACATTATTAGTGCTACAGTATTACTTGAAACATTATTTAATTAATTGAGAGGGTTTAAATAAAATATTCACTATATATAATTATATATTAATGAGTTGTTGTTTTTTTTATAAATGTAAACGTATGTATATATAGTGTAAATATATGAATACGAGTTGAATTATTTGTGGATATTAATATGTATTTTCTTTAATTGTTATAAAATTATATATATATATATACGTGTCTCGTGAATGTTTATGTTTGCTAATTAAGAATATACAAGATATGTTTTCTAATTTTAAACTTTGAATAATTGAAATTAAATTATATTATAATATATTGAAACAAACTAAATATCTTTACTGTTATCTACAAGTTAAAATTCCACTATTTAAGGGCATCCTATCTTTGCTTGGAGATAAACTATAAACATTTTTATTGAATCGATATTTTCATATGTATCTAAGTCTTTATCCCCAAAATTTCTCAACTGAAATTCTATTATATTTTCTTTATACGTGACTTCTATAAATCAAATTACATAAATATTTTCTCCTAGTAAAATTAGGGTTTCTCTTCAACCAAAAAAGGCGCGGTACACTCTTTATTCTCAATTCTCTTTTCTTTTATCTTTTTCTGTTTTCAGCATGGTAAAACTATTTATCGTCTCTGCTAAATATGATTTAGATTACTCAAATTAATTTAAATCTTAAAACTCTGAATCGGTAGAGAATATTATGCTAAATCCTTTTATTTTAAAGACCAAAATATTTGTTTGTAATAGTTTTTAATATATATTTCTTGTCCAAATTGATGTCTCGATCGTATATAGTTTCTTTATCAGGTTGCTTTTAATAATTTTAAATTACTAGTTTTTGTTAAATATGTAAGATCTGTAAGCTTTTAAACTCTAATAATTCTATTCCGTCAAAAGTTAGTTTCACATTCCATTGATTTTGATCATAATTTAAAACGTTAATTTAGACTTTAATTAGATTAAATTTTATATATAATTATAATGTCAGGTTGTGTAATCGCCGACTAATGGGATAGGAGAAACATATATAAAATATAATTTAGTTCTTTTATATATATATATATATATATATATATATATATATTAATTAGATTAAATCTGATGGAAGTGGACGAGTTTATTTAATTAATTTGTAATAAAGAAAAGTTTTGAGTAAGAGTATATGAGTGATGGTCTGTACCGTGAGCTTTATGAGTTTTGATTGATATTTTTCATCATTTTAATGTTAAGATTTATAAGAAGGTTTAATTTTATATTTAATGCTAGGTGCCAATAATTGTGATGAGAAGGTAGCGTCCTTTGCATCCATTTGATTCACTACCTTCATTTTGAGGTGGGGATTTCTACCTTGATTTGTTTGTCATTATTAAATGCGATATGTGATTATTTTGATATTCATGTGAAATTACGATTTCTAACTTATATTTGTCACTATTAAATGTAATTGTCATCATATTGATGTTCATGTGAAAGATATACGAGGATAGGTCATTTGACCTTTATAAACGAGGATAGGTCTTCTCACCTTTATAAACGAGGATAGGTCATCTGACTTTTATAAACGAGGATAGGTCTTCTGACCTTTATAAACGAGGTGATGATATTGTACTATTACATATTGAGGTATACATGTTTAATGTGATTTATTGAATTGATGATATTATGAATGTTAACGTGAATTGATGATTAATTGCTTATTGTATTTAGTTTTGACAAACTTGTCCCCACTGAGCTGTGGATTGCTCACCCCTTATTTAACATTTTCAGATTAAGGAGCTGGTGGCGAGGAGGGGCGGTGGATGACAAAACGATTATCACTTTATAAAATTTATTTGGACTAGTTTACTTATTTATTTATAAAACTTTCTTACGAGATAGTAGAGATTGATATGATTTTTATTTTAAACCCTTATTTCATTTTGAAAGGTTTAAATTTTTAAACAAAGTCACGACTCTTTATTAAACTTTCCAAAATTTTCATTATTTTATCCGCTGCAAATATTTTTATAAAATAGTAATAAATCTGATTTACATCAGTATTTCAAAGTCTCTTTAAAAGATATTATTTAATTGGTGTTTTCAACTAGGCCCCTAAAATTGGGATGTGACAGCGTTCCTCGCTCAAATGAACGCCCAGATCTTCCGAACCCCGAACTCTGGCCTTTTTTGAAGCTCAACTCAGGGCAGGACTTCGATTTCCGATCCACCCTTATTTGGCCGCCATATCGAACCGCATGCAAATCCCTCTTAACCAGTTTACTCTGAATGCTATCCGTACCATGGTAGGATTTTTCATTTTGGTGAAAGGGAATGGCGGTGACCCGTCTGCCGAATTGTTTCTGAGCCAACATTCTTGTAAAGTGAACGATGGTTTTTTCTATGTTAGTGGGAGGAGATCTCGTGTCTGCAGGTTTATGAAAAAACTTCACGAAGAAGAGTCGTCCTGGCGAGATTATTATTTCTTTGTTACTAGCCCCACTGATTGGCCGTTTCCTCACAAAAACTGGATATTCCACAATCCCGGAATACTTCCTCCTCCTCTGAAAGCTTACTCTGTTTCGAAATCACACCGTTATGACTAACCTCAATACCCACGTCCGTCTGAACGACTATTTCGATATTCTTGGTATTTGCAAAAATCCTCGCATCCTCTCTCACTTTGGCTTTTGCCCTCAAGATTTTCCTTTAGATTCTCGAGATGGTAAAAAATCCTTTGTTCTTGTATTTTGCTTCTTGTATATGGCTATTTCTCTACGTTCTGAGCATTTTCTTGGTTATCTGCAGCAATGAGTTGGTTAACTCACATCTCACGGGATGCCCCTTCTCTCAGCATAGTGAAGACCCCTGTGTTATCTGCTTCTAAGGATCCTCCAAAAGCTCCTCAATCTCCAGCCTTAGGAAGTTCAGCAAAAACCCCGGCTCCAGAGAGTCCTTCAAAAGCTCCTCCTCTCCCCAGTTCCTCTACTCAAGTCCCAGGTTCAGTTGCCAAGAGAACCCGTTCAGCTGCCAATGCCTTCTTCTCCGAGTGCGGCACTTCTAAGAAGAAGAAGGGAAAAGCAGCTCGAGCCCTTGCTGAGAAGGAAGCCCCTTCTGCTGCGTACGAACCTCTCCATCGCCTTATCAAACAATGCCCTCCTCCTTCCAACACTGAATCATCTGACTCGCCCCTTCCTGAAGACCAACTGCTCCGTGGTGCTCATCTTTTTTCAGAGGTATTTTCCATTATTTTCACGGTTTCTACCTTCTTTACATTTTAAGCATCGTTTCTTTTCTTCCTGTAGTTTGGTCTTACCTACGCCAAGATATTCGACCAAGGTGTGGAGATGGTGGCTGAGCTCGAACTTCTCCGGGCTGAAGCGTCCTCTCTCCAGTCAACTCTCAAGGGTATCACTATGGAGAAGGACAAAGATCATAAACGAGCTCAAGCTCTCAATGAGGAGTTGTCTCTTCTACGAACTCAAAGCCAGCAGGATGCAGCCAGGATAAAACATCTAGTAAAGGAAGTGGGGCGGATGGAACGCGAGCTGCCGGATGTCGGAGTGCAGGCTTGCATTAAGTCTCTGTTTACTTCCTCTTTGGGTCAAGAGTTTCTGGAGACTCTTCATACTCAATGGTTGTCCAGTTTCCTCAACAGCTCGAGCTTCCTATGCGCCATGGGGCCACACATTCCTCATTTCATCGACCATGGCTTCAGCAATGCCGTAGCCGAGCATTCAGCCCCGGGGTTCGATGGAACTTACTCCCGTGAATTTCGCCTGGATCAGCTCGCTACTCCTCCAAAATTCTTAGGGGATCCTAAGGAGAGCCCTGACAGTCCTTGGTGGCTGCCTGGAATGGGTCAGGCCATCAGCAAGTTACAGGCATCAAAGGTGGGCATGGCTGAGTTAAAGCCTCTGGAGCAGCTGACCGCTCCAACTATGGTGACGGGCGCTGAGGATACCTTGAAAGGTGAAGGGTGCCCAGAGGAGGGCGGAGGATCTAGCAACCATGCTGCTGTGGAGGAGGGTGCCATTGAAGGAGCTGAGGTCGAGAGAGCTGAGGTCGAGGGAGCTGAGGTCGAGGGGGCTATTGCTGAGGAGGCTGCTGCTGAAAAAGCAGTTTAAATTTCATATTTTCATGGTCATGACAAACAATTTATCTTTCTTCTGTTTTGCTACACTCTTTATTTTCTGCTCGTAATACTTGTTCTCATACTTTGTAGGGGACCCCACACTCCTGGATATGTGGGGGCTTTTTGTAGTAATCGGGTTAGCTTCATCTTGCTTGTTTGTTGGCGTGCTTTTTCTTCTCTGCTTGCATGAGTAACTTACAAGACCAGTAAGGAATATGTTGGAGGTGTACTCTCTCCCCCCCCCCCCCTTCTTGTTGGTCTTGTAGGTTATATCATAATCATCTTTTGGTATGCATAATTTTTTGGTTTCAGGTGGCTTGGTTATGAGGAGACGTCCTCCATCTTTTCTTGACTCCTGAACCTCTATTTGTCTCTCTCTCTTAGAAGGTCTTAACTCATAAAACCTGTCTTTTCGTTAACTATTCTCAAGTATGATGAGAGCTCTGGGCCTCTGAGTGTCTCTCACTCTTATTCTTAAAAGATTTTAATTCATAAAATCTTCTCATTTCATTAGTTAACCCTCTTGGGTCTCAAGTAAGATGAGGGCTCTCTGGAGCACCTCGGCCTCTAGGCCTCTGAGTGTTTCTCACTCTTATTCTTAAAAGATTTTAATTCATAAAATCTTCTCATTTCATTAATTAACCCTCTCGGGTCTCAAGTAAGATGATGGCTCTCTGGAGCACCTCGGCCTCTAGGCCTCTCAGTGTTTCTCACTCTTATTCTTAAAAGATTTTAATTCATAAAATCTTCTCATTTCATTAATTAACCCTCTTGGGTCTCAAGTAAGATGAGGGCTCTCTGGAGCACCTCGGCCTCTAGGCCTCTGAGTGTTTCTCACTCTTATTCTTAAAAGATTTTAATTCATAAAATCTTCTCATTTCATTAATTAACCCTCTTGGGTCTCAAGTAAGATGAGGGCTCTCTGGAGCACCTCGGCCTCTAGGCCTCTGAGTGTTTCTCACTCTTATTCTTAAAAGATTTTAATTCATAAAATCTTCTCATTTCATTAATTAACCCTCTTGGGTCTCAAGTAAGATGAGGGCTCTCTGGAGCACCTCGGCCTCTAGGCCTCTGAGTGTTTCTCACTCTTATTCTTAAAAGATTTTAATTCATAAAATTTTCTCATTTCATTAATTAACCCTCTCGGGTCTCAAGTAAGATGAGGGCTCTCTGGAGCACTTCGGCATCTAGGCCTTTGAGTGTTTCTCACTCTTATCATTTTCATATTCATGCATCATATATTCGAGTAAGAGAAAGATAATCAAGAAACAATAATTCTGAATAACTCTTTCTCCAAAAAGGGATAAAGCTTCATTGATTTATTGTCAGTTTTCAACATAGGCCATAGATAACCTACGCCGGTCTCATTAAAAACCTCTTTACGGAAAAACCCCAAAGGGGAAACCCGTAGAGAGGGAAAAAGAGCTCCGGTGAAGCCACGAAATACATTAAGCAAAATACGAATCAATGCAAAAAATCACAAAGCAAAAGTCGTAAATGGTCTCAAGACCCTACACTTTCTTCAAATAAAGAATCTCTTCAAATGGAAAACATTCCAGGGTCTAGCTATGTCAACCCCCTCCATGCTCTGCAGTCTATAGGCTCCTCCCTTCAGTACCTGTGTGATTTTATAAGGCCCCTCCCAGTTGGGCTCTAATTTTCCCGTATTCTTTAGGGCATCAGCTCTTCTCAGCACCAGGTCCCCCACTCTGAAGGACCTCGGGATCGCTCTTCGGTCATATGCAGCTTTAATTCTGCTCTTATATCTTTCCGCACGTACTCTAACCATCTCTCTTTCTTCTTCCATTAAATCTAGGGCCTCTCTCATCAACCTCTCATTCTGATGTTCTTCAAATTGGGCAATTCGGTGAGACTGCAACATGGCCTCTGGAGGTATCACCGCCGCAGCTCCATAGACCAGCTGAAAGGGGGACTCTCCAGTTGCTGTCTTTGGACTAGTTCTATATGACCACAATACATTATCTAACTCATTCACCCATCCTCCTCCTATTTTCGTCATCCTTGTTCGAATGCCATCTACTATCGTTCGATTAGTAACCTCCACTTGTCCATTAGCTTGAGGATGAGCTACGGAGGTGAATCTCTGTAATATGTTTAGTCTTACACACCATCCTCGTACATTTTCTCCGTTAAACTGTGTTCCATTATCGGAGACCAATATTCTGGGTACTCCGAATCTGCAACAAATTTGTTTTCTCAAGAATTTAATCACATTTTCTTCATCTATCGTAGCCAGAGGAGCAGCTTCCACCCATTTGCTAAAATAGTCCACTGCTACTATCAGAAATTTTCTTCCTCCAGAAGCTGGAGGGAAAGGCCCCACCAAATCGATTCCCCACTTAGCAAAGGGATATGGAGAGTGCATAGCTCCCATCTCTTCCGCAGGGACTCTTATCAAGGGACCATTTTTCTGACACTTGACACATTTTTTCACGAACTCCTTGGCATCTTTCGCCATGGAGGGCCAATATAACCCGGGCCTTAAGGCTTTCTTCACCACTGTCTTATATCCCTCATGACTAGCCGCATCTCCTTCATGAATTTCTTTGAGTGTGTACCTCGCTTCTCGGGTGGATATGCACCTCAAGTATGGTTGGGTAAACGACTTCTTATATAAGTGTCCTCCAATAATACAGTATTTGATCCTAAGAGCTCGAGTCTCTCTGGTGGTAGGAGCGTCTGCTCCCTTGGTGAGTTCCACCCATATAGCTTTTCTCCAATCGTCTCCTTCTTCAATGGAACCAATGGGGTTCTCCAGGGTCTCCCTTTCGGCTATTACCAATGTCACTGTTCCTTGTCCATCAAACTCTGTGGAGCTAGCGAGTTTGGAGAGGCTGTCCGCCTGCATGTTTTTCTCTCGAGGTACCTGGATTACCTCACAGTCTTGGAATTTGCCCATTACCTCTTTAGCTCGTTCCAGATAGGCAGCCATCCTGTTATCTTTGGCTGCATACTCTCCATTCACCTGTTGAACAACTAATTGGGAGTCGGAGTATAGAGTTACCTTTGGAGCTCCCAATTCTAGTGCCATCTTCATTCCTCTGATCAAAGCTTCACACTCTGCTCCATTGTTCGAGGTCGTGAATTGAAACCTCACTGCAAATTGTAGGTCCTCTCCTTGGGGGCCCACTAGCACAATCCCTGCTCCACATCCGCTCAAAGTCACTGAGCCATCTACGTATACTTTCCATCTCTCTGCTTCCTCTGGTTTAGTAGATTCTTGTATGAAATCAGACAAAGCTTGGGCTTTTATGGCCCTCCGTGGCTCAAAGTCCACATCATATTCCTGGAGCTCTATTGCCCATCTCACCATCCTTCCTGAGAGGTCTGCACGGCCAATGACCTTTTCTGTAAGTTCAGGTCCCAGTTGGGTACCTATCTTAGTGACAAAGCCGAGTTTCCCTGGGAAGAGCTCCACGCTCATCAGCTCCTCGTCTGTTTTAACATTTACCTGTTCAGGTGCTACTCCTTCCACTTTCTTTCTCTTGACCTCAGGGTCGTCTCCTCTCGTCCGCTCCAGGCCCTTGGTTAGGGCTCTGTCCGCCATCTTTACAAACTCTGCGTAGCACTTCCGTGCTTGGTATTGATTTCCTCTTACTTCTCCCACCCCTGTGGCTGTAGGGAATTTCATTTTCATATGAAATGTAGAGATGATTGCCTGAAAGAGGTTCAGGCTGGGTCGTCCCATCACTACATTGTATGATGAGGGGATATCTACAATGAGGAACTCCACCAAGTGGACCTTTCGAGCGGGAGCGTCCCCCAATCCTACCTGTAACATTACTGATCCCAAGGGTTGGATTGCACCTCCAGAGAAACCATACAGGGAGGTATCTACAGGTCGCAGCTTCACACTCAGCTCCATTCTCTTGAAACACTCAAAAAACATAATGTCAGTTGAGCTCCCCGTATCTACGAAGATTCGGGCAACGTCGAACCCCTCTATGTCGGTAGTGATCACCAGAGCATCGTTGTGATCTTCCTTAACTCCCTTCACATCCTCCGGCCCAAATCGGATATTGGGCGTCTCTGTCATACGTCATACTTCTCTTAACTGACCTCCTTGCTCTGCTTTTAGAGCTCGGACACTCTGCTTTCTCTTCCGAAAGGAATCTCCATCTGCTGGCCCTCCCACAATCATGTGGATTACTCCTCTCTTTGGCGGTGGAGGGGGCATATCTTCGGCCGCCTCTCTGGTTTCCTTCTCTTCCGGTTTTCTTTCATGTTCTTTTCGCTTCTGCCCCCGAGGGCCCTGCCTGTCTCTAAATATAAATTCTTTCAGGTGGCCTGCTTGTATCATCCTTTCAATCTCGTCTTTCAGGTGGTAACACTGATTTGTGTCATGTCCATATTCATTGTGAAACCGGCAGAATCGATCAGACTTGGGCTTCTGAGGTCCTCGACTTCTGGAGTATGGGAATTTCAAGTCAGGATGATCTCCTGCCACCTCCAATACTTCGGCAGGTTCAATTCTCAAGGGTGTGTATTTCTCAAACCTTCCTCGAGGGCCAGACCGGGAACCTCCGGAGGGGTTGCTATCTCTTGTTGACCCGGAGGTCCGAGGGACCTCTGGACTGGATCGTCTGGAGGGGCCCTCTCTCCTCCTCTCTCGATCTTGTGGCCTGACCTCCAATCTCTTGGCTTTTCGAACCTCCTCCAGAGTGAGGTACTTTTCTGCTCTATGCAGCAACTCATCAAAGTTCTTAACCGGCTTCTTAGCTAAAGAGGAGAAAAAGTCTCCATCACGCAATCCGTTAGTAAGAGCGTTGATCTTCACCTCCGGAGAGGCTGTAGGGACCTCCAGAGCTGCTTGGTTGAATCTCCAGAGAAAAGCTCTTAAACTCTCGTTTTCTCCATGTCTTAGATTGAAAAGGGTCAAAGTGGCTCGCGGCTGTCTTCGGGCGCTTGTGAATTGATGAAGGAATAACTCACTGAATTCCTCCCAGGATCGAATCGTATTAGGTTCCAATTGGGTGAACCACTGTTGTGCAGCTTTTGACAAGGTGGTGAGGAACACCCCGCACTTGATCCCCTCTCCGTAGCGGTGTAACAACGCAGCATTCTCAAACCTTACTAGGTGTTCGTACGGGTCAGTCGTACCATCGTATTCAAAATTGAGGGGCTTAAAATTGAATGGCAGTTCATCCTGTAATATGTTAGGAGAGAACTGACATCCAGAAACATAAGCGGATCTACTCGTTCGATTGTTCATTTGTCTCTTCATATCCTTCATCTCCTTCTGTAGGGCCTGTATTTGGTCGCTAACGGGCCCTCCGTAGGTATCATCAGTGCTTTCTTCTGTTTCAGGGAGGTCTGTCTCTCGGGGTGCCACATCCGCATTTCTTCTGGTATTCCGAAGGGGAATACTTCTTTCTGCCCGGGAGGGCACCTTATCATCTTCTTCTACCCGCGTCCCTACTTCTTTGGACAGCACTTGGGAGGCTCCTAGTGCCTCTTCAGGGAGTCTCGGGGTAGGTATCTCCAGATTCCCTGGGGTAGCTCTGGGGGCTCGATCTCCTTTAGCCGCGAAATCTCTTTCTACCGCCTGCTTGATGAGGGCGTTCAATTGATCGGGGGAAATCAGGCATGGTTCCGAATTTGGAATATCCTCCCGTTGAGGATCCGCGGTCTGGGACTCTGGGGCTTCAATGTTTCCTGTTATTCCCTCTTCGACCGGTAGGGGATGACTTTCGTCGCCTAAGCCTAGGGTATGTGCCAATGGCTGATTTGATCCAGAAGGAGTATGAACTGGATCCTTCCCCCGGCCTCCCCTTGGTGGGGGATCAGTTGGCAAAGGGGGATTTTCCCCTGGAAGATTTTTCTTTCCCGAAGTAGACGTTTTGTTTCCGCCACCCATTGCTCGAATAGGTAGAAATTCGTGAGAAAAACTTTCAACTCTTTCCCACAGACGGCGCTAGTTGATGTGCCAAAATTTGCACGAGGGGATTACGTGTCCTCTGAATTGGATATCCGACTCTCCGAACACGTGAAAGTAGTCCAAGTATGTTGCCTTCAATATAATCTTCAATAACCTGCAAAGAACACGCCGGAGGGGGGTCCGGCGCGGACGCTCCGCTGCCTAAGTCAGTATAGGGTTTTTCAATATATCACAAGGATCTCGAGATCCTTGATTTAACAAGAACATGTTTTCGAAGAATATCAGAAATGTGTTTTGTATTCAGTATATAAGTTTTGTAAAGTAAGAATATCTAACCTGGAAATCTCCTTCGGTTCACCTTTTTATAGAGACTTCCTCATAGGGAGCCGTTAGAGTCTCCCCTTATCTCGGAGCTGCCTCTAGGACTGAGCCCTGCTGAATGGACTAAGTCTTCCCTTCTCTCCACTTCCTAAAGATCCGGCAATACTAATTCTTAGTAGACTTCGTCCCCTAAGATAAAAGAGGATAAAGTCTTCCTTCCATCGAGTCTGGACCGGAAATAGCGGGATTCCCCTATATTTACGGCCCATAAATTCATATCAAGACTGATTCTTCTCGCTGCCCTTCTCCAAACGAAGCTCTCTCCAGAGGGACCTCTAGAGAGGATTCCCTATCCAGGGAGTATTACACAATCCAATCCTTTCACTTTGATCTTATCTTTTATACACGTGTCGACTCCTTATTAGGTGACATTTTTAGGCCACATCAATTGTTAATTCTAAATCTAAATCTAAATTTTGGTATTGCTACTTATTAGGTGAAACTTTAGGCACAAGAACAGATAAATTTAATGAATTAATTTGAAAATGTAATGCTAATTATTTGCACACGTGTCAATATTAAATCCAAATTTATAAGATATTTCCATAAAATCAATTATTATTTGCATAATTAAATTCTTTTTTACTTTATATTAAATAAGAATATAGATTATTATATTAATATATATATATATATATTGCATTTATTTTATTATCTCTAGAAATTATGTAGTTGTATAAGCACATTAAAGATTGTAACAACTAAGGTCATTATTATCTTGCATAATTTAATCAATTAAGTATAAGCATTAGTCAAATATTTAATAAATCTAAATTATAAACTCTATTTTTATTTTAAAAATTGCTAAATTATATGAATGGTAACAAATAGTTAATAAATATTTGACTTAATATTTGTGCTTAATTTCATCCCTTTATAATTGAAATCATATTTAATGTTTTTAAGTCAAATATACAGTATTTGTTTTTCTTAATTTTAAGTCTTTTTTGTCTTGATAAGGTATGAGACATTGATGTTTGAAGGACTGAATAATATAATGTCGAAGTGCAGAAAAAACATGTAAAGATTAAAAAAAATTATTGCGATCTGAAGTTGAATTGAAGAAAATCAAAAGGCTAAGAACCTCACCTGGAATGTATAAATAACGTGTGAAGCGAAGAAATATTTTTATGAAAAAAAAAACTTTAAATTAATGATTTTAATGTAATATATAATTTTATAATTATTTATTCCAAATATTGTGTGGGTTCTTCAAGTCAACCATCTCTTTAAAGTTTAAATTTAATATTTGTGGTTATACTCTAAATTAATGATGAGTTTAAAGAAATGTAATTAATTAAATTATTAATATAATTAAATTTAAATTAAGTGGTTATCTAATTATATGAAAATTATAAATGTGTTGATTAAATGCATCATAATCAAAATTAAAGTTTAATTTATTAATTTCTTAAAAAATTGAATAAACTATATCATGGACATTTTTTTAATTATTTTTGTTGTTCTTAAAAGACATTAATTATAAATTATGGAGTATGATTTATAGATATTAATTTCATAAAAGGAGAATACACTTTTGTACCTTATGTTATCTAAGACTAATTTATTATTAATAAAAAATGAATATATGCAATTTTATAATATAATGTTTATTGATTACCTCCACAAATTATGGAATTTTAGAACCGGATTAATGAACCATTGATTGTTTCATCTCAAGAGTTAATTCTTTAATACAGTATTGTGAAGCTTTGTTCCGATGAATTCACATTTCGATTCCTTATTTGTAATTTTAACTTAAGAAATAACACACAATATACAATATTGTAAAACTTTGTATTAATAATTTTCTTATTTTAATTGAAGGAACTTTCGGTTGAAATTTCCACTTTTATTAAAAGTGAAGATAATACTCCTACTTCGAAAGCAACGGTAATAATATTTTTTATCCATTTTTTATATATCTTTTAATACAATTTTTTTTAAATGTTGTATGCTAATTTTATTTAATTACTTCTTATTTCAGTGTATTACTTCTTCGTAAATATGTGATAAGTAAAATGTCGATATATGGTGTAGAAGTAACTCCGAGAAATAACATTAATAAGGATTTTCAGATGTCATCTAATAAAAAGTTTAAGGTAATTAATGAAGGAAAGGAATAAAACTCTAATAATTTTCGAAAGAATGAAATTTATTGAAATTTTTTATTGTTTTTTATTACTGAACTGAGTAGTTTTTTGGTTTGTTTATATTTTTATTTGATTGTCTTATTGATTTTTAATAGATTGTGATGTTAAACTATTTAGTTTTTTTTTTTTTTTTTGACAAACTGTTTTTTAATCTCATTGTATTTGAAAGAGGGGACTTTCATTTTCTACAAATATATTGAAACCACATGAGAAATGAAGAAAATAGAACAGTTGTAAAATTCAGTTGGTGCAAACTATAAATTCTAAGACCGGAAGAAAATTCTATTTGAGCATTCAAAAAGACGAAGATGTCAACTTCAACTTGAATATTTTATACTCTTAAATCGAAATAAATCCTTTTCAATTTTCGTTTGGAATCCGTTTACATTTTAAAAGTGAACGCGTGATAAAAATTCGACGGTGGGACGCGTGTTTAAAGGATTGGAACAGTGACGAAGGGACAATGGGGCAAGGGGGCCGGGGTGACGGGCCCCCCCACAAAATATTTAAGTTATTTACTATGTATACAATATAATGTTTACTATGTAATGTAATGTTGGTCCAGTGGTTGGTTATAATTAAATAAACTTGGTTTTTTGCTGAAAATAATTTTATGATGAAATTATTTGATAAATATAATATTATAACGTCGGGTAACACTTATGTGAACTTAAAACTTTTATCTACGTACATTTTTATAATAATGTTAAGTGCGTCTCAAACACAAAATTTCTGGTTCCGTCACTGGATTGGAATGTATGCAAGTTATTTTCAATTCAATTAATTACATTGTTTGTGTTCTACCTTGATAAAACTAAGATAGTGACTAATTGTTTTTAATTCTAGGCGGCAGTAATAAATTATGCTACAAAAAAACTATTTAAAAAAAAATGGTTTATCTATTATTGCAAGATTTGTTACCATTATGAATTAATTTTATTTCATAATTACGGAGTATATGTTATTATGTATTAATGGATGTGATGGTAATTAATTTATAGTGTAATATCAAGGGTTATTTAGAGTACCATATATTTAATTTAACTTTGTGTTACTAAATCATTAACCGGTCTCTCTATAATGTTGTTTAGAAACATTGATCTGAAGTCCAGTTTGTGTAATGAAACTAAACTGGTTGTTACAAGATTTGAAAATTATATAATTGAAGCACTAATTCTTTCGGAAAGGAGTGTTGATAGTAAGTTTTTATTTCGAGAATGACATTAACTATTTCAGATGACACTGTTCCTGTCAAGTTTTGAAGGAGACAATTTCTTATTCTATTGTTTTTTGCAATGACTATAAATAAAAGTCAAGAGCAGGCAATTTCAATGATATGTCTCTACCTTTCGAAGCCTATGTTTATACACAACAATTGTCTATATGTTGTTGCCTCTAAAGTGAAGAATAAAAGTGATTTTTTTTTTAAATTCAAATGAAAAAATATGTAGACGTACCACGAATGTTATCTATAAGAAGGTTTTTTGAAATTTTAATTTATTATATTAATTACTTTTATAAATTCATTTATAATTCACTTTTATATTATTGTTTTTTATACAAATTTAATTTATATTTCTACAACATTTTCTTTATCTTTTAATAGAATAAAGAAGGGAAAATATCAATTTTAGTCACTCAGTTTTATCTCTTTTCTTATTTGGTCACCTACATTTAGTCACTATCAAAATTGGTCACCCAGTTATTATATTCTATCAAAATTGATCACTATGTTAGTCAATCTGTCATTGACTAACGGAGAAAGAGTTTTGAGCCGTGAAATTTCTCAAAACCGTTAAAAAGTCCGCAAAAGCAAGAATGAAACATATGCAAAAATTACCAATATTTACATTATATTTATAATAGGTAAAAATGAATTCCATGCATCTTCTAAATCGTGATTCAATCAATCTAGAACGTGATTCAATCAACCATGTTGTTGGTAGATATAAATTTATTTCAATTAATTTCAAGTGCCCAATTGCTTGATTAACATTTCAAGAAATCTACAATAATGATCTTAATAGAAAAATATTTAGAATGAAAAATAAGTTTATGAAATTTTCTTGAATGAATAATTTTAGAAAATTCTTTACAATTAATCTTCACCACAAATTATGCTCCAATAATTATAAATAGGGAAATGAATTGAAATAAGTTTATATCTCCAATTATTATACAAATTCAATATGAAACCAAAAATTGGAAAACAGAGTACAATTGTTAAAAAAAAAAATAGAGTATAAAGTTTCATTCTATGTATTGAGTTTCTCATTTCCTAAAATAAAAAGTAAACCAACAAAAATGAATTCATAATTGAGTTAAATAATTATTAAAAACTTACTGATTTTTTTTTACCGCAAGTTGATTGAATCACGTTCTAGAAGATAGAAGATGCATGAGAAAGAATTCTCATTATCTATAAAATACAAACTAAACTAACAACATGATTGAATCAAATTCTAGAAGATGCATCAGAATTCCTTCTAAACTATTATAAATATAATGTAAATATTGATAATTTTTGCACATATTTCATTCTTCATTAGTCTTGTAAGATACATGAAATTTTTTAAACCGGTTTTGAGAAATTTCACGGCTCAAACTCTTTGTCCGTTAGTCAATGACAGATTCACTAACAGAGTGATCAATTTTGATAAAATATAATAACTTGGTGACCAATTTTGATAGTGACTAAATGTGGATGACCAAATATGAAAAGAGGTAAAACTGAGTGATCAAAATTGATATTTTCCCAATAAAAAAATTTAAAACTTTATATATATATATATTAAAAATGATTTTTTAATTAATAAATTAAAGTATATTATAAATTTATTTCTTTCAATCCCGCGTAAAACGCGAGTCTTACACTAGTATTTTTATAAATCAGAACCATATTGTTACACATTCACCAATTATTATAGAAATAAAAGTGTAATCTAGAAGAGGCGAGACATAGAAAATAGAACACGTCGTAATTAATCGGAGAGAAAACTATGAATAATGTTGAATAAAAAGGTAATTCATTAATTTTATATTGTTTGATATTAATGTTTTTTGAATTTTTAGATTTGTATTTAATTGTCTTGATGTGATTGAACGAAATTTAAGTTTGAACATTATCGTATTATGATTATTGTTTTATATTTAAAAAAAATAAAAAAATCGTAATCTATTGGGACCTGTTTAGCCCTCATCTGAGAAAATTTATAAAAAAGGCCATTTAGGCACCTAACTTCTTAAATAAAGACAACTTTTATAATCTTTTTAAAAAAGGACAAAAACGCATGTTAATAACCCATTATACCCTTATATTTAAATATGGAAATTAATTTATTAATTTAATAATTAAATAACAAGTCTTCATCTTCCTTATTTGTCGCCATAGATTTTTGGTTAATTTATTAATTTAATAATTAAAGAACGGGTTTCTTGGCCGGAAAACTCAAATCTTCAAGCTTTTTGGTTAATCCATGATGAATCAAACATAATCCCGCTGCATCTACAAACGATTGGCCATAGATTTCAGATTGGTGAAGCAACAATCCTCGATTTCCTCTTGAAATCGAGGGATCTTTTTCTTCTTTTAGTTTCTGTTTCAGTTTTGGGTGACCCCTCACGCCTAAAAACTGATTTCCGATGATTCTCAAAGTTTCTGCTGCTTAGAGGCTTGTTCCTCTCTTTCAACGACGGCCATGGTTTTAAGGTCTCGTCTCCTTTGCTCTTCCATAATTGGTTCCTCGATCTGTTCTTTCGACTGCACATGATCAAGAGACTTTCCACGCGATCGTTTCTTTATATTCCTAGGGGATTCAAACTTCACTGATTTCTTCATTATGGATGACGGACGCGAAGCCGCCGGAGATACAGTAGAAACTTTTAATTCCAAGGGTCAGATGAAGAGTTTTGCCAAGGGTATGATTTTTAATTCCACACGTACACACATAATTTGCAAATAATTTAGGATTTTTTGAGATGATTTTAATTTAGGTTCAATTTGCTCCGTTTTCGTGTAATTGTGATGATTTGCGTGCGCGTTGCTGAAATGTAGTTCATGATTATTTGTTATTGGTTTGGTCAAGGGATAATGCAGATCTTATTTTGCATATGTATACGTATTTTTGCATAATCACATTCTAATATGAAGACACCGTACTATTTTTTCTGCATTATTCATTTTGTTATGCAGTTTTAGATTTCATTGTTCTGCATTATTCATTTTATTATGCAGATTTAGCTTTTATATTACTTTTCCAATCATGGTCTAGGGAGCAAAATGTTCTTCTCACTTCTCACTTCGTCTTCTTCCGTACTTCACGGTTTCCTTTCTTCACAAATTGAAAAACCCCAAAATTCTGCACAAAATTAAGCTCTTCTGACCGGTGTTAATTAATTTTAGGAAGGTTTTAATTAATTGCGTAATTCTTGGAATTAATGAGCTGATAGAGTCAGCTTTAAATTTTAAACATAAGGTTTTAATTAATTGCGTAATTCTTGGAATTAATGAGCTGATAGAGTCAGCTTTAAATTTCAAACATTTAAAGAATTTCTCCATATTAATTCCGAATTTTATGTATTAAGGGCATGATGGTACATTTATGTGTCATTTTGTCCTTATTCTGAAACTATTTTGAATCATGTCTTTATTTAAAAAAACACTAGGTGAAATAACCTTTTATGTGAAATCTATTGGGACCTGTTTAGCCCTCATCTCGCTAAGTTTTAGATATTACAATTACAGTAAAAATTCTATAAATTAATAATTTTGGAACCACCAAAATTTATTAATTAAGAGAGTTATTAATTTATCTATAAATTAGTATTTTATTAATTTATAATAACACTCTTTTAAAACTTCCACTTGTAAATTGTAATCACAAAACAAAGTCATTAATTAAAGCAAAAATTACGTTGAATAATTTCTTGTTAAACTATGAGAAAACAACACTAGAAGTTCTTACAATGATAAGGAAAATTAGAGACGAGATTCAAGGTGAAATTGATTTCAACAAAAAAAACAAAAGACAATTGAGTCATTTTTCAAAAAATATTCTTAAATCATTCATTTAATAGGTATTATATAAGGAATTATTAATTTATATTTTATTTGGGGTCTATAGAAATTATAAAAAATGTATTATCTTATAATTTTAACGAGTTTATTAATTTAGCACGCTATCCCCGAGTCAGGACCGACCAAAAATATTTTCTTAAAGAGTTTATTAATTTATGGAGTATTAATTTATAGAGTTTCTACTGTACTAGTATTCCTCCGTGCAATCGGCTTATAAATTTTGCTAATAATATATTAATAATAATTTTTTTGCAAATATATAAATATTATGTTACTAATTATAATTTTAATTCATTAATAGTTTTTACTTAAGTAATTCACATAGGAAATTATAAAAGAAAAGCAAATAAGAATTAAGACAGGAGAATTCACATAACAACCATAACGAGTTGGCCTAGTGGTGTAGGTTTGGAACTTAGGAGTGTGCTCCTCTCTAGGTGTCAAGTTCGAAACTCCTAAAGTGTAAACAATTTCTATGGGGCCTCCGAAATTAGTCGACCCTTAAATCGGATACCCGATCTTTAAATAGGTATATATCATTGACCTCATATATATATAGCATATAAATTTCCCTCTATCTATATGTTTTTTTTTAAATTACTATATTTTTTCAAGTATTAAAAGTTTTATTTTTTTATTTCAATAGAAATAGTAAATATTCATTTTTCAACTTACATTTTCCAATATGAAGGTAACTCATTTATTTTCAATAACATGTATTTTAGCTTTTTTATATACTATATGAATAAAAATTCTAAATAATTTATAAATTACAGCGTTAATTTCAGTAATATTATGCACATAAATTAATATATATATATATATATATATTTTATTATAAATACCTTCTGAGTTAACAAAAAAAAGGGTACACCCGTACATGGTTACATGAAAAATTCTACAGTGTATTACTATTATTACAAAATACTCCCTCCGTCCCAGGATTTTATGCACACTTTCCTTAACGGGCGTCCCAACATTTTTTGCACACTCCAAAAAAGGAAACAATAATACCAATAATACTCCCTACTTTATTTTACCTTTAATCAAATCTCTTTCACTTTAATCAATGAATTACCAATAATACCCCTCATTTATTTACCTTACACATCACTTTATTTCATTTTCTTAATCTCCGTGCCCGTCAAAGTGTGCATAAAATTCCTGGGACGGAGGGAGTATTAAATTTGATTTTGAAATGGAAAAATAAAATAAAAAATTGGACGGTGTTATTGCTATGTATTCTCAAACTGATAAATCATTTAATGTTAAAAAAATAATTCACAATTTGTAGTAGTTCATAAACATAATATTATAATAGATCTTCATAGAAAAATGTGAAGCATACAAAATTTGGGCAGTTTTTTTTGGTGTCTAAATAATATTTCTATTAACTTATTTTGGGCGGGAAAATGAGAATTGATGGCTATTGTGTTTATATATATATATAGAGATTAGGGAACTGTTGTGTCCTATTACGGTGAACTCTAACCCTTTTAACATCTCTTATAATTGTTGATGAATCCATCAATTCATCCTTTTGTATCTTATCAAAGGTTGTAAAAGTTAGAAATCGGTAATCAGGCGAATTTGCACCGTCTAGGTGACCACATAAATTTTTTTATTATTTCTTTTAAATTTTTTTATATAAAAACAGTTTGCATACTTTAATCGATAGATTTTCGCAAAAATAAAAATACAGTGCATCATGGTAAAACCATGGATCATATTCTTCTCTCAAAAAGTTGTGCACAATTGTCTAAATCGGATTCTTAAATAAATAAATAAATAAAATATGGGTGCCTAGGTGGTTGCCTAATCGCCGCCTAGGTCCGCATAGGCCGATTTTCACCAAAAGCGCTTAAAAGGGCAAAATTAAGTCGGCCAGGACCTAAGCCAATTGTGGCAACAGAGGTCCTACCTCACTAACCATTCTCTCCATCCACATTATCCTCTCACGACTTCACCCCAATCTATTGTCCATAAGTTCATAAACATTCTAGCCGAGTACCAACCTACTGTTTTACACTAGAAAAAAAATCATAGAGCGGAGGTAGATGAACTAATCAGCGGGAGGTTCCCTCAAGTGACTCAACATGTAGAGGTCACGAATACAGATGATAACAAGATGGGTTTGAGGAAAGTTTGACCGACCTATCCCAGGATAGCCCTCTCCCAATTTACTTTACAACATAGTAGATACCATACGGTATTTTTTAAAAAATGGGGCTAGTTTGGCTCTCCCGTCGCTCTATACCAAGCAGGTTCAGCCTAGAAAATAGAGGCTCGATGCGTTTTGGGATTAGCTCAGGCTGACCCAAAAATCATGAGTGGCCCGATGGGCCAATGCCCGGCCAACACTGTCTGACCTATTTAATAGCTTTAGTTGAAATTTACTATTTTACTTGTTACAGAATGTTTACTTTACTCGTGAGAAAATATTTATAGATTATATTAGATCATCCGCGACTGAACGAGACTAATTCACGACTACCACATAATCTATCGTAGTGACTTGCGACATGTTCTTAACATTTAAGTAGCTAATTTTTGTCTGTGCGATGCGTGATTCAATTGTACAACTCGAATGAATCAAATAAAAAAAATATTGACGATCAATCGGGGAAGTCTTTAGAATTTTCAATGTCAAAAGACTCGATGACTTAGACTCGATTACTTAGACTGGATCTACGTGTTATAACTACAAATGTTCCAATAAAGTTTTTGTATTTCCGTTTTTGCGTTCAATATCTTAGGTTATGATAAACGCTTAATCGGATAGACAATGCAAAAAAAAAAAAAAAAATAGTGGATAAAATGAAAAGTTGCATCCATTGATTTCAATTAGTAGGACATACAAATTGGAAGGGGCAAAGACCATTGTGCCCTTAATTCTCTATTCCGCATTAGTTGTCTTGGAAGGGGCAAAAAAAAAAAAAAAAAAGTCAATTGGATGTCCAATCAACCTCCAAAACCCAGCTATGACACCACCCCTCTCACTCCAACCTTTCAACTTCGGCGCAGTCCCCACTATCATTTCCCACCTTTCCCAAGTTTCTCATTCCTCCAAATTTGCAATCGGCGATTCGAAAAAAAAGAAGGCAGCCAGCTTGGTTTCTTGGTTTCCCATAACCGAAACCAATTCTAGACTATAAGTCAAGCACAAATTTAATTATAATTTAGTTGGAAGGATATTATTTAGCTTTGGATTCTCCTCTTCTATGAATTTCGAATTTGAAGTGATGTTATTTTTTTTTTTTGTCAAATACCCATAAAATATAAAGTTGTCTGGTTTTAAGAGATGATTATATAGGTGAAATTATTGTGAACTTCATAGTTTTGGATTCGCTATATTTCTAGGGTTTTTTTAATTTGTTGGGGATTTGGATTCCAACTAGTCCTCCCGCAGTGGTTTAGAAATTTGGTTTGTAAATATAAGATTGAGTTCTATAGTTTCTTGTATATAGTTTTTTTTTTGTCGGTTGATTTTTTATGTGGATAATTTCGGGTTTTTAGAATCCCGAAGGCTAATCGAATGACTTTTTAGATTTAGAATATGAATTTGCATGTTATATTGGTTGAATACATCACTCGAAATTTGGTCCAGTAGATTTATTGTTCAATGAGAAAGCCTATGGGTTCCGAGTCTTTTTGCTTTGGTAAAGACTGGAATTTTTTACTCAGAGATAGGAATTAATTTTGTTTTCAATACATAAAATGGAATCTGAGTTCTGAAACTATTGTCCTTAATATTTTTGTGCCTAGAATTAATGAAGAGGAAATCGACAAAATTAAAGGATATGACTCTATTGAAAGGCAAGGCAGTGAAACCTGATAAGAATCGGAGAAAAGGTTAGTAATTGATTAATGATCATTAATGAATCTGATTACACCTAAGCGATTTTAAATTCTAAGCTAAAATATTAACCAATTGCAGAAAGATTTGGTGATATGAGTCCTACTCAAAACTCCGATTCAGGTAATATTTCATAAAATCAAATGTTTTTTAATTAAATAAAGCAAAACCAATTTTTTTTTGAATTGAATGTTGGTTAATTTTTTTTGGATTTTCATTTGGATTATTTTGTCATCTCCCTTAGATTCTGGTGGGCAGTTCGTGTTTAAGAAAGGAACTAAGAAGGAGGCCGAACATTCAGAAGACGTTGAAATCGAAGATCAAGGATCTTCTTCAAGAGATTCTGATGGGTCTGAGATGTCAGTTAAAAGGCGAAAGAAGCGGGATTCAGAGTACTTTGGTATACATAACTTGAACAATGTTTGTTAAAATTTATTATCCGGAAAAAATGTTTTCTTGACATTTACTTAATATTTTCTGACTTTGTAGATGAACCAAAAGTTTCGATGTACGAGACTTGGTATAGGAGCAATCTTCGCACTTGTGTGAATGAGATATCTAACCTTACTTATGGAGATGCCCATCTAATAGAGCTGAAAAAAAAACCCCTACCTAGTTAATGTTTAGAGTTATAACTCAAAGTGAACCAAGTAGGTTGATGAAAAGATGTGTTAAATTTGAAGATAACATCAAGAAGGTGGTTTTATCATTTGACAAGCATGTTGGGAAATTTGTTGTGGGGAGAGTGTCAATTGGGATTCAGGACTGGATGTCCAGTTGATTTTTGGTCTGTGTGTGGGGAGGGGGATAAGAAGATTCTTTTAAGGGATTCAAAATACCAAGTTACCCCATGGATTCAACGCTGCTTTAGGAAGGCTATTCAGAAATACGGCAAAAAGCTGGTGCTCAGGAAACATCTACTGTTTGATAGGCTGTAGTCGATGTTAATGAACTCGGATCCCACAAGCATAACTGATGTTGCACGCTTAACAACTCTATACTTTGTGGCTTCGTTGTTAGCCCCAAATCAGAATTCATCTGTTTCTCCACACATTGCTGGTTATTTGGAGAATCTGAATACTGCATGCCAGTATGATTGGTGTGGCTATGCTTGTGAGCCAAATCAAAACAACCAAGAGTATAAGAGTTGAAGGATGTACCATGCTACTGCCAGTAAGTTAAGATAATCTAGGAATTATTTTTCAATGTTCAATTTTGTTTTGGTTTAAGAAACTTGATTTTGTTAATCTGAAATTAAAAATTGACCAATAAAATGTTTTTTCCCAGTATTGGTTGATGGAGCACTCGAAGCTAGTCAAATCAGTTTTTGAAGTGAGCTTGCCAAGATTCTTGAAATGGGATGCATCGATGTTGAACGATAAACTGAAGAAGGTTAAACTCGTAGAATTAAAAACAGATTATGTAAGTATTTTATCATGCTTTTGTTCCCAGATTATATATCATTTACCCCATATAAATTAACGTTTTACATGAATTTCCCTTCAGGTACGAGCAAAGAAGTTGAAACCAACGGAGCGAGAGTGTGATATATTTGAGGGGCTATTGAGGTATTGGGAAGATCATTGCCGAACAACCGAAGATTTCGAAGATAATGCAGAAAACCAGAAAAATGGGATATAAGGATGGGGAGACCCAGGGCACGAACCAAAGTGTTGACGACGAATATCAAACAATTGATATTTACACTAGAAAACGATGTTGAGTTTGTTGGAGAAACACTTGCTTGGAGACCGGATCCGAACACATCTGGTAGCAGGGGAAAAGGTATGGCGACGGACAAACAATTTAAGTTCAAGAGTATCCCCAAGGATGGGACATCTAAAAACTGTAGGCTGAGCGGGAAAGATGGGGATGCAAACGCGAGGAATTATTCTGCCTGAAGGCTGTTTAGCCCAGCTAGGTCTGCTTTGGGAGGGGATGATGGTACTGCCCATTCTATTTCACCTATTAAGAATGACTGCAAAGATAATGATGCAGTTGTGGAGTTTGCTGTTGCTTACGGGCAAAGAGGCCAAAGAGAGGAATTGTTGTTGTCCGAGCTAGAAGATTGTAAAAAGAAGGTTCAAGAGAAGGACCACGAGATTGCTCTTTTGACTCTCTCTTTTGACTACTAAGCTAGAGGGAATGTAAGGGCAGCTGAAAGAGGTTGAAAATGAAGGATTGGAAGGAATGTTTAAAAAGATGCTTGAGGAAAGTGTTTTGGGGGTGGAAGAAAGATTTTCGATGAAACTGAAGGAGAAAGAAGAATTACTTTTCAAATTGGAGTATAAGCTGAAAAGTAACCTTAGTATGGTCTCTGAACATGCTTCAATAGTTAAAGGAAAAAATGATTTGATCAATAAACTTGAAGGAGATTGTACTAGTCCCATTGAACGGGTTTCTTGTTTTATTATTTTGTTTTGTTAGGAACACGTGTTTAGTCCTTTTTTAATAAGCATTTTCGTGTGCATGCAAACTATTGAGATGTGTACCTGGCCCCCAAGACTTTTGTAATATTAGGTACTTGATAATTGTACTTGTACCTATCCTACATAGGTTGGTGTCATTTGTAAGCCTCCCCCTACTATAAATAGGGGCACTGGGATCATTTATAAACACAATAAAAAATAATAAGATCCCCTCATTTTCAAAAACTATGCCTTTCTAAAGCTTTTGCTCTCATCTTTAAAGGCTATGAGATAAATTCTTGTCCTTCACTTTACTTCTCCATATATCTTAAGTGATGCATAAAATATGTTTTTTACTTGTCTCTTATGAAGGATCTTGTACACCAGAACTATGCACTCCCTCTGTCCCGCAATTACTTTCATACTTTCTTTTTCGAGACGTTCCACAATAACTTTCACACCCTTAAAATGGAAAACCCTCCACCCTCAAAATATCATCAAGTTTACACAAATGTCATTACTTTTTCTCCACACATATACAAAAGTCAACTCATTTCTTTACTTTATACATAAAGGTTTACAAAATTACCCCTCAAAATCTCCACTAAATTCACTTTTCTTATTTTGTATGTCACTTCACATGTGAAAGAAATCACGGGACGGAGGAAGTATCCTTTAAGCTTGATTATCAGCTCGATCCATTCTTGTAACAAGGCTGAAAAACTAATTTGATATTATAGTTGTATTCATACTCAATATCGTTAGAATAGATATGATTTACCTGTAGGAGGGGGAGCTGAAAATCAGTCATCTCCTGGTTATTTCATTGTTTTTTTGTTGGTACTTTGTATTAGGAGTAACTCTCACATGCAGTAGGTGTTATTCCAAGAGACTGGAGGCCATTCGTTTTCCATGGCAAAATTCCGAGTGTTAAATAAATTCATCTAATACAAAATTGAAAAAACAATTTAAGTTAAATAAAATTGTATAATTATTTTAAAATTTTAATAAATCTTAAAAAATAATTAAATTATAAAAAAACAGTTCAAAAGTAAGAATTATAATTATTTTAAATATTTTATTTAGATTTAATTGATTTTTATTTTTTCAATTTAATTATTTTGTAAATTTAATTGATTTTAATTTCTTAATGTTTCCATTCAAATATTTTTTAAATATTTTATATTCTTAATTAGTTTTTCGTATTATTGGATTTTTTTTTTGGTTAATTTGATTTTTAAAATTTATATATTTTAAAAAATTTAGTTGATTTTTATAATACTATTTTTAGTTTTTATTCAATTTGCATTTGTTTTGAGGGATAGAAGGTAAATAGGAAAGAATTGAGAGTGTGTTTAGTAATAAAAATTACAGTAACTTTTAATTTTTTTAGTGGGATGTATATAACATGTTATGGGGTATTAATAGCTCCACCATTGGATCAAAAGAAACCCTACATTGTTTGGGAATGAAAACGAATCAATGATTTTGATCGATTCGGTATTCGTATTCGAATTTTGATATTCGAATTCATATACAATTTCTTTTTTTATGCGATTAGTAAACAAATATAAAATTATAATATTCAATTCAATATTAGTAAATATTCGATTATTTTTAAAAATTTACTCTAACCCGTCTTTCCCTTCCTCAAGTAGATCCATATGGATCATATTGTCTCATATACTATATTATTAAAACTATTATTTTATATATTTTCTTAATAAAATTTTGAATAGTATCGAATATGAATCAATTTCGAATTGAATACTCGAAAAGGATTGTTTAGAATATGTTTCAAAAAAATAAGAATCAAATACTCGAATCGAATAGTATCGAATAATTATTCGATCGAATACCGAATCAAATTAATTATTCAAAAAATAAACGAATATGAATATTCAAATACTTTCATAAATCGAATCGATTTGTTTACAATCCTACTCACAACTAAATCTCCTAAAGTTCTATTTAATAAATAAGTTGAATTCAAATTTTTTTAAAAACTAATTTAAGCTGAATATGCCAAACAAAAGCTTTACAATTTTTTTAGTATGTTCCAACAAAAGTTTTAGTAAAATATTTTCTCTCATATTTTTTAATCGTTGAAGAGAATTAATAAAATGAATATTACATTTTAATATTGTTTTATATACTATTTCATTGATTTATTATTGTAGTACAATTTCATTTAATAATTCTTTGATAAATTGTTGTTAAATCTCCACTTTGATAAATTGTTATTTCATGTGTACATATCAATGGGGGTCAAAAAGTAGATGGTGAAAATGTCCTGCATACTTTTATCAAATGCAGGGAAATTTATGCATTTAATGAAACATACTAGGGATATTATGTGCCTACTTTTGTAAAACATATGGAGATTTCGTGCATATTTTTCTTAAATAGTGGAAAATTTTGGGTTTATACATATTTAATCAAACACATGTATGTTTTATGTCTTTTACCCGCAATTTAATGAATAAAAACAATCATGGTTACAGAGTACGAGCATTGTATGTTTCAAGAATCAAGAAGAAGCAATTTTTTTACATTATTTCATTATCTAGATTATTAACATATGTACATACGATCAATACAAATTGATAATTGATTTTAAATAACACTTATCATCCATCTACTTCTCTACGAAAATGAACGATAGAATGAATCATATAAACGATACGATGCGAGACCAAAAAACATTAATTATATCACTCAATCTAAATCAACATAAGTTAAAAAATGAAAGTTCAGACAGCAACAATGCTGTTGTTAAAAAAAAGCCCTGCTACCATAAAACACCCTGGAATTGTCCTCTTTCTTCATCTCAATCTCGACTTCCTTGTCCTCGTCGTCACCCTCTCGAGGTTTGTCCAAATCCATCGGAAGCTTCATTTTCGCCAACGACTCTGTGAATTGCTGCATACTTCTCATGTACATGTCAACTATTTGTTGCTGCATAGCAGATTCCTCAGCTTCTAGCTTAATCTTCCTCACTAAACTTGCACCTTCCTCTTCTTTTCCTGAGAAATTAGGTTTGTTTTCCTCCCGAATCTCATCTTTCTTCTTCAAACTTCTTTCTGAGACGACTGATGATGCATTATCATTTGAAGACGTTGAAAAATCTGCAAAGATACTGCCCTTTTTCTCTGTTGAATCAGCAGAGTTTCGATCATCACTCAAGCTTGTCATAGTGGAGCTGAGAAAACCCGAGTTTTGAATGCTTCCATCTGGTGATTCATCTGAGGAGTTGGCAGTCATTTCATAGTCCTCCAAACCTGCATGTGGGCCCGCCCCAAGGTGGAGAAACGAGCCATCGGACTTCTCGATCCATGGCCTAAAAAGGGTTCCATTCTTGGCAAAGTACTCAGAAACCATCTGTTGGTTTTCGTTAACTACATTGATATCAGGAAATTCTATGCTGCTATAATCTTCTGGGATTTTTTTATCCAACAAAAGCTCAGAAGTTTCAGATGAATCAGAAAAAGAAACAGAGGATAGAGGGTTGAGGGCAGTTTTGGCATTCAAAGAAAGTGACAGTTTGATAGTTCCAGCAGGAGAATGAAACAAATCAGTTGAAGAAAGATGAAAATCTTGGGTCACTTTTCCTTTACCAGAGAGAGTAGAAATTGGGACTAAAGTGAATCCAAGAAGCTGATCATCCATGTAATTTTTGGCTCTGCTTAGCATCCAAATCTCACATTTGAGAACAGCATCCATCTGCTTGATCTTCATGATCAAGTCTTGGTTAAATTCCGGGTTTTTTCCTCCACCGTTGATAATCGTAGTGGAGAGCGTCTCATCGGGATTGTAGGTGAGGGAGAACTTTGCATAGACGTCTTGGTTCTCGTAGATGCATATGTTGTGAATGTTCCTAGCATGATGAACATGGATTTCAAGAATCCCTGAAAAGGCATCGTCAGATTCTTGGTTTGTACTAGGGTTGTAGATGAATTGGGATTCCTTACTAAATGAATCCATGTTCATATATATATGCAGAAACTGTGTTAAAGTTAGAGAAGTTGAAAAGGGAGATGAGAAATCAGAGATACCAAGAACAGAGTAAACAAGATTTTGCTATGAGACAGAGTTAGTTGGAGTTATGACTGTTTTAGGAAACTTGAAAAGGAATCCAAAATTCCCTAGTTGAATTCTTGCACTTAAAAAATTCAACATAATGGCTTACAAGGAAAACATTGCAGAGTATAATAAAGTGGAATTGGAGAGAGAGAGAGAGAGTGCAGTAGGTGAAATAAAAGAAAATGATGAGGTGAGATAGCAAAAGGTTTGGTAGAGATGGTGATTTAGCTTTGCTTGACAATGCAGCTTATTCCACTTTCCTTGTATGAAAACTTGCTCCACTAAAACCAATGGAGGCCCCCCCTTAAGGCCCCATCTTCATAATTTACTACCACCTTTCTCACTTGCTCTCCAAAACATCAAAGACCACACTTTCATATATATATATATATATATCCCACTTAGAAAACATGTCAAAGGTCTTGATCGCATGCAGCATTGTCTCACTGTCAATGCAAGAAATATCCCACACACACATCACTTTTAAGACAAAGCATGCCTATTCATACAATACTTAGACTTTTGATAGCCACTTGTAAACCAAAACTCTTAACACCATTCACATCCACACTTCGATAACCACCACAAGTCGAAATCATCAATTACTTCACAATGATTCAACAGTCAACCAAAATATCAGAAGCTAATCTATATTAAAATTAGAATTATATCTAACTAACAAGCATAATAATCTACAGACCCCATTATTTTAAATCCGGGTCCTAGTATCCTTATTTCAAGATCGAGAGAAAACACTGTAGAAAAGCTCTGTGAGATTATCTTACAGCAATCAGACCTAGTTACGTCCCAGCCTCGTTAAATGCTGCTGATGCTTCGCTGCAGCAGCCTTGTCAGCAGCTTCTCGTTTCAATGCTCGTTTTGCCCTTCGACCAACTGATTCTTTAGTAGGAGTCTCTTTCTTCCTAGGTTGATGGGATGGGCCGGGCCCAGAGTCTTGGATGGGCGGGCGATGGGCAGGCCTTGCTTCTTGTCTTCCTGCTCTAACATATCCATTGTCTCCCCATCTACGATTTCCAATTCTGAGACTTGATGAACTACCTAAATAAAACTCGTCTAGATCTTCTTCCTCGTCATCATAATAATACTCTTCTATTTTATCCGTTTCCTCTCGTTCCAATTCAACCAAAGTCTTGAACCAAGAAGCTCTTAGAAGAAGGCACACGCTCTCCTCAAACATATAATCATGTATGCTGTTCAAAGAGTTAACACTATTGTAAAGAAATATAAACCAAAAGTAATAAGCGTGTGTTTGCAAACTCTATTAACAACTTCTAGAAATACTTTTTTCCAAAGCGTGAGTAACTTTTTAAAAAAGTGATTCTACCCTATTTTGTAGAATTTGCAAACACCGTATAATTATCATCTCTTTATATAAATGATTTGTTATTTTTTTCTCTTACTAAATATAGTAACTAATGATTTGTTATCAGGTGTGTTAAGATCGACTTCATAATTTTCTTGATTAAAATAAGCCATATACCAGAACCAGAGACTACCAGTTTCCCAAAAGCAATACAAGATGAATGTGATCACAGACTTTAGCACTTTTACTCTGACCTACTATTCACATGTATTACTTTAGTATACAACAGGAACTCCTCAGGGGGAAGTGTTCAATATAACATGCCAACTTCATAGATTCCATTAAATTGAAATAGCTATTCCATGTCCATTTCCCTGATAGAATTTATTTGGAACACCAATTCCTTTAATACAAACAATTGCACTCTCAACTTAAAATTTGTATTATATACCCACGGTTCAAAATTTGGGTTCTTAAACCATCTTTCATGCTGACCATATTGAATATATTCCACGTATGAATCAGCATCACAAATATGCATAGGGTGCGGCTATTCACACCCAATTTTTTCCTCAATACACCCATATGTACAACTTTTTTAGCATCATGTATGATCCCATACAGCTATAAAGTGGGTGTATTGAGCAAATACCCAGGTGTCAATAGCGGCGCTCATATGCATATTGTATTGTCTGAATGAAAACACATACATGAGAAGGAATAGGATTTTTGATTGCAGCCTAGTTCCTAACTTTTATTGTCAACATTCTGTATAATGCTAACTACACCAATTTGATGGGATTAACTTCAATCACCCAGGACAAAATATCCACACGAAAACAACACAAAAGAGCTGGAATACCTTCCATCAAGTGCACGATGAACATTAAGGAACTCAAATGGACTTTTACACTGAGGGCATGTTGGTTGTTTTTTGCATGAGGCCCATCGTAAGATACAATTCACGCTGCAAAAAACATACACAAATCAGTTAGTAACAGAATCGGTATGCAACTATGCATCAATTGCCAAATGATAATTCAAACAGCTTTCACTTCCCCACCAATAAACCTGCTACTGAAATTGCTAATCATGTAGGGTCTGGCTATTAACACACACAAAATTACTTTATAGTTTATACACCCACTTTATAGCTGTGTTGATTGTACGAGTAGCTAAAAACTGATGTATATATGGGTGCATAAAAAAATTGGTGGGTATTAATAGTTGAGCCCAATCATGTATTCACTAACTAGACTATCACACCCCGGCAAATATATGTTAATACCCATTCTAAATTTCAACATTAAAAGACAATAATATAGTTGCAACTTTCATTGAATAACAACCCATTCTACAAAAAATGCTGGATCATTAAATGAATAAGAGTGGTATGTATCAGCAGGTCAGCTGATAATCCTGTGTTTCCAGTCCTTTATTGGCTAGTGGGCAAACAAAATCAATATACATTAAGGTGAAGGGAAGAATCCAAAAGGAAAAGAAACATGAAAAAACAAGATATATTACCATAAAAGCAAATGGAAAAGGCTGAAAGCAATTCAAATTATTTTGAACATTCTATATGAAAAAAGAACTAAACCCAGAAGAGGTTCCAAAAGGTTGGGTATGTCCACATGAAAAATATGAATCGTATTGATGTTTTACTGTTTTAGACAGCATGTGGCAGACGTGTTTCGATTTGAACCACAAAAAAACATTGACCCACTAAATCTTGTTACAAGAAAGTTGAATTGCACTAAAATGAGAACAAAGTACAAACTTGAACTTTTGACAATACACGTTGTGTTTTCTTTGATTGCTTGCTTTCCAATTTTTTATCTTCTCCATTCATGTGGTAATCTGTTGAAAAACAAGTCCCTTCTGAGGATGGGCATCAAAAGCAGCACTCAGACTATAACCAAATATGGACTGCCCGACTGGAAATCCACAGGTTTTAACAAAGGGAACTTAGCTTTAAAAGGTAATTAAAGCACCTGTTTTAAATCATAAAACCAAACCAAATGCAAATTTGAAGTTGCAAGGCATTCCTCCCATGCTTTAATGTGTATGCAATGTTGAAAATGACCCTCTCTAACATAATACCACATGAAGTGGTTTCTCATGCAATACATGGTTTGTTTGCAAAACCCAAGTAACAGATCCTAGAATCACTTTCATAAGCTTTAAGAAGGAGCTTTTAAAAATAAGTGATTCTACCCCTTTTACAGTGTTTGCAAACACCCCCATAGTCACTCACATCCATCAACACATGAGGCACGAATCGATAAAGCACTTAAGCATAGAGCTTCAATATGAATCTCACAAACGATGATGGCAAATAAAAATGGGTTCAGACAAACCAGTAGGCATGCTCGCAACCTTTTACAAGTGCGGTTTCTTGAAGCACTATTTTATTCAGGCATACCGCACAAACCCCATGATGGTTATCGATGCTATCACTGCTAGTGTCACACCCCCCTTTGCTAATCTCCTCCCCGACTACTGCACAATTCCCCTTGCCCTTCTGAAAATCCAGAGTTACAATTAAGATGGGCTTACAAACACATCCTAATAACTGGTATTTGCATTGCACAATAACAATCAAAATAGAAGGATGTAGTTCAAACCGTTATAAGCGATACACAAACAAATATTAATCAATGGCAGAGCAGCTTTACAAAATAATGGAAACCCAGTTAGCTAATAAAATAACAACTCAAAATCAACATACGTATTTCCTGATTTGTAATGAATTTGTCATATTTCCGTTGCAACACTGAATCAACAAAACTATTCCAAGTAATGTGAATTGAAAAAAAAACTAACAAATACCTGGATGTGGATTGCGAGATCGTCAAGACCCTCAACGAGCTGAGGATCAATAACCTCAACTGTTGCAGACATGGTGATTTTCCTTCAATTCTGCACAGCAGATAAATACAGAGTAAAAGAAAAAAAGGGCAGGAAAAAGAGTGAAAACACAAGAGGGGTGGGGGGAGAGAGATTCTCGTGGATTATTCGGATTCTTACAAAGGGGAAGGGGCTCGTTTGGTTAAAAATGTTAAATCGGAATTTTTTTATAGGGTTGCGGGTAGACCTGTCAGAACGGGCTAACGGTGCGGGCCGATTCAAAACCCACCTCAACCCATCATTTTGCGGGCTTTGACGGGCCGGTCCACGGCGGGGACGGGTTGAAAAATAGTCAACCCAACCCAACCCATGGTGGGTGGCGGCGGCCCACGGGTTTTTTCATTAAATATTTATATTTTTATATATATTATTATTGTATTTTAAACACAATATAAACAACTAATAAAAATAAAAAAACAAAGTTTAGCTCAACAACATACTTTCATGTGACGTTTCAAAGTACAAGTCCCATAAAATCTCCCCCCTCCCCTCCCTCCCTCCGTCCCACAGAAATTTGCACACTTTCTATAAATGGATGTCCCATACCAATTTGCACACTCCATAAAAGGAAATATCTTCATAACCCTCACCCTCAAAATATACTCTTATTTACCCATATGCATTACTTTTCCACACTCAATCTACTTTTTACTTTACTTTATTCATAAAACTTTACAAAACTACCCCTCAAAACATCACTCATTACACATTTTCTTACACATTTCTTAAATTGTGTGCCCATCCAAGTGTGCAAGTTTCTATGGGACGGAGGGAGTAGATTTTTTTGTAGCTTTTGCATTCAGAAAGTCAATTTTTTCCATTCCCTTTTTTTGTAAAAGAATTCCAAACATCAGAAAACTGTCTAGACTTTAACTTAGAATTTTCTACTAAATTATAGGAGTATTGTCTAAATTAATACGTCCACGACTTTGTTTATCTAAAAATCTACGACTTTGTTTATCTAAAAATCTACCATTAATATGAATAAAGGCTAAATAATTTTTTATGGAAACGTATATACAACGTGTAAAAAAAGATATTACTAATAAATTAAGGTAGCAATTTATAAACCAAAATATAAGCATATGTCCAATAAATTCATAAGTGAAATTTAATTAATAATTAATACAAAATCATAACTTAAAAAAAGAAATTACTAATAAATTAAGGTAGCAATTTATAAACCAAAATATAAGCATATGTCCAATAAATTCATAAGTGAAATTTAATTAATAATTAATACAAAATCATAACTTGAGTGTATATGTTAATAATTAATACAAAATCATAACTTGAGTGTATATGTGTAATGGTTGTGGAGAAGGTGAAGGTGAATGTGATTTTTTTTCACTTTAGAGTTTCAGAGTCCTTTCTTCCTTTATAAAAAATAAAAAAGTCCACGGGCCAACCCGCTCCGTCCGCGGTCCAACCCGCTAAAACCCGCGACCCATACGGTTTAGACCGTACGGGCCCGCTCGTAAACGGGTTTTTAAATACGCGGTCCAACTTACCATATTAATTAGCGGGTCGGCCCAACGGGTTCAGCCCATTTTGACAGCTCTAGTTGCGGGTTACATATAAGGGTTTAATTGAATCCATTTTAGTCGAACTGAGCTTGATTTGATTATTATTAAATCGAGCACAACTTTAATTATCTAATATACTATTTATGAGTTTAATTTAGCTTAATAATATGAGTGACACTTTAACACATAAAATATTTTTAATTAATTAAGACATTTTAAAAAATTTGCAGGTTAAAAAAAAAAAGGGTAAATATTTAACAGAGTATCTCACACCATCTTTTCTCTAATAGAACCTAGCATAATTTTTTTAATTTAATAGAGTCAAAATTTGAATTTTTTGTCAATTATGCCCTTCCACCATATTTTGAAATTTCGAATTTATAAAATACACAATTATTAGTCAACTAAACATCCAATCAATTCTTAAATGCAATTTCTCGAATTCCCAAAAATCTATCACCTTCTAAAATTTAAAAAAATTCCTAAAAGGTAGGTCTCTCCATTTATTTCGTTTAATTTCGTTAAGTTAAGGGATTCTGGAAATCTGCATTTCAACCCACATATATGTAGTGTCGAATGCATATTCATATGAACTTGTAACCTTTTAACTATAGAACCACGTAAACTATCAACAACTAAGACATTGCATATTCGTATGACATATATCATGTGCATACATAATAATATGCGTGAGTAGGGGCATATCATTTAAACATTTAAATATCGGTAGAATATGTTTGTGCACATGAGTCGACATTGTACATGTTTCAAATGCAGAAGTTAATGCACATGTAGGATATGTGTCAATGTAGTATTTAGTGCATGTGCATACTATCAATGATTGATTTGATGATATGAACAATAATCGAACGATAAAAAGCAATAGAAAAGTATTGGATACCTCCTACCATCTCTCACACACTCACTGCGTGAATATACACACACTCACATCCTTCAATGGCAGAAGGGACTGAATCCGTGACTGAGTTGCCGGTGAAGAGACAGCGGGAGGAGGAATAGAACGGCGCCACTTCGGTCGATATGGAACAGAATAACGACACTACGACGGCGCTACCCGACTCTATCTCCTCCGTTATTCTTGGATGGTTTTTCGAGATTGAAAATTCAATTTGGAAAATTTCAGTGCATATACGAAACTCGGAAATCGATTTTGAAAATGGAAGTTGGGCAATTTTACAAAAACGATTTTTGGGAATAACAAAGAATCTGATAATTTAATTTTCGAATTTGGAAAGTGAGTGACTTTCTGTTATCATAACCTAAATTCTAGGAATTAACTAGTTGCCCATTTTATGGAATTTCAAAAATTCGATTTAGTTTTAAATCAGGCAATTAATTTAAATAATGAGATTGCTTAATGGGTAGTAATAGTGACTCTATTAGGGAATAATCTAAAAAAAAAAAAAAAATCCTCCAAAACATAACCAATATATTGCTACTATAATATCACTTTTGGTCACTGAACTTTATCACTTTTTAGATTTGGTCATCCACATTTAATCACTATCAAATTTGGTCACTCATTTTTTTATCAATTTTAATGTTGTTGTTAGAAAATCCGTCATTACTAACGGAGAAAATGTTTTGAACGCTAATTATTTTTTGACACCATTTCCTCTATTTTAATTCCTAACCCCCAATCCCAATTTTTTTTTTTCAATTTTTACTGAATTTATCTTCATCAGAAAAATATCTAGAATATAAAAGAAAAATGAAAAATGAATCTATAATTTTAGATAGTTCTTTACTATTAATCTCCACCACAAATGTTAGTAGATGATCATGACCGAATAATTATAAATGGGGAAATGTAAAAATTGTTGGTTCATTTATTTTTTTGCATCTGCATATAAAACAAATAAATATTTTTTGATAAAAAATGTAAACAAAACAAAACTAATTAACCCATATATCTAAACGTAAAACGTAAAAGTTATAGAAACTTACCGTATTGTGTGATTTTTTATTTCTTAGTCACACCCCAGAAGATAAATTCAGTAAAAATTGGGGTTTGGTGTTTATGTTTTAGGAATTAAAGGATGGAAAATGATGTCAAAAGAAGTTCGCACTCAAAACCTTTTTTAAAATTGATAAAAAATAAGAACCCAAATCTAAAAAGTGGTAAAGTTAAGTGACCAAAAATGATATTTTCTCAATTATTTATCAATTAATTACAAATACAAATATATATATTTCCTCTATATACTAATTTTGAATCTCATTATGCTGATATATAGCTTCTCAAAAAGTCTCCGTTTCACAATCTCTTAAATTCTGTAATTTTAATTTATTTTTTAAAATATTTTTCTCGCGTAATTATTTTTCTTGCGTAATTATTTTTCAAAAAGCCTTCTTTTTTTATTTTTATAATTTCGCGTAATCTATCATTTTATTTAATTAAATAAGAAGTTGGATCTTTTTACGGTAAGATAGGTTTGGCTATGCCTTCCAACAAACCATACTTCAAACACCGTTGAATCGTTCAATGCATGAATTTTATTTTGTATGATTGCACTTTGTATTAGTGTGTTTGCCCTATGCAATCGCACTATATCGCCCTAATAATAAATGAAATCTATATCTATATCTATATCTATATATAATAATAGCCTAGTCTACTTTCCCGCCCATTTCACACACTGCTTTTTTTATTTTATTTTTTTTACCTTTGTACACTTTCTCATTTTCAAGTAGGCTTTTTTATTTTTATTTTTTTTTGAAAGAAAGAAGGCTTTTTTACTTTCTCGGTAAGCAGCCTCTTCAAATTCTAATTCTGGGCCTTTTACTACTCCCTCCATCCATGAAAAGTAGGGACATGGGGATGGGGCACAAGTTTTAAGAAAATGTTAGATAAAGTAGATAAAGTAAGTGTATTATAGGGTATTGTGGGGTCATTGTGAATAAAGTGATTGTTTAGGAATAAAGTTGATGGCAAATTGAGTAATTAAGTGATAGTTGAAGGGTGATAGTTTCCATAAAGTGCATGGGACTACATTTGGTGGACAAAGAATATGTGTCAAATGGGACTACTTTTCGTGGACGGAGGGAGTATTATTTTGCCAAGAGAAAGAGGACAGCTTACCACCACTCTTCTTCCTCTTTAATATTGATAAAAAAAATACAGAGAACATCATTTGGAAAAGATAGTACAGTAAAGAAGTTGTACAACCAGGTACAAAACTTGAAATGATAACATCACTTTGCAGAATATAACAAACAATTCCTACTCTGGCATTCTTCTTCAAATTGCATTCAGCTTCATCGTAGCCGTCACTGAACCACCGTCGTTACATCGAGCAGGGCACAAAAACTTGGTAGCCACCGCCCCTTTCTCTCTTCAGTCGCGCACACATGACGAAGAATTTAGGGTTTTGGCCACAAAAGAGACTGCTTCTGCCCGTCGTAGCCACCACCTCGAGAGAGCTCTTCACCTTCGCCAGCGCCTCTGTGAGTAGTTTTTTAGTTTTGCATTTGTGAGTTTGCAGATTTTGTGACCCAATTTCAAGTGCAGATTTGTGGCTCCAATTATAATTTTTTATTATTGTAGATTTGTGAGTTGCATAGTATTTTGATAAATAAATTATTAATCGATTTGTTACCCTTCTATATGGTCTAGAATTTTTTTTTATAGCAACTCTTCTTCTCATTCTTCTTAAAATGAAAATGGTGGATCCCATTTTTTTCTGCCCTATTTCGCGTTATCCCAATTTTTCATATCAAATGATTATTTCTTCCATCGTTCTTCATATTCCCTCTGGTGCAAACGATTCACCCTCATAGATAAATAAACTTATTTCCCGTTTTTCTTTTCGATTTATAGAATACTCATTCTGAAATGTTGGGAGTTTATGTTATACGGATAAATCTCATTAGGAATACATGTATGATGTATTTCCTGTAAAGTTCTTGCACTCATGTAGTTCTTCACTTCTTTATACCAATTTTTTGTTATGTTTTCGAATTACAGAATGCCTATTTTGGAATCATTGAGAGTTTCTACTTCATTGATAAATCAAATATGTAGTATATAGATAACTGATTGTGTAACAATTTTGTTTCTAACTATGAATGATCGTAGTTCAGATGTCATCGCGTTTACAGTAAAAAAATGTGACGACAATGATGCCATAAAAAAAGAAATTCTTCAGAGGGGTAATGTAGTGACAATGGTCTAATTATTCAGTTTTCTTTTCATGCTCATTCATTGACAATTTCTATTTATTTATTGTTCATTCAATAAAATTCTTCATCTATTTGGTTTCTAGCACTGGTAATAATCTTAATTCAGCAAAGCCGATTCCTACTGTTATAATGTACTATTCACTGTAGTATTCAGTAGGTTGGCTATTCATTAAAAAACCAGTCAGCTAAACTGAAGTTGGAAACTAAGAGGTGAAGTTGGAAACTAAGAGGTTGAATCATGAATTGCGGAAGTATGTTGCTATATGTATAGAGCTGGAAACTAAGTAGGTTGGCTATGCTTCTTTAGTGTCTTCCATTTTTATTACTTATTTACTAAACATAAATTGTGTCATTTGATATATTAAAATGTGATTGGGATATCCTGTTACATAAGAAGTGTAATTAATTATTTTTTTATGTGGTTCTTCTCTTTCACATCTTACATTACATTCCTCTAAGAAATGTCACGAAAATTTGTGTAACTATAATTCTCATAGCAACATGTATTCATACAGTAATAAGTTTTTTTAAGATAAATTATATATCTTCTTTCACCACTAACTTATTTGAACATACATATAGGCATTAATCTCATATTTTCTCACATATTGAATTCTTTAACTCTTCACCAATAGAATCCTCTTACAACTATAGTTAAACAGAAGACTGTTATTATTCACTTTCTTAAAAAATGAGGCTTTTTGCTGTTGTAACCAGGGATCATTGGAGATGACATTTTATTGAGGTTTTTTGGGATGGATGAGGAGTTGGATTAAGGTTTTTTGTTGCTCTAATTACATAGTAAATGGCGAAGTTGCTACAGTCTTACGGGGGAAACAAGTTTGGTAAGTTACATTCCAACACTCTTAAGTTACATTTAATATTTATAGTCTCTTTTAAATTGTTGTTTTTCAATGCTAAAAAGTGTGAGGGTGAAATACCTTTCGTACTATTTTTTTTTAATTTTAATTTGTTAACAGTTTAAGCTCATGAATTAATGTCATCAGTGCAGCATTGTTCATTTGTTCTTGCAAGTTGCAACATACCTGAAATGTATTAGTAGATGTATACTACTTAGTTGTGAAAAAACAGAAGTGGGTTCAATTTTGATGTAAAGAATTGAAAGAAAATTATCATGATTAATTACTATAGAAAGTAGTGTGTAAATACTTCAGTCATTCTAGCATAAATCCAGTTTACACTACTGATATTTTTAAATTCTGGCATCTAAAAAGTTAAATTGTGCATTTTTTGAGCTTTTAAAATTCGATATTGTCTACTTAGGCCACTTAATACCGTACTTGCTTTTTAAGTAAGTTATAAGCATATCATTTTAAATAAGATCACAATTTATCAATAATTTCTTTCTTATTCTCATTTCTTTTGCTTTAAAACATCTAATTTTTAACATGAATCTATTATAATTTTTTACCCAAACTCTAGCTTGCACTCTTCATCCGAAAGAGGTAATTGAGTTCAGTTTTTTATAAATTTAATAATTTACTTTTTGGATTGACAGTTTTAGGACCCCATAACTTTATTTAAGGATAGTAACTTTTAAGTGTCACAAATTGAGCCTAAATTTAGGCCAAATCGGGCCAATTAGTCTGGTTTGGGTTGCTCAATTCACGACTTTTAAAAGTTATTATCCTTATATTGATATTTGTGAATGCAACTCCGTTTAATTTTTGGTTAGTATTTTGGAAAAAATAGAAATTACACAAATAATTTCTGATAGGGATATGTGTGTTTCAGCATACACATTGGGAGATCCATCAGTGACAGTTGAACAAGTGAACCCTACAGTTTTCCCTGTTGGGGCACTTTTTCCCACCCGAGACCCATTTTTCTTGCACATAAAGTTTTATTTAATCTTTTTCATTTTTGTTCTTTATATTACTCATATGTAAATTTTCAAACATCCATGGCAGGTGAATTTGTATGTTTACTTGCATGAAATAATTGTCAAACTGTTTAAGAATAGTACTTACTTTGTTGTCAACATATTTGATGTTACTTTGTAGACACAACTTAATATAACTGGGGCGGTTGAGGTAAATAAATTATTTGTCTCCATACAATTGCATTGCTTTTATGTTGTTTGTTTCTTACAAATAGATAAACTCCACTTTTTTTTTTCCACTTCCTAAAAGAAAAGGAAAAAGTTATAAATGTGTATGTTCATCAAGGAAATGGTCTGGGAAATTATGAACGAATTGATATGAAATTTACATAATAATATTTTTTTAACAGGTTGAAGCCTCTGAAGAACTGTTGAAGGCTTGAAGCCGATTAAGGTTGGGTCATTATCTTCTTTGAAAGTGGGTCAACAGTGCATAACAATCAGGAATTTGTTTGGTTTTGATCACACACTTACCGTTAGGGTCATTAGTGGTCTGAGCATTTATGTTTAGGGGTGGAAAGGAGCTAGCACATCATAGTTCTATCTCAACCGTATGTAATGTTTGAACCTTTTGTTACGAATGAATGTAGGTGTAACTTCATCAATCGAGTCCGCTTTATTATATTACAATTTCATTCAAATAGAAAATGTATTGATACTATTAAAATATGCCATTTTTAAAAATACTATTTTAAATCAATGTTACTGTTTGAGTTTAATCTAGAGTACAAGTAAAATTGTCTAATTACTCTATTCATTTGTATTATTTTTAAGTTATATTTTATGTAATTATAAATTATTTATTGGGATTAGTTTGATTTTTTTTTATCTTAGTTAGTCGGATTGCTTTGATAGCATATTGAATTAAATGATTTTTTTACACGATGCTATTTTTAAAGTTAATATTAATATAAGAATTATACTGCGGTGACTTTGTGAGGGTGAGGTTTGTAATGACTATTTCTATTTTGGGAAATGCAATTTTTTCGGAAACAAACAAAAAAAAAAAGTATAAAAATCTTTTAGAGACGGAGAGAATATATTGTATTAATCATGAATGAAATGGAATATATATTTCAAAAAATACATTCATGAACGAAACTTTATATAATTGTCTAATTAAATTTATCATTATCTTTTTAATTATTAAATTGTTGTTTTAAAAAATATAATAAAAAATTTACAATATAGAAAGTAAATACTATCCGTGCAACGCACGGGTGAATTACTAGTATATATAATAATAGAATAGGCAAGTTCCCGCCTAAATTTTGCCATATTAAAATATTATTTTGTGTGAGGCCCACAATTAAAATATTAGTCCATTCACGCCAGACTTTTCGTTGTTTCAGCCTCCCCTACTATTCAGAAGTATCAGTCTAGGTTTTGGATATTATGCCTCTTCTCTTTCTTTATGCTGCAAATTTTGTCTATTCATCATTTTACAACACATTTCAGCCCCTCTCTATACATATTACTTTTAGTTTTGGTGGTTGCGCTCCCCATTTTCGCCGGCGCTCTAGGCCCCACGGCCGCCGGTTGGAAGCCAATAAAGGATCCCAATGCCGCCGAAGTGATGATGGCCGCGAAATTCGCAGTGACGAAACACAACAAGGAGGCCGATATTTCATTGGATTACGGGAAAGTTGTTGCCGGTACGAATTACCGGCTGGATATCTCTGCCACAGCCGGCGACGCGGCCGCTCCAAAAAACCTACAGGGCTGTTGTATTTTACCAGGCATGGAAGAAATACCTACAACACATCTCCTTTGAAGAAATCAAAGATTAATTGCAGAAATTACGGTGATTTAGGCTTACTATATTTTCAGATATGCTTTATTTTATCAGATTGTGAAATTAATAAATTTAGATAACTTTTCTTCTCGATTTGGTTTTGAGTTGCACTATGTGTGGAAGGCTTCTTCAATATTCTCTAAAGAAAATAAAATGGAGTAGTCTCTGACCAGAGTGCAGAAATGGAATGCACCGCTTTCTTGATGGTGCTTATCTACTAAATCCATCTCAAATTTCTGTTACATACTGTTCTATTTTAATGAAAATTTCATTCTTTCTTATGGTGCAAAATGTTGGGAGTTATATTATACCTACAAATCTCATCAGGGTTAAACATGTATTTTTTTATAAATTCTTCACATTGATGTGTGGTTCTTCAGTTTTTGTTTTCGAATTATAGAATACCTATTCGGGAAGTTTCTTCCTCATCGATAAACCTTATACGTATTATACTTATTATAGGTACTTATTTTAATCTCTTCATTCCAAGTAGTTGTTCAATTTTCTAGAGGTATTTCAACGGATTAAATTGTGTGTTGTGTATTATAGATAACTTGATTGTTTCTAATTTTCACAAGGTTTTTGGACTATTGTTTCTCTTTGAACTTGGTGTTCATTCCAGTTCCGAGATTTCTAGATTTGATCATTCGAGTGAAATTTGGTTTGGTTTAATTTGGAGTAGCTATTTCGATTAGTTCTGATTTTCAGTTTAAATTATCTATGATAGTATAAAGTCCTAATTCATGTTTTCAAATTTCTATTCCTTCTACATATATTTCAAAATAAACTTTTCTTCATTTTCAAATTTGCAGATATCTCTTCCGAGAGAGAATGGGCTATGAAGCATAGTTGCGTCTTATTTGGTTTGGTGTGGGTTTAATTGTAGACAAGCGCAGAGATTGAAGCTGGAAGGATTGGAGTCGGTGTTACTTTTGAAGCGCAGAGTATTTATGATGTTTTAGCCAAAACGTAATGTGCCTTTTTACTTAATTTTTATGATTCAATAAATTTTTTATTCTTGGATATTACTATAACTTAGTTTATAAATTTTACTGAATACTTTACCTTCTGCTTGATGAAAGTTAATATTTTGCATAGTTCATATATTCATATCCCCAGTTGCATAATATATACAGTATATACAGATGTTGACAGAGCTTTGGACGCAGATGAAGTTGGAAAATTGAAATGGTTGCTGATATATCTTAGACTGTTGTCTTTCCATTATCTTAACTATCATCTTAATTCATGATTGGTACTGTTGGTACTATCCAATTGATTATGTAAACATTGTTTTGGGATTACATTATCAATATATCATTATTTGCTTTATTAAAAAAAAACTACTACCATTTATTCTTTACTAATTGAATATTGTTTGTGGTGTTCAAACAGATGACCCACATATGGTGTTACTAGAATAGATGTAGTAGTGTTGCATTGTCCACTATTATAGTGTTATTCCAGTGGCCCTTCTTTCTGATTTAATTCATTTTGTTTTACAGATTTTACTGTTTCTTCGGAGTTAGACAGGGCCTCTTCGATCAATGGCTTAATTCCAATATACAAGCATCTCTGTGAAAGTGTTTCATTCACTCATTTGAGAATGTGACTTTTAATTTCTGTTTCTTTTAGGTGATTATCTTGAGTAGTATAAATGACGTCTAAACAAGATGAAGGGTCCTAATTTTCATAGTTCGTCTTCTATCTTGAGGATGCAAAGATGTCTATTGAGAGTATGCAGGTTTGGCCAGGTAAACAGTAAATTACATATAGTTGAGATAAGTGGGAAAGCAATTGCGATATTGATATCATCTTTTTATATATATACACATATTGAATGGTTGTTGTATATGCCTACATTAATTACAATGTTCCTGTTGCTATAAATTTGATATCACTACAAAAAAAGCCTGATTTTGATACCGAAATTTTGAGACGGACACCTAATCCATCTCTAATAGATACGGATTAGATACCGATTTGTTAAAAAATCGAGATTTGAAACCGAAAATAAAACCGTCTCTCATTATAAACAGATTAGATACGGCTTTTAGTTTCAAAAGTTTTAGATACGGATTAGATACATGACTTTTAGTTTCGAGAGTATTAGATACGGATTAGATACATATAACACCGTCTCTAAACAATCAATTTTTTTGAAATTTGCGATACAGAATCTAACCATCTCTAATTTGTATCTAATTAGTCAAATGGTAAAATTAAATAAAAAAATAAATCAAAACCTTTTTAATTTAATTATTATTTACTATTTAATAATATAATATACATATAAAAGTACACACCTTAATTTACCCAACGCATAAAAGTACACACCTTAATTTTACCCAACGCATAAAAGTACACACCTTAATTTACCCAACGCAAATTATATATTGTACCTAAAGTTTTATATTCTAATTACCATTAAAATAAACATAATCACATTACTTAAAAACAAAAACATTCTAATTACCATTAAAATAAACATAACCACATTAATATTAAATTAGTACAAATTTTGCATAGACTTAAAAACATTAAACTGTTCAAAGTAAAATAAACATAAAGAACCATTAAATTGTCCAAAAAAACAAACTTAAAAAATAAACTTAAAATAAAATAAAGTGTTCAAGCAAATTAAAATAACCTTAAAAATAAATAAAGTATTCATGCAATTCCCAAATTAATGTTCCAGTTGTTGTCGTCGTCTTCATCGCCGCAGTCCATATCATCATTCACTGCGACGTCCGTCACCCCACTCACGTTGGCTCTATTAACTGCACGCTGCACCTCATCGACATTCATCCCCAAAGCTGAAGCCACCGTTTGCACTATCTCCCTTTTCAAATCCGGCATAATCCCCCTGATCGTTTGTTTGACCGACTCCTGCATATCATCGGAAGTTGGCATTGATGCCGACATTTTGACGGCACTGCTCATCTGACCAAGGCCTAGGACTCGTCCCCGATTGACCCCGACAGTCTCCAGATATATCTGGTCAACATTAACTGTTGGAGGAGGTTGCGAGTTATCGCCCCCCGAATTCAGCTGAGTTTGAGCCTCCGCTACCTTCCGATTCACTTCCATCTACAAGGGCATTTAGAAAAAATAATTTATTATATACAATAAAAACTAAATAATTAATTTAATTAATATTACGATATAAAAAAATTACCCAAACTTGGGTTGTGCGCAGGGACGTGGACGTCTGCGTTGTAGCATTCCACGGATGAGCGATATTGAATCGATCTATGTGAGTCGGTGCATGTCCCGTCTCACGCTCCTATTGCATATAGAAAATTAACATCCACGTTTAAATAAATCATTAATAAATAATATAATTACTATAGATAAAATTAAATGAATCAATAGAGTTTAATAATACGTACGAGTGCAAGTCCGTGCTCAAGCACAGTCCGGGATCCCGCACGATGGAAGGCAATGCCGGTTCCTCTACGGTTGACCTTATTTTTCTCACACTTTACTATATAGTCATTGTTATCCCAAACAGAAGTCAAAGAAAGCCACAAATCGTCTGATAATGACTGTCTGATCCTTTTTTTACGGTATGCAGCCCTCCACTTTGACATGATACTCTTGTACCTGAGCTCAGCACACTTACAAAATTTCTTGAAGACCAGTTCCTCCGAGTACAACGATTTATCCCAAACAACAAATTTCTACGTTTAATAAAAGATTTATTAAAAAATATAATAAACTTTATATTATTTAATCATTTTAATTATTAAATAAGTCATACCCTAAACTCTTCGAAGTATGCTAAACGCTTTGTCCGTGGGACCTTAGACCAACTGGACGCACCATGCGTAATTTCCAAAGAATTAATGGCTGATGTCGCAAATGCGGCCGCCTCGTGACTAGGTACAATACTGTGACATTCATAACAATATATAAATATTTGTTAAGTTTCAAGGAAAATGTTTTATATTTTGCAAAAATATGTAACTCTATATTTTCTCATTTAGTTTATTATTTAATAATTAATGTAATCTAACATTTAAAGAACTAAGGTAGATGCAACCGTTTTTTGATAATTTAATTATAACATGATAGTTACTTATTTATATGAGATTAGATAATTGTTTATTAATTTAAATCGATTAGTACTACAATTTTTTATTAATTTTCAGGATATCATTATTTTGATTAACCGTGATTTTTTCTTAGAAAAAAATGAAAACGATAAACATTTGTACTTGTGAACATATATAGGATTTTTAGGTGGCAATTTTAGCAAGAGTAAGTATCCCATATTTGAGCTCCCAGTGTCACTAATTTAAAATATACACAACAATCACATTACGAGATTAATCAAACCTCTAGAGGAGTTGAAATAAATTTATATTATATTTTAATTTTAATTTATTAATTAAAAATAATAAACTTTAAAATATGTATAAATTTGTAAAAAATTAATTTATTAAAAGATAAAAAAATAATAGATATAGATTACATCCTATTATATATATATATAATTATAATTTTATTTCTAAAAGAAATCAATATACGATTTACATATTTTGCCAAAAAAAAATCATTATGAGTATAATGGTAGAAGCAATTTTAACAATTAATATTAAGAATGTTTACACCATACGTAGGAGTACTATATATATATAATTGCAATTGCCAAGTTTATGTCACGATTGAAGTAAATAAAAAATAAAAGTATACTAACATTAAAATAAAAAATCGAATTCTAATGTCACGAGGGTAAATAAAAAATAAAAGTATACTAACATTAAAATAAAAAATCGAATTCTAATGTCACGAGTTTATTCTCTTTCTTATATTATTTAGTTAATTGGCTTAATTCTATAGTTTCGAATTCTAATGTCACGAGTTTATTCTCTTTCTTATATTATTTAGTTAATTGGCTTAATTCTATAGTTATATAACTTAATGTTATGAGTTTATTGTTATGCAAATCGCAGAAATAGAGTGCACATGATTTTAGGAAAAACAACAATAGATATTCTAAAAATTAAAAATATTTACTTACATTCCACTAAGGATCTTTATGGGTAGTCTCTCGTCCACATTTGCATGCTCGCCAGGTGAAGAAGAAGATCCTCCCATAGGAGAAGATTGATGTGAAGACGAAGGAAAGGGCGACGACACGTCAGGAGGAGACGGCACGACAGGAGAAGACGGCACGACAGGAGGAGGTATCCTGTGTACACGAGGATCCTCAATCGGAGGTCTGAGTGAACTACGACGCGCCCTTCCTCGTAAGTTACTGGTGGACATCACACGAGGAGTATTTTCTTCGCTCATCTCTATTAAACCAAAACCTCAGATTACGTAGGAGGACACTGATAAGTGAATTCTTTTTTTTTTTTTAGAGTTAATTTTGGAGATGAAATCCTTATATATATAGAGAATTGAGAATGAGAATATGTACGGTGAATTGAGTTATAGATATATTTTGTATTGGATAAATATAAATGTTATGTAGATATATTTTAGGATAAACATAAATATTATAATAATAATAATATTATATTATATCTTCAATTTCATATTATAATATATATATATATATATATATATATATATATATATATCAATTAATTCTATATTTCAAGAATTGATTCTCTAATTAACATACTTATATCAATTTGTATGAACGTTAGATTAAAAAAAAAGAGTCATTCCATAATTTTTAAAAGTTTCTAAATCTTTATAAAATTAATATTAAGAAACTTGTAGAGTGGTTTTTAAAAAGTTTTACATTAAAAAATAATTATATTAAAAAAATATAAATACGTGAATTAATAATATCAAAAATCATTTTTTTGTTAAAATAAATTTAAATAAAAAAAAAATGGAGGTAGAGATATTAAGTTAAATCTAATTTATAGAAATTAATTTTATTTAATTTTACTAAACTTATTTTATTTAATTTTAAAAAATTTATGAAAAATATATTTTAAAGGAATAGAGTACATTTAAAAATAAAAATAACAATGAAACAATAATGAAATAATACACAAGAACTTCCACATAATAACTTCCAAAAATAGTAATAATAAGATATCAATAGAACAAAATAAAAAATAAAAACATTAATAATAGTAATAATACGATATCAATAGAACAAAATAAAGACATAGGATAAATTTATATAAAAATCAAAAGTCATTGAAAATCATTTCATGAAATCGAGATTTCTTTAAATTAATTCATAGTGACGTGTCTCTATCGATGTCTATCGATGTCGACTCCATCGGTGTCTCCATCGAGGCACGTGCTCCATCAACTGAATCGGGCACGGTGACTCCATTGGTGTCTTCATCAACTGAATCGGGCACGGTGACTCCATCGATGTCTCCATCGACTGAATCCGACATTACGGTGTCTCCATCAACTGAATCAGGCATTACGGTATCTCCATCAACTGAATCGGGAACGGTGACTCCATTTCCACATGAACAATCTCCATCATATGGGCTGCAACAAAAAGATATATTAATTAGTTGTGACATTATTATAAGCCATACACATATTGAACTATTACCCAAGACCTTTCCAAGGTACCTTTTAAGTAAACCTAAAACACCTGGAATCCACATGGAGTAAATCTCAAGATAATATTGACGCAATTCAGGACTCATTGGTCCAACTCCACAACCCCATATAGTTGCGTAATCGTCATGCTCTCCCACATAACACTTTTTTTTTTTTTCATCCACCTTACCTAATTATAGGTTGTAATTTACATGAGAAAAATTAACAATTTAAACTACCATATAAATATTTAAATTCATATAATATATTTAATTGATAATATAATATATGAATCATTCACTTACCCTCAAAATCGAGTAAAACTCCTTTGAATTCAGAAAAAGAATCCACACCTGAGAGTGAATCGGGCACTTCGGTGTCTCCATCAACTGAATTGGGCACTACATCAATTGAATCGGGCACTACGGTGTCTCCATCAATTGAATCGGGCACTACATCAATTGAATCGGGCACTACGGTGACTCCATTTCCACATGAACAATCTCCTTCATATGGACTGCAACAGAAGATATATTAATTAGTTGGTACATTATATTATAAGCAAAACAAGTATTAAACTATTATCCAAAAACAAGTATTAAACTATTATGCAAGACCTTTTCAAGGTACCTTTTAAGTAAACCTAAAACACCTGGAATCCACATGGAGTAAATCTCAAGATAATATTGACGCAATTCAGGACTCGTTGGTCCAACTCCACAACCCCATATAGTTGCGTAATCGTCATGCTCTCCCACATAACACTTTTTTTTTTATTTCATCCACCTTACCTAATTATAGGTTGTAATTTACATGAGAAAAATTAATAATTTAAACTACCATATAAAGATTTAAATTCATATAATATATTTAATTGATAATATAATATATGAATCATTCACTTACCCTCGAAATCGAGTAAAACTCCTTTGAATTCAGAAAAAGAATCCACATCTGAGAGTGAATCGGGCACTACGGTGTCTCCATCAACTGAATCGGGCACTACGGTGTCTCCGTCAACTGAATCGGACTCTACGGTGTCTCCGTCAACTGAATCGGACTCTACGGTGACTCCATCAGAATCGAAAACTACAATGTTTTTTTCAACTAAATCGTGCACTACCATCTCGTTTGAATTTGACACACTTTTTTTTTTTTTTTTTTTTTAAAGAATCACAATGAGGATAGAAAAAAATGCGGCTTTCAGTTGTACCTAATATCTATCGATTTTTTTCTATTCTTGAAGATATGACCGTACTTAATCCCTATCTAATAATATATTGATTTTTGTCAATTTTTAAAAATAATTTTATATAATATATATATATATATTATAATAATATTATATATTCCATATATTTTATATCGAAATATATTTTATATGACACTATATATAATACATGGACTAATGACAATAATTCATGAATTTCTTTCAATCTCCATAACTCAACAAGCGTCTCTGTCAGAAGTGAGTCACGCCAATAATAACATCATCGACGAGGTAAGCTATACATCTCAAGCCTTTATTATATTATATCAATTTACTTATCCATTTGTCTACTATAAATTACAATTATCATTTAATTTAGTAAATTATGGTATAAAAATTAGATTTATCATACTCATACACACATACACGCATGGGGATGTACGCCTGAGGAGGGAGGGCCAGCCCCCCTCAAATTTTTTATTATATAATGGCCTTCATCAATTAATTGACATATGTGGAATTAAAAGACGATGATAAATAAATTGATAAATTCATGAAACTATATTTGCTACGTACCCTTGTTTCCTGGGGAAATATTCGTAGTCTAGATTAACTTTGTGTGAATGTTAATTAATTAATTTTATCAAAAGTGAATGTTAATCTTTAAGTCTTTTGTGTGCTCGAGAAATATTCAATGGCTTTAACATTATAATACGAAAAGTCTAGATCTGTACGTCTTTAGTCAATGATTAAATTCATTTTTAATTAATTTCAAGAACATAGGTTAACTTGCAATTAATTTCAAAGCTTACTCGACGCGACGTGCTAGCTTATGTCACGTGATTATAATTCCTAAATTTCCTATGTATCTTAATATACGTTATTTCTTTTAATAACATGATTATGATTCGAAAAATAAATATACTATTTACAGTGAAAAAATCGACATACAAATTTGAAATAAAGTGCCAGTTACATACTGTATATATTGTAATTTATATTTATATATTATTTATTTTATTTTGTTATTTGTTAATGTACTATTGTAAATATTTTCCAATTCTCAAAATATTAAATTCATAATTAGCGTTTAATTTAAAATTAATTCTGAATTTTTTAATTGATGTATTTATAAAATTTGTTGGTGGACTGTTTCAAGGACTTGATAGCAAGATCCAACTCATTAATTGAAGTGGCTAATGCAGGAGAATTGATACACCGCAGACAACATTCAGAATTTCAATGTACGCTTTTTATGAAAACTCTAGTTTTTTTATTGTGAAAGAGACCGTACCTCCTTATTTCAATATAAAAATCATAAATTGTCCAGTAACTTTAAAAAATTAGTATATACATTTTTCATATTAAAATTTTTCTTAATAGATGGAATTGCCGGATCGTCGGTGGATGTATACTACTCCTCGATACGTTAATGGACATGCAAATATTGAGTTTTACGAAGAACTTTGTAAATTCATTGATTTTGTGAAATCGAGGCCACAATGTATGTTTAACGATCAACTTAGGTGTCCATGTTATTTGAAGAAGTGTCGAAATAAAACATTTAAATCCATTGACGAGGTGTTATATGATGTTATGAAAAATGGTTTTGTTCATAATTACTACAATTGGACAAGTCATGGAGAAGAACGTTGGAATATTAATTTTGACGCCATTTTAGAATATTATAAACCGACAAGATATGAAAACCCTCATGTTGGTATGACTGATACCAATATGGATCAACAAGTTGGGGTGGAAGAAGCTGATATGTATCATACAATGGTTTTGGAAGCTGGTGCTGGTAGTTCTCCAAATATGGGTGAGGAACCAACTGACGAGGCATTTCGGTTTTATGAAATGCTGAAATCAGCTGATCAAGATTTGTATGATGGTTGTGATTCTCATTCCCAGTTGTCATTCAATGCTCGACTTATGGCCATCAAAACAGAGAACAAACTTTCTCAACGAGCATATCTACAGATGATACAACTGTGCAATGAGATTTGTCCTTCAGTTAATAAGGTCCCTAAAACGGTTCATCAAAGCAAAAGTCTGATGAATGATATGGGTCTGCCGGTTGAGAAGATTGATTGTTGTGTCAATGGTTGCATATTATATTGGGGTGATGAAGACAGTAAGCTAGATAAGTGTAGGGTTTGTGGTCACCCTCGGTACAAAGAGCCATGTCGAAAAGGGCCTGGTGGTCAAACGAAGAGGACAAAGAAGAAGAAGAAGAAAGTGCCACATAAGAAGATGTATTATCTTCCTATCATTCCTCGTTTAATGAGGTTATACCAGTCTAGTGCCACAGCAAAACACATGACGTGGCATGCAACAAATTCATCTCCACCCGAGTCTGGAGAAATGCGACATCCTGCAGACTCTAAGGCTTGGAAACACCTTGACAAAGAATTTCCAGATTTTGCTTGTGAACCGAGGAATGTGAGGTTGGGCCTTAGCACAGATGGTTTTGCTCCATTTGGAATGTATGGGAAGCAATATTCTTTGTGGCCGGTAATACTTACTCCGTATAATTTACCTCCGTGGATGTGCATGAAACCTCAAACTATGTTTCTGACTATATTAGTGCCTGGTCCGTCGAATCCCAAGGATAAGCTAGATGTCTATCTTCAGCCTCTTATAAAAGACTTGATCTTTTTGTGGGAGAACGGGGTCCAGACGTACGATATTTCTAGTAAGCAGAACTTCACGATGCGTGCTGCTGTATTGTGGACCATTAGCGACTTTCCTGCGTATTCTATGTTGTCCGGGTGGAGTACGGCCGGAAAGAAAGCATGCCCGTATTGTATGGAGCATTTTGAAGCTTTCAGTCTTCCGGAGAGTAGGAAAGTGTCATGGTTCGATAATCATCGAAAGTTCTTGCCTCGAGATCATCCATTTCGAAGGAATAAGCAGAACTTCATTAAGAATAGAACAGTTACTAACAATGCACCGCCCATTCGGACAGGTATTTAATTTAGTTTTACATCCCTAACTTGTGAATTATACGTATATTTTCTTGATTTATAAGATGCATACATTTTTTATTCGTACAGGACATAGGTTGTTAATGGAGATTGATTGGATGGGTTTGAAAAAACCTACAGAGGAAAACGCAGCAGAACATAACAAACGAATCAAAGACGGTTGGAACAAAAAGAGTATTTTTTGGGACTTGCCCTATTGGAGTTCACTTTTGATTCGGCATAACTTGGATGTGATGCACATTGAGAAGAATGTGTTTGATAATGTGTTCCACACAATCATGAACACGGAAGGCAGGACAAAAGATACTCCAAAGTCCCGGGATGAGTTGAATACTTTATGTTACCGTGAAGAGTTGAAAAAGGATATCGTCACAGGTAAATATCCCAAGGCTTGCTACACACTTGATAAGCCTCAGAAACAGGCATTGTGTAGATGGATTCAAGAATTGAACTTTCCGGACAACTATGTGTCAAACTTGGCTCGATGCGTAGACACAACAAAAGGAAAGGTTGCTGGGATGAAGAGTCATGATTGTCACGTGTTTATGCAACGCTTGTTACCTATTGCATTCAAGGAATATCTTCCAAATAGTGTGTGGAGGGTTATTACTGAATTAAGTCTATTTTTCAGAGATTTAACGTCCACGACTATCAAGACAGATGATATGATTCGTTTAGAGAAAGACATTTCAGTCATTTTGTGTAAATTGGAACGAATTTTTCCACCTAGCTTCTTTGACTCGATGGAACACTTACCAGTTCACTTAGCATATGAAGCCAAAGTTTGTGGTCCAGTGCAATACAAGTGGATGTACCCATTTGAAAGGTAAACTCATAATTTGTACAATGCTCAATTTTAATTGCAATTGACTTAATTTATATATATTATTCAGGTATCTTCATAACTTGAAACGAAATGTTAAACAAAAGGCAAATGTTGAAGCATCTATTGTGAATGCATATTTGAATGAAGAGGTTGGGATGTTTTGTTCTTATTACTTTGAGGACCATGTCAAGATGAGGTTGAGGAATGAGCCTCGTAACTACGATGGTAGATGTGAAAATAATATTAATCTAGATGTCGATGGCATGTTGTCCATATTTAAATTTGACGGCCGACCGAAGGGCAAATACACTCAGCGGAGTTGGTTAACGGACGAAGAGTCAAAAACTGCACATACATACGTGTTATTGAATTGTGCAGAAGTTCAACCCTACATTCAGTAAGTAGTTTCATTCATGTCTCATTTATTCAATCTCATTATTAGATAATTATTATTGATTATGATATATTTTTGTGAATTAGGATGTATATTCAACAATTAAGATAAGAAAAACAAAATATCTCAGATGCAGACATAGATGCTAGTATTCAACATAATTTTTCCATTTGGTTCCAAAAATATGTGAGTACCAATTCAATACGTGTTATTGGAATATATATTAGTGTTCGTGTATATATAGAAATTTATATAATTTAAAGTTATTTTAAATTATAGGGTGAGTCACACGACGTTGAGAATCCATATTTAAGGGATCTTAGCAAAGGGCCACTACGTCGAGTAAGGACTTACGACGGCTACTATGTGAATGGGTACAAATTTCATACATCCGAGTTTGCATCAAGAAGATCGACTACCAACAGTGGTGTTTGCATTAAAAGTGCAAACTACAATGCAGATGCAAGTGATTACTTTGGAGTGTTGCAAGAAGTCGTTGAAGTAGAATATCCGGGATATCCGACAAAGACTGTAGTGTTGTTCAAATGTGATTGGTTTGATCACACCCCCTTAGGAACAAAAATTCATTCGAATTACAAGCTTGTGGATGTTCATCAGAGAAGAAGATATAAAGGGTATGATCCGTTTGTATTTGCCATTCAAGTGTGTCAAGTATACTACTGCACCTATCCAGGAGGATCACGTAACAATGAATGGATCGCTGTTTGCAAAGTAAAGGCAAGATCCTCGATGGAAGGCACTGCAAAGAAAAAACATGACGAAAGCGAAGATGCGTTTCAAACAGAAAAAATAGAGACTGAAACTGAGGTGTTTGCGGCAGATTTCAATCTTTTTGTAGATTTAACGGCTGCAAATCCTGATTTGATCGAAATTGAAAACGATGATGATGAGAAGGAGAATAAGGATGGAGATGAATATGATGATGATGAAGAAGAAGAAGAAGAAGATGATGATGAAGATGATTATGAAGATGAAGATTAAATGTAATTTAACTTATTTATTTGAAATTATAAATTAAGATCGACTTTTACTTTAGAAATTATTCAATCAACATATTTTTTATATATTTTTAAAGTTACAAATTAATAAATTAATTATATATGTTAAAAATAAAGTGTCTAAACTATGCATATTTTTTAGTATTTTACAACTTATCGACGGATGTGAGTAATTACAATTTTTAGAAATTAATTAAAAAAAATTACATTTACAAATTTAAAAATTACAATTTGAATACATGTGAAAGAAATAAATTAATATACATATACAATTAATATTGAAAGATAAAACAAAAGAGTTATTTGTCCTAGTGGCAGATGCTCAATAATGGACACTTGTCCACCAGGGTTCAATTCCCACATAGACAAAAAAAAAAGGTCAATTAAATAGTTGAAGAGGGGATGGGTTGGGTTCGGGCAAGGTTCGGGCTGGGCTTCGAGCTCTTGGACACGGATTTTTGAATCGGGTCGAAGATTTTTGGAGACGGAAAAAATCCGATTCGAATTAGGAACGAAATTATAGACGGATTTTTGATCAGGGGTAAAATGGACCGTACGACATTTAGACACGGATTTAGAGTCGACATAACGTCGTTTCTAATTAAGAACGAAATTAAAAACGGATTTTTGACCCGGATGTAAAATGGGTCGTTTATCGTTTAGATACAGATTTAGAGACGATAAAAAGTCGTTTCTACATAGGAACGAAATTATAGACGGATTTTTGACCCGGATGTAAAACGGGTCGTTTATCGTTTAGATACGGATTTAGAGACGATAAAATGTCGTTGTTAAATAGAAACGACATTTGAAACAGAATTTTGACCCGGATATAAAACGGGTCGTTCATCGTTTAAATACGAAAATATACGGTGTCAAATTCCGTCTCTCATTATAAACCGAAAAAAATAGGTCTCAAATCCGTCTCTTATTAGAAACGGAATTTAGAAAACCGTTCCTGACATTAGATACCATGTGATTAGGAACAGATAGAAAATGGTTCCAAAATCCGTTTCTAACCTGTTTAGAGACAGTGTTTATGGTATCTAATCCGTCTCTAAATCGCAGTTTTTTTGTAGTGTATGTTATTCCTAGAAACACAGGTTTATAAATTTTAATTAATAGCTGGATGGGAGACTATTAGAGTTTCGAATCAGGTTTAGTACAAGAACGTCATATGTCCAAATATTTTGTTTTCAAATGTCTCAAAATATTTTATCTGTGAGTAAGTTCTAATTCCTGTTTTCAAATTTCTGTTCTTTCTGTATATATTTCAAAACAAACTTTTCTTCCTTTCCTGATTTACAGATATTCAATGAATGGCATCGATTCATCGTAGAGAGAATGGGCTATGAAGTTGCATCTTATTCGGTCATATCATCACCTGCATATGAAAACAAATCATTTCTTAGAGCTTGGAGTGTGTTTTCAACCATTCTGAGGTACCCCATTATAATTAATATTTATAATAAATAATTGACCTGTTTATTTACAATTCAATTCCTTTTTGGGTACGTTTCTGCAATATATATAAGAGTACAGTGCTGAGTATTTACTAATCCGAATATAATCTATAATTTAGAGAAAAAATGTGTATATTTTAAAGTCTACTGATACACGTACCTCCCGGTACTGGAAGAAATACCTAATGAGGCGGCGGCTTCAGCCGACCAGGAAAAACAAAATCACCACTCTGAATCTCTCTATTTTGCAAAGGATCAAAACTGATAAAAATTTGCGGAAATTGTATTTTTTTTGGGTGGCTGGAATTGTATGGTTTTAACAAGATTTGAGGCTTAGGGGATGATAACCTTTCAAATTTATGGTGAAATCGGGCTTATTTAGGGAGATCACCGAAAACGGGAATACTTACAAATTGTGGGGAGAGAGTGAAAATGTAAATCTGTGTTGAGTGGGTGCTGGAGGTTTTGTTGTGTAGGTTTTAGCGTGTGTGCTTTATTTGTAACTTTTTATGATTTAATACTCTGGTCATAGGAGCACACTCCACGGATCGGATACTTGACCACGAACCAACTCCATAATCTCGCCTTGAGTTCGTCCATGGATTTTGGTATGGACAGTGTTTCATTCCTAAATATCGCGTTGTTTCTTTTTTTCCAAATGAGCCAAACCACTCCGAGCCAAATACAAGTTGCATTCACCTTTCATGTTTTTCCTCTGACTATGCTGCTGAAGCCGTGCAGGTTCCTAAGTGCGTTTGAGTGTATCGTTGTTCAGGTTTGAAGCCATGCCAGGCTGTTCATCCATATTTCATAGAAGAAGCTGCATTTGAAGAAGGCATGGTTGGCTGTTTCCTCACTGGATCCGCAGAAGACGCATCTCAAGTCATCGTGATTTCATTTAGACTTATATTTATTGCAATTGATCTATTTTTGTTGGACCTAAAATTAATGGATATATATCTTCACTCATACATATACCATCACATACATGTATTGTTATATACTGTATTAGGTACACACATATAGTGATTTTTTAAATATCAATAATAATTGAATTCATTAGTTTTGTGATTTCTGTATATAAAACATTTTTTTTAACCATAAATACATATACAAATTCTTATTATCTATATCCATAAATAGTCCAGTAATATATATGGAAGTTTGTTTTTGTAATATGAAGCTGAGCGTGAGTATTGAATATGTAAGTGCGTGATCATTGCATTCTTTGTTTTTTTCTTCTTCCCTCTGTTTTTCAGTTTAATTTGCTCTCTTTGGTTAATTGTATCGGGTTTGTTTGGTAATAGTTTGAAATTTTAATAGTCATTTTTTCTCTTAAGATTTTATACTGTTGATGTACAGTTATCTAAGAAAATATTTTCTACTCTTTTTTTTTTTGTTAAAAGTGCTCCGTATGGAAACTAATTACTCCAATTGCTACTCTGATGTAGAAACAAATCACTGTTACTCCAATTGCTACTCTGATGTAGAAACAAATCACTGTGCTCCCATTGCAACTCAATTATGTCTTAAATTAAAACATTATCTATGTACTAAAGTGGAGACTATTTTATAGTTTAACATAATTAAGTTTCTTAATTTTTCAAACTTATAATGTAAATTACATACTATATATAAATACATATAAAAATAATTAATTATAATAAAAGTATTATAAATATCATAAGCCGTGCATCGCACGGGTGAAATACTAGTTAATATATATAAAATGACACACATACATATATATATATGGGTGGGGCTATCAAGACCCCAAATTATGTTATTCCCACCCCATATTTTTTGGACAAAAATAGACCTAATTAAATTTACTAAGATATCCTTTTAAATTATTTAAAAAATGTTAAACACACCTCTACTAATATTAAAGACACCCCATGTTATACACACCCCATACTTAAATTCCACCCCCATTTAACCCTCATTCATCTATTTTTACTTTTACAACAAAAAAAATACTCCAATCTTAAAACACTTCTCCATGCATAAACCCTACCACCATAAACCTTCATATGATGATATAATCACAACAAACATGATTATGGAAGAATAAAAAGTGATGGAGGAAATTAATGTAAGTATATTTGATGTTTTTTACACTTTTTTATACTTTTTTTTTACACTTTATACAGTTTTTTTGGGGTAACAGTCGCGACGTGCACGACCGAAATCGTGGCCGAACACATCACTGTACGTTCGACCATAATGGCCGCACACATATGTGAGTGTATGACCACAGACGGCCGAACACAATATGCATGAAATTTTTGTTAAGTAGTGTTCGGCCAGTAGTGGCCAAACACACGTTGATGTGTACATTGTGTACTGGCCGAACATATACATAGTCGTACATTAGGTTATGGCCGAACTCGTCCATGTGTGTACATGAAGTTGTGGCTGTACAGTTTGTATAGTGCAATTTTTTAATTGTGTTTTAATATTTTAATTTGTTGTTGGTACATGAACCAAATGAAAATGTAATGGTGGTAGACTATGGTTATTTACAATATTTACCACAATGACTTTGTTTAACTCTAGACAAGAGTTGATTAATTGGGTTCAAAAAACCGGTCGGTTGAATGACATGATCATTCTAATTAAAAGGTTTGACAATGCCGAGAAAGGTAGGCGGCCTCGTGTGACGCTTGCTTGTGAAAGAAGTGGTACCTACCGTGATTCTAGAAAGAATGTACCGAGTGTTGATGAATCTAGTGTTGGCAAAGAAGGAGAGAAAGTTAAGAGTTCAATTGGTAGAAGAAGCACTGGTACAAAAAAATGTGGTTGTCAATTTACATTGCAAGGGAATCAAATTGATTTAGAAGGTCAATGGGAGTTAAAGGTTGTACGAGGTACACATAACCATCCAATTGTGCAATATTTGGAAAGTCACGCGTATGCTGGACGCTTAACTCCTGCACAAGATGCATTTGTGCTAAATCTGTCACTGGCCAATAGTCAACCAATACACATTTTAGATGCTTTGAAAAAAGAATGGTCGGATCAAAAGCTACACTTAGACATATCTACAATGCTCGGATAAAACATAGAGTGGTGGAGCGTAAGGGCCAGTCCCAAATTCAGTACCTTATGGGAAAATTGGAAGCTGAAAGGTATTCATTTCATCATAGGCGATGTGAGAAGATCAACATGGTAAAATATATCTTTTTTGCTCATATTACAAGTGTTGAGTTACTTCATGCCTTTCCACATGTGTTGTTTATGGATTGTACTTATAAGACCAACGTATATAGACTGCCTCTATTGGAGATAGTTGTAATGACGTCAACATGCATGGCATTTTCTGTTGCATTTGCCTACATGAAGTCTGAGCGGGAGGATAATTACATGTGGGCTTGCGGCATTCTAAAGGACTTAATGCACATATATTGTTTGCATAGAATTATTCTCACCGATAGAGAGTTGGCCTTGATTAATGCAGTAGAGTCCACGTTCCATCCACCACGCATTTGTTGTGTAAATGGCACATTCGAAAAAATGTGTTGGTTAATTGCAAGAAAAGGTTTTCCACCAAGGATGAGTGGTAGTCGTTTAGCCGTTCATTTGACATCGTCATTGATGCTGAAAATGAAGGTGAATTTGTTGATTGTCTACGACGGTTTCAAGATGAGTACATGAAAAACCCGAAGTCCAAAATAGTCGTTAACTATTGTATGAAACAATGGATTACACCTTACAAACACAAATTTGTATCAGCTTATACAAATAAGTTCATGCACTATGACAATGTTACGACGAATAGGTAAACACTTGTAAATATTCAGTATTTTAAAATCTTAAAAAAATTATTTGGTTATGCCTATAATGTCTAATTTTATTGTTGTAGGGTGGAAAGTAATCATGCGAAGTTGAAAAGGTGTCTACAAACGAGCCAAGGAAACTTTTAGACATGTTGGATCAAAATTCATTCTCTTCTTGAGACCTCACACATTGCGGTTAAAGCTTCGTTTGAGAAGAGCATTAATGTGGTGCAACATAAATTTAAGCCATCTTTATTCAAGGTCTTAAGAGGAGAGATATCAATCAAGGCATTGGAGATGATACTCAAAGAGATGGAAACCCGTTCACGTGACGATCCTTTGCTTTGCGGATGTGTTCTTAGAAAGACTTGTGGGTTGCCTTGCTCACATGAGATCTCAAAATTCAAAGCTAAAGACATTCCCATCCCACTTGACATAATTGATAGATTTTGGACGAAGTTGGATATGAGGGCCATAGAGCCGAGCGAAGGGTTCAGTCAAGGACCGAGTGAGGGGCAGCAACAAGGGCCAAGTCAGGGGCAACATCAGGGGCCGAGTCAGGAACAAAGTCAGGGGGTTGCACATGATATTAGAAGTCGATTGAATGACACGTTGATGGATGTTGTCAAAAAATTTGACAACAAGAATGATTCAGAACAATTATTGATGTTGAAGAGGTTGAGGGAAATTGTAAATCCTACAACTACATCACTGGTTGAGCCGCATCCTCTAAAGAAGACTCGTGGTAGGCCGAAAGAAAAATGTAAAAAGAAAAAAACACATCCACCAAGCGTGAGAAGAGTGAATTTGAGTATGTTGAATCAATGGTAGATAGTTGTTCTCAACCTACAATTGAGTTTGGTGGAACAGTGTCTATGACATCGATGTTCAGTAATGCAAAAGGAAAAAAAACAACAAGTATTTTTATATTCACGTTCACTTTTCAATGCATTCAATTTATTGTGTGTGTAATTGTCACGTGTTTTTTTAACAGATTCATCAAAAAATGGTACCCCTACGTAGTACGATTGGGTTTGTTGACCTTCTACCAACATGGATCCGTGGGTATGTTGTGAGTACTCGAGATGTTGTTGACGATGGTCACTGTGGGTTCCGTGCAATTGCTGAACAAATGGGGTTTGGAAAGAATGAATGGCAGAAGGTTCGGTGTGATCTCATGGGGGAGTTAAGTAGTTAACAATGCATAGAGATTTGTATTCGAAGGTATTTTATGGTATGAAGGTGGTCGATGAAGTAATGCTGAGTTTGAACAATTTTGATTGCTTTGCTCAAAAGTTTTATTGGTTTACTTTGCCGGAGATGAGATATCTTGTTGCATCGACATACAATGTGATACTTGTCACATTGTCTAACAAAATGTGCAACACATACTTGCCTTTCAGAACGATTGCACCGAAGGGAAATCCAAGATGCATTTGTATTGCACTACTCGAAGAGAGACAACATTTCATTGCGGTACGTATTATTTTGACATCGTTAAATATGTAGTGGTAGTTGTTATCTATAATGATTCATTCATTTATGCAGGTTAACTTGAAGATAGACCACCCATTGCCTCACATAACACCTCCTTGGGAAGAGTATCGTGATCTATGTGCTCAAACGTGGAAACAAATTTGCAAGCAACGAATATTATTGTGTTACAAACTTATGGGATTTAAACCAGACGATGATGCATTTCCGACAGTTATTAATCTTTGTTGAACACTTGTTAATGTAGGATTTATTTTTGAATTGGTGCATATTGTTGAACACTCGTTGATGTAGGAATTATTTTTGAATTAGTGCATATGGTGAACACTTGTTATTATAGATGTTATTTTGATTTATTGACGTTAGTTTGGGCAGATTTTTTGTACAAATTTTATGTTCTGGATTGCATGATGTTCGGCCATTAGGGCCGTGCATATGAGCATTGTTCGGCCATATTGGCAGTGCATATGACCATTGTACGTCCGTTGTGGCCGTGCGGTACGCAAAACGACCAGCCATTTCGGTCGTGCAGCCCTAAACCTGTTCTTATGCAGTAGCTAATAATTATCATCATCAATAAATCAAAATAATGTCACCCATCCATATTCAAGTAATTTAACAAGTGGAACCTAATAATTTTCACATCAATAAATCAAAATAATGTCACCATCCATATTCACCATCAATAAATCAAAATAATGTCACCCATCCATATTTAAGTATTTTAACAAGTGGAACCTAATAATTTTCAAAATCAATAAATCAAAATAACGTCACCATCAATAAATCAAAATAACATAATCCATAAATAACATCACCAATAAATTAAACATCATCTACAAATAACGTCACCATCAATAAATCAAAATAACATAATCCATAAATAACATCACCAATAAAATAAACATCATCCATAAATAATGTCATCATCTATATTCAAGTCTAAATAACAACATCATCATCAATAACATCATTCGTAAATCATCTACGTGGTCTTCTACGTGCGGACGACTCAGGTCTATCATCATCAATATCCGGATTGGGCGCATCAGGCCAGCCCATACCTCCTAAAGTAATGTAAGCTTGATCCATCTGTGACATGGCATACGGGAGGGTTAGATCATGAAGGTGTAATCTCCACATGCGTACCGGCATCTCCAACAAAGCAAGGGCAGCTTGTTGCTGAGTTAACGATGATGATGCTACCCCAACAACGTTTGGCACAACATTCCATGTGGCACGATAAGGACACTGCACAAGTGGATGAGAATGTCTCCTAAACTAGTTAAGATAATCACTCGTGCAATCCCACGGTCTAGCAACAACACGTCCATGACGACGGTTAGACAGAATGTGACTTTCCCACGTTCTATAGTAGCCTTCAAGTCATTCAGCCCAAATAAGTTTGTACTTAAGACCTTTACTAGGTCTAGATGCATACTTGAGACCAAGAGAAGCAGCAGGAATGGCCTGAATGTAGCCAAACTGTCTAAGAACACGGTCTGGATGATAGGGCTCAGCAATATCGAATGATCTAATGCATCCATGAAAGAAAGCAATTTCATTCAATGGATGATAATCACGAACATTTGCGTAAGGGTTCCATTCGACCTACAAGTAGTAATCACGTTTATATAAACAAATGCACATGATAAATTAATAGGTTGAAATCATTAAACTAACAAAAATACTTACTTTAGATACTGACGGTGCATCTAATTTCTCTCGATAAATTACTAGATCTTGAAACTGTCTTTCAGCTCGTGCTAAGGGCAACCACTTCCTAGCCAACGGAAACTGAGGACTGAACCCTCTGTTGAGGGCAGGTCGAGTAAATGGAAAATGCTTATAAATCCATGCCTACACATTTAATTTAAAAAATTAATCACAAAACATGAACAATTATATATAAATACGTTTGATTTTTTTTTTTTTTTACCTCCAATAGGGGAATAAATCCACAAATCTGTTTAACACCATGTCTAGATGCTATCTCCAATTGCCTATATAAGTAGGCTAGAGTCGCGGTCCCCCATGCATAGTCGCCTACTTCCTCAACATCATCCAAGATTTGAAGAAAATGAGTCCCGACCCGTGATCCATTTTTGTCACAAAATAAAACATATCCAAAAGTGTAAAACATGTAAGCACGGGCTGCACAATCTAATGTGTGGGGATCATCAGATGTCGTGTCACCTTTCCAGTTCTCGGCCAACTAACTCAACTTTATTGAACTACCTCGTACTTGATTTAACTCGTTAGTCGCGTTTTCCACGCTAACTCCCAACAATCTAGACATAATTGTTGTATCATCCTTCATGTCTTCATGTACTTCAAACTCCACAGGTGAACCCTCAACTTTCAATCCGGTAAGACAAAACACGTCGTCTAACGTGATTGTTATCTCCCCAAAAGGCATATGAAACGTATTTATTTCAGGATGCCATCGCTCGACAAAAGCACAAATGAGAGCTTTGTTAGGACTAGAGTATGCAAAGTCTGGTAGACCTAGCATTCCACTATCCCTAATCAAGTCCCTCCAAATCTGAGTGGTTTCGTAATTTGCATAATTCCACTCTAAAAACTTTGTTGTGTGGCAATGCACCTTCAGCAACTCACGTTCTTGCCCTCTCCAAATCTTTGCAGCTATATGAGACTTGAAACTCTTTAGCAAAGATGGATCCTCCGGACCACCGGGATAAGGTCCCCTAAGCATACCATCCGACTCTTCATCCTCTTGTTGAGTCGAAAGTGCCTCTTCATCTTGTTGAACCGGAGGTGCCTCTTCATCTTGTTGAATCGGAGGTGCCTCTTCATCTTATTGAACCAGAGGTGCGCTTCGACCTCTTGCTCAATAGGAGGTACGTCTTGGATCATTTGATACGTTCAGATCCGACGTCTTCGTTCAGACCCCGTAAGTCTAACTCTCGGTGGGTCCGTGTATCTTTTCCCTGAAAAAAATTAATAAAAGTTAATTAGATAAAATTTAAAAGGTTTATAAAAAAAAAATGAAAACAAGGGGTGTTCGGCCAATCAGGCCGTGCACTACACAGTGTGTGCGGCCCAACCAGCCGTGCACTGCACAGTGTGTGCGGCTCAACCAGTCATGCACTACACAGTGCGTGCGGCCGAACCAACCGTGCACAGTGCACGCCGCGCGACTGCGATTCCGGCCGTGCGCGAACGCGGCAACCCCAAATTCAACGAGCAACAGCGCCATAACATAACACAAACCCAAAATCAAACTCAATGTATGATATACATTCATACCCAATGCATTTTTATACAATAAATCACTAAAACTTATTCAACAATTAGAAAAATCCCCACAAACCATATAAACCCTAAATTCTAGGAAGTAAAAACATTTAAAATGAAACAAAGTTCTTACCATATCGATCTTCCATTTCGTTTGTTGTTCGTTAGGAATCGAGAGAGATTGTTCGGCTCTTGTTCTCCTTGAAATGCATGGCTCATTTGGGAGTGAGGAGAAGAAAGGCACGGTTTGGGGGTGAGGGAATGCACAACTCTTGTTTTTCCTTTTGTTTTTAGGGGAGAGAATGGATGGGGTGTGTATAGTATTGTGTTAGAAGATAAATTAATTTAAGTTTTAAGTAAAAAATGTTAGAAAGCGAATAAAATGGGGTGTGTTTAGTAAAAAAATGGAATTTTAAATTTTGTTGGGGTGTGTTTAACATATGGGGTGGGAATAACATAATTTGGGGTGTTGATAGCCCCACCCATATATATATATCCTTATTAACATTTTATTTTAAAATTAAAACGCTTTTAACATAATTAAAACTATAAATATAATATTATTAATTTTCATCAAAATTATTCCAAAATCGAACATTCTTCTTCTTCGATCATTCTTCTAACCCTAATCACTTATTCAAAAATCCCAAAATTTAGTTCTTTGATAAAAACTCATGTATCAACCATCAACGAGAAGGAGGCAGATGCTGATAGTTGACTTTAATTTCTATCAAACACATTTGCCCGAGTTGTCATCAAATCAGAGGGAGTAACTTCTAGAGCCCCTAATCCCCATCAATGACCATGTTTCCATTTCAAGAATAATCAAACAACGTTTCGATTTATGAATATGAGGCTAGTTGAGTGAGGGAATTGGCCGGCATCAAACGAGACAAACCACAATCAAAAACCCGTAAAGTGAGATCATCTTCAATTCCAGTAGCAAATTAGGGCCATCTACATATTCAAATTGCTAAATTAAAAAAAAATATATATTTTTAAGAAATTACTCATCTACTTGGCAGGGAAAATACATTCACAAAATAATCTGGATGAAACTGAGAATAACATTAGTTTTAAATATGTAATGTACCCCTTGGCAAAGAAATTCCCTGAAAACTATTTATAACCCCATCTTGAATTTTCTAAAAATCTGGGGCGGGACGATTCAAAACTGCGAACAAAACCCCTAAAACAAGATTTTTCTCCGCCAATTTGACGAAAATACTAGGAGAGCCAAGGATAATGGGACGAAAAAATAGAATGCTACGAGCTCCATTTGGATGGAGGGATTTGGTCTATGGATTTTAAATCGCAATCCAAATTCACTCCACTTGTTTGAATTAAAAAAAGTAAATGAATGGATTTCAAATACTTAATACTCCCCCTGTCCCGTTATAAGTTTCCACTTTCTTTTGGTTGTTTTGATTAAGAAATATGATTAAATAATAGATGTAGTACAAATGATGTGATGGTGAGAGAGAAAATAATAGATGAGAGTGAGATGAAGTATGATAAAATAATATATAAAGTATAAGTGATGTGATTGGGAGAGAGAAAATCATATGCCAAAAATGAAAAAAAAAAAAGAAATGGAAAACTTATTGTGGGACATACATAAAAGGAAAGTGGGAAACTTATAGAGGGACGGAAGGAGTTTTTTTTTTTTTTTTTAAGTTAAAATTGAGAGGATTTGGAATCCTTACTATTTTTAATCCCTTTTATTTGAAATACCTCATCAAATCAAATTGACTCATCCAAACACAATCTGAGGGATTTTGTTATTAGAATCTGAAACTAGGTGGGGCTTTAGGGGTGGATGATGGAGAGGACAGGGGGTGGGGTTGAGGGTGGCGGACACCGGAGAGAACATGGGTTGAGGGTGGCAATGAAAGTGATTTACAGTATATATTTTCTGAACTCTATTATCGATGGCTGCTTAACCTTCTAAGAACACAAATTTGTTTTGTTTTTAATTTGTTTGTGATGGTATAATTAATTTTTATAGTTAAAATTATTATAAGGATATTTTTGTAATTTTATATTTTTAAAAATAAAAATTAAATAATTTATTTAGAGGCGAAACGCAATCGCACATAGCAAAGCTAGATGACGTGTCAGTTATTAATTGGACGCTTGATATTAGACAGGGCAAAACCCCTGTCTCACAGTAGAAAAATTCAAATAAGTTTAATTACATACTTTATATCATAAATACTAGGTGTGAAAATATAAATTAAAGAGAAATTACTCATTTTAATTTATATACGAGCCTGTTGGTCCTGAAAGGAGTATATAACAAGTGTATGGGGGGGGGATACACTTGTATGCAATTTCTTTTTCAAACTTTGATCAACTATGACTCTAGCAAGGTTGTCCTGGACAACTCTGCTAAAATGTATAACTTCTTAAAGATAACCAAGCTACTAAGTACTAATAAGTACTTAGTTTAATGACTATCTAAGTTAGTTATATGTGCGGAATTAGTGGTTGGCCCTTTAGCTTAAACTCCTTTAAGTTCTGAAATCACTTCAATCAAACAGTCCAGTTTTCAGGGAACTTGTCCAAATCAGGTTTGCACAGACTTAAGTAAATGTCCTTTGAAAGATCAGTTTTGTGTGCAGTGTTGAATGTTATGAAAGTACTTTGAAAGTAAACCAACACAAGAGTTTATAGTGGTTCAGAGACTCAAGCTCCTACATCCACTTTCCCTGATTTAACAGGATAATTCCTTCACTCTTGGAATTAACTTGTTTTATAGTGCCAAGGTGCACTTGATCAAGAACATCACTCCTTGGTGAATTGATCCCTAGGATGTCTAGAGTCCTAGTACCCTTTCTCAACTCAGAACTGAACTGTTCTTCTCTCAACAGTCAGTTCCTCACACTTCTACTACTACAACCTTCTCACTTTCTCACTTGAAAGGTATAAGGGTTGAAGTAAGGTTCCAACTAATGAGATATCCTTTACAATGAAAATCAGTGTATAAGGATAGGATATCTCTCTAAGCTTTGTATGGATATACAATTGAGTTCAGCTTAGATGAAGTGTATGAAGACTAAGATAGTCTCTTTGAAAGCTTGAAAGGTTCTATGAGCTTCAGAATCGATGATGTAGTTGGATGCTTTCAAATGGTCTTCACACTTCTGTATTTATAGACAAATTTGAGGATTTGCCCGTTGGAGAGGCAGCCCCAAATGTCTATAAATGTCTTCCTTGAGCTCTTCAAGCTGGAAGGCAGATTCTTGATAGTGACATGTCCTCATTTGGGAAATAAACGGCTGTAACCACTTTGTCTTCATCGATCTCCAGCACTTTTCCCAATGTCTGACTTCAAGATTCACTTGATCAAGCATGGACATGGCTTCTGATAATTAGTCCCATGATAAGGACAACATTATTTATCTCTTGGACAACTCTGCTTATCACTATCAGTAGACTTTGCTTATCAGCAAAGTTGGCATTCTCTCTTCAGATGACTTGGCTCTTTCTCTTTCCATGACTTCTTGGAATAGTTCATTGATCATTCATGGATAAGTGGACTTGACCTCTTCAGCATAGTTGGCCTTGAGTTCCAAAGCTTGTTCTGGTTCATTAGTACTGAGACAATAATGTTGGACAACTCTTAGAACTTTGACATTCATGTAGTAGACTTGATCTTCAGGATCTATTCCACTTAGTTGGTCTTCAGAAAAGTTGATCCATTCTGGTTATACTTGATCAGCATACTTGTCCTTCAGCAGACTTGGGTCAATCTAAAACTGAGCCTTGAGGGGTTTTAGAATAGAAATAAACTTCTAAGTATGTGTTCCCCATCAACTAGTGCATCTATAATTCTAAGAGCTGCCTAACACTTTAGCTTCTCTACTTGTCTTATACTACATGTTCCAACAGTCCTGAAACATGTTCATGCATTCTGTCTTAACTAGTTGGCATGTCTTAAGGGGGTTTTGGTATCATAATCAAAACTCATTTTATTCCCAACAGAGCCAGTTCAAGAGCTTAAATGTTTATGAGCTAACTAATCGAATTTCATGAGTTTGAGTTTATTTGTGGCGGCGTTTTTTATTAAACGAGCTTGAAAGAATATTTTTCAAGCCGAATTCCGAATAGTTTGCCAACGACTTGATTTGATTTCATCCCTAGTTAAACATTTCATTAATGCATAGATCTAGATCTAACACTAATCCTAGCAGGCTTCAGGCTAAAAATTGGTCACTAACGAGCTAAAAAAAATTAAAAAATCTAAAAACAAAATAAAAATTAAAGTTAAAATTAAAATTAAACTTCAAATAACTATGATATAATATGAATGAAATAAGATCTTATATAACGAGAAAAACCTAAAGTCATATGAATACACTCAATTCAAGAGATCGAAGCCCCACTAGAAACCTTGCTCAGAAAAACCCTCATTAGAAAAAAAAACTTCGATCAAGGAAAAGGGAAACTCCTATTAAACAAAGAATTATATAAATCTGTAAAATTCTGAATGCACATCATTTGTTAGCAAAGGAAGGAGCGGTGAAGGTGGCACAATCTACCCTTTGTAAGCTTCCGTCCCATTGCCCACCAGTCAATCTGCTGTTGAGTTGCCCTCTGAAAATATGGGATACCTTCATTACCATGTCCTACCGCGTCTTCAACATCTGCTGCCATAGTGCGTATGCTTTCCATGGGATCGACGAACGACCAAGTAGTGCTTGCAGCATGTGAACCACATAAGTTGAGTCGCTCTCAATCCAAATCTTCTTCCATCCTCGCTGAAATGCCAGCTTAATAGTGAACAAAGCCGACATTAGTTCAGCCTCAAAGGCAAACCCAACTCCAAACTACATTGAAAACGTGCCTAAAACTTCCCCGTGATGGTTTCTAAAAATGTCAGCCCCCGATGAGATACTTGGAGTGTCTTCTGCAGACCCATCCATGTTAATTATTACCACTCCATATTTTGGACACTCCCAACGGAATGGGACAATTGTCGACGCCCGTCTGGGTGAGCAGACAAAACCGAACTCCTTAACAACTTCAAGGTCAAATTGTGAATTATACATAAACCCCATTTTACATCCTTTAGCTTCATATATGTGAGCCCATATTGACGACAGTCCTAGCTGTATATAAATCAACCCAAGTTGATTTCAAAATCAACTTAAGGTAAATCTATTCTCTTTGCGCCACTTTTATCTTATGATATTGTGAGAAATGATTTGTCACACTCTCAATCTCAACCACTATCCACTATTAATGCACGAGGATTTTTTTTCAAGACCAGTGTGGTGGCAAAAGGAGGACCGCAACTTTACGAGCAGGCAAAATTAGACCCATAATTTTTTTCCGCAATTTCAGGCCAAATTAGCCCGATTTACCCAATTTCGGGCTGATTTTGCCTATGAAAGTCACGTGAGGCCCATTTTTTGAGCCGAACTTTCGGGAAGTAGCAAAAAGAGGACCACAACTTTATGCACTGGAAAAATTAGACCCGTAACTTTTATTTTTGCAATTTCAGGCCCAATTAGTTAGACTGTCAAAAATTACAAAAATCACGACATAATTCCAAAAAATTATAAAATCATGACTTTCAAACGACACGACATAATTCTTAAAATTATATCAAAATTCAAAAAATAAAATAAAACAAACAATGTAATCTTACATTAAAATCCCTTCATCTTTAACATCGTGCCATCGCCGCCCACCACCCATATTTTGCCATCAAATATAAAATTACGTTGTGAAGATGTTGCTGAAAAATAGGGGTGGCGGTTACACAAATTTAAAGATAGAGAATTTTTGTGTAAGATTACATCGTGATTTTTTTTTCCGGATTTGGTGTAATTTTTGGGATTATGTCGTATCATGACGTAGGGTGGTAAATGAATCGAATAGAATGCAGTATTTGATTCGATTCGTGAAATTATTTGAATATTCGTATTCATTTATTTTTTTTAATAATAAATTTAATTCGGTACGATTCGAATGATTTATCGATACGATTTTTTTGGAACATATTTTAAACAATATTTTTTGAGTATTCGATTCGAAATTAATTTTTATTTGATACTATGCGATTAGCAATTTTATGGAGAAAATCTACAAAATAATATTTTAAATAATAAAGGACATGAGACAATATGAACCTCATTGAGGAAGGGAATATGGGCTGGAATAGATTGTAAAAATTATATATATATATATATATATATATATAAATATAATCGAATACTTATGAATATGGAATCAAATATTATAATTTTGTATTTGTTTACTGATTGAATACAAATTAAAGTTTGCATACGAATTCGAATAATAAAATTTTGAATACAAATACCGAATCGACCAAATCATTTTGATTCGTTTACAACCCTAGTCGTGAAGATGTAGTTTGCAGTAGGATGGTGAGGTTGAGTGTTGGGAAATAAATGAGATTTTGATTAAGATACCAAAACCCTCGATGAAGTGCCCTAGTATAAGACAGTACTTAGTCTAGATATGTTTCAGGAATGTTGGAACATGTAGGCAAGATAGTTGAATAGCTGAAATGTTAGACAGTTAATAGACTAGGAAGATACATTAGATGAAGGGGAACTCAAGTGCAAATTCTGAATTTAATTATCACTAAAGTTATGGCAAGTTCCTTGATATGAAGATCAATCGAGATGGAAGCCTAAAATGCCCTTTTGGACAACCTTGCTGAAGGTATCAGCTGAGCCGAACAAGACAAAGAATTGAAGACAAAGTGACAACTATGCTGATCAAGACAAGTTTATTAATAGCCTGTCAGAACTCAGCAAATGTCTTCCAAGAAATGATAAGTGAAGATGGAAAGTCAAATCAGGTGAAGTATACATCCCAACTATACTGAAGACAAATCATCTGACACAAGTAATCAGCAGAGAGGAATGAGCTCAGAACAGTTAGCACAACAAAGGGAATGTTCATTCAAGACAAAAATGAACTTTCAGAAAGCTTGTCCCTAATTTGTCCGTTAGATACATAGGACTGTTATCTTGGGATAAGTGCAAAGCTGCAACACAAGATTTAACAAATTTAGCAGTCGTTTTTCCCAAACTGAAGACATGTCACTATCACAATACAAGGAAGATCAATGCTCATTCCAAGAAGCTGAAAATAGAATAAATTGAACCTTGTCTCTCCAATGGAGAAATGTTCAAATTGCTCTATAAATACTTAAGATTACAAAAGGAAGAGTCTTCGAAAACTATAAGCAATCAAGCACTCATGGGCTATCAAATCATTCAAGCAATCATTCAAAGTTTCCAATCACTCCAGTCTCAATCTAAGCTAAGTCTAAACTTGTAATCTAATCAAAGCTTAGAGAGATATTCTAACCTATCCTTTGCACTTCATTTTAAAGGGTATCTCAAAGTAGTTGAAACCAACCTCAACCCTAAACCTTTCATAGATAGAATGAGTGAAGTGTTGTTGTAGAAGTGAGGAACTAAACTGTCAAGTGAAGAACAATTTTAGTTCAGAGAAGATGAGTACTAGGACTCAAAATTCTTAGGGATCAAAGCACTTAAGAGTAGTGCTTTTGATCAGTGCACCTTGGCACTATAAAACAAGTTAATTTCAAGAGATAAGGAATTATCATGTTCAATCGAGGAAAGTGAACGTAGGAGCTTGAATTTCTGAACCACTATAAATTGTGTGTTATTATATTCAGGACTTTATCGTTCAAACACACTCATACACATCACACAAACTGTATTCAAAGCTCTTAATCTTAAGTTAGATAAAAATTGTATTTGGGACAAGTCCCCTAAAAACCAGTACTTGTGTTGATTAATTATCAATTTATTTAGTAATTAATTCCTTAACTTTTTTCTCTTTAATTTCTTCGTTAATATTTGATTTATGCTATGCGCGTGATATTTAATTATTTTGTGAGTCTGATCAACCTGTATAATTGATTATTTATTTCTAAATTAAGTAGATATGGATTTACATTATTGCATGCATGAGCTAAAATAATGATAGTTAGACATTTCATATGAATATGGGATAAGTCATCTGAGATGGGGGTTGGGCGTACTTGCTAACATTATTAGTGGTGTTGATCGTATTCCTATTATTAAGGGATGATTCTATGATTATCTCTACCTTCCTTGTATATAGGAATTTAAATTTATTTGTATTTATTTCTTGTGCAACAATTATATTTCTTGTGCAACAATTATGTAAATGTGTTCCTTTGTAATTCATACACTACAAGAAAACAGTGAAATTCCAACAGAAAAATTCCAACGGATTTTTGCAATTTTTCTGTTGGAATCAATGATTCCAACGGAAATTCCAATGAAAATACGACCGTTGGAAAAGTGGGCGTTGGAATTGAAAATTTCCAACGAAAATTCCAGCGGAAAAAAATTCCGACGATACATTCCAACGGATTTTAATCGTTGGAATTTTGAACTGTTGAAATATTTTTCAATGAAAATTCCATTGACAATTCCAACGATAATTTTCCGTTGGAATCTTTTCCAATGGATTTTGACCCTTGGATTTTTAACTGTTGGAAAATTATCCAACGCAAATTCCAACATAATTTTTTTTGTTGGAATTTAAACTCCAACAGATATTTACCATTGGAATATACAATTGTTGGAATTTTTTCCATCACAAATTTCATTGTCAATTCCATCCATAATTTTCTATTGGAATTATCCAACGGATTTTGGTCATTGGAATTTCAATTGTTGAAAAATTATTTATCTCAAATTCCTTTATTAATTCCAAAGGCATTATTTCATTGAGATTTTACATATATCGATGGAATATTGAATTGTAAAAAATTAGCATATGCAAATTTCAACGGGTACATAATCTTTGTAAACAAATCTATAATAATTCCAAAGTCTAAGTACATATCTTAAACAAATAACATTACAAACATAAACAATACGTTTTGCGTATCAAAATCATATATATCAATTCGTTGATCAACCTCTTAATTCTCATCAACAACAAAAGAAACTAAAATCATTACATAAATATTTAGTCCTATGAATCACCATCATCATCAAAGTTTGTCTCCCATTTGGTTCAATGTGGCCCAAGCACTCAAAGTGGCAAGCTTAACGCACAAGAGCTAGCGTTTTATGTTTTCATACTCGCTTTATCTCATCTTCATGCTCAGGTTCCCATCTACAATAATTCAACCAAAAAAAAAAATCAATAACCCTTTTAGATTTATTTATAATCATGAATTATCAAAAAAAATTCAAGTAGAATGCAACTAAATAGTATAAACATTAGCAATCAAATAAGTTTATAAGCTTTTGATATTACCTGAAATAGTATAAACCACATGTTCTTCACATTTTCAGGGATCTCGCTTCATAAGTTCACATTGTTCATATTTAATCTTGATGGCTGAAGGTAAGAACCTGTTAAATAATAATTAAGAAAATTAATGTTCATCTAAACAACATCCAATACAACCCAAGTAATCCCAACCACAAGCACAAACCAAAAATAAAATCCAAACAAAAATTCCTATACTACTCTGCCCTCCAAATAGCAAAACTCAGCAAGAAATTCAGCAGGTAATTGTCAAAATAAAATGAAACATAATCAAAAGGACCAGATTGAGATTCTTCACTTTCACATTATGCTTCTTCGTCTTATTCTATACGCTCATCGACTTTATTATCTTGAATGGTTTTAATCTTCTGGACTATATAGTTTTCATCTTCTAGAAAAACCTACTTATAGGATCAACACACTGTACTATAGACCACTTTAGAGATTTTGTTTCAAATTATTTTTTATTTTTTATTCACAATCTATTATTCATGATATTGAACCTTGATAATGAACCTGTTAGTACAAGAAACATTATCAACTTAACAACAATTTCATATTTGTAAAGAAATGTTACACATTAACAACTGAACCAAGCAGGGTAAGAACTCGAGTTTGTTCATCCAATGGCTGGTCATACACTTTTAAGTTGAGTTTGTTCTACAATATGCAACAAACTACATAACTGTTATGTAACAAGAATCGTGTACATACATTTTAAGATGGAGACTTTATGATTCCCCTTCAGAAAGAAAATAGTAACAAATTACGTTCCCTTTTATCATAAGAATGAACGATAGTCAAGTCAATGTATTCTTCATGTAATTCTATGTTTATCATGCTAATCAGATTTGATATAAGACAACCTACCTGAATACAATAATTTAATCAATACCTAAATTTAGGGTCCAAGGATCAGTTATTCCAAAATCCTAGAAATACTCACGATTCAGATTTAAAAAATCAGATTTTAAAAAATTAGATTTTAAAAAATCAGCAAGATGAATGATAACCTCACCACATAATAGAACACAACTCAACTCTACCTAACTTCACCATTATATCCTAGATTCTATATTGGCAAAACCATACATGAATAGCAACTTCATACAATTTTTTTTTACACTCACTCACCTAGCTGCTCAAACTCACAAGGAATGCAATACACTTCAGAAATGTAGTCGAGAATTACATTCCGATTGAAGCATAAACGAATATAAATTATGAAGCGATACACTTTGTTCTGAACAAGAAAAAAATTACAAAATGATGGAATACTACATTTGAAACTATTCTGGGTCAAGTTGTCAACAAACTTTGAAGAGAGCTGCAGCCAAAAGGGAGAAAATGAGAGTGAAAATCCATGTGGACCAATAATTGGTGATACTAAGCTACCTATTATTTTCTCTCTAAAGCAGACCTATTAAGAGAAACAACTAATCAGAGTTGTAGTAAATAAGATAATGCCATAAGGAGAAAAAACTCTAAATATTCTCTACTAAGATGGCATTTCTCTGCTTTAATACACAACTCTTAAATTAGATTATTGGTAAAATCTTAACCACAAAGCAAGATTCAATCACAGTTTTTGAGTAAAGTGCCAGTAACTAAATGAACCCATGTTTATCTAAAAGACTCCAAAACTGAATAATGGGAAATAAATCTACATATATTATTTTCTGACTAAAAACAGAGATTTAAACATCATATATTGTGAACCTCAAGGATGAGCGCCGGAAAGCTTCTTGGTATTTAGGATAAATGTGTGCAAATATTTGTAAGAAATAATAATGGTGTGTGATTATTTAACATTGTAGCCTGTAACATACCTTTAGGCGAAGAATGGAGGTGGGCGACTGGCCGCTGGGGAAGGGAGGTAGGCGACTGTGTGCGGCGAACGGGCGAAGCCGCGAATGGGAAGGGAGGCTGACCGCTCTGTGCGCTCACCGCTAGGTGCGGCCGTGCGGCGTCGGCAGGCGGCGGAGTGATAAGTAGTTTTTTTTTTTACTAAGGCTTGAGGTTGGGGACGATTGAATCAGCAGAAAGCATGGATAATCTGAATTTTTATGATCTCTTATTGCGGTACTGGGAGGAGAATTTCATATTGAAAGTAGTCTAGGGTTTTTCTTGTTTCTGCGTGAGATATGAGGAGCGGGAGTTGAGATTTTTTTTTACCGCCGAAATGTTCCTCAAATTTTCAGTATTTTTTTTAAATAAAATCTTTTGTAAAATGAGAACAACCTCTTTCCATCCTTAATTTTCAAAAAAAATAAAAAATAATTAATATCACTCTGTCCAAACCAAAAGTGTGATCATTTTTTATATATATATATACTTTAAAAAAATCATATTTTAATTATAAGGAATATATTTAATATAAGAGTAAAAAATATATTTGATAGATACTCAATCTTGTTAGTAAAGTAGAAAAAATATTCAAAAGTTAAGTACTCCCTCCGTCCGCCTATAAGCTTTCCATTTTACTATTTTGGTATGTCCGTCTATAGGCTTCCCATACCTTTTTTGGTAAGTATTTTTTCTTACACTTCACTTTATATCTTACTTTTTCTCTCTATCTCTCTCCTCTCTCAATCACATCACTTGTATTATATCTATTATTTAATCACTTTTCTTAATCTCTGTGCCAAAAAGTAACGTAACACTTATAGGGGGACGGAGAGAGTATTTAAATAGAATAAGCAAGTTTTTTATGGACCCAAAAAAAGAAATGAGCACACTTTTGATGGACGGAGATAATAACTTTTTCTTCAAAACTATTTCCTCAAATCATATTCAATAATTTATGTGTAGTTACAATATGTGTTATGGTTTTATTTAATAACAAGATGCATACATCTTTTTTAAATATTTATATTTTAGTTATACTGTTTTTCTAATTTCACTAAAGTAAATATATATATATATATATATCAATTTCACATTTAGTTATACTTAGTTATCATAAAATGTACTAATGTTTTTATTAAAGTGTCAAGTTATACTCGTCATTCTAGAATATAATTGTATGGTTAACAATGTAGAATTTAACTCTGATTTCTGATTATCGTTTTGCAGCGAGTGACCACTTAAAAAAATTTACGTATATTTCTTGGATGCCGATGAATAGCTATCTAATTCTTCAAAAGGCACGAGATCAGAGCCCTGAATAATCTCATTGTTTCATGAAGAATAATAAATCATTTTAGTGCTCACTTTGTCTTAATTTTTTATTATACCATTGAAGGGGAGCCAGTCTACAAGAGTAGATAGAAACGGAAATGCAACTGCCCCACATAAATATTTTGAGAATCGTTATATGATTCTATCCTAAATTGGGGCCTTACTTTTTCTTCCACTAGCAATTTGCATACGGACTTGAAACGAAGTCTTAGTTTATATGCAATGTATGTTATTATTCATTCTAACTCGCAAGACTTGACTTACCATAATCCGTACTCTTGTACTTAATTTTTTTCTAAAACAATTATAAATAATAATATTACATTTTAATCATTACATTATTTTTTGTAATTGTGAGTTAGTCTCTTCGTATTTTACTATATTACATGTTTTTTTACTAGATTACTCATTTTTGAAAATAAAGTAATCTTATCATTTTAAATACTATTAAACACATCATCTACACTATCACTTTAAATATTATTAAATATTTTTTACATTAAAAATCGTATCAAAGTTAAATAAGTAGTTAAGTAAAATATGGAGGGTGTATTTATCATATATAACCTTTTCTAAATGAATTTTTTTTTTTTTCTAAATGAAAATAAGTAGGAGTAATAATGTAATATTGTATAATTAATTATAGTGCATCTCAAAAATAAAATAAAATAAAAGGCGGGCACCTTCCCTCCAATTCTCGTGATCTTTCCCAAATTCAGAATTGTATTTTGTTTTCTTGCTCCATTTCTTGGAGAAATTCCTGTTTGAAACAACAAGAGAGACAAAGGGGGTGGAGAAATAATGCAAGGCGTTTTACAATCAAAAGGGCTTCTTTCAATGCCTACAAACCCCAGACCCCAGAATCAGAGCTTTTTCTCCTCCGTCGCCGTCGCAGGGTTTAAAGGTATCGATTCAATCCGATAAACCCTTCACTCAAATCAGGGCTACGCAATCAATTTTCATTATCTGGTGATGGATTTTTCCAAACTCCATGGATTTGTGATGAAGCCTCAATTGATTGGTCAAAAAGTATAGGTTTCAATTACTTTAATTCCCAATTTGATATATACGCCTCCCCTGCAACTCTAATTCGCGGATTCTTCTACTATGCCCACCGTCTTCTTGTCTCGCTCTTGCCCCGTCTGCTGTCTTGCTCCCTTGAAGCTGTTCGTTTTCAACTATTTTAAAGTTAAATTTGTTTTTGTTGAGTATTCGTTTGCAATAGATTCATATTTCTTGTTTTTTAATTTATTAGAGTCATTTTGTTGTTTCTTACGATTTTATTCACTGATTACGTTCTTGAGTTGATTTCGCGGTGCAGAGCTTGCGATTTACTTGACAAAATCCAGTTTCTGGTATGTAATTTCTTGGTGTTTGATGGATTCCTACTTCTTAGTTCTTGCTGAGAATTTTCTTAGTTTGATTGGGAGCAATTCAATTTATGTTGTTTTTGGGGATTGAGTTTCACTGATTAATATTTTGGGGATTAAGTTTCACTGATTAGTGTTCAGATTTACTGGCCCAGTATGCTTATTATCCCTTTTTCTTGACAGCCTGATAACATATAGTTCATATATACTAGTAATATATACGGAGTAGATTATAATGTATGTGGTTTTAATAGAAAGCCAAAGAGTGTTCCTCATGTAATGTATGTGGTTTTGATAGAAAGCTAAAGAGTGTTCCCCATATTTTCACAGGTAAGGGCATTCACATTTTCTCCAAATCCTGTATGTTGCTTCTCATTTTTTGTTCAAGATGTCTATTTACGAACCATCTAATCTTGAATTCGTAACCCATATTTTTAGAAAAATGCCTAAGCATTTTTTCAAAAAGTGTGGATGTGTACTAGTTTTACATTACTTGCATACTATATGATTTAGATTTCTTATGACCTGAGAGCTCTGCTAGGTAGGTTTTTTTGTTTTTACCTATTGCTACATTTACTTGCTCCCGACTGGTAAAAATTTGTAGTGAGTCTTTGATAGTTAAATCTTTTGTATATTTCATAACTTTCTTCTGCAGCCAGCTTTCAGTAGATTATTTTCAATGGGACAATAACTAAGTCATTTGTTAGTCTAATTAACTTTGATAATTTGTAATTAACAATGTTTAATATAAGACATTTATTAGTGCAGGATATGAGTTCTTAGCCTTATGTACTGCTTGTAGCAAGATAGATTGGAGCACAGCCTGGTTTTATTGGAAACTGGACAAAAACTTATGAGTCTGATTCATACTCTCCCTTTCGATTCTTTATTTGTTTTATTTTAGCTTTATGAAACATTCTTAATGAATTGTTACAGAGACATTCAAGACACATCATTACATCAATAATGGAGGATCTTATTCCCGCTGTAATATCCCAATTGAGAAACTTGAGAGAGAGTGGTAAGCCAGCTATTAATTCCCTCAATTAGAGTGTTGTGTAGTTTTTCTTCCAAATAAAGAAAATGGTCAAATATGTTTAGTTTTTAATCATTTTTTAGGAGGTTGTCTGATCTCAAGGGAACAACCAGTCCATGAATTTCCCTGAAACTTGAGATACATGAAGGTATTGTGAGTACAATACAGTTGTATAAAAATAATCCTCTTGATAATTTTATTAGGGGAAAGGTAATGTTCAAGTCATTGTGTTGTGATGCAGGATTTAAGAAAACACCACATTCTAAGAGAAATGTGATACTTTGAAAATTGAAATGGCGTTTTTCACTTCTATAAAGTTGTCGTTTGGAGGCAGTGCTACCATCCTAATACCAATTTGCTGCTGGTAATGCTCACTATCCTAAATCATTGTTGTAGGGCTTGTGAGTCATAAGTTCTTCAGGATTTCCTGTTTTTCACCTAGCCTCCCAATTGTGTTCAGTGGAATATTTTTTGTTTACCTTTAGTGGCATAATTATTATCCTCCCAATTGTGTTCAGTGGAATATTTTTTGTTTACCTTTAGTGGCATAATTATTATGAGTGCAGAGATTTTGTCGCGTGATGTACTATTTCATAAGATTTATTTACTTATCTCTGTTTATAATCTTATGGATAATTGACAAATCTCTTTATGTATGATTTTAGGGGGTTTGATTTGGTCCAATTTAAATCTCTTTATTTTTAAAATTGTCACTCATTTTTTAATTTCCTTTACACTTCACTAAATTGTTCAAAATATTCCTAATTTATTTTACCCTACACACCACTAAATCTCATTTTATTAAAAGTGTGTCGAACAACCTGTACAAATTATTAAGGGATGGTGGGAGTTAATATTAATGTTGGGCTAAAGTTTGTTTTATGAGAGGGTATCTATAATTTAATTATAATCGTACAATGAGAATTTTTATCACGAAAATATGAGAACCATTACAACTATTTAACATAGTTGAAAATTTCGTTGGACAATTAATTAAAAAAATCTAACAATCTCAGTTGGATAAGGGGAACTATTCCAACGGGTCAACATCAATTCCACAAGTCATTAGAAATTCTGTTGGAATTGGATGTAAAAATATTATTTTAATTTAGGAAAACCATTCCAACGGTCTTGTGCAAGTGGAATTTTCGTTGGAATAACTAAAATAAATTCCAACGGCATCATGTCGTTGGAAATTTTGTTGGATATTATATACAAAAATAACATTTGATTAGGGGAACTATTCCAACGAACTAATGTCAATGGAATTTTCGTTGGAATAATTAAAGAAAAATCCAACGATAACAAGCCTTTGGAAATTCTGTTGGAATTAGATGTAAAAATATTACTTAAATTTAGGGAAACCATTCCAACGTTCTAGCACAAGTGGAATTTTCGTTGGAATAATTAAAATAAATTCCAACGGCATCATGTCGTTGGAAATTTTATTGGAATTCGGTAAAAACATATCATTTGATTTAGTGTAACTATTCCATCTGTCTAGTGTCATTGGAATGTTCGTTGGAATAATCTATTTTTAAATTCCAATGAATTTTCCAATGGTAAATTTCAATGGTTACTGTAATGTGTTGGAATCTCTGTTGGATTTTTCCAACGGTTGTTTATGTCGTTGGAAAAACTGTTGGAATTTCGAAAATTCCAACAGTTTATTTCTCGGTTGGAATTTTTTCATTGGAATTTCACTGTTTTCTTGTAGTGATAATATATATACAAGTTCTCTCACTCACCAACATTAACGGTGATCAAACCCTAATTCTCACATGGTATCAGCCTCCTCTCGATCCCGATCTACCGTTCCCCACCGCCCTCACGACAAATCTTTTCCCCCTCCGGCAAGCTAGTCCCCCTTACCCTTCTCTCGATCGAGCCAGTCCCCCTCGATCTTTACGATGGCCGATTCTTCCATCCCCATGAATATTCTCATTCATATGGTCACGATTAAATTGACCTCTACAAATTACCTCCTATGGAAGAAACAAGTTCTCCCCATGCTCCTCTGTGCCCATCTACTCGGTTTTGTGGATGGCACCACCGTCGCTCCCCCTGCCACCACGAACAACGCCACCAATCCGGCGTACACCATTTGGCGGGCCAAAGATCAGACGGTCCTTGGTCTTCTTCTCTCCTCCCTCACCGAGGAGTCTCTCTCCGACGTTATTGACTGTGACACCTCGAACGATGCTTGGGTTGCCCTAGAGGCTGCCTTCAGTCACTCCTCGCAATCTCGCACGACCCAATTGCGTGAGGAGCTTCTCCTCCTCAAGCGAAATAACATGTCTGTTGCCGATTATGGTCGCAAGTTTAAGATTCTTTGTGACCAACTCTCCGCCATCGGCAAGCCTGTTGATGAATCAAATAAATCTCACTAGTTTCTTCGAGGTTTGGGCCCCTACTTTGGCGGTTTCTCTGACACCCGTATGGCCCTGCCTTCGGTTCCCTACTTCCGTGATCTCCTTCATTAGGCGATCGCCTTTGAAATTATGAACAAGCCTCCTGAACCTGTGCCCCCACCTGCCGCCTTTGTTGCTCATGATCGTCCTCGCCAATCCTCACAGTCTCGCGGTCAGTTTTCTTATCGCGATTCTTCTTCTTCTAGAGGTGGTCGCCATGGTGGCGGTCGTGGAGATCGCAGACCATATGTTCCTCGCTGTCAAATTTGTAGGGGAGAGCACTACGCTGACAAGTGTCCGGGTCGCTATGCTCGCCAACGCGATCCACCCTCGTCGACACTTAGTCACTCTTATGCTCGCCCTGCCGACCAGTCTGCTGCCCATCTTGCGCAAGCCTTTCACTCTGCTTGCTCGCTCACTCCGCCCCCCACTTCCGACTGGTACATCGACTCTGGGGCCTTTGCTCACATGACGTCCCATCCTACCGACCTCGACTCTTGCTCGCCGTACACTTGTAATGGTTCGGTTATAGTCGGTAATGGTTCTGCTTTACCTATATCGCCTATTGGTTCTCGATCTATTTCTCGTACCATGCAACTTCATGATGTGCTTGTTGTGCCCGACATCACGAAGTACCAATTATCCATCAGCAAATTAACGTCTGATTTGCATGTTGATGTGGTTTTCTCTGACAAATCGTTTACTGTTCAGAAGAGGAACACCAAGGAAGTGGTCGCTCGGGGCAGATGTGAGCGTGGTTTGTATGTGCTGGATTCCTCCCTTCCAGCTTTTGTTGCGGCTGTTCGTTCCACCGTGTTTGAAGGCCTCATTTAATTTATGGCACTTACGTTTGGGGCATGTCCCGTTTGAGACCTTGAAAACCTTACATAGACTAGGTGCTATTTCAGTTACGTCTTTATTACCGAATCCTGGTATTTGCTCCTCTTGTCAATTGGCCAAGAGCAAGCGTTTGTCTTTTACTGTTAATGAAAAGCGAGCTGTCTCAGTTCTTGATTTAGTGCATTGTGATTTATGAGGTCCTGCACCTGTTGTAACCACTGATGGTTATTGCTACTATGCTGTGTTTCTTGATGATTTTTCTCGTTTTTCCTGGATCTATCCTATGCGGGCTAAGAGTGAGTTTCCCACCATTCTGGAAACCTTTCACTATTTCGTTTGCAACCAGTTCTCTATGACCATGAAAACCTTTCAGAGTGATGGGGGAACCGAGTTCGTCAATCATAGGGTTTCTGGTTTCATGCGAGATCATGGGATTTTTCATCGGTTGTCATGTCCATACACTCCTGAGCAAAATGGAAGGGCCGAGCGCAACCATCGTCACATCACTGAAACAGGTCTGTCTATGATGTTTCATGCCAATCTTCCTGCTCGTTTTTGGTATGATGCCTTTGCGGCTACTGTTTACGTCATCAATCGTCTGCCCTCCACTATTCTTAATGGTACTTCTCTATTTGAGACTCTGTTCGCCTTGTCACCGAACTACGGAAATTTCAAGCCACTTGGTTGCCGTGTTTATCCCTTTCTCAGGGATTATGCTCCACACAAACTAGCTCCTCGCAGTCGCCCTTGTCTCTTCTTGGGATACAACAACATTCATAAGGGTTTTCGTTGTCTTGATCAGGAGTCGAACAAGGTGTTCGTTACTCGTCATGCGAAGTTCGACGAGCAGTGTTTCCCGTTCTCGGATTCTGCTCGCTCCTCACCTTTGCCTATGTTGGATGTTTTGGTTTTCTTGGAGCCTATCAGCCCCTCCTCGGCCGTAGACCCATCTTCTCCGAGCTCACCTACTCCTTGCTCGCTGTGCTCCTCTGAGCCTGTTCAGCCTGTTCCTCCAGTGGTCGCCCAACCACTACCTGATCCTCCAGTGGTCGCTCAACCTGCTCGACGCTTGCCTCCTCCACCTGCCCCCTCTCATTCTAGATCACTCGGGGCAAGGCGGGCATATTCAAGCTAAAGTATCCGGTAAACTCTTCTTCCTCAACTTTAATCTCTGCCCTGGCACTATCTTCCGAACCTCGAGGGTTCAAACCGGCTGCCAAGTCGCCTCTTTGGTTGGCTGCTATGCAGGAGGAAATTGATGCCCTTCGCAACAACCACACTTGGGATCTGGTTCCTCGTCCGCCTGGTGTAAACATTGTTGGTTCCAAATGGGTGTTTCGTACGAAGTATCATTCTGACGGCTCTGTTGAGCGACACAAGGCTCGACTGGTCGCCCAGGGCTTCACTCAGATTCCTGGCGACGACTTCTCTCACACCTTCGGCCCAGTGGTCAAGGCTGCCACTGTTCGCGTTGTGCTCGCCATTGCCGTTCAGTCTAACTGGCCCCTTCATCAGCTCGATGTCAAGAACGCCTTTCTCAATGGTGTTCTGGACAAGCCTGTCTTCATGGCCCAACCACCTGGCTACCTCGATGCTCACTTTCCGGATCATGTTTGTCGCCTCAAGAAGGCACTGTATGGCTTGAGGTAATCTCCCCTCGCCTGGTTTCAAAGGTTTAGTACCTTTTTATTCGGTCTTGGCTTCTCTGCGTGCAAATCCGACTCCTCGCTGTTCTACCTCCACAAGGGCAATTCAGTCATCTTCTTGCTCCTTTATGTGGATGACATCATTGTAACAGGCAATGATAAATCCCTTCTTGCTCGCTTCATAGCCCAGGCTCACAAGGAATTTGCGCTGAAGGATTTGGGTCGTCTGAACTACTTTTAGGGCCTTGAGATCTCCTATACTCCAGAAGGTCTATTTATTGGTCAGTCCAAGTATGCTCGCGACATCCTCGACCGAGCTTCCCTGAAAGACTCCCGACCAATTGCCACACCATTAGTCGCCGGTGAATCTTTGACGAGCACTGGTGCCCTGTTCTCAGATCCTACACTCTACCGCTCGCTTGTTGGGGCTCTTCAATATCTGACGATCACTCGATCAGACCTCTCCTTCGCGGTAAATCGTGTAAGTCATTTTCTTCAGGCCCCCTCTGTTGACCATTTTTCTGCGGTCAAGCGCATCATCAGATATGTCAAAGGGACGATCCACTATGGCCTCACCTTTGCTCGCCGACCTGATCGATCAATTGTGGGCTATTCTGATGCTGATTGGGCTCGGTGTCTTGAGACTCGTCGTTCCACTTACGGGTATTCTATCTTCTTGGGAGGCAATCTTGTCTCTTGGAGTTCCAAGAAGCAACCAACTGTGGCTCGCTCGAGCTGTGAATCTGAATATAAGGCCATGGCGAACACAGCTGCTGACATAATCTGGCTGTTGAATCTTCTGCGGGAACTTCGTCAGCTTCCACCTGCTCGCCCGATACTTCTAATTGATAATAGAAGTGCTCTCTTCCTCGGCCAAAATCCGGTCGCCCATAAGTGGGTGAAGCACATAGACATCGACTGTCATTTTGTCCGAGAAATGGTCACTTCTGGAAAACTACTCACCGACTTTGTGCCATCTCATCTCCAGCTCGCAGACATGTTCACAAAGAGTCTTCCTCGCCCGGCGTTCGAGTTCCTGCGTTCCAAGCTTTGCGTTTCTCCGCATCCCACGCAACGCTTGACGGGGGATATTAAGGGATGATTCCATGATTATCTCTACCTTCCTTGTATATAAGAATTTACATTTATTTGTATTTATTTCTTGTGCAACAATTATGTTTCTTGTGCAACAATTATGTAAATCTGTTCCTTTGTAATTCACAGTATATATACAAGTTCTCTCACTCACCAACATTAACGGTGATCAAACCCTAATTCTCACATTCTCACACCTATCCGTCCTTATTCTCATGCTTTCAAAGTCATTGAAAATCGATTATGTTTGATAACTACATATATATATATATTTATACTTTCTCGAAACTGCACCTTTATGGTTAAACCGCTAGTTCGGCGATTAAACCGACGTTTTTTTTGTTTTTCTTTTAATATTAAATTATTGTTGGCATGTATGATGTAGCATTGTAGCCTACTCATGTTTGTAAATCACTGTAATTGTGTAAACGTACAAAATAATTATTTTATATATGAGTATCAATAGTGTAATAAAAAAAATTCTTTTGAGATAATTTTTACAATTAACTTACTACTAAAATGACTTATTAAATTAATTTACCATTAATTATATCATTAACTTTACTTAATTTAAAAATTTACTAAACATATATATTCTAATATATATGGGGTTTTTTCCCATTCAACATACTATAGTTCCGTCCCCGACTGTGCATGAATATGTTCAACTACTAAGCCTTGTATCTTGCAGGTGGTCAACGTTTTGTGTGCATTTTTTTAACAGTACTAGTTATTTCATTAAAACTTATTAGTTATTTGTATTAGAAAGTATAGTACTCCCTCGATCCGTCCTTTCGCAAGATTTACACTTTCCTTTTTCATCTGTGCCAACACAAAGTTTACATTTTATTTTTGGGAAAATTCATTATCTTTCTCTGCTTTATTATTTTTTTTTTCATTCTATCCGTCTTTCTTGCCCTTCTTTAACTTTCTTCTTTCTACATTTTTCAACTTCAACTATCCACTACACATTTAATACCATATTCATTAATAATATCTGTGTCAAAAACAGGTGTAAAGTTATATAAGGGACGAATGGAGTATTAATTATTTACTATGGTGATAGAATCAATTTCATGGTTTTACATAAAACGAACTCATATTGAAAGTTATATTAATTTATCATTAACACATGTAAATATGGTTTATACAGGTAGCAGCCTTACGTGGTTGCAGTGCAAAGGTTGTAAAAAATCCGAAAGCCAAATATATGAATTATTCCCCCCCTCAGAACTCATCCTCATCTTATCGTAGTAGTCTCAAATCGTACAAGTGTAGATATAAAGATAGTTCCTTCTCTAAAGCCGTCCTCACCCGCGAGACATTTTCGTTTCTATCAAACAATGGCAGCAACAACTTATGCGTGTTCAATAATTTGGAATTTGGGCGTGGATTTAATAATTCTACGAATTATGGCAAAAAAAGGGTCAACATAATTGCTGGAATATTAGGACTAGGGTCACATAATTTTTGTGGATTTACAATCTCTAAATAATTCATCTAGTTCTTCTCTTCGAATCGTGACTTTTGACTTGGAGATTTTCGGGGCATGATCTTCGCTTTATCTTCTTAACCACGATTAAATTTGTGGATTTGTAACGTTTATCCAAGGACTTGACATCTTATTTTGGATCAAACGTTGATTTGGAGAGCTTTTGGATGAACACCTTCGAAGGTGATGAAGAATGTCTTTGAATCTTCAAAAGTCCAGGAAGAAACACTTTGAGAAGAACGTCAATCTAAGGGGATTAAAACCTTAATCTCAAATCAAACGTTGTTTCCGGATGATTTGTACGAAAAATGCCTTTGAAGCTCATTCGAATGCTCAAGAACACTCTAAATCTCTGCAGAGAATTCTAGAGGGGATGACCCTATTTATAGGGTGAAAGAGTGAAGAATTTCTAATAGGGAATAATGTAAATACAGGAATAATATCTAGATGGCCATTATGGAATGATTGGTTGGAGGTCTTTGGGAAGGACCGTGCTACTGGAGAAATGGTGGAGGAAGTACTAGTAGCGGCGAATGTTACGCATAACCAATACATGGGACAAAAGGCTCCACCGACACCGAAATTCAATGAACAACAGTCTGCCAATGAGAATGGCACTAACAACCCACTCCCCAGTCAGAACAACATCAATGAGGAGCAAACTGCGGATAGCACAACCTATAGACCAAAACCACTCCACTGCCTATGACTTTAGGTAAAAAAAGGAAAAAAATGAGGGTGGACAATGACTCACAAATGGTAAATATTTTGGGGAATTATTGTCTTACTACTGGTGAAAGGTTGGATAAAATTGCGAGTCGAATTGGGTATGATCATGATTTGGGAATCAAGCGCAACCAAGTCTTTGAGCTCCTTGCTTCTGTGCCGGATTTATTTGTCCTTGATAGGTTGGAGATATCAGAGTATATTGGGGCAAGAGTTGAATGTATCTAGATGTTTATGACGTTGACTGAAGATGCAAGGGCAATTTACGCAGGTTCAATTCTGACGCGAGCAAGGGCTAAGTAATGTCTCCATCGAAGTGGGGTTTTTTTTGTGTTCTTTTTGCATGAATATAAACATGGTCTTTTTCCACTACCATGTTAATGCTTATTTTTTGTGGGGATGTATATTTTGTGAATTATTGGTTAAAACTGAATATTAGGTCCAGGATGTTCATTATGATGAATTGGCTATTGTAGTTGTAGCAAAATGTTATTAAAATGTGGTTGATTTCGTATGTTTGCATCATTGCCTGATAGGAAACTTATGGAGTTGTATTTCCACTTATTGCAGACACACTTCAATTATATAATGCAACCCATTAATTGTATTAAAGTTATTCCTAGGCTGCTCTCACAATTTTGCAATCTGTTCTTTATTGTAGTTTTTTTTCCTTTCTACAATATTAATAAAATTGCTCACAATTTTGCAACCTGTTCTTTATTGCAATTTTTTTTTTCTTGTTGTTGCTGTTATTCTATGGCACCTCTTGTACCAAAGACTTTTGTGCTATTTTCTTGCCTTTCTACAATATTAATAAAATTGCTTTTAAATTATTATTAGATGTGAAGGAGCATTAACAAAGTAAGGGTGTGTGCAACATAATAAAGAAAATGCTCAACACGTCATTTTAAAAACAAACACAAAACATAATTATATAATTTACATATTTAGATTGTTACATTTTGCGTGCATAAGAAAATTGACAATGCTATTCAATATATACTAACTACTACATGCATCATATAGGGCTATAATTGCCATGCATAATATAAACTTATATAATAACACTACTACATGCATCATATAGGGCTATAATTGCCATGCACATTATAAACTTATATAATACGGAGTTCAACGGGAAAATAGGTATTCTAAACCACGAGTGCGGGGTGCATATCATTCTTTTTCTTCTTGTTCGAGGTACCATTTCACAGGGCTACAAGATGAAACATAGCTTGTTGTATTTTTTCCGGGTGCGGTGGTGGTTGATTGCAGTTTTTCAATGGGTGGGTTTGGGCTTAGTGGAGGCAAGGCATGCTTCTTACCACGACATTTGTCCACAGTAGGGGGTGCACTCGCCGTCTTAGATTCAGCATTGAACATAGTGAGCATATTGACTGGTTCAACTTCATTAAACAACTTCCGTTGTGTATTGCGACCCACCACACAAGGAGAAGTCACTTCATGTTCATCATCAGAGTCGGCGATGATCAAGGGATCATGTAGAGAGTTCATGCCCTTCCACATAGGCATATCAGAACTGATGTTGATTGTGTCGGTTGAACGATCATGTTCACTTGAAAACAATGATTTTAGTTTATCAAACAACTTATCTCCCTTATGGTAGAAAGCCTTGGAAAATTCATCCACCTTCAAGTGAAATTGGTGTTAATATAGAAAAGGCAGTAAGGTATAAATTGTATTATAAGACATTTAAATATGCAGAATTTGTTAATACACAATAAGTTATTAAACAAAAATATGCTAATGTTTAAATATGCAAAAGGTTTTACACTTTCCATGCATACTAATGTAAAAAAAAAAAAAGATTACCAAACAACAATACATGAAGAGCTCACATGAATGATCTAACTATACAGCCATAATTACTCAACATCAGTAGCTTACAGCCAACAACAGTAATAAGAAATAAAATAAATCATCTAAAACCACTAACTAGATGTTTACCTAAAAAATTCTTTCCCAATCCGGCACATGGACATGATTGATTTTGCTATCATACCACGTACCTTTGACTTCGAGTATTTGTTTGAACGTCATGTAGCGTTACTATAACAAGTTACGTTGTGCTACCACTTCATCCCATAAGTAGTTTCTCTGTAGCATGGCATTCACCATGTCTTGTGCTTCGGCGATTGCTAGGAAGTTTGTTGTGAGCACATCCCACAAACCACTTTTTTTGTTATCGAGTAGAACATTGACGAAGATGCTAACAACTTATCTAGTCCAACTCCCCTGGTACTCTTGTGGTATGATGTGTTGTACTCGACCTGAACTGCTCATTCTACTTCAGTATTGCAAACCTTTTTTTTTTTTTTTTGTGAATAAATTGTTGTGAATAGCATGTATTTATAGACCAAAGAAGTAAGTTGTGAATATATGGATTGTATTATATGATGTATCTGAGAGTGGTTGCTACTTTAATGCTACCTGTGCACATCCAATCTATTTATTCACTTTGCGTGTTACAGGCTTACTGCAACTGCCTAATAGATAGTAGTATTAGAAGCAAAACCATTTTGAAGAAGTAGCTAGGTACATAAACTTTTAATAAATGCTCCATTTAGTCAACTTATTTGTAATACTAATTTAAGTAGGTAAAAAACTTTTAATAAATGCTTTCATTTAGTAAAACTTAAGTAAGCTAATTTCTACTAATTACCTGTATATCAAGGTGTATTGAATCGAACTGTTTGTTTGGTGGAAGTAAATCAAATAGAACATGAAAGAATTAAACAACGAGGAAAAAACCCTAAAATGTTTGGATGCAGAGCGAGATATTTTAGGGAGGAATGAATGAACAAGATTAAGATATTTAGGAGAAAAAATACCTGAAATCACTACTCCAATCATAACATAAAAAAGACGAGGTTATACGAAAATATGTGGACTGCTCCAGCCATATATCGCAATATTATACACAAGTAAATATGTGAACATTTACCCCCTAATTTCATTCTAAAAAACACCACGGAGAAGTTAAATAAGGCATTTTTGACAAACCATACAAGTGAACATTTAATCCGTTGTTTCATTCTAAAAAATACCTAGAAGAGTCTAATAAGACATTTTGACAAACCATACAGGTGAACATTTAATTTGAAACAATTATTTTACCTGGTAGTTAAATTAGGGCCGCCTTAGAGGAATATGAGTATGATTTAAATCGATGATTAATCATCGCCAAAGCCAGAACTTTTTCAATAATTAGTTTTTGCAGAGTGAAATAATGTAATTCTTGCATTAGATTGGCATTCGATTCAGCGTTGAAAAAGATAGGGTTCATCAAGAGTTACATTATTTTGATGCATACCTCGTAAAAATCCATAAACGCTATACATATTCACCAACACTACCTTGTACCGATCGATCTTTGTGGTAATTTACATCGGTAATCCCGCATCAACACCCCCAATAATTCACAAGAGACAGTTTTACGCGTGTGAAATCTCATCAGATTTATATTTTTTACGGGAAATCTCATCAGATTTTGATTCAGGTCAAATATTGGGGGATAAATTGGATAATGGACGAGGACAAAAAACGTAATTTGATTTAATGAACGAAGACAATCTCGTCATTTTTCATCCTGAATAGTGGCTCCGATTTTCTTATTTAGAACACAATCTTGGGTTTCAAAAAATGTACCAAACATCAGTCTAAATATTTTACTTGGGCTAGACATAGCCAATTAACTAAACTGGGCTAATTTTGCGATAGGAAGACGGTGCTAGCAAACAAGCCCTAAAGGAAGTGTTTCTCCTAATTTTGAGAAACACATCCTAAAGTAATGTTATGCCCCTTCCAACACAAGGTATACATACACGTATTTCCTTGACTCCTTCAAAGGTTACCCATGAAAACAACTTGAAATCTAAATGCTATTCAATTGAGCGTTGAATATTTCAATCTCTACGGTGATGTTTGGTTAGAGATTGTGATAGATTGAATTGAGATTGATATTGAAAAAAGTGAACTGCATGGGGTAATCTATGAATAGTTAAAGGACGGGAGAACATATGTTACAGTGAGGAATCTAGAAAAATTTGCTTCAAGAAAGAAAAAGTGACGACGTTTTATTTTTTTTGAGAGGTTTACAAGATCAAAGTACAATGTCAATACAAGTTTTTCAGCACAAAACTAATGATCTTCATCAACCCAATGTCATGGTCGCTGCCCCATCCAATCGTGATATAGAGGAAAACGAGTGACCCTCTGCTCCACATGAAAATCCAGGTCTCCATTCTCAATACGAGTCAATCTCACACTAAGGTCTTCTCATATCAATAATAAGGAAACAAAAAAAAAAGGAACAAAGCTCCACCAAATACCATGATTCTAACAAACCAGCAAAACCACTCAAAAAATTCCCCAAAAGGGGAAAAGGCTCCACACCAAGAAAAACATATTGCAAGAATACAACCAACTTAAAGAGCAACACCAGAAAGAAAGTAACCAAAATAACTAAAACTATTTAGAAAACAGTAAATGGGATCAAGGATAAATTCCCGAACGGTCACCGTGGCTCCGTTAAGGAAAATTTATCCATTGATCCCAACAACACCTGAGAAAGATCTACATAACACGAAAAACGTCAAAGAAAGAAACACTGAAAAGCAAGGCGGACGGTAGCGACGGCGAACAGTGACGAAAGACAGCAACGGTTCAGATCTAAACAATAACTCACAGATCTACAAGAAAACGAACAAATCTACATGGGAGAAGGATAGATCTACAAAAAAAAAGAGGGATGGAGGAGATAATCTGTATTGTTAGCGAATCACACCTGAAGTGTGTCAAAATCGCACCTCTAGTATGTGAAAATCGCACACACAGAACCTTGGCGAATCTTAGTTGAAAAATATGATGATGTTAATCCATATATTCTAGTGTAACTGAACACTGAAGATTCATTTTGTCCAATCATAACATCCTCTCTTTTTGTGAATTTTACCTTGTGCAATGAAAAATTGTATGAACATATTTTCGATGGGAAATAGATGATGGTATGATTATTGTAGAAATTAGGTTGCTATGATCAAATGTACTAATTTTTGTGAACCAATATAGAGTAATCAAACAAGATACATGTTGAATTGTTATTGTATTCGTGGTCCTTCGATTGTGTCCGGTAAGCAAATTATCAGGAGCATAGTATTCCTTACATGTACATATACATGCGGGGAAATTATTTTTTAACCAGCTAAAGAAATTTAGTACTTTTATATTTTAACATAATCTTTCTTGTTAAGTATATATTTATTAGACTTATTTATAACTATAGTTTTTATTCGAGCTCTATTACATTGACGAGCAAAAAAACGAGCTCAACTCATTAACGAGCCTAATGATTTTAAAAAAATAGATATCGAGTCAAATGAATCGAGTTCGAGCTGACTCATTAGTAAATTGAGTATCTAACGAGCCAAGTTCGAGTCGACTCATTAGTAAATTGAGTATCTAACAAGTCGTTTAACAGTTATTCACAACTAAAAGGATAATTGATAAAAAAAATGTAGAAACCACAAAGAATGAATGAAACTCCTATTATCTTTTTTTAACAACACAATCACAGAGAGTCCTCCATTATCACCACCAGTAAGCTACTAACATGAGAAAATGGTAACTTCTGAAAAACAGGGGAATTACAAAATCTAAATAATAGCAAAACACTTCAAAATCACCATAAATAACATGTTCCCTTTATCCCGAAATTGTTTGCATCACTTTATGGACTCACAAACTAAGAAAATGTGTAATGATTGGATTGAGGGTAAACGTAATCACATTTTGTGTAAATATGTGAATATTATGAGGGTGGGGTTTATAAAAAGGTTTGGAAAGTGGGACGAACGAATAAAGAAACAACGCAAACAATTGTGGGATAGAGGGAGGGAGTAATAATTAATGGTGACTTGAAACATACTACATCCACCATATTGCAAAAAAAAAAAAAAAAAGTCACGAACAAATTAAAGCATATTTCATCCAAACTACATTTTATTCTACATTTTTACTCTCGATCACCATACCGGCACACTCACATTTTTCCTTCTACAGAGATAGAATTACCCACTTAGCTCACGAAGAAATTGCATCTACCCACACTTTGCTGAAATTTGAAAAATTGTCGAAATTGAAGAAATAATATTGAAAATGAGTTTTTAAATTGAAGAAATAATACTGAAATCGAAACTAACCTTCCAGATTTTGCAACCGTAGAACCTTCCAAGAAGTTCTTATACGACAATAGTTGAGGAGTAAACATATGTTTTGAAAATTGGACAAATATCACCCTTATTCTCACCGTTAGAGGCCTTTTCACTATTGAAATCATCCTGACCTGGATCACTGATGAGGATCAAACTGCCGAATAAATAGAAAGGTTGTGTCACTTTTAGTCCTTTTTGGGACTTATTTGTTTAGTTAGTTACAAGCGGTTAGTGTGAGTTGTTAATGCCAAACTGTTTGTTCTCTTTGTAAAGCGAGGTTATAAATACCTCCTGTGTAAGTTGGATTTAGGGTTGTTGATTAAAGAATTAATTCAGTGGGTTTGATTGTGGATTATAACAGTTTTGTGGGTTTTCTATCAATTGATCATACAGATTTGTGTGTTCTTGTATGTCTTCGTCACATTGTGAAGGCTACGCTGCGTTAGTTGGTATCTAGAGTCGGGAATTTCTTGTACGATGCCTCCTAAGAAACAGGATACCGTTCACGTGGGGCTTGACGTCACACAAATTTCATTAAGGCCATGAAGGACTTCTTGCCACATCTTGGCTCGTCGACGAGCCACCAACAGGCCGAACCATCTTCTACGGACGAAACAGAGACATTAGATAACCCATTTACCCCCCTTGATCGAGTGTTGCGCAATCGCGTGGGAAAAGTTGATCTGGCCACGCGTAAGGATGAGGATCACCGATGGGAGCCGAGATTCAAGATGGAAGTTCCGGAATTCCACGATAATTCGGAAACGACGGATCTTCTTGATTGGTTAATTACGGTGGACGAAATCTTGGAGTTCAAGAATGTGCCGGAGGACAGGCGTGTCGCTCTCGTGGCCACCCGCCTACGAGGTCGTGCCGCCCACTAGTGGAAACACTTGAAGACATCGCGTGCCCGTTTAGATAAAGCACCGATCAGTTCTTGGCCGAAGTTCAAGACAAAGCTTAAGAAGGCATTTCTACCGTTCAACCATTCGCAGATTCTCTTTCAAAGGCTGCAAAATTTGCGAAAGGGAGGTCGTTCGATAGTGAAGTATTTGGTGGAGTTCTATCAACTTATGACATGCAACGATCTATCGGAATCCATGGATCAGTTAGTTGCACGTTATATTGGGGGTTTACGCCTGAATATTCAAGATATATTGAACCGATGCTCCCCAGCCTCGGTCTCGGAGGCCCATCAACGCGCAATTCTGGTGGAAAAATAGCAGGCGCGTCGCACTCCAGGATTCTCGACACCACGATCGGACATGGTGCAGTCATCGGCACCTCAGCGCCAACAACCCCCCTCGGTGAGGTCGTCCAAACCAACCGCACCCCCTTCGCCAGCGATCGTCGCACGCCAATCGGGTGCGTGTTTTTCTTGCGGCACCCCGGGGCACAGGTCCGCAAATTGCCCCAAGCGCTCCCTATTTACCGATGAGCCGTTGTACGATGGTCCCCCACGGTTCGACAAAGAGGCCGACGCCCTGGATGACGAGGTCCAATTATATGGGGATGAGGGGCCTGCCTTGTTAGCTCGCCGCACATGTTTGGCCTCCAAGAATGAGGAGTCGTCTATCCGGCGGACCTCACTCTTCCATTCTTCGTGCACCATCGCGGGAAAAGTATGTAGATTCATCGTGGACTCGAGTTCTTGTGAGAAAGTCGTCGCGGAATCAGTTGTTCACAAGCTTTCCCTTCCGTGCGAGCCCAACCCTGCCCCATACACGCTGTCTTGGTTGTAACAAGGTACTTCTATTATCGTTAAATCACGTGTACTTGTTTCATTTTCGATTGGAACAACATATCGCGACTCGATTTGGTGCGATGTGGCCCCAATGGATGCTTGCCACATCCTTCTTGGCCGACCTTGGTAGTACGATCGCTCAGTTGTACATGACGGCCGGAAGAATACGTATACCTTCTCGTTTGATGGAATGCGAATTGTCCTCCTACCCACGCCAGGCAACCCACAGCGCCCTATTTCGGATAACCAGGTGTTGCTACTTTCTTACAAGAGTTTTATTAATGAATTACGTAATGCACCTGTTGTTTTTATCCTACTGGCACACGATATTCCTCCTGCTTCTGTGATCCCTGCTCTCGTCGCCCCTTTGTTACAGGCGTTCGCGGACGTTTTCTCGGAGGAACTCCCCACAGGCTTACCCACGATGCGTGATATTTAGCATTACATAGATCTTATTCCGGGCGTGGCTTTACCCAATAGACCGCACTACCACATGAGTCCTGCCGAGCACGACGAACTGAAGCGTCAAGTGACCGAGCTGATGTCCAAAGGATTCCTTCACGCGAGCCTTAGCCCATGCGTTGTGCCGACACTTTTAATTCCAAAAAAGGACAAATCTTGGCGCATGTGCGTCGACAGCCGAGCAATTAACAAGATTACGGTGCGCTACAGATTTCCGTTCCCACGGCTTGACGATTTATTGGATCAACTTTCGGGTGCATCGGTTTTTAGCAAATTAGACCTCAAGGCGGGATATCATTAGATCCGTATTCGCCCGGGCGACGAATGGAAGACGGCTTTCATGATCCGGGAAGGCTTATTCGAGTGGCTCGTCATGCCTTTTGGTCTTTCGAACGCACCTAGCACTTTTATGAGAATCATAACGCATACTCTTCGCCCTTTAATTGGCACTTGCGTCGTTGTCTACTTCGATGATATTTTAGTATACAACAAATCCGTCGACGACCATTTGGGCCACTTAGAAACAGTGTTAACAATTCTCCGTAGAAAGAAATTTTATGCGGCCGCACCTAAGTGTGCATTCTTGCAAACATCAGTTCTATTCCTTGGTTATATGATTTCAGCGGAAGGTATTGGCATGGATGCGTAAAAAATTGAGGCAATTAACAACTGGCTGACTCCCCGAACGCCGATCGAAGCACGCAACTTTCACGGACTAGCCTCGTTCTATCGCCGATTTATTCCCCATTTTAGCACCATCATGGCACCTATCACGAATTGTATGAACCACACATCTTTCGTTTGGTCTATTGAGGCAGAAACGACGTTCGAAGTTATTAAGAGAAAACTCACAACAACACCATTGTTGGTTCTACCTAACTTCACACTGCCTTTTGAGTTGCATTGCGAAGCGTCAAAATTAGGCATTGACGCGGTATTGAGTCAGTCCGGACGCCCGATAGCATACTTCAGCGAAAAATTGGCAGGCCCCCGTTCGAGGTATAACACTTATGACATCGAATTCTACGCGGTAGTTCGGGTCGTTCGACATTGGAGGCACTACCTGTTTCAAAGAGAGTTCATCTTGTTCACAGACCACGAAGCACTTACAAAGCCAAGACGCAGTGTCGTCTCGACATGTCGGGTGGTCCACGTTCCTCCAACAATTTACGTTTGTTATTAAACATCAGTCAGGCACATTGAATCGTGTCGCCGACGCTCTCAGCCGCCGTTCAGCTCTATTAACCACAATGCGGACCAAGGCGGTTGGCTTCGACTCACTTCGGGACGGGTACGCGGCGGACCCATTCTTTGGCCCTTTAGTTGACAGAGCTAAAGAGGGCTGGGTAGACAGGTATTCCATTACATATGGTTTCTTATTTCATGACAACAAGTTGTGTATTCCAGATGGGAGTTTGCACCTGCATCTTTTACAAGAATTAAATAATGCTGGACATGTCGGGAGAGACAGAACAATTGAGTTAGTCACACGATCTTATTTTTTGCCATCTATAAGGAGAGATGCGACACGCCTTGTTAAGAGGTGTCGCACATGCCACGTTGCAAAGGGCGTTGCTTCAAACTCCGGCCTTTACACTCCCCTTCCGATCCCATCTCAATCTTGGGTCGACATCAGCATGGACTTTATCCTCGGCCTTCCGTGGACTCAAAGGGGTAACGATTCAATTTTTGTTATAGTTGATAGATTTTCTAAAATGGTCCATTTTGTACCTTGTAGGAAAACGGCCGACGCCATCAAAGTGGCAGCGTTGTTCTTTCGAGAGGTGTATCGCTTACATGGGTTACCGCAATCCATTGTGTCGGATCGTGATACATGGTTTTTAAGCCATTTTTGGAGAAGTCTTTGGCGTATGGTCAACACTTCGTTGAACTTTAGTAGCGCCTATCATCCGTAGACCGATGGACAGACGGAGGTGGTGAACAGGTCGCTTGGGAATCTTCTTTGCTGTTTGGTGGGTGACAACTTGAGATTGTGGGACATGAAACTAGCGCACACCGAGTTTGCACACAATTCCGCAAAGAATAGAAGTACGGGTTTTGCACCATTCCAGATTGTGTACACATTAGTGCCGCAAGGGCCGCTGGACCTCTTGGTTTTACCATCTAGACTGCGGCCCCATGGCGCCGCCCGTGAGTTCGTGGAGTCTTTACAACAGGTACATGCCAGCAAGCGCGTGAATTTGGAAGCAGCTGCAGCAAACTACAAGCACGTGGTCGATTTGCACCGACGCCATGTCCTCTTCGAAGTGGGCGATTTAGTGTGGGCGGTCTTAACTAAGGATCGTATTTCGTCCCACGAATATAACAAAATCACTACTCGAAAGATAGGTCCCTTGGAGATCATTGAACGAATTAATCCAAATGCCTATCGACTCCGTCTTCCGTCCACATTACGCTGTTCCGACGTGTTTTATGTCAAGCATTTGTGCCCTTACTATGACGACGTGCGTTCTGAGGATCAAACTACTTTAGATTCGAGGGCGAATCTTCCCTCACCCGGGGAGAATGATGAGGATCAAACTGCCGAATAAGTAGAAAGGTTGTGTCACTTTTAGTCCTTTTTTGGGACTTGTTTGTTTAGTTAGTTACAAGCGGTTAGTGTGAGTTGTTAATGCCAAACCGCTTGTTCTCTTTCTAAGGCGAGGTTATAAATACCTCCTGTGTAAGTTGGATTTAGGGTTGTTGATTAAAGAATTAATTCAGTGGGTTTAATTGTGGGTTATAACAGTTTTGTGGGTTTTAAAATTTCTATCAATTGATCATACAGATTTGTGTGTTCTTGTATGTGTTCGTCACATTGTGAAGGCTACGCTGCGTCAATCACCCGCCCCATTTTAATGCTATCCACATATTTAAAAACAAATTAAAAATAAAGTGCCTCGCGTACAATATAAAAAACTGAAAATGAAATTAAAATTAATGCCATGTGGCAGTTTCCTGCTATGAAATCTTCAGTAGCATATAACCTGATAAAATTTAAAATTTTACGAAATTTAATGGACCAAATTTTAAATGTAGTAATCGTGTGAAGTAAAATCAAAATTGAAATAACTTAATGGACTAGAAAATAACATGCATGGCTTTCAAAAAAAAAAAAAAAAAATAACATGTACCTGTTCTGTGTATATATTCATTAGAACTTAATGAGGGTCTTTTGAAATCGCCACTTGGTTAACAACTTAACATTAATATTTTTAAAGTCGAACGTACTAACTAATTTTCTTATAAAATTTTGAAAAATATTATATTTTCTAATCTTAAAATTACGTATATTGAAATTTTCAAACCATAAATTACTAATTTAATATTTTTTTAACTTCCTCACCACCAGACTATAGAATTTATATAGTTCAAGTGGTTAATATTTAAAATCAATATATATATGTTGACAGGTTCTTTTATAATTATCAATTGATCATGAAGATTAATCTGCTGGGGGGAATAGTAAGGTGATTAAAATTATAATTTGACAAACATAAGTCCACTTTTATCTAATTAATATATAGTGGTACATTTAATTTGACAAACATAAGTCCACACGTCTTAGGGGAAAATTTGTGTAGGAGTTGCTCGTATGCCCTCTTTTTATCACCTCCAATATTACGGTTCTGAATTTTTTTTTCCCAATATATGGTTGATTTCAACGTTCTAATTCTTTTAATTTTATGTCATTATAAATACAATTAAATTGATATATATTATCATGACTTGAGGCGTTTTAGAATCCAATATATTGGATGATTGAGACTCTTAACCAACTGTAATTAACCAAGGCATATGAAAAATTGGTGTCACACACGAATCGTGATGGAACCAGGATTTAAATGTTGTGGGGCCCGATTAATATTAAAATAAGAATTTAAGAATATTAAAATTATTATGTTTTTTTCATTATAATATTCTTCAAACATTTTAATTCATTAATATTATATTTTATACAATTTAGAGATGCATTTTAGGTTTAAATGTGTAAATCTTAAAAGTTCAAATTAAAACCCTGAAAAGTATTAAATATTCAAATCTTATCATAAACTTAAAATGATAATTTAAATAAATAATATATTATATTCCCTCTATCCCGATAAAAGATATCTCCAACTATAGTGAAGTGCAATCATATGCAAATAATTATATACACTTGAATTAATGATCCAATAATATTTAATTAGTTTTCTGGTATTAGAAAATCCCTACTACGAAATATTGGTTAATATTAATTTTAGTAGACTAGTGTAATCATATGACCCAGCTCAAATTTCGGCCATATTTTAAAATTATAATGTTTATTTAATTATATCATATTTTAAAATACATTCACACGCTATATAAACTTAGCTAAGATTTGAATAAGGAGATTTGATTTGAGTAGACATTTCAAATGACATAATTTTAGTAATGATTTAAATAATTTTTAAACCTAGGAATATGATTGGTATGATGAAATGAAAATATGTCTGAATGAAATATAATAAACTCAGGAATGAAATGAAGGTAGAAAATGAATGAAATAGGAATGTCAATTCTTATGATTGGTACGAAGAAAGAAGTATTGTTCTAAAATTACTTAAATTATTATCATTGTTAATTGGGTCATTCTATGAAAAGGCAGGTTTCACCCTGTCTTATAAAAGACAATACTTGAAATACCATTAGATCATTAATCTAACAGATGAAATTTATTTTATATGATTGCACTTCGCATTAGTGTGTTTGCTCTATGCAATATGCAATCGCACTGCATCGCCCTACTATTAAATTAAATTAATATATATAAAATGACGAAAATATCCTTTTTAATTTAAAATAAATAAAAAATATTTAATTATAAAATAACATTTTCACCCCTAATTTTAATTTTTTATTTATATTTTACCTGCACCTACTAATTTAATGAGTTCACCCCCAAATTATATTTTTACTATAGTTATCTGCACTCGCTCATTTTATGAGTTCACCCCAAATCATTTTTTTACTACACTTGTCTGCACCCGCTCATTTTATGAGTTCACCCCCAAATCATATTTTTACAACGGTTATCTACACAACTCATTTTATGAGTTACCCCCCAAATTATTTTTTTACCACAATTATCTGCACCCGCTCATTTTTTGAGTTCACCCCCAAAGGTTTTTTTAAAAATAATTACATTAAAAATATTATATTATCTTTTTATTAATTTACACAAAATATAATAATAAAATCAACCCTAATTTATACATTTACAATCTTGCAGTCGAGTCATTGCCGAGTTACCGTCGATTCACCACTAAATCACCCATATTTTTAGAAAAAAATGGTAAAAACATAATTAAAAAAAACTATCGAAATTAGGCACAGATCTCGATTTTTTTTTCTCATTTTTTAGTTTTTAGCTTATGGTTCTCTTATTTTATTATAGTCAGTAATAAAATAAGTAATACCATAAACAGTAATCAGTAATATCATTAACAATAATTAGTAATATCTTTACAATAACAAATAATTACACACATCTAATTACAGTAAAATTTTATACAATAACAAATAATTCCACAAATCTAATTATATTCAATAATACAAAAAACAATTATCAGCAATACCATGAACAATAATTAGTAATACCATGAATATTGATCAGTAATATCTTACACAATAACAAATAATTCCACAAATCTAATTATATTCAGTAATACAAAACATAATTATCAGTAATACCATAAACAATAATATGTAATACCATAAACAATAATAATAATCAGTAATGCCTTAAGGAATAATAAATAATTCCACATAATCAGTAATACCACAAACAATAATCAATAATACCACAATAAATAATCAATAATAACGTCATCAATAATCGTTAATATTAATTCAATAGTGTATTAATAGTAATACCACAATCAATAACTAGTAATACCAATACCACTAACAATAATACCATAAAAAAGTGGAGGGAGTACATATCGAGGTGTACTGAAGAAAATAGGGGGTGCACATTACCAAGCCCAATTGAACGGAACCTTAGCCCAATGGGAAGGCACCATAGGTCAGCAGTCGCGCCTGAGATTTCATCGGCAAGGTCACCGGCTTCGAGTGCCGGACGATCAGAGATCCATCAGCAACATACTCAAAGTCCTCCGTCAGGCCGCCGTCAGCCGGAGGAAGAGGCTGTGCAGGAGAAGGGTGAAGAAGACGAAGCAATGTAGCTTCGATTTGGACAGAGATGAATGACGAGAGCGAGGCAGCATCGATCCGAGTGTTGTAGGCGAGCGCCATTGATGCCGGAGAAGATCCTGGATCGCGAACACAAGTGAGATTGATGGAAGCAGTCGCGTCGGTGGTCGAAATGAGTAGAGGTTTTCGGCCGAGATGGAAGATGATGTCAATTGTCATGGAAGTGAAGAATCGTCATTGCGATTCGAGGAGGGGTCTCGCGCTTCAATGGCCGGGGCGGAAGCGCCGCCGTCGCCGTCGAGGGGGTGGTCGGGCATGGTGGTGGCAAGGTCACCCGCCGAACGACATGAATTTCCGGTAGGTCCTTTACTCATCAAATTAAAATTGAAATTTAGGTGCACCGCCGATCGACTATAATAAAATTATACCTATAATATTATTTTGTATTAAAATTTAAAAAATACACATAAAAATGTAAAAGAAAGACATCAAAATAAAATAAAAAAAGTAAAAGGAAAAAAAATGAATAAAATATTGTAAATATATAAATTAGAGTTTATTTTATTATATTTTGTGTAAATTAATAAAATGATAATATAGTTTTTTTAAATGTGATTATTTTTTAAAAAATATTTTGGGGTGAACTCATAAAATGAGCGGGTGCAGATAATCGTGGTAAAACAATAATTTGGGGGTGAACTCATAAAATAAGCGGTAGTTTACCGTGGTAAAAAATGATTTGGGGGTGAACTCATAAAATGAACGAGTGCAGATAACCATAATAAAAAAAGATTTGGGGTGAACTCATTAAGTGAGCGAGTGCATATAATAATAGTAAAAAATAATTTGGGAAAAAGGCATTTTAGTAATTTTATATATTTTTAAGGCCATTTTATAAGATCATGGGTTAAAAAAAAGAGAGGACATTTTAGTAATTTTATATATTTTTTAATAAAAAATAAAAAATAAATTTAATTGCGAAAGACATTCGCTCATTGCGAAATTAAATGATGTGGCAACTTATTATTGGACGCCTTACATAAGACAGTGTGAACCCCCTGTCTCACCGTAGAAAAACCCTTGTTAATTTTTGTTGTTGATAGTATTTGTTATTATTATATTTATTGCTGAAATTATTAAATATTACAATATTATATATTAATATATATTATTATTAGTATATACAAATTATTATTATTATTGAGTGTTTAATTATTTTTTATCGTTAATAAATATTTTCCTAATTATTATTTTTTACTATATGTATAATTATTTTTTATTATATATTATTCACACACACATATATATATATATTATTAATTTTTAAAACTTATTAAATTTATATTTTATTTCACAAAATTATTATTTATGATGTATTATTATTTATTTAATAATCATAATATTAATTCTTAATTTTTAAAATTATTATTGTTAAAAAATAATAATGATATTTTGTATAATAATAATAAAAGTTCATTGAATACATAAACTATGTGATATGGAATTAGGAATGATCATTCCTTTAATTTTGTGAATCATCATTTCATTTGAAATGATCATTTCGAATATAATAACATACCAATCATAGTATTTGAAATGGCGTAAGGCATAATATTCAATTCTTAATTGATTCCTGTATATCAATCATGCTGTAAATATTTAAAATCTATGTATTTAGATTTTAATACAAACATGTGAAGTGAATTTTGATTGTGAATTTAAAATTTATTTTTCCACAGCATAATCATGCAAAATCAATTTGGTTTGTGACAAATAGTTAGTTCATTTATTTATTTATGTATGATTGAAATATTAGAATGGCATATACGGATTATCTTTATCTAACCAAATTGGACTTTGCGCATACTCGAAAAATGTATTTGGTTTGATTTGTTCTGTCAAAATAATATATATATATTTTTTTAACTTTCTCACTGGATAAGATATTGCAGACTATAGAATTTAGTTCTAGTGATTAATAATTAATTCGGAGGTTGATCAGTTCTTTTTATAGTTAGTTATCAACTCATGAATATTATAAAATTATAGCCATATAATAATTCGACAAACATAAGTCCACTCACACATATATATTATAATTTTCAAGTGTTCAAAAATAATCTGCTGGGGTAATCTTTACTAAGTGAGGTGATTAAAATTAATTATAGCTAGCCATGCATATATTAATTCGACAAACATAAGTCTACTTTTATCAAGTCAGGTTTGATTGTAAAGATGATTAAATTGAGATTAAAATGATATCTAAACTTTATACATTTTAAAGTATAATATATTCTTAATCTAAGTTATTAAATAATTTATAAAAATTGAGATGAAAATTAATCTAAATTTAATCTAAATATTAAACATGGTATGGTAGGTAGTTTAATTTTCTAAGTGTCAAAAAATAAACATTACCTACTAATTTTTAATGAGCTAGTATTACAGGTACCCTAATAAATTGTACAAATATTGATATTTAAAGTCAAAAGGCGGTACTAATTTTCTTGGTTAACATTAATATTTTTAAAGTCAAGAGGCGGTACCAATTTTTTTATATATGAGATTAAAATGGTAAAAAAAGTCAATTGGTTGGTCAATTGTCATTGTATTTTTTGATAGATTGATTGAATTGTCAATGTCAATTAATTGATTCACATTAAATTGTAAATAGTGTATTTTTTATTATAATTTATCTTAGGTAGAAATTTTATTTTAGGTTTTAGACACCATATGAGACTAATTAATCGAATATCTACCCTATGGACTTATAATTGGGCTGGATTCATAATTGGGGAGGGAGTAGGAAATTAAATTGAATTTAATGATTAAACAATGTATCCATTGGCCATTTTGTCAAATATATAAACCCCATCATATGGTCTCAAACCATATACGCCTTATTCGATCCCAAATCAAAGAAACAATGAAAGTGAAAATTTGGAGCTCAAAGCTTGTTAAGCCTCTTTATGAAGGCAACCTTCCTCCTACAACAAATTATATTCCACTATCCGTCTTTGATAAGGCCACTTATGACCAACATGTAGCCATTATTTACGCATATCGCCCTCCAACCTCATCGAATTCAACAATCGAGTTAGGCCTCCGAAAGGCTTTGGCCGAGTATCGCGAGTGGGCCGGGAGGCTTGGGAAAGACGAAAACGGAGATCCGATTATTCTTCTCAATGATGATGGGGTTAGGTTTGTGGAGGCATCGGTTGATCGTGTCCTCGGCGAAAACATTACTTCAAAGCCTTCAGCGTCTATGTTAAGCCTCCACCCTAGCCTGGAGGGCGTGATAGAGCTCGTTCAAGTTCAAATCACGAGATTCTCGTGTGGATCAATGGTGGTGGGCTTCACCGCCCACCACCTGGTGGCAGATGGCCACGCAACCAGCAAATTTTTGGTTGCGTGGGGCCAAGCTTCTCGAGGGCTTGACATGACCCCACTACCTTTTCATGACCGTACAATATTCACGCCTCGAAATCCTCCCAAAATTGACTATGACCATAGAGGGGTCGAGTACATCGCTAAGAAAGTATATCCCGTCATGGATAATAATACAAATGAGGATATTGTGATCATGCACAAAGTTCACTTCACTATTGAGTTTCTTTCGAAGCTCAAGGCGAAGGCGTCCTCGATGAACGCGACCAACAAACCGTTAAGCACTTTCGAGAGCCTATTGGCTCATCTTTGGAGAGTCATAACAAAGGCTCGTGGCTTGAAAGGAATCGAGACGACACAAGTGAAGATTTCAGTCGATGGTCGTGCTCGACTAAACTCTAACGTGCCAAGTGACTACTTTGGCAATTTGGTTTTATGGGCATTTGCTAGGTCTAAAGTATCCGACCTTTTGCACGAGCCTCTCCCTTACGCGGCTAAGCTTTTACACGAAGCGGTCAGTAACGTGAATGAAAACTACTTCAAATCGTTTATCGATTTTGCAAATCACAAAGTAAAGGAGGAAGATCTTATTCCAAATGTTGTGCCGGACACAATGAACCCAGTATTGGGGCCAAATTTGGAGGCACATAGTTGGCTAAGGTTTCCATTTTATGAGCTAGATTTTGGATGTGGAGCCCCTTTTATTTTCATGCCCTCCTTCTGTCCAACTGAGGGGGTCATACTTCTTCTCCCATCATTCACAAACCATGGCATCGACGTTATCGTTCCTCTATTTAAACAAAATTTGAGCATCTTCAAACAAATATGTTATTCTCTAGACTAGAGAATTCATGTCAAATTGATTCTGGTTTATTTCGAAAATCGACTTTTAGTGACATTAATTCTTCTTTAGCTAAAAGTCTTTGGTGACAGAAATTGATTTTTAGTGACGCATTCTGCTATTAATTCTCATTTTTCTGTCACTAAAGGCTTTTCACTAGAGAATGATTAATGTCATTAAAAATCAATTTTCTTGTAGTTTGTAGTGTTCGTTTTCAACTTTGGGCCTCTCCAAAATAAATGCATTTTAATTAATCTTATAAGAGGGTGCCATTTGTAATTTACATTATTGAAAATAAAAAGATTAATTGCTATTGAATAAATATACTGTATTTTGAATTTTTCTCTCCGTATGATCTTTGTTTAATTGGTCAAATTGTAATTGAAAGGTAAAATTTAGGACTTTTGATTTAATTGCAATTAATTTTTTTTTTTTTTTGGATAATTGTATAAAAAGAATTTAGTTTGGGCCCTGCTCGACTCCAAAATGAGAGTCGTTTCGTATGCTGAGCCTTAGTTTATAAAATAACCCTCAACACTCAGATCATTATACATTTTTTTTTTAAATTCTGTCACATAAAAGCATGGTAAGCTTTTCATGTACGGATGGAGTATTGCACACCTATGCAACAACAGTTAATTAGCACACTAAATACCGTCGTTTTGGACTCGGGCAGTATTCAACAGTTAATTAGCACACTAAATACCGTCGTTTTTTACAATTCTTAAAGTTTGATTGAAATTGCAATTAATTAAGTCAATCATTGTGATTTTTTAAGCAATTAAGGAAAAAAGAAAAGTTATGTAGGTTAATTATGGCCTCAAACTGGGGTATTATGCATGGCATGCATTAGTTGTCCTATTATATTGGTTAATATTAATTTTAGTAGACTAGTGTCGTCATATGACCCGGCTCAAGTTTCGGTCATTTTAAAATTATTATCATATTTTAGAATAAGTCACATGCTATATATTATATATATGTATGCAATATAACATTATCGGTCACCTAATATGTAATGCTATGATGAAATCATGATGATATCATCAAAAAATTAAAAAAATAAAAAAGAAAGAAAAAAGATACTATTGCAAAGTTAAAATGGTTCATGCATTCCTCTATGCAGAGATATTTTAATTTCCTGTTCCAATTAATTACATATGATATATTTTTTCGTCTCATAAAAAATTGCACACTTATCAAATAGAGACATTCCATATTAATTTGTACATATACACATATTTACAGGAAAGGAGGGAATACGCCCAACGGTGCCAGTACACATATTTACAGGAAAGGAGGGAATACGCCCAACGGTGCCACTGGCACCACCTTTTTTTTTTTACTATATCCTTAAGGGTTTGACTATTTACACCTCCATTTTGGAGAGATGCACTCCCCCGATTGATGCACCCTCCCAAAATTTGACTAGGATATATCCACCCTCCCCATAATTGTCATAAATACTCTTTTATATTAAAAAAACATTTACTAAACACACCCCACCCCAAAAACCATAATTTATCTTCTTCCTCTTCCTTTTCTTCTTCTCCACCCTATTTCTTTGTTACAAATGAGGAAGATGAATGAAGACGAGGGTGTGAATAAGTTTCGGGAGTGTATCCGAGGGGTGCGCACTGTTGGGTGTATCTAGTATTTCGTTTATTAGAATAAAAATGTATTTGTTGCTTAAGAACCACACTCGCGATTTTGTAACCACTTTTAGGACGGGTATATATTTGACCCGCTCCTACCCATTAATGCAGTTTTGGATATTTCCTCATTTCTCCGACTCTGGTAACGAACTCTCCCTCCAATTTCTATCTTTCTCATCTCAATTTTCTACGAGTCTTGCTAATTGTTCGGGATTTTGTGAATCGCTTAGCCTAAGCATTTCAGTGGTATCAGAGCTAGTTAAATCACGCGAGCTGTGCGAATGATGGTGTCAAACACAGATTGAATTGTCAGGCTGGAATCGCAATTTGACGCGATGGAGAATCAAGTGATTTCAGGGGAAAAAGGAATAAATGATTTGCAGAAAGATCAAGCAGATGGAAGAAACGAGTTGTTGAAACGCTTTGATCAACAAGCGAAGGAGCAGAGTAAAGAAGCGGAGTTGTTGCGAGAACAATTGGCTGAATTGTTCAAGCAATTATGTTCGAACAAGGGAAAAGATCCTATGGTGGAGATGGATCCTGAAATACCAACTGTGAATCTCTCTAGTGGAGTGGGTGATGGATTGCTTCCCACACCACCACCATAGGATCGGTTATTTGATCCAAAAGGAGGTGGTGCTTCTAAAGGCCTAGATGCGAACTCACATGATAAATCTAAGGCTGGAGCTATACCACAAGAGGTTATTCATTCAGCCAAGAGGTATGAATCTAAATTCCAGCATAATTCATCCTTGGAGTTAGAAACTGAGTTGGTTGAACAAAATAGAGGTGCTGAAATGAATAATCACCATAGATCTAGATGGAAGGGGCAGCAGATAACTGGTATGTGGATTATGTAGATGGGAGAGAGGACATGCCTTGGGAAGAGTTTGTTAAGATGGTCTACAAGAGATTTATCAATGTAGAAGATGAGAATCTTATTGGTAGATTCAATAAGCTGACACAAACAGGCATTGCAATGGACTACATAAAAGAGTTTGAAGAGTTGAAATCTTTTATGGTAGTTAAGGGTGCCATGGCAGACAGATGAGTACTATACTATGAGCTTTATAAGTGGTTTAAAGGATGAGTTAAGCCAAATGGTGAGGAGCTTTCATCCTGAATTTCTGGAAGAAGCAATGCAATCAACTATAAGGCAGGAACAAGTTCTCTTGAATAGAGAAAGGGGGGCAAAAAGTTAGAAAACTACTTGGAATCCTTCTAACAGAACTCAGTGGCAAGGCAGTGATAAGGGTAAAGGAGAAGCAAAGCCTCCTGAGAGAAATGTAGCATCATGAGTGTCTAAAATGCCACCTGCTAGAAGACTATCTCCAGCTGAAATGGAAGAAAGGAGGAAACAGAAGCTATGCTTCAATTGTGATGAAACCTTCCATTTTGGGCACAAGTGTAAGAAACCATTTGTGGTGCTTGGAGAGGATAATGAAGAAGAGGTGGATGAGCTAATTCTGGAGGAAGCTCAAGGAGAAAAGGGTGAATCAATAGTATCTCTGAATGTTGTAGCTGGACAGAAGCATCCAAATACCATCAAGATCACTGGAAAGGTGGGTTCACACATGATATCCATATCGATAGACTCTGGTACGTAGCACCCACAATTTCTTAGATCCCAACACAACAGGGAGATTGGGTTGTTTGGTGGAGTAAACTAGCCCCCTGATGGTCACTATTGCCAATGGCCATATAATTGAGTGTAACACCAGATGCTCTAAATTTGAATGGGTGATGGGGAGTTGTAAGTTTGTAGCACCTGTGAGGATCCTCAAATTAGGTGGATGTGATATGGTGGTGGGAGTAGACTTGCTTAGCCAACTTGGCCCCATAACTTTTGATTTTAAATCACATCAAGTTCAGTTCAAGAAAGATGGAAGGGAAGTGGTGTTACAAGGTAATGATGATGATGAGATTAGAGTATCTATGATTTTAGGAAAGCAGCTAAAGAAGATGGTCAAAAGAGGGAAGTATGAAGATATGGGGTATGTGTGCTATACCAAGAGCAATTTTGAGTTTGAGAAGTGCACCATACATGATGATTTGGAGCCAATCATTGAAGAATTCCAAATTATGTTCAAACCACCTACTGAACTACCTCCACAGAGATTGATGGATCACAAGATCTGCATCAAAGATGGGGAGAAGCCAGTGAAACAACCTCCATACAGATACCCATTCTTGCAGAGACAAGAGATTGAGAAGTTGCATGGTAAAGGAAATGTTAGACAGTGGGGTGATCCAGCCTAGTAACTCACCATACTCTTCACCAGTGTTGGTTAAGAAGAAGGATGGAACATGGAGGTTTTGTGTAGACTACAGAAGATTGAACAATATCACAATTAAGGATAGCTACCCTATTCCTTTAATTGAAGATTTGTTTGATGAGTTGGGCCAAGCCAAGGTGTTTTCTAAGATAGATCTTAGAGCTGGTTATCACCAAATCAGGGTTCACCCTCCTGATATACAAAAGACAGCTTTCACCACAGTATCTGGTTTATATGAATTTGTGGTGATGCCTTTTGGTTTGAACAATGCACCAGCAACATTCCAGGCTATTATGAATAAGGTGTTTACACATTTTCTGAGGGAATTTGTCCTAGTTTTCTTTGATGATATTCTGATATACAAAAAAAGTCTAGATGAGCATAAGATCCATTTGAGGAGGGTGTTAGAAGTTTTGGTGGAGCACACACTAAAAGCCAAGGCTTCCAAATGTGTTTTTGGGGTGGACAAAGTGGAATACTTGTGGCATATAATATCCATTGAAGGGGTGCAGGTTGATCCTAACAAACTCAAACTGATGCAAGATTGGTCAGTTCCTAAGACCCTGAAGGAGTTAAGATGATTTCTTGGGCTGACAGGGTACTATAGGAAGTTCATCAGACATTTTGGCATTATTGCTAAACCCCTGACCTTCCTGACTAAGAAAGGGCAGTTCAAGTGGAGTGATGAAGCTGACTGTGCTTTTAAGGCACTTAAGATGGCTATGGTGTCAACACCTATTTTGCAGCTACCAGACTTTAATGTTCAATTTGTGGTGGAAACAGATGCTTGCTATAGGGGTATTGGAGCTGTGTTGCTGCAAGGGAAGCTACCCATTGCTTTTATAAGAAAAGCACTGGGGGTCAAGAATTTAGGGCTGTCAATTTATGAAAAAGAGTTCTTGGCCATTTTGATGGCAGTGAATAAGTGGAGGTGCTATCTTATCCATGCTCCATTTTTTATCAGAATTGATCACTAGAGTCTAAAATTTCTTTTAGAGCAAAAGATATCTACACCACTCCAGCACAAGTACTTAACAAAGCTGTTGGGTTTTGATTACAAAATTGAGTACAAGGTTGGTCATGAAAACATTGTTGCAGATGCTCTGTCAAGGAGGGGGCATTTTCAGGGTGAATGTGAAGCACTTTCAGCTGTTAAGCCACATTGGGTGGAGGAAATACAGGATAGCTATGAGGGAGATGATTTGGTATCTGAGGTTATAACTGATAGCCTATCTACACCTTACAATCTGTCACTCTACTCCTACAGTGGTGGAATTGTTAGATATAAGGGGAAGATTTATGTGGGCTCAACTGCTGATTTAAGATCAAAGCTAGTTTTGCATGTCCATGCTTCCACAGAGGGAGGACATTCATGGGAGACTGTAACATTCTAGAGGTTGAGAAACATTTTTTGATGGCCTAAGATGATGTAGTTGGTTCATAAGGTGGTTTCTGAATGTCATATATGTCAGCTTTGCAAGCATAAACTCCTAAAGACCCCTGGCTTGCTACAGCCATTACCTATTCTAGAGCAGGCTTGGACTGACATATCCATGGATTTTAGTGAAAAGCTTCCTAAATCCAATCAAATGGATACTATTTGGGTGATTGTGGATAGACTCACCAAATATAGCCATTTCATTGCTCTAGCACACCCTTTTACAACTTCAGATCTGGCTAAGATCTTCATTACTGAGGTGTACAGGCTACATGGTTTGCCTTCCACCATTGTCTCTAATAGAGACAAGGTTTTTACTGGGCATTTTTTGCAAGAGTTGATGAAAATCTTGGGGGTTCACCAGTTGTTGAGCACAACTTATCGCCCCCAAACAGATGGCCAGACAGAGAGGGTCAACCAATGTTTAGAGACATACTTAATATGTATGAGTGGGAGGAGCCCTAAAAATTGGGCCCAATGGTTACCCTTAGCTAAGTTCTGGTACAACACCAACTTCCACTCAGCTATAAAGAGATCCCCATTTGAGGCTTTGTATGGATACAATCCAAAATTTCTCACTTTTGGACCATTGATTCAGGGTAAAGTTCAAAGGGTGGAGGATATGATTCGTGGCTCTATGCTAAGCCCAAGATAGGATGAGGCTCTATGCTAACAAGAATAGGTTGGATAGGGTGTTTCAGGTGGGTGATTGGGTTTACCTGAAACTCAAGCCCTACAGGCAACTCTCTCTGCGAAAGAGTCACATCTGGAAGCTGAGTCCCAAGTTTGCAGGCCCTTTTTAGGTCGTGGAAAGGGTGGGATTGACTGCTTATACGTTGGCACTGCCGACAACATCTAAGATCCATCCTACATTCCATGTTTCATTACTGAAGAAAAAGGTAGGGCAAGGGGATTTAGTTTCGCAACGCTTACCTGAGTTCGACGAAGATGGAAAAGTGCTTCTTGTGCCCTTGAAGGTGTTGGCTTGTCGCCTGGTTCGCAGGGGTAATTCACCAGTGGCTGAAGTACTCATTCGCTGGTCTCACTTGCCGAATTCAAAAGCTACTTGGGAGGATTTTGTCACCTTCAACAGCCTCTATCCTCAGTTGTTTACTTGAGGACAAACATTGTCTGAAGAAGGGGGTATTGTTACAAATGAGGAAGATGAATGAAGACGAGGGTGCGAATAAGTTTCAGGAGTGCATCCGAGGGGTGCGCACTATTGGGTGTATCTAGTATTTCGTTTATTAGAATAAAAACGTATATGTTGCTTTAAGAATCGTACTCGCGATTTTGTAACCACTTTTAGGACATGTATATATTTGACCCGCTCATACCCATTAATGCAGTTTTGGATATTTCCTCATTTCTCCGACTCTGGTAACGAACTCTCCCTCCAATTTCTATCTTTCTCATCTCAATTTTCTACGAGTCTTGCTAATTGTTCGGGATTTTGTGAATCACTTAGCCTAAGCGTTTCATTCTTTTTCCCCACTTCTCCTTTCTCACCCAACCACCACTGCCGCCACTGCTCCACTCAAGCTCGCCGCCACCAGCCACCAGAGCTGTCGTCGCCCGCCTTTTACGCCGCCCTCTCTCCCCTCCCTCTCTCTCTTTTCTACAATTTTTTATTTTCTGCAAATTTAATCCCACCCTACCCTACCCCACCCCACCCCAACCTCTTCCCCTCCCCCTACCGCCGCACCTCACTGCCCACCATCTAAGGCAAGCCCCCCACCCAAAAAAACCGCGCACACAAAACAATAATTTTTTTTAATTTCCACACACCAGTTTGGACCATATACACTCTCGTCGATAAATTGTTGTCGACCAGAGTGAACATGGTCGACCCTGGTGTGTCGATTTTTTTTTAAATTTTATTTGAAATAGTTGGTCGACCATATACACTCTAGACGAGAGTGTATATGGTCGACCCTGGTCTGTCGAAAATTATAAAAAGAAATTATAAGATTACAATTTTTTTTTCCTGAAATTGTGGTGGTGGTGGTGTCGGCGTCGGAGGAGGCCGTAAGTGGTGGCGGCTGTAGTTAGGGCTTAAATGTTAAATGTGGTGTAGATAGTAGCAGGGGTGCATTTAATAGTATCCCTCTGTCCCAGTGAAAGCTACCCAACTTTCCTTTTTCGTCCGTCCCAATGAAAGCTACCCATTCATTTTTTGGTAATTATTCCCTCTCACATTTCATTATATACTTCTCTCTCTCTCAATCAGATCAACTCTAATACATCTACTTATTATATTAGTATTTCTTAACATCCGTGCCCGGAGCTCATGAGGAGTTTTCCCCAGGACGGGGGGAGTAGTATTTTACTTTAAGGGTATTTTAGATTTTTTACATTATTATTTAAATTAATAAATTAAAAAGGGGAGTGCATCTCTCCAAAATGGAGGTGTAAATAGTCAAACCCTATCCTTAATATATAGTCTCAATGTTTGGGAAAATTGGGCCCAGCTGAGTATATTGGGCCCAGTAGTCGTGTTTATTTATGGCCCAGTCTATATACCCCTCTAGCTTTATTAAGTCTACTCCACCAATTCATACACTCCCCTCAAAGTGACATACATTAAATGTACTCACCCACGAAATATCTAAATTACCCTTCTACACATTTAATTTATATTATAGATACACTTTCCCATTTAAATGTAAAATCCTAACCCTATTTCTTCTCTCCTCTTTCTCATTTCTCCATTCTTCCTTCAATTCACGTCGCCACCATATTCTTCACTTCCCCACTCCGCCGCTGTCCCAACCACCAGTCGGCCGCCGCTACCTTCCCTCCTAGATAGTCTCGCGGCTGCGACCGCAACCGCCCCACCTTCTCCCTTCATTATCGCGGTTGACTGCCTCCCTCCACCCTACAAATTGGCCACCGCCTCCCCCCGCCCCAAAAATTGGCCGCCGCCTTCCCCTCTCCCTTCGTTCTCACGGTTGCCCCCACCAAACAAATCGGTCGCCACCTTCCCCTCCTCCTCTCACTCCGTTCGCTGCTGCCCCCATGCCAAAAATCGACCGTCGCCGCCCTCCCCTTTATTCTCGCGGCCGCAACCCGCCTCTATCCCTCCCTGATTGCGAACGCCTCTTTTCAGTTTCAGGTATGCTTTTTTTTTTTTTTCAATTTCGACAAATCAGTATCGAGTATATGCACTATTGTCGACAACCAATAATGCATATACTCGACACTGGTTTGTTGAAAGTTTTAAAAAAAATGATTTTTTTTTTTAAATTGTTTCAAAAAATATGTGTCGTTAGTATGCATTCTTGTCAACAAATGTGTTTTAAATTTTTTAAAAATTTATGTTTTATGTTGGCCGAATTATTTTTGAAATTTAGGTGCAAAATATTTTGGGTGGAATTTCTGTTGGTTTGTGGGCAAAATATTTTTGGGTGTGTTGTGCCAAAAAATGACAAAGTGTGATTTATAATCCAACGTATCGAATTATAATCCTTCCAATGGTTCAAGCACGAATCTGTCTCTCCCGAGCTCTCAAACACCTCTGTTGGTCCTGAAAGGAGTATATAACAAGTGTATTGGGGGGGGGGGAGGGAATACACTTGTATGCAAATCTTTTCAAACTTTGATCAAACCAGAGTTCAGCAAGGTTGTCCTAGACAACTCTGCTGATATGATTAACTCTTTATAGATAATCAAACTGCTAAGTACTATTGAGTACTTAGTTGAATAACTATCTAAGGGAGTTATATGTGCGGAATTAGTGGTTGACCCTTTAGTTTAAACTCCTTTTAATTTCTGAAATCACTCAGTCAATCAATCCAGTTTTCAGGGAACTTGTCCAAATTTGTTTTGCACAGTCTTTGAGTATGTGTCCTTTGAAAGATCAGTTTTGTGTGTAGTGTTGAATGTATGAAAGTACTTGAAAGTAAATCAACACAAGAGTTTATAGTGGTTCAGAGACTCAAGCTCCTATATCCACTTTCCCTGATTTAACAGGATAATTCCTACACTCTTGGAATTAACTTGTTTTATAGTGCCAATTTGCACTTGATCAAGAACCCCACTCCTTGGTGAATTGATCCCTAGGATGTCTAGAGTCCTAGTACCCTCTTCTCCACTCAGAACTGAAATGTTCTTCTCTCAACAGTCAGCTCCTACCACTTCTACTACTACAACCTTCTCACTTTCTCACTTGAAAGATGTAAGGGTTGAAGTAAGGTTCCAACTAATGAGATATCCTTTACAATGAAGATCAGTGTATAAGGATTAGGATATCTCTCTAAGCTTTGTATGGATATACAATAAGGTTCAGCTTAGAAGAAGTGTATGAAGACTAAGATAGTCTTTTGAAAGCTTGAATGTTCTATGAGCTTTGAGCTTCAGAATAGTTGATGTAGTTGGATGCTTTCAAATGGTCTTCACACTTCTGTATTTATAGACAAATGAAGGATTTGCCCGTTGGAGAGGCAGCCCCAAATGTCCATAAATGTCTTCTTTCAGTTCTTCAACTTAGAAGACAGGTTCTTGATAGTGACATGTCCTCAATTGGGAAATAAACGGCTGTATAGACTTTGTCTTCATTCTGCAGCACTCTTCCCAATGTCTGACTTCAAGATCCACTTGCTTAAACATGGACATGGCTTCTGATGAATAGTCCTATGATAAGGACAACATTCCTTACCAGTGGACAACTCTGCTTATCACTATCAGTGGAAATGCTTATCAGCATAGTTGGCTTGCTCTTTTCAGATGACTTGGCTCTTTCCCTTTGCATGTATTCTTAGCATGATTCTTTGAAGATCTTAGGGAATAGTTGTCTTGATCTCTTCAGCATAGTTGATCTTTGACCTTCAGAAGACTTGTTCTGGTTTAACTGTGCTGAGACAACTCTGCTGGACAACTCTTCTGATCTTGACATTTCTTTGCAACGATCATAATTTTCATGATCTGTTTCACGTGATTGATCTTCAGATAGGTTGTCTCAAGATTCACTCTTGATCAATATACTTGTCTTTCAGTAGACTTGGCAGTTATTCTGTAATTTGAGCCTTGAGGGGACTTGATCTTGATAAACTTCAAAGCATATGTTCCCCCTCAAATTGTGCATCTATTAAACTAAGAGCTGCCTAACATTTCAGCTTCTCATCTACCCTTATGCTATATGTTCTAACATTCTTAGAACATGATCATCTTTGACTTAGGCATGTCTCAAGGGGTTTTGGTATTAAATCTAAACTCTTCTCATTTTATTCCCAACAATTTCCCCCTTTTTGATGATGCTAAAATCTATACATTTTATGCAAAAGTGACTTGACTACACCTATTACATTTATCTTCAGAAGACATGACTAGAGTCAATTTTCCTGAAAAAGAATGTGTTAGTGTACTCACCATTCATGTTGCAAATAGGTTTCAAGGATAGGCATACAGAGATCATTGTAACAATGTTTCTTGATTCAAAATATGTTCAACTATCATTCATTTGGAAATTCATTACAGGCATGTTGATAGTTGAAATTAACATATCAGAGCATGAATCTAAACAAAATTACATAAATCACAAAGCATCAGAGCATAAGCTATCACTTAAGAATTTTCAGACAAGATCATAGCAAAACATATCAGCATTCTTGACCAACTTCAGCATAGATGACCAATTCAAAACATATCAGCAACCAAGATAAGTTTTCATCCAATTTAGCACAGGAAGGTCAGAAAACTTAGCCATTTTAGAGATCATCCTCCTTAGGTGGCACCATCCCATATTGTGCCCACACTCTCCTTTTTAGCTCCATGGCTTCTTGGTTGGTTCCCTTAGGTCCAAACACCATTTTGTTCAGCTTAAGGATCTCTAGGAACTCTTTCAGGATCTTTGACTGGTCAATCCATCCATCAAGCTTTGGAGGCATGTAGATGATTGGTTTAGGGGCAATGAATTCAACTCTTGCAAGATCAGCAGCTGCAAGAAGTTGCTGATATAGCTCCCTATAATACTCAATCATAAACTCAGAAAAAGTGGAGTTAACATCTTTTCCATTCCATCTATCAATGACATAAAAGTCATAGACAAACTCCCTTTTGGCCTCTTCCCATGAGTCATTCAGCTGTATTGGCACCCATTTATCCATGTGAGGATATTTGGTGTCCATGGGAATTAGTAGACGTGGCTTCATCTTGTTGTATGTAGCTCTTCTTCTTCTTGGCTTTTGAAAATCAGCCCTTCTCTTGTCTTTTGCTCTGTTAGCTTCTTCAATTTGATCCATCCTCTCCTTGGCTTTCATCATTGCCAGTTTCTGCTGTGTTTCAGGATCTTTACCATATCCTTCTTGAAACAACTTAGATGGATCAAGAGCTAAGACAATTGTTTTCTTCTTGGGTTCTGATCCAAATCCTTCAACAAATAGTTCCTCAACTTCTTTAGTGGATTTGGGACCTTCAGCCACTTTGACACTTTCAGAAGACTTGTCCTTTTCAGCAGTCTTGGACACTTCAGCAGCTTTGTCCTTTTCATCACTCTTGGCCTTCTTGGAAGTAGGCTCATCTTCTTCAATTCTAAACTCTGGGGGGAGATCAAGGCTGTTAGGAAAATCGGTGAATGTTTCAGCCTTTCTTTTGTTTCCCTTGGCCTTCTTGATCTTTCCTCTAGTTTGGACACCTTCAGCATCCTTGTCCAAACCAGACACTTCTCCTCCTGGTCTTTGCTGTAGTCTGACTCTTTCTTCTTGTGCTGAAGCCATTGAGTTCTTCAAGGCAATGGCTAAGTGCTCTTCTTCATCCAAATCATCCAAGTTCAGCACTGCTTGCTCTTTTCCCTTATCTTCAGCAACCTTGTCCTTGCCCTTATCTGAACCTCCAATAATCAAGGCACCTTTTGCCCTTGCTCTTTCCCTTTCCCCCTTTTTGGCAGCATCAAAGCATTGAGGTTTGAGTTCACTCATAGTGGATGCCATCAAGGATTGTCCTCAAGCAAGTATACATTTTCATCATGTATGTTCTGCATTCTGTCACTGCTTAGGCTTAAGAAAGCCAAGACAGGCTTCATCTTTTGCTCAACAACCTCCTCCATGGTTGTCTTGAGGGATGCATCAAGTTGTGCCTTTAAGAGCTCAGTAAGGTTGGCCACTTCACTTTCAGCAATCTTGGCCATGACATCTTGGGAAAACTTCTCTGAGGCTTCCTTCACCATTGCAAGCCTCATTGCCTCAGCTCTCTTCTTCTGCAAGGCAGTTTTCTTCCCAAGTGCTTGCTTAACCACCAGCTTTAATGCCTTAACATTCATGTTGTGGTTATTCCTCAGCAAGGTTTGCTCTTTCTTGACTTCTTTAGAGATTGTATCCATGCTGGCTTTGGCTTTCATTACTTCAGTGGAGATGGTTTGCAAACCATTCTCAACTCCACCGATTCTTGCCTCAATGGTGGGAAGAACAATTTCTTCAGAGCCAGTCAGTCTTATTTCTATAGCTGCTAAGGTTCTACCTTGCTCATCCAAAGCTCCTGAAGTTTCAGCATGAGCAGTTTGGACTTGATGAGCAATAGAATCCAACTTAGCTGACTGCTCTCCAAGAATGGCTTGAGCAGAGCTGGAAAGACAACTTATCTGACTCCACATGGACAAGTGTCCTGAAAAGATGTGGACAAGTGTCCTGAGATTCAATGGACAAGTGTCCTGAACAATTGAGGTCAACTCTTCTGAGTTTCAGTAGACTTGACCAAGTCTGCTGAACACTTCTTTTAGTTTCCACTTCTCTCATTAACTCCAATTGATTTACTTGTCCAACTTCCCTGGATCAAGTAATCCCAATTCTGCTGATAGCTCTAGGAATCTTGCCTCTGCAAGTGGCTTTGTCAATATATCAGTTTTTTGGTGATCTGTGTGGATTTTGACCAACTTGATGTCTTTCTTCTCCACATGATCTCTGATGAAGTGATGCTTGATGTCCACATGTTTGCATCTTGTGTGCAAAACAGGATTCTGTGATATTGCAATGGCACTATTGTTGTCACAGAATATAAGCACTTCAGCAGAGTTGACATTGTAGTCTCTTAGTTGTTGTCTCAACCATAGGATTTGAGCACAACAACTTCCAGCTGCAACATATTCTGCTTCAGTGGTGGAAGTAGCCACTGTGTTCTGCTTCTTGGAGAACCAAGATATGAGTTTGTTGCCCAAGAATTGACAAGTCCCTGAAGTGGACTTTCTGTCAATTCTACATCCTCCATAGTCAGCATCTGAGTAGCCAGTTAACTCAATGTTGTCATCAGCAGGATACCAAAGGCCTAGGTTTTCAGTGCCTTTGAGATATCTCAAGATCCTCTTTGCAGCCTCAAGATGGCTTTTCTTAGGATTGGCTTGAAACCTTGCACAAACACCTACTGTAAAGGTGAAGTCAGGTCTGCTGGCAGTGAGATAGAGGAGTGAACCAATGATTCCTCTATACTCAGTAGAGTTGGTTGGGACACCACTCTCATCAGGATCCATCTTCCAATTTGTGTTCATTGGAATCCTTACTGGCTTACTAGTAGCACACCCAAACTTTTTTATCATTTCTCTGGTGTACTTGGCTTGGTTGATGAAGATCCATTCTTTAGATTGCTTAACTTGAAGACCCAAGAAGAAGTTCATCAAACCCATTATGGACATCTCAAACTTGCTTTGCATAAGCTTTGAGAACTTCTCACACAACTTTTCATTGGGGGATCCAAAAATTATGTCATCCACATAAATTTGGACAAGCAAGATGTCCTCTCCTTCAGAGATTCTGAAGAGTGTTCTATCCACAGTTCCCTTGATGAATCCATGATCCAAGAGAAATTGTGACAGTGTGTCATACCAAGCCCTAGGGGCTTGCTTGAGTCCATATAAAGCCTTCTTCAATCTGTAGACTTGGTTTCCAACCTCAAAACCAGGTGGTTGCTCCACATAGACTTCTTCTTTCAAGAATCCATTCAGAAAGGCACTCTTGACATCCATTTGGTACACTTTGAACCTTTTGTGGGCTGCATGGGCTAGGAAGAGCCTTATTGCTTCTAGCCTTGCCACAGGTGCAAATGTCTCATCATAGTCAATGCCTTCAGATTGGCAATAGCCTTTTGCCACTAGTCTTGCTTTGTTTCTGACAATCACATCATTCTCATTCTTCTTGTTCTTGAACACCCACTTTGTTCCAATAACATCTTGATGTGAAGGTCTATCCACCAGCTCCCATACATCATTTCTGGTGAATTGGTTCAGCTCTTCCTACATTGCAGTGATCCAATTGGCATTTTGAAGTGCTTCCTCAATGTCACTTGGTTCTTGTTCTGACAAGAAACAATAAAATAGAGCACTTTCACCATGAAATCTTCTAGTTTTGACTCCTATATTTGGGTTACCAAGTATTAAATCAGTAGGATGGTCAGACAACCAAGTCCTTCTTTTTCGGATCTCTTCAGTAGAGTTGTCCTCTACTGAAGTTGAGTCATTTTGATCATAAAATTCAGGGAAATTTAATGCAGGATCTAATTCAGGATCATAATCAGGGGTGTTGTCCTCAATGTCAGGGACATTGGCATTTTCAACATTATTGGTTCCCCCTTGATTATTTGATCCATTAACTACCTTAGCAGGAACTGCTTCTTTATTGGTAGTTGTTACCTGAATGTGAACTGGGATTGGATCATTCAGTTCACCATTTCCTTCAGTGGGGTTTGCCTCAGGAAGGTTGCCTTTAGGATTGTTGTCCAATCTTATGATTTCAGGGAGGTTTGCTTGGACAACATCTAGGAATTCAGTGCCTTTGTCTTTTAGACTCAATCTGGTTGTTCTTTGTGTGATTTCTTCAGTTTCCAAGTTCTTATTCCTGAACTCATGAATAGATTCATCAAACACAACATGAGGTGTTTCCTCCACAATAAGGGTTTTCTTGTTGTACACTCTGAAAGCTCTACTGATTTGAGAATATCTAATGAATACTCCCTCATAAGCTTTGCTATCAAAAGCTTTCAACTGTTCTTTCCCATTGTTGTGAATGAAACACTTACAACCAAATATGTGAAAATATGACACTTTAGGCAATCTTCCTTTCCAGAGTTCATAAGGGGTTTTGCCTTGCCCCTTAGTAATCAAACATCTATTTTGAGTATGACATGCAGTGTTTATAGCTTCAGCCCAAAACCTCTTTGGAAGATTCGAATCAGCAATTAAAGTTCTAGCAGCTTCTTTTAAGGTTCTATTTCTTCTTTCAGCAACTCCATTCTGCTGAGGAGTTCTAGCTGCTGAGGTTTCATGAGCTATCCCATTTAGTGTGCAATACTCATTGATGTATGAATTTATGAACTCAGTGCCTTTATCAGATCTTATTTTGATAATGCTAAGGCTTTTCTCATTTGACAGTCTCTTTAATAGTTCAGGTAGTTTGACTTGTGTTTCCTTCTTATTAAGGAGAAATACTACCCAAGTGAACCTAGAGAAGTCATCTACTACCACCAATGTGTATTTTCTACCATTTATACTTGCAGGGGTAATTGGTCCAAATAAGTCCATATGTAGAAGTTCAAGTACCCTTTCAGTAGAAATGACTGGTTTCCCTTTGAATGGGGCTTTGATCTGTTTTCCTTCTTGGCATGGTTTACATACATGCTCTTTAATGAAAACCTCATTAGGCAGTCCTTTAACTAATGCATTTCTAGCAAGTTTGTTCATTGTTTTGAAGTTCAGGTGGTTTAGTCTTTTATGCCATAACCAGCTTTGTTCACTAGAACTCTTAGGAATGAAGCATGCATCATCAGTAGACTTGTCTCAGTCTGCAAAATACATATTTCCTTTCCTAGTTCCAGTCAATAGAGTTTGTTGAGTTTTATCTTGGATTAAGCATTTTCCACTTGAGAACTCAACATTGAAATCTTTATCACAAAATTGACTGATACTTAGGAGATTATATTTGAGACCAGCCACATAAGACACATTGGATACCTTGATATTACCAATTATCAAGGTACCATAACCTTTTGTTGTTGCTTGTGAGCTGTCTCCACATGTGACATTTGGGCCTTCTTTTTCAATGAAGTCAATGAAGAGATCTTTATTTCCAGTCATGTGTCTTGAACATCCACTGTCAAGATACCATGCTGACTTTTTGCTCATACTCCTCTTCTTGTGGCCCATAGGTACCTGCAATTAGATAGGTTTAGGTACCCTTTGAGTTTTGGGTCCTGAGAGGTTAGCTGTACCTTTAGGAACCCAAAATTGCCTAATAACCCTGATTGATTCAAGGTGGCTAAGTTGTTTTCCTCTAGCATCAACATACACTGCCTTTCCCTTAAATGCCTTTGGGAAAGTATGTGTGAAAGTGTTAACTCTGTAAGTTTCAGGAGAGTTGTCAGACCTCCTGAACTTATGAGTTCTTTGTGCTCCTTGAGGAAATCTTTGAGGAAAGGCATTTTTATGACCATTACCCTTTCGCATGAAGGGTTTTGGTTGTCTCATTTTATTCTGCCTTTGAGGATGGTTGTCCTTAGGTCTATTCAGCTGAGGCTTTCTCAGTAGAGTTGGCCTAGGCTGATTATACCTTGGATAACTCCTCTGAACATTGTTCAGGAGAGTTGCCCTTCCATTGGGTCTACTCTGCTGACCAACATTCCTTTTGTGTTCAGGGACTTTGGCCTTTTCCTTAGGTTTGGGCCTAGTCTCCTAAAACACTTGAGTTGGCAATTCATACATTTTTCCCTTTCCTTTATTCAGTGGCTGAATCACTTCATTTTCAGCTTGTTGTGCCACTGATTTGACAAAGATTATCTTAGTGTTACTTGTTGAAGCAACATTAAGACAAGGTGAAGATTCAAATGGATCATGTTGGGAATAAAATGAGATATGTTTTGATTCAATACCAAAACCCCCTGAGACATGCCTAAGTCAAAATGATTATATTCTAAGACTGTTAGAACATATAGAATAAGGCTAGATGAGAAGCTGATATGTTAGGCAGCTCTTAGTTGATTAGATGCACAATTTGAGGGGGAACACATGCTTTGAAGTCCATCAAGAACAAGTCCCCTCAAGGCTCAAATTCTGGAACCAACACTAAGTCTTTTGAAGACCAACTATACTGATCAGGAGAGTTGTCCAGAGGAGTTGTCTCAACACAAATAATCAAGATCAAGTGCTCTGAAAGCTTGAGGTCAACTATGCTGAAGAATTAAAGACAACAATACCCTAAAGATCCTCAATGAATCATGCTAAGATCACTTTGAAGTGAAGCAAAGGGTAAGAGCCAACTCATCTGAAATGAGCAAGCCAACCATGCTGATAAGCAAGTCAGCTGATAGTGATAAGGAGAGTTGTCCATTTGATAAGGAATGTTGTCCTATCATTGGAACAACCTTCAGAAGCCATGTTCATGTCCTAATAAGAGAATCTGAAAGTCAGACATTGGGAAGAGTGCTGCAGAATGAAGACAAAGTCTATACAGCCGTTTATTTCCCAAATGAGGACATGTCACTATCAAGATTCTGTCTTCAAAGTTGAAGAACTAAAAGAAGACATTTATGGACATTGGAGGCTGCCTCTCCAACGGGCAAATCCTTCATTTGTCTATAAATACAAAAGTATGAAGACCATTTGAAAGCAACCTCAACACAATCCAACTAACCTCAAGATATATCTTACAAGCAAGAGTGCTTTCAAAAGACTACCTTAGTCTTCATACACTTCTTCTAAGCTGAACTTCATTGTATATCCATACAAGCTTAGAGAGATATCCTAATCCTTATACACTGATCTTCATTGTAAAGGATATCTCATTAGTTGGAACCTTACATCAATCCTTACCCCTTTCAAGAGTGAAAGTGAGAAGGTTGTTGTAGTAGTAGTAGAAGTGGTAGGAGCTGACTGTTGAGAGAAGAACAGTTCAGTTCTGAGTTGAGAAGAGGGTACTAGGACTCTAGACATCCTAGGGATCAATTCACCAAGTAGTGGTGTTATTGATCAAGTGCACCTTGGCACTATAAAACAAGTTAATTCCAAGAGTGAAGGAATTATCCTGTTCAATCAGGGAAAGTGGATGTAGGAGCTTGAGTCTCTGAACCACTATAAACTCTTGTGTTGCTTTGCTTTTCAAGTACTTACATACATTCAACACTGCATTCAAAACTGATCTTTCAAAGAATCTATACTTAAGACAGTGCAAAAAGACATTTGGACAAGTTCCCTGAAAACTGGACTGTTTGATTAATTAAGTGATTTCAGAAACTAAAGGAGTCTAAACTAAAGGGCCAACCACTATTCCGCACATATAACTACCTTAGATAGTTATTCAACTAAGTACTCAATAGTACTTAGTAGTTTGATTATCTTTAAGGAGTTAATCATATTCAGCAGAGTTGTCCAAGACAACCTTGCTGATCTCTGGTTTGATCAAAGTTTGAAAAGAATTGCATACAAGTGTATTCCCCCCCCCCCATACACTTGTTATATACTCCTTTCAGGACCAACAAGTGGCATAAGAGATTAAACCACTTGAACTTCAAAACAATGAACAAGATTGCTAGAAATGCATTAGTTAAAGGACTACCTAATGAGGTTTTCATTAAAGAGCATGCTTGCAAACCATGCCAAGAGGGAAAACAGATTAAAGCCTCATTCAAAGGGAAACCAGTCATCTCTACTGAAAGGGTACTTGAGCTTTTACATATGGACCCATTTGGACCAATTACCCCAGCAAGCATAAATGGCAGAAAATACACATTGTTTGTAGTAGATGACTTCTCTAGGTTCACATGGGTAGTGTTTCTCCTTAATAAGAAGGAAACTCAAGTCAAACTACCTGAACTTTTAAAGAGATTGTCAAATGAGAAAGGCCTTAGCATTATCAAGATAAGATCTGATAAAGGCACTGAGTTCATAAATTCATACATCAATGAGTATTGCACATCAAATGGAATAGCTCATGAAACCTCAGCAGCTAGAACTCCTCAACAAAATGGAGTTGCAGAAAGGAGAAATAGAACCTTAAAAGAAGCTGCTAGAACCCTAATTGCTGATTCAAATTTACCTAAGAGGTTTTAGGCTGAAGCTATAAACACTGCATGCCATACTCAAAATAGATGTTTGATTACTAAGGGGCAAGGCAAAACCCCCTATGAACTCTGGAAAGGAAGAATGCCTAAAGTGTCATACTTTCATATCTTTGGTTGTAAATGTTTCATACACAATAATGGGAAAGAACAGCTGAAAGCCTTTGATAGCAAAGCTGATGAGGGAGTATTCCTTGGATACTCTCAAATCAGTAGAGCTTTCAGAGTCTACAACAAGAAAACCCTTATTGTAGAGGAAACACCTCATGTTGTGTTTGATGAATCCATTCATGAGTTCAGGAATGAGAACTTGGAATCAGAAGAAATCACACAAAGGACAACCAGACTGAGCCTAAAAGACAAAGACACTGAATTCATAGATGTTGTCTAAGCCAATCTACCTGAAAAAAACTCCCATTGGACAACACTACTGAAGGCAACCTTCCTGAGGCAAATCCCACTGAAGGAAATGGTGAACTGAATGATCCAATCCCAGTTCATATCCAGGTAACAACTACCAATGAAGAAGCAGTCCCATCTGAGGTAGTTAATGGGTCAAATAATCAATGGGGAACTCAAAATGTTGAAAATGCCAATGTCCCTGACATTGAGGACAACACCCTTGATTATGATCTTGAATTAGATCCTGCATTCAATTATCCTCAATTTTATGATCAAAATGACTCAACTTCAGTAGAGGACAAGCCTACTGAAGAGATCAGAAAAAGAAGGACTTGGTTGTCTGACCATCCTACTGATCTAATACTTGGTGACCCAAGTATAGGAGTCAAAACAAGGAGATTTCATGGTGAAAGTGCTCTATTCTGTTGTTTCTTGTCCTAGCAAGAACCAAGTGATATTGAAGAAGCACTTCAAGATGCCAATTGGATCACAGCCATGCAGGAAGAACTGAATCAATTCACCAAAAATGAAGTATGGGAGCTGGTGGATAGACCTTCACATCAAGATGTTATTGGAACAAAATGGGTGTTCAAGAACAAGAAGAATGAAAATGATGTGATTGTCAGAAACAAAGCAAGACTAGTGGCAAAGGGCTATTGCCAACATGAAGGCATTGACTATGATGAGACCTTTGCACCTGTGGCAAGGCTAGAAGCAATAAGGCCCTTTCTAGCCTATGCAGCCCACAAGAGGTTCAAAGTGTACCAAATGGATGTCAAGAGTGCCTTTCTGAATGGAGTCTTGAAAGAAGAAGTATATGTGAAGCAACCACCTGGTTTTGAGGTTGGTAACCAAGTTTACAGACTGAAGAAAGCACTTTATGGACTCAAACAAGCCCCTAGGGCTTGGTATGATACACTGTCACAATTCCTCTTGGACCATAGATTCACCAAGGGAACTGTGGACAAAACACTCTTCAGAATCTCTGAAGGAGATAACATCTTACTTGTCCAAATTTATGTGGATGACATAATATTTGGATCCCCCAATGAGAAGCTGTGTGAGAAATTCTCAAAGCTCATGCAAAGCAAGTTTGAGATGTCCATGATGGGGTTGATGAACTTCTTTTTAGGACTTCATGTCAAACAATCAAAAGAAGGAATCTTCATCAACCAAGCTAAGTACACCAGAGAAATGATCAAAAAGTTTGGGTGTGCAACAAGCAAGCCAGTAAGGATCCCAATGAACACAAATTGGAAGATGGATCCTGATGAGAGTGGTGTTCCAACCAACTCTACTGAGTATAGAGGAATCATTGGTTCACTCCTCTATCTCACTGCCAGCAGACCTGACATCACCTTTGCAGTAGGTGTTTGTGCAAGGTTTCAAGCAAATCCTAAGAAAAGCCATCTTGAGGCTGCAAAGAGGATCTTGAGGTATCTCAAAGGCACTGAGAATCTAGGCCTTTGGTACCCTGCTGATGACAACATTGAGTTAACTGGCTACTCAGATGCTGATTATGGAGGTTGCAGAATTGATAGGAAGTCCACTTCAGGGACTTGCCAATTCTTAGGCAACAAGCTCATATCTTGGTTTTCCAAGAAGCAGAACACAGTGGCTACTTCCACCACTGAAGCTGAATATGTTGCAGCTGGAAGTTGTTGTGCTCAAATCCTTTGGTTGAGACAACAACTAAGAGACTACAAAGTCAACTCTACTGAAGTGCCAATATTTTGTGATAACAACAGTGCAATTGCAATATCACAAAATCCTGTATTGCACACAAGATGCAAGCATGTGGACATCAAGCATCACTTCATTAGAGATCATGTGGAGAAGAAAGACATAAAGTTGGTCAAGATCCACACAGATCATCAAAAAGCTGATATTCTAACAAAGCCACTTGCAGAGGCAAGGTTTCTGGAGCTATCAGCAGAGTTGGGATTACTTGATCCAGGGAAGTTAGACAAGTAAAATCCATTGGAGTTAATGGGAATAAGGGGAATTAAATTGGTTTTCAGCAGACTTGGTCAAGTCTACTGAAACTCAGAAAAGATGACCTCAAATGATCAGGACTCTTGTCCATTGAATCTCAGGACACTTGTCCACATCCTTTCAGGACACTTGTCCAAGTGGGGTCAGATAAGTTGTCCAGGCTATCAAACTATTCTCTTGGTTTGATAAGCACCTAATTTGGGTAATCATTGCCTATTTTGATATCTATCCCATTCCTTTTACAGATATCACCTTTTTGGGATTTTAATTTGTCCCCCAACCCAAAAGGTCGCTTTCCATGCATTTAATGCCAAGATTTAACTCTTGTTTGCATTACACTTTTCAAGCCATGATCTACCTTGAAAACTCCCCAACCATTAACTAATATTAAATAACTTCCACGTTTTGAATAGAACCAATAACTCACTGTTACATTGGTTTTTGACCACTGGATCAAAACTGGCCAACTCCCCTGAAATCAATCTTGGCCGTCCAAGTGTGTTTTCCATTTGTGTCAACCGTTGAAAACTCTCAAAACTCACCAACTCATTGACAAACATTCTTTTTAGAATATTCACAAGCCTTAAGATCCCCCACAAACACTTCTTCCCCAAGCATTCGAAACCCTAGCACTTATTGTTTTCAAACTCTCTCAAAAATCACTCAAATCCTTTTCTGTAAACCTTCAATGGCTCCCAAAATCAGACCAGAAATGATCATTGATTTCTCCAACAAGGCTCTAGACCTTGACTTTGGATATTTGAGCAACAAGAACAGCCTTCACTTTGAGCCCATTGTTTCATTTGAAAGTGAAGACCCTGAAGTTACCCCAACCTTGAGATGGCTGAGGAGAGCAGGTCTTCAAAAGTTCATGGAAGGGAGGCCAAGTTCTTGTCTGGAGAGCTACATGGCAGAGTTCTTTGCTTTCCTCAATTGGTGAGGTAAGCCAGAAGATGGTGAAGTTTCCACCAGACTTTCTTATGTGGCAGAAGGAGAAGAGGAAGAGAGATTTCACAGGGTGAAATTCTCTTCAGAGGATCTTGTAGGAGCTTTTGGATTGCCCTCTGAGGGAAGGTGTTGGTCCCTGAGACGAGTGTAAGATCAGCTGACTTGATGTCTGTTGATTGTGTGAAAAATAAACTCACTCTTCTAGGTAACTAGTCCGCTGATTTCACTAGGGGCCTAGGACTAGTTAGTCGGCTGATTAATTACCTATCGGAGTTAAGTGCGGAAATGTAGTGTGCCCATAAAGATTATACTCGTCTATTGTTTAAATACAGTTTGTAAAACAGTTTATGCACAAATATGTATGAGATAACTGAAAGTAAAGTGTAGAAAATGTAAATAACACATTAATTTATAGTGGTTCGGATATACGTTCCTACGTCCACTCTCACGTCCTAACGTGATGTTTAATCCCTTTAATTTACCAAAAATTACAAGGGCTTGTTCTTTATAGCCCCAAGGGTAGGACTTTGAGATCTGAGCCAGTTCCATAACTGCTGCGGTCTCCACAAGTGATTGGAAGCACTTGCACTTGCACTCCACAAGTGATTATAGAGCACTTGGACTCTTTAAGTGACGAACACTCAACTTGACTTCTAGGGCTTTATGGTAGAAGGTGTGTTTTGTGTATATGAACTAGGTGAGAATTTCCCTTACAATCTGTTTTAGCCTCATGCTAGGATTGGGAAATTCTCTCTAAGCTATGGATATATATAAGTGGTTGCACTGGCTTAGATGTTATGAGTTCACTCACTGGGGATGAGGTGATGCGTGTTTAATCTTCATGAATGATCTTCTTGAGCTCTTCTTATTTCTGGAGTTTATGACCTTTGCTCGACCTTTGCATCTCACACCTCTTCACGTTACCAATGATGTATGGACTCATTTATATAGTGTTGATGTTTGAATGTTACCGTAGGATGATGGCATTCAAAACTCCACTAATTGAGAAATTGACAATCTCTTGATTTGATATGATTGAATATTACCATTGTCATGTAATTTCAATCATATCTTTGACTTTCCTTTCTTGTGCACATATCTTGTCAATCCTTCATTTCAGCTCTGATTGGTCTTTCCTTAATTGTGTAAGAAGACTTCTACTCTGCTGGTAAGAAGACTTCTACTCTGCTTGTAAGAAGACTTCACTCTGCTGGTAAGAAGACTTCTACTCTGCTTGTAAGAAGACTTCACTCTGCTGGTAAGAAGACTTCTACTCTGCTGGTAAGAAGACTTCACTCTGCTGGTAAGAAGACTTCACTCTGCTGGTAAGAAGACTTCTACTCTGCTGGTAAGAAGACTTCACTCTGCTGGTAAGAAGACTTCTACTCTGCTGGTGTATACTCATCTTGCTCTTACTCTTCTTATCCTATAAGATGAGTTCAACTCATCTTATCAGGAGACTTCTGGTCTTGGTCTTCTCTTCTCTTCTTGAGCATTGACAAGTCTTCTCTTCTAACCAGAGTCCTATCTATTACAAGATGTATAATAAAGTTGTCCATACAATACAACTTATCCTGTTACATGTTTGATTTGGTTTATCAAAACTAAACTAAGGATATTCATATCCCAACAGAAGGAATCCAGAAGTTTATGGTATTGGCCTTGAAGATGAAATAGCTCAAGAATGGCTATTAGTACCAGGTCCTCTCTCTGCAACACAAAACAAGAAGACTCTCAAGCCAAAATTTCTCAACCTCTTTGAGGTAGTTGCCAAGAGTCTCTTGAGCAACACTAGAAGCTTGGAGCAGGTCAGTCATCCAAGAATAAGGATAATGGCTGCAGTTATTGATGCTTGTGACAAAGGCATCAAGTTTGATTGGAGGACCTTCATCATGTCTGAGATGATGAAGGAAAAAGCAAAGTTTAAAGTGAAAACCCACAACAAGGTTGTATTGGAGGGAAAACTCAAGTATTGCACCAGGGCAAGCTTGCTGATTGAGAGATTTTCCCATTATTCTCAAATGCAAACCTTTGCAAAGCCCCTCCCTGCCCAAAAGATTCTGTTTAGAAAGCTCAGCAAGAAAACTGAGCAAAGGAGGATGCTAATGGCCAAACCTGCTGAAGAAAAGGTGGAGGAGAAGCCCAAATTGAAAAAGAGGACAAAGGCCAGAGTGGTGAAGACAAGGAAAATGTCTCAAATCCCCTCAGAGGAGAATTCAGGAGCTTCAACTGAAATTGAAGAAGTTGTTGAAGAGGGAGTAAGTGTGCCTTCTGATCATTCAGAAGAGTTGAGGCAAAAGTATAATGAGACTAGACAAAAGTCTAAGGGTGATAAGAGGCCCAGGGAAGCTGTCCCTGAGAAGGATGGAGAAGGAAGTGGGAGCAGTAGGGCCAGCAAGAGAAGGGCCAAGCCTACTGAGAAAGTGTTAGAGCTTCAAGAAGAAAGATCTCTCCAATTGGCTCTAAGGGAGATCAGAGCTGAAAGCAGGACTAAATCAAAGTCTAGAACCAATTCTTCTGGTTCTGGAACTCCAGAGTCCAAGGTCCCTGAAGATCAACCTTTAGTGGCCAACATCCCTGAAGCTCAGAATCCTGAACCCAACTCCCCTGAAACCCACACAACCCCAACCAATCAACCTATCACCCCCATCAATCTTACCAAGAGATATTCTCCAGAAGGGAGTGTGCAAAGGAGTGGGATAGATGTGCTAGCAGATTTAGCAGTAGATGAGACAAGATTGCAATCACCCCTTGACTCATCTATGCTCATTTTCTCAAAGTTTTTAGAAGATGGACTACATGAGCCAACCCCCCTGAGTAAAGCCCCTTCAGATCCATTGCTCTCAAAAGCAACTGAAGTACCTTCAATTGCACCCAATCCTTCTGAAGCCAATATCCCTGAACTTAACCTTCCTGAAGCCACATTAGGAGAAACCAGAGCCAACTCCCCTATAACCCAAAGTCCCCATTCAAGTGGAGATTAGGAGGAGTATACTCATGAAAGTATGCTCAGAGGAGGAGCCAAGGCTACTGTGGACAGTTTGTATCCACAACTTGCTGAATTTCCAAGAATTCAGAAAATGTTTCATGATTTGAGGATGCTTGTGGATGTGAAAGACAAGACCATTATGGAGATATCCCAAGTCATCCAAGATAAGGATGCAAACTGGTGGCAAGTGGAGGAAAGTAGATTGCTACACTTTGCTGGTGTGATGAAAACAAGATTCCTCATTGATGAGGAGGTTTTTGCAAAGTTGGTAGCTGATAAGATCATTGAGGAGAAGGAGAGGAAAGCTAAGGGCATCAGGCACCCTGATAGTAGCTCAAATGATGATGATTCCCCTGATGATCCCTCAAACCCTTCAAAACCCAACCCTCCTGAAACCCCTCAAGCCAACCTCCCTGAATCTTTTCAACCCACGTCTTCTGTATCAGACAGACTTTCAAACCCCCCTAGAACCTATCATAGGAAAGGCTCTGTATCCTCAGAGGTGTTGACCAAGGGTGGTAACACAACCAAAGACACATCTGCCAATGAAGGTTCTTCTGAACCCAAGGCACAGCCTAAAGATGTGGAGGTTCCTATTTTAGAGGCTGGTTTGGTTAAGGCCTATTCAGTGTCAGGAGAGTTGGACACTGATCAGCCCTTAATCATTCAGGATGACTCAGTGGCTGCTGAAATAAGCACTGTGATCTCCTCACAACTGCCATCTTTGAACCTTGTTGAAGGTGAAGATGCTGCAGGTCTAGGTGTTGGTGTTGAAAAGGAGATTTTAGTGGAAAAACCAGAGGGAGAAGTAGATGAAAGAGAGGTTATAATCACTAAGATAGTGAGTGTACCACCAAATGAGGGTGATATAAGTGAGGAAGGACAGGTTATTCTTGAAGTCAAATCTGAACTTCAAGAATCCCTTGATGAGAGGAGGCCTGTTCCTTTAAGTGAGGAAATTATTACTGAAGGAAGAAAAGAAGTAGTTGAAAATGAGAAGAAGACTGCTAATGTATCAGAGTCTTATGGAAAAGAAACTGAGGGTGATGAGTGTGTTTTCACTAACCCCTTTGATTTGTCTGACATTGCAGGTATAAACTTTGAACAAATCTTTGCAGATGACTTCTTGACACATGCCCCCATCCATGTTGATTCTGGATCAGCACAAGCCTTACTTGGCTTGCAATCAACAAAGTTGGACTGCTTGGCTCATCAAGTCCAATCAGCTCATGCAGAAACTTCTGGAGCTTTGGATGAACATGGAAGAACCTTAGCATCTGTAGAAATGAGATTAACTGGCTCTGAAGATGTGGTGTTACCCACATTGGAAGCAAGAATTAAAGGAGTGGAATCTGGTCTTCAAACCATTTCCACTGAAGTTCACAAAGCCAAAGTCAGTATGGAGAACATCTCAAAGGAAGTCAAGAAGGATCAAAAGCTGCTAAGAGATTGATGATCAACTTCTTTCTCAGAAGAGAAAAGATTTTGAACTGAAAATTCTCAATGCTAAATTTGAAAACCTCTCACATGAGTATGATTCCTGATTTAACAGGATAATTCCTTCACTCTTGGAATTAACTTATTTTATAGTGCCAAGGTGCACTTGATCAAGAACACCACTCCTTGGTGAATTGATCCCTAGGATGTCTAGAGTCCTAGTACCCTCTTCTCAACTCAGAACTGAACTGTTCTTCTCTCAACAGTCAGCTCCTACCACTTCTACTACTACAACCTTCTCACTTTCTCACTTGAAAGATGTAAGGGTTGAAGTAAGGTTCCAACTAATGAGATATCCTTTACAATGAAGATCAGTGTATAAGGATTAGGATATCTCTCTAAGCTTTGTATGGATATACAATAAGGTTCAGCTTAGAAGAAGTGTATGAAGACTAAGATAGTCTTTTGAAAGCTTGAATGTTCTATGAGCTTTGAGCTTCAGAATAGTTGATGTAGTTGGATGCTTTCAAATGGTCTTCACACTTCTGTATTTATAGACAAATGAAGGAATTTCCCGTTGGAGAGGCAGCCCCAAATGTCCATAAATGTCTTCTTTCAGTTCTTCAACTTAGAAGACAGATTCTTGATAGTGGCATGTCCTCAATTGGGAAATAAACGGTTGTATAGACTTTGTCTTCATTCTGCAGCACTCTTCCCAATGTCTGACTTCAAGATCCACTTGTTTAAACATGGACATGGATTCTGATGAATAGTCCTATGATAAGGACAACATTCCTTACCAGTGGACAACTCTGCTTATCACTATCAGTGGAAATGCTTATCAGCATAGTTGGCTTGCTCTTTTCAGATGACTTGGCTCTTTCCCTTTGCATGTATTCTTAGCATGATTCTTTGAAGATCTTAGGGAATAGTTGTCTTGATCTCTTCAGCATAGTTGATCTTTGACCTTCAGAAGACTTGTTCTGGTTTAACTGTGCTGAGACAACTCTGCTGGACAACTCTTCTGATCTTGAAATTTCTTTGCAATGATCATGATTTTCATGATCTGTTTCACTTGATTGATCTTCAGATAGGTTGTCTCAAGATTCACTCTATATCAGTATACTTGTCTTTCAGTAGACTTGGCAGTTATTCTGTAGTTTGAGCCTTGAGGGGACTTGATCTTGATAAACTTCAAATCATATGTTCCCCCTCAAATTGTGCATCTATTAAACTAAGAGATGCCTAACATTTCAGCTTCTCATCTAGCCTTATGTTATATGTTCTAACATTCTTAGAACATGATCATCTTTGACTTAGGCATGTCTCAGGGGGTTTTGGTATTAAATCAAAACTCTTCTCATTTTATTCCCAACAACCTCCAAAAGCACACCAAAGGGATCTCCGGCGTGGGGACTCTAACGCTCAAGTCAGAGAGAGATCACAAATAAACAGGGCGGAGCTCTCCAAATCAGTGGAAAAGCTCCTGATCAAAGTAATATAGTTCTCAGGTGTTTTGATGCTCAGTTTGAGGGATATATATATATCGCCGGAGAATACTGTTGGGATATGAATCCTAAGACAAGTTCTATTTGATAATGAGATGAGTTTTGATAAGCCAAAAAAAAGGAAGACTTGAATATATTCTAAGTATGGACTTATCTGTTATGGAAGTCGTCTTGTATGAGACAAGATCAAATGAGATAAAGTAATACTGAAATATGACCTTTTTTTTTTTTTTTTGAAATGAGACAAAGTGGGATAGCTCAAGTGGTTAGAGCATCACTACCTAGGTCTTAGATCCTGGGGTCGAGTCATGGGGAGGGAAAAAGGGATGGGTATATAATACTGAAATATGACTAAGTATGGAAAGAAAAGTATATTTTATATAGGTTTTCAAGATAAGCTTTAATTGATGTATAAAAGCTTATATATATTGTTGTAAATGTAATAGTCTTTTTAAGATGACTAAGCTGAGTTATAAAGCTTAAAGTAATGTAATAGAAAAGATAGCTTAGTGATAGGACAAGAAGAGTTCTACAGAAGATGAAGACTATTAGTGAAGACAAGAAGACTTGACGATCAGATAAGACAAGTTATGAAGTCATAAATTTTCTAAGTATTGAATATGCCGAAGACAAGTCGAAGTCAAACAGAAGTGAAGATTCATATCAGATAGAAGACATGAAGTTAGTTATAAATATTAACTAAATAACCGTCGTATTCAAAGATACATATCAAGAAGCGGTTTGAAGAGTTAGTTGAAGGAAGTTATCAAAAAAGGTTGTTGGATAACAAACTTATCTGTAATAAGTGAAGTCTATAAATAGATGAAGGCATTCATCATTTGAAGACTACTGAATCTAAGACTACTGAAACTACGTGTACTGAAGCATTCAAAACAAAGAAACTCGCAGAGTTCGAAAGTTAAAAGAAGAAAGAAGAAGCCCAGAAAAGAAGAGACTAATCAAGAAGGTTTATTGAAGAAAACAAAGAATTTTTTCTTTATTGTTTTAGTTTGTATAAGCTTGCTAGTTGCTTAGAAAATCACTAGTTGTTAGATCGAAGATATATCTGGTGATATAATCGAGAAGATCAAAGTCTTATTTCTTGGGACTTAAAGCCACAATATCAGTTTAATAAAATATCACGAACTGGGTTTGTGAGAGTGGATGTAGACGATTTGTCGAACCACTATAAATCTTGTGTTCATTTACTTACTGTTTTATATTTGTTAATTGTTCTTATTTGTGAATTCGTATAATCAACAAGATTGTAAAATGAAAGTTGAATAGACGAGTTGATATTTGTAGAATAGACAAGTAAGGTTTTGTATTGTGTAAGTTGAGTATAAATTGTTAATGGCTCATAATCCGATATTCTGCACTATTAATATCTGATATTTTGGAAAATTTTTAAAAGTCTATTCACCCCCCTCTTGACTTTAGACTGGTTCTAATCTTAACTCAACTACTTGGGACCAACAAGTGGTATCGGAGCAGTGGTTCTAACGTACTACTATTTCTAGATTACCAAAAGGTTTTAAGGGGAATGTCTTGTTGTCCATTGGAATAGATCCTTGAACTTTATTTGATTTTTTAAGTTTCAGTGATATCTTTGATCAACTTGCCATATTTGATCTTATCTGTTCTTTAAACCATGGAAACTAATGCTACCAAACTGCCTAAGTTTTCAGTTTCAGATTATGATTACTGGAAGCTTCGAATGGAGGCAATCTTTAGCTCCACTCACAACCTGATGGTGTCTGTTGTAACAGATGGTCCAATTGTCACAATGACACTAAACACTGCTACATTGGATCCGTCAAAAGCTATTGGTGTAATGGTGCCCAAACCCAGGTTAGAGCTTACTACTGATGAAATGAGACAGAATAATTTGGATAACATAGCCAAAAACTTTATTTTGCATACACTGCCTAACGATTATCTAGGCAAGGTATTAAAATGTAAGTCGGTTAAGGAAATGTGGGATAAACTAACTGTTCTTTGTGAAGGCACTAGCCTGATCAATGAAAGCAAGGTATCTACTGCCGTCCAAAAATTCGAATCATTCAAGATGGAAACTAGCGAATCTATTGACTAGTTAGATGCTCGATTTACTCGCATTACTAATGATCTTGAAGTTCTTGGTAAAAAATACACTCCTAGAGAGATAAATCTTAGAATTCTTAAGTCTTTAGATGAGAGGTGGAAGATGATTAAAATGATTATCAAAACCACTCAGGACATAGATACATGGCCCACAGAAACTCTCTTTGAAACCTTAAAGGCCCATGAATATGAGCTTGATGAGAAAGATCCAGTAGTAGAGAGTGATATGGATAAGTCTACCTCCAAGAACGTTGCTTTCAAAGCCTCTTCCTCTAGAAACTCCAGAATTTCTAAGTCCAAGCCTACTAGCGTAAAAGATGAGTTAGATAAGTCTGACCTTAGCCTTAAGGATCAGATGAGTTTCTAGAGTAAGGTCAGACTTATCTAACTCATCTTTTACGCTAGACGAGATAGGGATGAGGTTTCTACTGAAAATAGAAGAGGTAGGAGCTCAGGAGATAGAAAGGATAGACCTTCTTCGGATAGACGAGATAGGAAACGGGATCACTCACTGTTGGGATATGAATCCTGATACAAGTCCTAATTGATGTTGAAGTAGTTTTGATAAGCCAAAAAGAAGACTTGAATATATTTCTAAGTATTGATTGATCTAGTTATGGAAGTCGTCTTGTGAAGATCAGTAGAGTACAAAGTACAAAGAACATTATAATACATGTGAAAGAAAGAGAAGACAAATATGTTTTATAAGTACTATGTTAGGTTTTATGATGAGCGAATTAATTGATGTATAGATGCTCATATGTTTTCGTAATTGATGTATAGTTTTAAGTTGACTAAGCTGGATTTATAAAGCTTAAAGTAATGTAATAGTCTTGTTAAGATTAGATGATAGGACTAGTATAGTTCTGTATTTGAAGAAGTCTACTGTGAAGAAGAAGAAGACTCGACCAGACAAGACAAGTGAAGAAGAAGACTGAAGATTTGTCTAAGTATGGAAGACTAGACAAGTGCGAAATCAAAGAAGAAAATACTTAAGTCGGAATCGCGTATGAAGATATATATTGAAGAGTTAGTTATGGAATAACTAATTAACTGAATAAACGCGTGGAAGGATAAGAAGAAGCTGTTTGAAGTTAGTTATCAAGAAAAGGTTGTTGGTAACAGAAAGTTCTTGATTTCTAGAGGTTTATAAATACATGAAGACATTTGACGGTTATGACTACTGATTAACTACTAAAGCGTTGAGATTTACGAAGCAATCACTGAAGAATTCAAAGCAAAGAAACTCACAGAGTTGAAGTTCAGAAAGTTGAAGCCAGAAGACAAGTCACGAATTTGAAGAAGGCTACTACTGGACTAGAGAAGTTTTTGTTTATTGTTTTTGTTTAAGCTTGCTAGTTGCTTATTAAATCACTAGTTGTTAGATCGAAGAAACACTTGGTAGTGTTATCGAAAAGATCGAAGTCTTATTTCTTGGGACTTAAAGCCACAAGAACACACTACTCGAAGAGAAGAGTAATAAGAATTTCACAACTGGGTTTGTGAGAGTGGATGTAGACAAGTTGTCGAATCACTATAAATCTTGTGTGTTGATTTACTTTACTGTTTTATTTGTGTTTAGTTGATTACTTGTTAATTGATTAAAACTGCATATAAGATAGACAAGTTAAGTGTTCATACAGAAGTTCATTTCGAGATTAGTTGAGTATAAATTTGTTGGGCTCATTATTAATTCTGATATTCCACATTGTGTATTCTGATATATTGAAAGATTTTGAAAAGTCTATTCACCCCCCTCTAGACGTTTTCCTAGCTTACTCAATATTCTCTACTCAGCTAGGGACCTACACTCACCTATCAAAAAGTCTACTAATGATCCTTTGTGTTATAATTGTGATAAGCCAGGTCACTACATCTATGAGTGTCCGATCTAAGCTCAGAGGACAGAGAAGAAAGAAAGGCGAGAAGTGATCGAAGATATGCCAAGGGTAAGAAGGCAATGTTGGCACATGATGACTCTGAATCGAAATCAGACGAGTTGCCATCATCTTCTTCTGATTACCCTTCAAGCAATGAAAAGAAAGCTTTTACTGCAGATGATGGACTTGCAATGATGGCCACCTATGCCTGCTCTAAAAGAGGTTGAAACCAAAGGGTACCTCAGACGAGTAGACACAAGGTATGCTGATAGATCAGACAAGGTTAACAAAGTATTATTTTGTGATTAAAAGGGTAAGAAATTAAAGAGGTCTCAATTGTTTAAAACTCCTATGTACATTTGGATTCCTCTTAATGCTACTAACCCCCCAGGACCCCAATGAACAAAAGGGTACCTAAATTATTAATATCACCAATTGCATGGTCGACTCGATTTTTACAAAAAAAGGGTGGTTCAGTGGGTGAGACTAGGTATATAGATAGTGGTTTTTCGCACCACATGACTGGTACCAAAGCTTTACTCACGAACTATCATGAACAAGAAGGACCTAAAGTAATTTTTGGTGATAGCTCCATGGCTACTACTAAAGGCTTTGGATACATCAGAAATGGTGATGTAGAGATACATGACGTCTCTTATGTTGAAGGTTTGAAATATAACTTGCTTTCTGTTTCACAATTCTGTGACAGGGGATACAAAGTCCAATTTAAAAGCAGAAAATGTGAAATAATTGATAAAAGAACACATACCACTCTACTTGTCGGTGTGAGACAAGACAACGTCTACATAGTGAATTGGAATAGTTGTCCTAGGGATGCTTGTCTTCTTACTAAAAGTCCTAAAGAGATCAGTTGGCTATGGCACAGACGCCTATGCCAAATGAACTTTAAGATTATTAATAAGATAGCAAGAGATTACCTTGTTGAAGGTATTCCCAATGAGATCTATTACAAGTTACAAGTGTGTGATGCATGCCAAAAAGGTAAACATATAAAGGTTTCTTTCAAATAAATTTCAACTCTCTCAACCAGTAGAGTCTTAGAACTTCTACACATGGATCTTCATGGTCCTATTAAACCTCCAACATTAAATGGTAGGAGATACACCCTTGTTGTGGTTGATGATTACTCAAAATTTACTTGGGTAATCTTTTTGCACAAGAAGAGTGACACTCAAACTCTACTACCAGACTTGTTGAAGAGGTTACAAGTTCAGAAAGGACAATCTATTATCAAAATTCGTAGTGATAAAGGGATTTAGTTCATTAATTCCTATATCAATGAATAATGTTCTAAAAGTGGTATCCAACACTTGAGTGGTGCAGCTAGGACTCCACAACAGAATGGTGTAGCTGAAAGAAGAAACCGAACTCTCAAAGAAGCCTGTAGAACCATGTTAGCAAAATATAACACTCCACAAAAGTTTTGGTCTGAGGCAATCAATACTGCTTGACATACCCAGAACAGATGTGCTATCAACAAGGTAAATGGTAAGACACCTTATGAGGTATGGAAGGGTAGAAAACCTCTTGTATCATATTTTCATATATTCGGATGCAAATGCTTCATTCACAACAATGGGAAGAGCTAGTTGAATGCATTTGATGCCAAAGCAGACCAGGGGATACTCTTAGGATATTCCTCTACTAACAAGACATTCAGAGTATTCAACTACTCTACTCTTTGTGTGGAAGAAACAACACATGTTGTTTTCGATGAATCTATACAGGACTCGTCTACCCACCAAATTAGTAAGAAAGTAAGTGAATTAAAACTCCAATCCGATGACAAAACTGAAGTGTACGAATCTGTACAAGCCTACAATCCATTCGTGAATATTCTTCATGATCCTAAAGATGAGGTGAAGGTAAGTGATAAAGGTAAGTCTACTAGATTAGTTGACATGCCTGCTCTAGTTGACTCGTCTCCTCTAAATAAATCTGGTAGTATAGATGATGTAGATATGCATGATGTTGTAGATGATTTAGATGATGAAAGCGTGCCTGTTAAGACTAGAAAGACCTGGAAATCATCCTATTCAACTGATCTTATATTAGGGGATTCTAGTAAGGGTGTCAAGACTAGAAAACAACTCTTTGAGTCGCAAGAAGGAACTAATACATCTCTCGTTTGCTGGTGCTGTTTCCTCTCTTCTATTGAGCCTAATACTGTTAAAGAAGCCTTGGCTAATAGCAATTGGATAATAGCCATGCAAGAGGAGTTGAATCAGTTCGTTCGAAACGATGTATGGGAACTTGTCGATAGACCATACAACCATAATGTTGTAGGCACTAGGTGGATCTTTAAAAACAAAAGGGATGAGAATGAATTAGTCGTAAGAAATAATGCTAGACTAGTAGCTCAGGGTTACTCTCAAGCAGAGGGTATTCACTATGATGAAACATTCGCACCTGTTGCACGACTAGAAGCCATAAGATCATTTCTTGCCTATGCTTCTCATATGAAGTTTACAGTGTTTCAAATGGATGTTAAAAGTGCATTTCTTAACGGTATACTTGCTGAGGAAGTTTGTTGGTCCTTGGTGGAGTATGACACAAGTGTATGGGGGGGGGGGGAATGCACTTGTGTATGCAAATTCTTTTCTTTTTAACAAAACTGGTCTTATCAGGCAGGTTGTCTCACAACTGGCCTGAGTGTGAACTTTGATAGATACTTGTCCTACTGATTACTATTAGGTGATCAGTTGGCTAAATATCTAAAAGAGTTGCTAAGTGCGGAATGTGGTTGGCCTTTGACTTAAAGAAATACTCCAAGTTAATTTCTGAAAAGATACAGTTATCAGGGACTTTGTCCAAAACAGTTTTTCTCACTTACTGAGTTTTGCTTCTTTAAAATATGATTGAATATAAGTGCAATAAAGAATGCAGTAAGTAAATGGCACACAAGTTTATAGTGGTTCAGAGACTCAAGCTCCTACATCCACTTTCCCTGATTGAACAGGATAATTCCTTCACAATGGAATTAGCTTGTTTTATAGTGCCAAGGTGCACTGATCAACAACACTCTCTTAGTGTTTTGATCCCTAGGATAATCTGAGTCCTAGTGCTCAATCTCTCTGAGTTAAGACTGTGTTTCACTCTAACAGTCCTTAACTCCTCACTTCTACAACAAACACTCTCTTCACTAAATGAGATAAGGGTTTGAGGTTTGGTTCCAACTAGTTGAGATATCCTTTACAATAAGAACAGTGTAAAGGCTTAGGATATCTCAATGCTAAGCTTTGGATGTTTACAAAGATTGGCTTAGCTAATTGAAGTGATTCAGGAAACTTGGGATTCTGAAGAACAGCTTGGTTTCCTTTGAAAGCTTGATAATAGTTTGATAGCTTGTAGTTGGATTATGAATCCCTTTGATCACTTCTGTATTTATAGACAAATTTGAACAACTAACCGTTGGAGGGATAGCAATTCAAATATGTCTATTTGCAGCACCATTGAAATGGCTATGAAGCTTGGCATCCTTTTATCCACTGTGTAAGAGGGCTCTTCAATGGTTGCTTGAATGAATGTGTTGACTTCTGAAAAATGCGGCTGAGAAGACTTGTGTCAGATTCCAAATATGCACATTTCCCAATGTTGATTTGTGGCAAACTCTACACTCAACCAACGGTCAGATGGGACAAGCTCCCTGAACATTCCTGCTGCAATTTAGAATGTTCCAACATTCATTCACTGCTTCACTCTTTAATGCTCTAAGTCTTCAATGCTTGGTTCAGGCATGATTGGCAATAAATGCTTCATTGAATGTGTCTTCTGTGAGCTTTTGGCATTCAATGCTCTTGATCATTTGTACTTCAACTGTCTTGATCATTTTCATTTAAGAGCATTGCTTTAATGTTCTTGATCTCTTCAGCTCAGTTGTCCACTTGGTCAATCTGTCCTGAAAGTTCAGCAACTTTGGCCTAGACACTTAACACTTATCAAGCTGCCTAACATTCCAGCTTTGGACAACTATCCTGAACTCTAAAATCTCACAACATTCCTGAGATTTTTAACTTAAGCATTCTACTTACTCAAGTGTACTGAGACAATCTTGCCTAAACTAGACTTGAGCTTATCTCAACTAATCTGAACATCATCAATCAGGGGTTTTGGTATCTAAATCAAAATCATTTTATTCCCAACAATTTCCCCCTTTTTGATGATGCCAAAACCTATTACAAAGGAACCTTGACTTATACTATACTTAACCTTCAGGATGAGTGAACTGTTCCACTTTCCTGAAAGAAACTGTTAGGACAATAAATCAAGTATATATGTCATGTCAGGTTAGTTGAGATAATGAGTTGTTATCTCTTGATAGAAAATCAGTGGTCCTTTTATATATCATAGAGCATTATAGATCAGAAAATCAAAAGGACAATAAAGATGATACATGAAAAACAGAACAACAATCATAACAATCATAAAAACCAGATAGGGAAGAGATAAACTTATCCATCAGAGAGTTCCATCATCTTGGGGAGCAATGCCATATTGAGCCCAGACCCTTTTCTTCAGTTCCCAAACATCCTTGTTTGATCCTCTAGATCCTTTCCAAATCCTTCTTCAAACAATTTAGAAGGATCATCAGCAAGCTTGGGCACACCAACTTCAGGCTCTTTGTTCTGTACCTCCTCTTCACTATCTTCTTCTTCAATAACAGGCAGCTTGGCTGCTTTATTCAATCTCTTTGATTGCCTTACTGGGGTTGATTCTTCAGACTGAAATTCTGATGGCAAAGTCAGACTAGTTGGGAATTCATTGAAGGCTTGCAATTCCTTCCTTTTTCTTTCAGATGACCTTGTCACCTTCCCCCTTACTTCAGCAACTTTCTCTTTGGGGTTAAGTCCTGCTGACTCACCACCAGGCCTTTGTTGCTTCCTTGCCTGACTTTTCATTGCAGACATCATGGATTCTTTAACAGTAATTTGAATCTGCTCTTCCTCAGTCAAATTTTCAATATCCATTGGGCCTTTGCCTTTCCCAATGTCTTCTACTGCCTCCTCCTCAATCTCAGGTACCTTCTCCTTTCCCTTAGGTTCACCAATCACCAAGGTTCCCTTTGCCCTTGCTCTCTCTCTCTTTCCCCCTTTTTGGCATTATCAAAACATTGGGGCTTCAATTCACTCATAGAGACTGAGAGATGTGAGTGGGCTTGAGTGAGGGACTTCAACTCCTGCAGTAGATAAACATTCTCATCATGAATGTTTTGCATTTTGTCATCTGCCATGCTTAAGAAAGTGTGAACAGGCTTCATCTTCTGAGTAACAATGGCATCCAATGTGGCTTTTAGTGATTGATCAAGTTTGGCCTGAAGTTGTTCAGTGAGGTTGGCCACAACTTGATCAGACACTTTGGCCATAAGTTCAACAGTGAACTTCTCAGCAGCTTCTTTGACCATTGCAGCTTTCAATTCCTCAGCCTTCTTCCTCTGAGCTGCAGTCCTCTGTCTTAAGGCATCTTTGATTGTCCTCCTTAGAGCTCTCACATTGTCCTTGTAGAGACTCTTGAGGCCTAGCTGCTCCTTCTTCACAGATTTGGTGAACTTCACCATCTGATCCTTTGCCTTTGTTACCTCAGCTGAAACTGTTTGCAGACCAGTTTCAACTCCACAAATTCTTGCATCTAGAGTGGGCAGGATCACCTCTTCTGAGCCAGTTAGCCTCATCTCCACAGAGGCTAAAGTCTTGCCTTGGCCATCTAGAGTGTCAATTGTTGCTGCATGTGCCTTACCAACTTCCCTTACCAGTGTATCCAACTTCTCTGATTGTTCTTCAATGATGGATGCAGTTTGAGTAGCAATCTGAAAACCAGCCTCAGTGGTGTTGGCTTGCTCAAAGTACATCTTATTCAAGGTGGATACATTGGCTGAAACTGCTTCAAGGTCAATGTCAGCATCAACAGGTATATCTGTAAGGGAGGCATCTGCAAAAATTTGCTCAATGGTAACAGCAACAGAATCTGCAAAACTAAGAGTGTTAGTAAAATCTCCCTCAACACCCTCATTTTTTCTTTCTCCCATAAGACCTGATACATCAGCACCTTCTCTCTCATTTTCAACTAAATTCTTTTCTTCCTCATTCATATCAGATAGACTCACATTCAATGGAGAATCAGACCTCCTTTCACCAAGGGATTCATCAGATAGACTCATATTTGACTTGAAGAATTGCCTGACTCTCATATTGGGCTGCACCCAATATTTCTACTTCATCTCCCTCTATTTGTGGTGCACTCAGGGAACCTGTAATCACACAATCCTCACCATCATCTCCCTCTGAATTTTCACCACTATCTGCCTTTTCAACTCCTTCCATTCCTAAACCTGACACCTCTATATCCTCAACAGGATCTACAGAGGGCAGTTGTGGGGAGATCACAGTGCTTAGGCATCCCAAAGCCACTGAGTCATCCTGAATGACTAAAGGCTGGTCAATGTCCAACTGTCCTGATATTGATGAGGCTTTAGCCAAACTAGCTTCTCCCATGGAAGTCTCAACATTGTCAAGCTGTGCCTCAGGTTCAGAAGAACCATCCTTGGCCAATGCATCTTGGACTGAGTCACCATCTTTGGTCAACTCCTCTGAATGATCAGAGTCCTTTACAGAATGATAGGTCAAGTAATGTACCTGAGCAGAGTTGAGGCCAGGAGGATTGGGATTGGTGTTATCATCATCATCATCATTATCATCATCAGATGGGCTGTCAGGATACTTGATTCCCTGTGCAATTCTTTCTCTCTCAGCAAGCACCTTCTCATGAACAATGGTGCAAAACAAGGCCTCAGTGGTCAACACACTGGATTTCTTCACATTTGCAAAATGTAAGAGCCTGTTCTCTTCAACCTGCCACCAGCTGGCTCCTTTATCCTGAATAGCCTGAGCTATTTCCACTATAGTTCTATCCTTGATCTCAACAAGAGCTCTGAGATCATAGAACTGTTGTTGTAGCCTAGGATAATCTTTCAATCCTGGATATAATTCATCCACATTAGCCTTGGCAATCTGCCTCAGCATCCCCTCATAAGTGTACTCTTCACCACTTTCATCTTCAGAAGAGTTGGTTTGGGATTCAGGAGGGTTGGATTGGGATTCAGGTAGGCTTGGCTGGATATCAGGTAGATTGGGTTCAGAAGGGTTGGGTTCAGAAGAGCTTAAAACAAGTTGGGATTCAGGTGCTTTTGAGAGCAATGTGCCTGAAGAGGTAATTGGAATGGCTGGAATGGGTGGGAGAACAACTTGATCACCTTCTTGAAGAACAGTTTCAAGAAGTTTGGTATATGAAAGAAGTCTTGGATCAAGTGGGGAAAAAGGTCTATCCTCAAGATTGACCAAATCTGCCAGCACATCAATACCTGATCTATCAGGTGCACCTTCAGGGGAGTAAACCTTCTTTGCAATGATTGGGGCATCTTCAGGAGTCTTGCACTCCTCTTCTTCATGCCTTGATGGAGATATTCTTTCTGATTGGATATCAGGAGAGTTGGCTTCAGGGCTGTTGGACTTGGAGTTAGACCTACTTGCTTGTCTAATCTCCTTGAAGAACTCTTTCTTCTTCTTCTCCTCTTCCATCAACTTCTGCTTCTCAGAAGTTTTGATAATCCTTCTCCTTCTTTCAGACCTTGTTGGCTTGTCAAGATCCCTGTATTCAGTTACAGTCTCAGGCTGTAAGGGGACAACCTCTCTGAACTCTTCACCCTCTTCAGGGGGGTTGACTCCTTCATCAGCAGCCTTCTCAATCTCCTCAGAAGTGGCTCCTCCACTTCTTGACTGGCTTTCTGGGGAAGATTCACTCAGAATCTTCTTCATCCTCTTCATCTTTGGCTGAACTTTTGGTGGTTGAGCTTTTCTTTTTCTGGGAGAGGCTCTGGTTGCTGGAACAACTGCAACAGCTTTCTTGGAGGCAGCATCCTGCTTCCTCTTCTCAGTTTTGGAAGACAGCTTTCTGAACATCACCTTTTGTGCTGGAAAAGGTTTGGTTTTGCTTGAAGGTGGGTATAATGAGCAAATCTTTCCAAGAGCAGGCTAGCTCTTGTACAGAACTGGAGTCTTCCATCAACCACCACCTTGTGGTGCTTTACCTCCTTAAACTTGAACTTCTCATTCATCATTTTGTCCAGAATGAAACTCTTCCAGTCAAACTTGACTCTCTTCTCAGCAGAGTCAATCACAGCAGCCATCACCCTCAGTTTTGGCATGCTGATTTGTTCAACACTTCCAGAGTGGCTCAACAAGCTCTTCACAACACAGTCAAACAAATGCCTATAGACAGGCTTTAATGTGTTCTTGTTCTGAGCACTTACAAGTTTCTTAGGTACTATCATCCATGGATAGTAAAACTCCTGATCATCTCCTTCCTTGTAAATTTCTGGATTCTGGCCTTCTGATGGTAGCCCAAAGCTAGCATCTAAATCCTCAGCAGTGAAGATGATGGTGTGTTGACTTTCTTCATCTTCATCTTCTTCAGCATATGTGAGCTTGGTGCACACATCACCCTTTTTTCCCTTCCATCTGATTAACTTGCCTGAGTGGGTCCCAAAGTTGCTGACTGGGTCCCACTTGGACAAAGCTCCTGACCAACATTGCTGAACACCATAGGGACAACCTTGCTGAGTTTCCCTCTTTGGCAGACTGCTTCAGTGAGGTTGGTCAACTTTGCTGAAGTTCATCTTAATGAACTTCCCCCTTCATATGAGCTTTCTTTCCTCATTTCTCCATCTTTCCTGGATCAAGTAAGCCCAATTCAGCTAACAATTCCAAGAATCTTGCTTCAGCTAGAGGCTTAGTCAAGATATCAGCTTTTTGCTTATCAGTGTGGATTTTGACAAGCTTGATATCTTTCTTCTCCACATGATCCCTTATGAAGTGATGCTTGATATCCACATGCTTGCATCTGGTGTGGAGCACTGGATTCTGTGAGATGGCAATAGCACTATTGTTGTCACAGAATATTGGCACTTCATTTGAGATGACTTTGTAGTCTCTAAGTTGTTGCCTGAGCCAAAGTATCTGAGCACAGCAACTTCCAGCTGCTACATATTCTGCTTCAGTTGTTGAAGTTGCAACTGTATTTTGCTTCTTGGAGAACCATGAGATAAGCTTGCTGCCCAAGAATTGACATGTTCCAGAGGTGGATTTTCTGTCAATTCTACATCCTCCATAATCTGCATCTGAATATCCAGTGAGCTCAATGTTGTCATCAGCTGGATACCATAATCCAAGATTCTCAGATCCCTTGAGATATCTTAGGATTCTCTTAGCAGCATCAAGGTGGCTCTTCTTTGGATTGGCTTGAAATCTTGCACACACTCCAACTGCAAATGTGATATCAGGCCTGCTTGCAGTGAGATATAGAAAGGATCATATGATTCCTCTGTAGTTAGTGGAGTTTGTTGATTCTCCACTTTCATCAGGATCCATTTTCCAGTTAGTATTCATAGGAATTCTGACTGGCTTGCTTGTAGCACATCCAAATTTCTTGATCATGTCCCTTGTGTACTTGGCCTGATTGATGAATATTCCCTTCTTTGATTGAGTGACTTGAAGTCCTAAGAAGAAATTCATCAATCCCATCATGGACATCTCAAATTTGCTTTGCATGAGTTTGGAGAACTTCTCACACAGCTTCTCATTTGGAGATCCAAATATAATGTCATCCACATAGATTTGGACTAACAAGATATCATCTCCTTCACAGATTCTGAACAAGGTTCTGTCAACAGTGCCTTTGACAAAACCATGATCTAGAAGAAACTGTGATAAGGTGTCATACCAAGCTCTTGGAGCTTGCTTTAAGCCATAGAGAGCTTTCTTCAATCTGTACACCTTGTCTCCTTCTTCAAAGCCTGGGGGTTGTTCAACATATACTTCTTCTTTGAGCACCCCATTGAGAAATGCACTCTTCACATCCATCTGATACACCTTGAATCTCATGTGAGCTGCATATGCTAAGAAGAGTCTGATTGCCTCAAGTCTGGCCACTGGAGCAAAGGTCTCATCATAATCAATCCCTTCAGATTGGCAATATCCCTTGGCCACCAGTCTTACTTTGTTCCTCACAATGATGTCATTTTCATTTTTCTTATTTTTAAACACCAATTTGGTTCCAATGACATCTTGATGAGTTGGCCTATCTACCAGCTCCCATACTTCATTTCTGGTAAACTGGTTCAGCTCTTCTTGCATGGCTATGATCCAGTTGGTGTCTTGCAGTGCTTCCTCAATGTCTTTTGGTTCCTGTTCTGAAAGGAAACAACAAAACAAAGCACTTTCTCCATGAAATCTTCTAGTTTTGATCCCTTCACTTGGATTACCAAGTATCAGGCTAGATGGGTGGTTTTGCAACCAAGTCCTTCTAGACCTGATCCCTTCAGGAGGGTTGTTCTCATCTGAGGTTGGATCACTAGATTCATTAAATTCAGGAAAGTTAATTGAAGGATCAAGTTCAGGATCATATTCAGGGGTACTGTCCTCATTGTCAGATAGGTTGACATTTTCATTGGTTCCCCCTTGAATATTGGATCCATTTACTACCTCAGCATTGCCTGCTTCTTCATTGGTAGTTGTTACCTGGTTTTGAACTGGGATGGGGTCAGTCAGTTCAATTTCACCTTCAGGTTGGTTGTCTTCTGGTTGATTGCCATCAGGTAGGTTGTCCAGCTTTTGATTATCATGTAGTTCAGGCTGGGCAACATCTACAAACACTGTTTCCTTGCTTTGAAGCCTTAGTCTGGTTGTTCTTTGTGTTATCTCATCAATATTCAGGTTTCTATCCCTGAACTCATCAATAGATTCATCAAACACAACATGAGGTGTTTCTTCCACAATAAGAGTTTTGCAATTGTAAACTCTGTAAGCCTTGATGATTTGTGAATATCCAACAAATATTCCTTCATCAGCTTTCCTGTCAAAAGCTTTCAATTGCTCTTTCCCATTATTGTGAATGAAACACTTACAACCAAATATGTGAAAATAAGCAACAGTGGGCAATCTACCTTTCCATATTTGATATGGGGTTTTACCTTGTCCTTTGGTGATTAAGGACCTGTTTTGAGTGTGACATGCAGTGCTAATGGCTTCAGCCCAGAACCTTTTAGGCAGTTTGGATTCAGCAATCAAAGTTATTGCTGCTTCTTTCAAGGTCCTGTTCCTTCTTTCAGCAACACCATTTTGTTGAGATGTTCTTGCTGCTGAAGTTTCATGAGTGATGCCATTCTTGCTGCAGTACTCATTGATGTATGAGTTTATGAATTCAGTGCCTTTGTCAGATCTGATCTTGACAATACTTAGGCCCTTTTCATTGCTCAATCTCATCATCAATTCAGGTAGCTTGACTTGGGTCTCCTTTTTGTTCAGCAAGAATACTACCCAAGTGTACCTGGAAAAATCATCAACAACAACCAAAGCATATTTTCTTCCATTTATACTTACTGGGATTATTGGTCCAAATAAATCCATATGCAGTAGTTGAAGAACTCTCTCAGTTGAGATGACAAGCTTCCCTTTGAATGAAGCTTTGATCTGTTTTCCTTCCTGACATGGCTGGCATATATGTTCTTTAGTGAACACTTGATTTGGCAGCCCTTTAACTAGAGAGTTTCTTGCAATCTTGTTGATGGTTTTGAAGTTCAGGTGGTTTAGTCTCTTGTGCCACAGCCAGCTTTGCTCACTTGTGCTTTTGGCAACAAGACAAACTGCTTCAGGGGTTTTGCTCCAATCTGCAAAATAGACATTTCCCTTTCTCACCCCTGTTAGTAGCACCTGTTGTGTTGAGTTATTTTTGATAATACATTCATTTGGTGCAAATTCAACACAATATCCTTTATCACAGATTTGACTTTTAGACAGCAGGTTATATTTTAGGCCTAGGACATATGAGACATCAGTAATTTTAACACTACCAATGTTTAATGTACCATAACCTCTTGTGATCCCTTGAGAGCTGTCTCCAAAGGTTACTGAAGGACCATCTTTTTCTATGAAATCTGAGAGAAGCTCCTTATTCCCAGTCATGTGTCTTGAACATCCACTGTCCAAGTACCATGCTGTTTTCTTGTTGATGCTTCTCTTCTTCTTGTGGTCCTTGCAGCCCTGCAAAGTCAAAATTTAGGTACCCTTTGAGTGTTGGGACCTAGAGGGTTAGCTGTACCTTTTGGAACCCAAATCTGCCTGATTACTCTGATTAACTCAAAGTGACTGACTTGGTTTCCATTTACATCTACATACACAGTTTGACCCTTAAATGCCTTGGGTGGTTTCTGTGTATGGGTGTTAGCCTTGTAAGGTTCAGGAGAGTTGGTAAATTTCTTTGGGACATTTCTCCTGAAGTTACTAGACTTAGGTGCAGCTTGGTAAGACCTTTGAGGATAGGGTTTTGGATGGCCTTTTCCTTTTGGTATGTAAGGTCCAGGCTTCCTGAATGTTTTATACCTATCAGAGGGGATTGGTCTTAATCCATTCAGTTGAGGTTGCCTCATTTGAGTTGGCCTTTTCTGAACAGATTTTGGACAACTCCTCTGATGAGGATTCAGATAGGTTGGCCTTCCATTGGTTCTACCTTTCTGAACCTCATTTCTCTTATAAGCACTGCCTTTAACCTTTTCCATAGGTATGGGTTTAGGTACATTGTTTACTTGAGTTGGTATAAATATTCCTTTACCCTTATCCTTGACCAGTGGTTGATTTACTTCCATTTCATTTTGTTGTGCCACTGATCTTACAAAAGTCATCTTAGAATTGCTTGATGAGGCAATACTAAGACCAGGTGAGGGTTCAAATGGATTATAGCCTAATCCACCCTTTTGAGCAAATGGTCTTTGAAACCCTTGAATTTCCTCTATTGCCTTAGCAGATTTGTTCAAGGCAGACATTTTCATTTTTAAGCTCCCCTCACTCAATTTTAGAGTATCAAATTCACTTGAAAGATTGTCAAATTTTGCTTGAAGAATTCTAAGATCAAAATCCTTTTTCCTCAAGGCCAGTTCTTGATCATCAATCAACTTTTGTTGTTCAGAGACTTTGAGAGACATTTCCTCATGTTCTCTCACAATTTGCTGATACAACTCAGTTGATTTAAAGTCAAACTCTGGTTCAGGAAGGTTGGGAGTTTGAGCTTTCGAATTCAGTAGCTCATTTTCTCTAAGTGCCATATTGCATACTTCTCTCAGCCTGGTGAAATCCTCAAATAACTTTACAAAGTTGAGTTTCAAGTGGATTTCACTGGACTCATGTGTGTCATTTGAAGAATTAGAAGAATTAGAAGAATTAGAAGATCAACATACCTCATCATTTTCAAATGCCATTTGACAGTCATCATCACTGTCACTGTTGGAGAATAGTCCATCATCAGAAGAGTAGACACTCTCTTCACTTGCTGAATCTCCAGCTATCATGGCCTTCCTGTTGTTCAGCCTCTTGTCTCTTTTGTTCTGCCTTTCTTTTCTTTCTTTGGCACTAAGGTCAGGACAATCATACTGAAAGTGACCCTTTTTCTGGCAGTTGTAACACACATCTTCATCATCATTCTTTTTGCTTGAGGACTCCTTCCTCTTTGATGATGATGGTTCACCTTTGCTGAATTTCTTCCTATCAGCATATCTGTCTTCTTTCTTTTCATCAGAGGCTTTGTCCTCTGATTTGTTGTCAGGAGAACTGAATCTCCTTCTGGTTCTGTTGACTTGGTAGAACTTCTTGTATCTACCAAATCTGGAGTTGAGCTTCTCAAATCTCCTAGCCATGAGTGCCAGTTCCTCCTTTATTTCAGATTTTGAAACAGATTGAGAGGATCTTTGAGTATTCTTCTTTTCTGTTTCAGCAGCTTTGAAGGCAACACCTTTGCTTGAGGAGGATGACTCTTCATGCACCTTCTTTCTGTTTAGATCAAACTCATATGCTTTGAGTTCAGAGAAAACTTGCTGCATTGGCATGTTGTCAAGATTGCTGGTATTTTGCATCATGACAGAATATATGTCCCACTTGGATGTGAGACTTCTCAGAATCTTCAAAGCAACCTCTCTTTTGGCATAGAACTTGCCAAGAGAGTTTACCTCATTCATGATGTCAGTGAATCTGCCATCAAGATGATCAATAGTTTCATTGGCTTCCATAGAGAATTGTTCATACTTTTGGATAGCCACTTGAAGGTTGTTCTCCTTTATCTTTTGGGTACCTTCACACATAAGTGCTAAGGTGTCCCAAATCTCTTTAGCTGATGTGCATTGGTACACTCTTCCCATCACTGCATCTGGAATAGTCTGGTACAATGTGTTCATGGCAATGTAGTTCAGGTTATGCCTTTTTCTTTCCTCAGCTGTAAAGTCATCTTCATCCTTTGGCAGCAACTCCCTTGGATCTGCTTTCTGAGCATCAGTGAGCTTGGGATTTGCTTTAGTGAATGTGAAAGGCCCTCTAGTGATGACTTTAAGCATCTCATCATGTTGGCAAGCAAGATGTGCTCTCATCCTGATCTTCCAGAAATCATAGTTCTCAATTGAGAACATTGGCAGTTTGTGATGAGAAATATGATTGACTTGATTTGGACCCATGTTGTTAATGGTGTTGACAGCATCTCCTGGAACTGCATTGTTAGCCATTTCAACAGAAATAATATAAGATGAACACAGATAGGTTTTTCAGAAATTTGGATCAGTTCAGTGACCACAGAAAATGTGATTTTGAAAATCAATGATTTTCAGAAGCAGTGGTCTATGAACCCCTGCTCTGATACCACTTGTTGGTCCTTGGTGGAGTATGACACAAGTGTATGGGGGGGGGGAATGCACTTGTGTATGCAAATTCTTTTCTTTTTAACAAAACTGGTCTTATCAGGCAGCTTGTCTCACAACTGGCCTGAGTGTGAACTTTGATAGATACTTGTCCTACTGATTACTATTAGGTGATCAGTTGGCTAAATATCTAAAAGAGTTGCTAAGTGCGGAATGTGGTTGGCCTATGACTTAAAGAATGCAGTAAGTAAATGGCACACAAGTTTATAGTGGTTCAGAGACTCAAGCTCCTACATCCACTTTCCCTGATTGAACAGGATAATTCCTTCACAATGGAATTTGCTTGTTTTATAGTGCCAAGGTGCACTGATCAACAACACTCTCTTAGTGTTTTGATCCCTAGGATAATCTGAGTCCTAGTGCTCAATCTCTCTGAGTTAAGACTGTGTTTCACTCTAACGGTCCTTAACTCTTCACTTCTACAACAAACACTCTCTTCACTAAATGAGATAAGGGTTTGAGGTTTGGTTCCAACTAGTTGAGATATCCTTTACAATAAGAACAGTGTAAAGGCTTAGGATATCTCAATGCTAAGCTTTGGATGTTTACAAAGACTGGCTTAGCTAATTGAAGTGATTCAGGAAACTTGGGATTCTGAAGAACAGCTTGGTTTCCTTTGAAAGCTTGATAATAGTTTGATAGCTTGTAGTTGGATTATGAATCCCTTTGATCACTTCTGTATTTATAGACAAATTTGAACAACTAACCGTTGGAGGGATAGCAATTCAAATATGTCTATTTGCAGCACCATTGAAATGGCTATGAAGCTTGGCATCCTTTTATCCACTGTGTAAGAGGGCTCTTCAATGGTTGCTTGAATGAATGTGTTGACTTCTGAAAAATGCGGCTGAGAAGACTTGTGTCAGATTCCAAATATGCACATTTCCCAATGTTGATTTGTGGCAAACTCTACACTCAACCAACGGTCAAATGGGACAAGCTCCCTGAACATTCCTGCTGCAATTTAGAATGTTCCAACATTCATTCACTGCTTCACTCTTTAATGCTCTAAGTCTTCAATGCTTGGTTCAGGCATGATTGGCAATAAATGCTTCATTGAATGTGTCTTCTGTGAGCTTTTGGCATTCAATGCTCTTGATCATTTGTACTTCAACTGTCTTGATCATTTGCATTTAAGAGCATTGCTTTAATGTTCTTGATCTCTTCAGCTCAGTTGTCCACTTGGTCAATCTGTCCTGAAAGTTCAGCAACTTTGGCCTAGACACTTAACACACTTATCAAGCTGCCTAACATTCCAGCTTTGGACAACTATCCTGAACTCTAAAATCTCACAACATTCCTGAGATTTTTAACTTAAGCATTCTACTTACTCAAGTGTACTGAGACAATCTTGCCTGAACTAGACTTGAGCTTATCTCAACTAATCTGAACATCATCAATCAGGGGTTTTGGTATCTAAATCAAAATCATTTTATTCCCAACAAAGTTTATGTAGAACAACCTCCTAGCTTTGAAGTCAAAGAAAATCAAGTGTACAGGTTGAAGAAAGCTCTTTATGGATTAAAACAAGCTCCACGTGCGTGGTATGATACTCTTTCTCTCTTTCTAATAGAAAATGGTTTTACTAAGGGCAAAGTAGACCGTACTTGGTTTAGAAGACAAGAAGGGAGAGACATCCTACTTGTTCAAATTTACGTGGATGATATCATTTTTGGTTCACCCAATAAAAGTGTGAGTGAGAGTTTCTCAAAACTCATGCAAAGTAAATTTGAGATGTCTATGATGGGTGAGATGACCTACTTTCTTGGTCTTCAAGTAAAACAATCTCCATAAGACATTTTCATTAATCAAGCCAAATACATACGTAATCTACTTGATAAATATGGAATAAAAATCTGTAAAACTATTGGAGTACCTATGCAACCCGTCTACCGCATGGATCCAGACGAGAAAGGTAAATGTGTCGATCAATCTTGACTACCAGTAGACCGGGCATAACATTCGCAGTGAGTGTATGTGCTCGATTTCAGGCCAACCTCAAGAAAAGTCATTTGGAAACTGCTAAAAGGATTTTGAAATATCTAAAAGGAACCATAAATCGAGGATTATGGAATCCTACAGATGATGATCTATCCTTAAGTGATTATTCAGATTCAGACTTTGGTGGTTGCAGGATAGATAGGAAATCCACATCTGGTTCGTGTCAATTCTTAGTTTCTAAACTCATTTCATGATTTTGCAAGAAACAGACAAGTGTAGCAAGCTCTACTACTGAAGCAGAATACATGGCTGCAGGAAGTTGTTGTAGTCAGCTACTATGGCTAATACAACAACTTAGAGGCTACAATATTGTAGAATCTAATGTACCAATATTCTGTGACAGCAATAGTGCCATTGTTATTACTCAAATCCTGTTTTACATACGAGGTGTAAGCATATAAATTTTAAGCATCATTTTATTAGGGATCATGTTGAGAAAAAGAACATTCGCATGGAAAAAATACACACTGACATTCAACGAGCTGATATTTTTACAAAACCATTAGCTGAAGCACGATTTAGAGAGTTATGCATTAGTTTAGGATTGATTGATCTTGACCCTACTTGTGCATAGAACTGTACTAACAAGACATGTACTCAATCCAAAGAAAAGCAGATAGAAATACATGATTCAAAGAGACAAGACGAGTAGACACCAAAACACATTCCTTAGATCTCAAACAGGTAACAAGGTCACCAAGGTGACTAAATACCCGATGAGGAAGCTGGTAAAGCTGAGGGTAAAATTAGGAGAATGTACAATTAAGGGGGAATCTATGATTTCTTAAAGATCCTTATGTTGCCTCCGAATCAGATTAGTCATCTTGATGTTACCTTAGTTATAATTCACGATAAATTCTTGTTATATTTATTCTACTTTGCTTCTAGTACCTCTGTTCTAATGAATCTACTAAGGTGGATAGGTACCAGAAGATGTTTGCTCATCAAACAAGTAAGCATAGCTGAAGGGGGAACTCAGCTGGTGCACATTTAAAGACACTCTACTGTTCTGATGAACTCGAACAGACCATATAAGCTCTTACATGTTTCATATTTTACTAAGTGTTGTAAACACACTAAAGGATAATATAGTAATTTGATTTGTGAATTTTTTCTGGAAACCTAGAACTGGATTTATGCACCACATTTAATGAGGTGCATACACCCAATTTCCCGCCTATTTTCAGTACAGTAGGGCAGATGAGTACACTCCTCTTGCCTTGCCCAATTGAAAAGGTGGATTCCAAAATTTACAATATCAAATCACATAATATTCTAGAATCCAACAATGAATTCCAAGACTCTCTCTGCTACCGTTAGATCATTACAATTTAATCTGATTCACTCATTCAAAAACCCTATTCTCATAAAACCTTCTTCTCCAAGAATCACTCCTCACGTTTTCCTCATTACTCTCCTATTTTCTCGTAATCAATCAATTCTCTCTCCCTACTAAACTGATGTGTTAGTTATCCTTACTACTCCTATAGAAAATGACCATTCTCACCATTTTTTATTCTAAAACTAACATGCAAGCCAGGTTTGATGTTACCAAATGGGCTACTGAAGGGAAGGTTCATGTTGAAAGCTCAGTGTTCTTCAAGGGAAGGTACTCACCTGACAATAAGGAGATTCTGATAAAGTGTTTCAGATGTGGATTGAAACCCTATTTGGAAGCTGTTCCAGAAATGGTGCTCAAGGAAGAAGTGTTGGAATTATACTCTTGTGCCACTCTCAGAGGTAGTTACATCGAGGCCTTTGTTGGCGATAGGCGAATCAAGATCACAAGGAAGGTGTTAGATGATAATTTTGAAATGAAGCAGGGTTCGATAGATGTTGAGCAGTACGATGTTGGTCGAGAGTTGAAATATTTGAGTATATTTTGTGGCACAAAATTGAGCTCAACAATGATGGAAAGGTTCCAGCTGTTAAGAAGAATCAGTTGTTACCGAAATACAAGACTTTTTTGGACATTGCAAGAAAGATGTTGCTTGGTGTCACTGGACGCTTAAATGCAGTCACCCAGCAGAAGACGAGAGTCATGGCTGCCATTTATGATGAAATTAAGGATGGTGATTGGAAGAAATTAATCATAGATCGATTAATGTATTTCTCGAAATATGTTAATGTCGATGAGACGACCAGAGAATGGATTGTTGCTGCGTCAGTTAGCTTTAGGAACAAGTTAAGTATCCTACTACCCATCTTGTTGCCCAACAGATCTACTTGGAGCATAGGGAAGCCATTTCACTTCTCTAAGTTCTACTTGAAGAAAGATGCCTTGGATAGGTAGGCTAGAGAAAGAAAAGCAGAAAGGCAACAATATCAATTCAATCCAGATGATGCGATGATTGAGCATGAGTCTTCTGGTGAAAAAGAGTTTGATACAACAGATAAGGAGACTCAAGAAGTTGGAACCAGTGGTGCTCTGGTTGAATACAATTCCGATGAAGCAATGATCGAGGCTGTGGAAGATTCGGAGAAGACTAAAACAAATGAGTCTTCGGAAGAAGAGGTTGAAACGGAAGAAGAGTATAATGCTAGAATAAGCAAGATGCTGAGTGCTGACTTGTCTAGTACTCCTCCTCGAATGGTTGCAGACTCGACTCCCCCACCAGCCAAGAAGGCCAGAACACTTCGTTCTCGTGCCAAGCCTAATCCCCAAGACCCTCTGAAGTTCGTGCAGCATCTTAACTCCCTTTAAAACCAAGACACTACTATATATGCATTAGCTGATACTTCGACGGCTGATCCCTTAAACCTAGCCACATTAGAGCCCCCAGAAACCACAACCCAAATTTTATCCCTACCCTCAACAGAAAATGTTGTCCCTAACCCTACTGATTTGGGAACTCCACAAGCTGACACTTCGGCTACTGAGTTGAGGACCTCACTCAAACTAGCCAACCAAGTCAGTTTACATCCATGGTCAATTATCCCATGT